>OX439458.1:1904871-2539828 GCA_949320045.1 Scotopteryx bipunctaria | reverse complement strand
ACCCGAAGTAAACAGAGATATGCTGCTTATCGGCTCGCCCACACAGATCTTAGGTATTCTCTAATATAACTAGGAGAACAAGGTAGATTAATTATAGAATATCAAAGTCAAGTAGGTAGGTGATACTAAGTCGGAGGAGAGTTTGGATCATCATCATCCTCGTGATAAAAATAAATGTCCTGTGCTATCAGCTTTGTACCATCACTTTTTATCACAATAATAAATAAATACTCATTCTTCAAGCCAAACTCTAAAGTATAGTAGGTACCTATACCTCATTGATCTTTGGTTAGGATGTAAGACTTACATACACGCACAGGATACAGAACCAACTTATACCTACAAAATGTCCCATTTTTCCAGCATACGACGTCCACGACAACACTGACCTATTCTACAAAGAAGCGTCAGACGGCGTGAATGTCATCATTGCAGGCAGTTTGGGCAAGCACGACACCCTCGCCATCGTGGGAGGAAACAGCTCCGTGCTTGGACTCAACTGGGAGGGGGAGGAAGTCTTTTGGACTGTTGCCAGTGGGAAGGTGTGCGCTATGATCACGCTGGACTTTGATAAGGATGGGGAGAATGAGGTGAGATAAGAAACGTTAACCACACTCCAAAAACAGACCAAGTCGGTGTCGCCGAAGGGTCATACAAATGTGGCGACTTTCCGACTCACTTTCATTAATCGGGGATCTGTTCCTAATTCAACGATTCTCTAATTAACCTACCGGTTGGGGCTAGGCAGGTTATATTTGTCGTGTTAGCTAGCACAGAATCCAGAGATGTACCAAGAAGGTACCTATCTCTTGAGTGTTCTGTGCGTGTAGGTATTCACTTTAGTCTTCAGTGTTCTACTTACCACTTTGTATCTATTGACGGTAGTCAATCTTTGCAGCTAATCGTAGGCTGTGACGACTCCTACATCCGTGTCCTGAAGCACAACCAGTTCATAGCAGAAATACCGGAGACGGGTCCCGTGGTCACTCTCACTCAGATCACCGATGTGCGGTTCGCGTACGGACTCGCTAATGGGACTATTGGGATTTACGAAGAAGGGATCCGTTTGTGGCGAATCAAGGTAAAGCTAGGTATATTTTTACTGAAGACACTGCTAATCAAACGATGATCATACGACGATAGGTTAAAAGATGGAAGGAAAGAAGATAAAGTTCTAGATAAACGGTAATTTTTCAAGAAAGGAGAGGTACCTATGGTAACTATAACATTTCCAACAACTCCCTTTTTGAAATAAACTCACTCTATGGTAACGCCTTTCTGAGTTTGTCACTAAGGATGCTCTCAATACAATTTCAGTCCATTGGCAACCTAGTTTCTTGTTTTGTTAGTCGAAACAGAACGCGCTCTGCCTGCAATGGTCCGGCGAGACCCTCGCCTGCTGCTGGAGCAACGGGCGCATAGACTGGCGCGACGGTAGCTCGGGTCGCGTGCTGCGCCGTGTGCAGATGCGCTCCAACGCAGCGGCGATGCTGCTGGCGGACTACAGGTCAATGGGAGCGCCAGATCTAGTGTGCGTTTCGGACCGAGGCGAAGGTAGTTACAAAGTTACCTACTACTACTAGCGAGCAAAAGCCTCTCTTCGTTCTCTCCAGGGACTGAGATCTCGAGCCTCAATCCACGCCAGGATTACAACTTACTAAAAACGAAGACAGCCTAATACCTAAAACAGGAAGTAAGTACCTACCTACCTATGCGCACCTGATTTTGCTTTCTTCATTCTTACAGATAGTTCTCCCTTGATCACAGTTTGATTCAATGCAGGTTCAGTCATTTTGAAGAGTTATGGTGCTGATAGCCTAGTAAATAGCAGATCACCATATACTCGTAGTGTTCAGATTCTGAGAGAATTATTTGTTGGCCAGTTCTAGGTTACGCTCCTTATCAAGAGAACCCAGCCTTCAACTCGACTAAGAAACTGCCATCTGAAGAAGACCGACTAGCCATTACTGAGCTCTTCAACAAGAAGCAGGGCCTCATGGTGGAGTTGCAGCATTACGAGGCGAATGCGGCAAACCACGCTGGTAGAGACTCCAGCCTGGACAGCGTCCGACCTAGCACTTCTATGCCGACTAATACAAGGCTGCAGGTGGCCGTCATTCCCACGGTAGAAGAGGTAAATATTCAAGCTACTTGAATAAATGATTATTAATGATTAGTCACATACGACACTAGGATTTCCTGTGTTGCTGTGGGTATCAGAAACTACGAGTAAGTACCATGGTACCACAACACCCAGCAAACACCTTGTAAACATTTAGTTGTTGTGCATCCAATCCCGAAAAAAGGCGGCCGCTCAGACCCGTCCATTTACAGACCCATTGCCATGACCTCCCTATTTTCCAAAATAATGGAGTCCATAATTAACTGCCAGCTCTTAGAGTACCTGGAGGAGCACCAGCTGATTAATGGCCGACAGTATGGTTTCCGTCCGGGTCGCTCAGTTGGTGATCTTCTAGCTTACCTAACTCATCGATGGGCGGAGGCAGTTTAGATGAAAGGAGACGTTGGCTGTAAGTTTGGACATAGCGAAGGCCTTTGATCGGGTATGGCACAAAGCGCTTCTCTCGAAGCTTCTTTCCTACGGGCTTCTCGAAAAATTATGCAATTGGTACATCAGATTTCTTGCGGCTTGCAGGTGTCTGTGGGCGGCGGTAATCACTTACCATCAGGTCAGCCGATTGCACCCTTTTTCATAAAAAAAATCTCCCGCAGTAGGAATCGAACTCACATTTCTTGCGTTTTAGCCGGACACTCGCTAGCTTCGCATAAAGTCGCTGAAGTCCCTAAATAAATAAAATATTGTAGAGTAGATAGGTGTACACTGCGGTCGGCATATCTAAGCAAGGGCGTCGCCAGCCGATGGCGCAGGGGGGGGGCAAGTTGACTTTTCCTACTACAATTTTTACTACATACTTTTCTCATTCTCTATGAATGAGAAAAGTATGAATTGGCAACTTTTTTAGAATCTCTAGGGGGGGGGGCAGCTGCCCCTCCCTGCCCCCCCTTGGCGACGCCCTTGTATCTAAGCACTCGTTAAGTTATCCGTTTCAATAAACAGGGAACGTTAAACAGTCGGCCCCGGCCTTTAGGCGGCCTAAAAACTCCGTCACTAGAGTTGGCCACTACCTCATACGAACATACATACATACTTAGTAATGAACAAGCCGTACTGCACATGTCAAACGGCTACTTCACAAATGCCTAGATCTGTTGACCGTATTGTACCTACATGTTAATACTTCTTTTCATTATGGTAAGTGTGTGTACGCCTTTTTCACACCCCCAGGGTTGTATCCAACTAGCAATCTCGACGAATAACGAGACCATTGTACGCGCGGCTTTAATTCTCGCAGAGGGTATTTTCGAGACTGGCGAGACCCTTGCACGCCACCCGTTACCCTCGCAGCTGCGATCTTTACTTCATGTACCACTGAAGCCTCCCAGGGATGTTATAGTAGACGTGCATATTAAGGTACCTACCCAATTTTATACACTGACTTTAATCTTTAGTAATAATAAGCTTATTTTCCAAATGTAATCTAAGGTTTAAGTCAATTTTGCAGGCTTTAGTAGGATACGCAGAAAGTGAACAGTTCCACATCTTTGAGCTTACAAAACAACTGCCGAGATTCTCCATGTACACCATAGCACCCCATTCAAACCGTAAACCAGACAGCTATGTGGTATTCAAAATAACTGAGCGCATCCAAAGAATTTGTCTATGGATAAACCAGAACTTTCTATTTGATGACGTGGAGTTGGCAAGTGAAGACACAAAAGAGCTGCATATAGGTCTGCACTGTTTGAGAGATGAATCAAGACTGAGCATGGATTTTGGCAGTGATGGGCAAGTGAGGTTTGGGACACATGATATAAGATTGGCTGGGGATCTCATTCAGAGTTTGGCTGTTTATTTGAATCTAGCTGATTTACAGGTAAGAGATTATTTTTATAATTATTTCAAAGCTTAAAGAAATGATTATTAAAAACCTATTCATTGAATATAGTTTCAGTCCACATCTAGTTAGTGAATTACTAGAAAAAGACGAAAGAGTATAAATTAGGTGGAAAAACAAAATAAATGCATTGTTAGGTGTACTTATATACTTTATGCTTAATCGATAGACCTAAATTACAAAATACAGATCAAAATCTTACTGACCATACAGTTCCACAAAACCGACACATTTCAGTGGATTGAAGAAGAACATGTTGTTATGTGGTGGCTCTCGTTGACTCATAGCCTTCACCACCTCCTGAGCAATCACTCCTCCGACAACCGCAGCTGTTCCAGATACCACTCCAAACACATCGTACAGCTGTGCATTACTGATGAAACCAGCTGATAAATTCAACTCTTTCACAAGTTCGTCTCTCATGCGCAAGATTACCTCATAGTCAGATTTCCTCTTAGCCGGATCAGGGTTTCTGTTGTACTCATCTCGGAACCTCAGTAGTATTTTCATGACGAAGTATGAAGGATCACCGCGGCGGAGTCTTGAGCGATATTCAGGCTTAGACCAATCAGCGGATAGCGCATTCTGCAGTGGAACGTAAATAGCTCTACGCTTCACGGTAATGCTGACGGTTTCGTGTTCCACTTTCTGCCCATCTTTGTTATCGGGGCGGCGTTTCACAGCTTTGTGTTGAACTATCTCCTCAGAGTACTCGTGGTCAACGAGGTCTGCAAACATGTAGCCGTAAGTACCCCATACGTCACCGCAGAGGAATTTCTTGTTGCTATCGCGGCAGGCGTTGTTTATGCGCTCTAACTGCTCCTGCTTCAACCCTGTGGCACACACGACGTCGAATTGACTGAAGTAGCTGTCCGGGAGCTCGTCCACAGCTTTGGTCTCTGCAGTGACGTCCACCATCGGGTTCAAAGCCCTCGCCCGTTGTAACGATGCTTCCGCTCTGTTTTCTCCTACTTTGTCCGGCGGTGCTAGAAACTGGGCATATAAATCAATCTCCTTCAGCTTCTCATTGTCTAGCAGACACACACTCTTCACACCAGAAAGGATTATGTTTTTCGCAATTTCCGCGCCGAGGCCGGCTAGACCAATTATCAGCACTTTGGAAGAGCGTAGCCTTTTCTGGGATTCCAAACCCCAAAGACGAATTTGACGATCATACTGTTCAGCTTCTGCTTCGGAAAGCTCAACGTCGTTGTTTTCAACCATTGTTGTAATTTATTTTTTGAAAACAATCGAATTTCCCTCAATAATTCACTTCACAAAATAATGATCTGACTGACATGACAGTTTCTCATGCACGCCGGTGAAAAATGACGCTTCGCGCTGCCGCCATCTTTGAAAGTGCTGTGCATCGTATCAGTCTTTGGATTCATTCTTCGGAAAATTACCGGTTTCATGAATAAGGTTTTTTGTGGCGCGGTTTTTTAAAATTCTAAACGGTCAGCTACCTACTAGTACCGGTCCGTCCAATTCAGCCCTGCTTAGAATAGGTACTCAAGTTTAAGTCTATTTTGTATGATTAAACTCACGTCCATTAATTTTGCTATCTTATGGTTACTTTTGCCTCTACCCACCATGTTAGGGATACGAGCGTGAAAATATGATTTTGCTATCAGACAACTATTCGATTTTGTTATTTTACAGTCCATAGCCCAGTTTCCCGAAGCTGAGACGAAATTACGCGAGGAAATGGAAAAAGCCTCTCAGATTGGAGAAATGAGATCACGTCTGGCTGCAGAAACTGCTGAAAGAGCACAACTAATTACTGCTTTACTGCCAGCAGCACAAGATGCAGCATCATACGATTTGTAAGTACCATTCATTATATACCTACCATTTGTCAAATCGAACTTATATTATAAAAAAGAGTTTTTTCTCAGGAAAGAAATGCTAAACCGTTACAAAGAAGTCGTCATGCTAAATGAGGAGCTGCTAACTGGCTGCCATATTCGGCGGGCTACTCAGGAAGACGCAGTCACTTCGCTGAAGAGTTTACACACAATTTTACAACAGGGCGCTCGATTGAGAGGTAATTTTACTTCCCACAACACATTTAGGTAAAGCTAAGTACCAACTTATCAACTCTATTCTTGTTTTAGTTGGAAAATACAGTAAAGCGGTAGTAGCAGCGAGCAGAAAAGCAGTAGGAGAAAATAATATTGAGGCTTTGATAAAGATACTGCAAGTGGGCGGCGATTCATAAATAAAACAAAAGAGTACGAAAAAATCTGTAATGTCAGTCATAAATTCATAATAGAATCAAGATTAAATGTATGAAATAAAATGTAGGTACATACTAAATAAAAACATATTTCAACATTTTTCTGAAAAATGTAATCCAAAAGATAACGAACCTGCACTTTTTATTTTGTACTTTTGTTTCAGTTAAAATAAGGCACAATTTGGGTTGAAAATCTCTAAGCCACGGCAGCCCTCGTCCAAATATAATTATTATTAACTTTTACTTTCAGTACCTTTATAATAAATTTTATAGTCACACAGTAATTTGTCTAGTTGCGTAATGTACATCGTCGGGGCTAACATTCAACAAAAGTTTTGGCTCTGATGGCTTAGGTTCTAGTAATAGCAGTCTTAAGGCTGCAAGTCTTGAGCAAATAGCTTGTGCTTGGGAAGGCGTGGGCGCGCGGATGTTCGGAGCGGATCTGTACGGACGTCCGTCAAGGGAGACGATTGCAGCTGCTGTGGCCAACGCACGAGAGAGTGTAGTCTCATCGGAACCAGTTCTCTCCACCTGGTAACAAAAGTGTTGAGTTTATGGAATGGCCCTAATATTGTAGAAAATTAAGAATTATAGAAAGTTCTTATGAATGTGTGAATTGAAATTCAGTGTGGTCACCATTGGGTAGTAACTGTGGTCACGGATAGGTAGTTTTCCAAGAGCATTTTCCGAACTAAGTAAGTTCGTATGAACTAGTGGCCAACTCTTTTGACGGAGTTTTTATGCCGCCTGAAGGCCTCCGTCATGGCTTAACGACTTAAAAGCCGGGACCGACAATTTAACGTGCCCTCTGAAGCACGGAAGCCCTCAGCTCGTAATGCCACTTGCAGTCACCAATCCCTATTGTAACCGCGTACAATGCTGCTTAACTTCAACCATTAATCAAGAATGTCTAAGCAAGCTACGCCACGAGCATCGAACTATGTACTATGTATGCCCAATGTAGGGTCTCTCAATCAGTCTCTCAGCTGGCGAGCACTGCCGGATGGCGGTGACGGCGGCCTCGCCTAGCGTGCGCTCCACCTCGCCCAGCCCCGCGCCCTCCCGCCCCGCTAGCTCCAACATAGATATACCTCAGCAGCCACCGCCCTCAGCATGAGTCTCTCAGCCGGTGAGCAATGCCGGATGGCGGTGACGGCGGCGCCTGACGCGGCCTCGCCTAGCGCGCGCTGCACCTCGCCCAGCCCCGCGCCCTCCGGCCCCGCTAACTCCAACGCACGCGCACATAGAGCTAGCGCACGCCGCGCGTCGCCGGAAACTGCGGCTACTTTTCTGCGAACAATTTAGCTATACTCAAAAGAGTGGACGCCTCTGAACGGAAAAATTTTTCGCAACAGATCAGGTTGAAGATGGAGGGACTACTTAAATTGATACCAGGTACCTAAAAGACTGGTCCACGTTAGTCTAAAACCAATTATTTGAAAAGAAAATACAAACAGGCATAACTCATTTCCTTGTTCGGTCTAATGGAATCATGGCCCAGGATATATATCAATTCAGGCCAGACGAAACAACTTTATGACTTTCTTTTAGGATACTCGTAAACGAACATAGGCGAATTTAATGTAACCTTGTGTAATTAGAAAAGAAATATTATTGTGATGTACCTTGCAATAAGTTGTACTGCATCAGGCGTAACATTCGCTCCAGCTAATCGCGTCGCAACAATCTTCTGTAGCTGCGTATGAGTGTACGGTGGGAACGTCAGTCTTGTCAGACCCAGCCGAGAGGCCACACGTGCCGCCAGCGCTCTCTCCGGCAAGTCCATGGTATTGGCGACGGCAAGAACTGTTAGTAATGCTGTGTTGTGGGCTGCCCATTCCATTATACTGTAGAGCACGTCTTGGCGACGCGTGCATAATGCATCTAGCTAAAGTAAAATAATATTTAGTTTAGTCACTTCACAGAAACCAATCAAAGTCAAAAATATTTTATTCATTGAAATCACTAGGATCATTTAGTACTTGTTCTGTAGAAAATAAATATTTACCTCATCAACTAGTAAAACGGTTGGAGTTCTTCTAGGTCCAGGGTTTGTAAATCTTTTCTCTAGCAATGAACACGCCTGCTCCCATACTACCGTTTTTCCTGTAAAATAATAATTCCATGTCACTTCATTCCAATGAACTACTTGTAGTGTACGGTAAGTCTATTTTATTCATACCAAAGTTACAATTACCTGTAAGCTGCTTATAAATCTGCACATAAGCCTGCCTCGGTTCAGTGATCCGCATTCCATTGACCTCTACCAGGTGGAAATCTGGTAGATCCATCTCTGCTTTCAGCTGGCTCAGAGCTGAGCACACGGTGGCTGTTTTACCTGTGCCCGGCACTCCTGATATATACATGCACCTGAAATATAATAATTATTTTACTCCCGTATACTCACACACGACTCGGAGTTGAGCACGTCTCAAGTTATGGTATTTTGACCGTTTTTGATGAAAATCTGTCAAAAACTCGTCACTTGACACGTGCTTAACTCTGAGAGGCGTTGGAGTATTCGGGTGTTAGTTGAAGAATGCTCTTATAAACTAAAAAAATCTCCTGTTGTGTAGATTTTTCTGGTAAAGGCAATCATATACTCGTAGATGTAGTTCTATGCAACATAGAATTACTATTTATTAACATGGCCTGTCTAGGTTTTTCACTTACCCACTTACACCATCTAGAAGTTTATTTCTCACAAAAGATAATATCTCGTCCATTTGATTTTCTCTTCCTGGTAGAGACTTGTTTTCTTTCACAAAATCTGTAAAATATCAAAAGTGAAAATGTTTTTATGGCAAATAAAACGCGCGGTTTTCTTTCTTTCAGAAGCAACCAAACTTTACTTTAGATCAGCATGATTTTTTACATAGAGTTCTTTATATCCAGGTACTACCAGGAAACTGGTATAATTTTATAACTGGATATTATAATACATGAATGGAAAGAAGTATGTCAGGATCGTAGCAAATGGAGATCTGTGATCTCTGCACACCCCTATTTTGGGAATCAGGCATGATTCTATGTATGTATGTATATAATACATACCATCAACAGTCTCCACAGAGTGAGCTCTATTCCTTAAAGTTGGGGTCATTTCACTCACAATTCTTCTACTGACATTTCTTCTAGGAGTCAGTGCTGGGGTCTTAGGAGTTCTTGGCGTTTTAGGTGTTTTCGGTGTCTTTGGAGCTGGTTTAAAGTCATCATCACTTTCTGTTATCTTCCTAGTCCTTCTGGGTGTTCTTTTCACAGGAGAGGTTTCATTTTCAGCATAACTTACTGCAGTTTTTGTGACTCTGCCTGACCGAGTAGAATAGGAACTCTTTTCATCATCTTCAAAGAGTAAAACCTTTTTAGGTGTTTCTTCAGTTGCTCTTACAATGGAAGACTTTCTTTTAGGAGTAGTTGGAATATGCTGCCGTATTATCAAGGTTGGGAGTTCATCATCAGAGTTCTCCTTCAATTCCATACTCAGAATTTCTTCAATATTATTCTTGTTAACTTTTAGAGCAGGTTTTGGTGATTCCGAAATGGATTTCTTTGGAGTATGAGGGGTATTTTTCTTTGGAGAGTCTTTCTCAGTTTTATCAGCTAGGATAGCTCTTTTGAGTAGTAGTTTTGTGCCATCTGTCTTGGAAATACTCCAGTTCTTTTGCTCAGAAAGAGACACTCTGCTCATTCGCTTTATTAAACTGGTTGGAGTTTTTGCTGTTTTAGGAGAATTAATACTCTTTGCTGGAGTACTAAGTAGTTGAATAGCTCTTCTTTCCTCATCCATGACAGGTTCAATGACGACTTTGCGTTTGCTCAGAGACATGAGTCTGTATCGACAGATGTAGTGGTAGGGCTCGGGAGGGAAGACCTCATCATCCTTGGTAAATATTAATGTGATATAGCATCTTTTGTAGAATGTTTCTATGGAGACATCTGTGTTGAATGGACGATGGTCTTCTATAACCTGGAATTATGAAGTTACACTGTAATGTTGATATTTTGTTTACCTCTAAAGGTATCTGTCTGATTTAGAATTTTCTTTTCTTAATATTACAGAAGTGTTTGGGGGAGACCTTTGCCCAGCAGTAGGACAAAATAGGTTAAAGAAAAAAATATATATATATTACATAGTAAATACTAGGTAGGGAAGGACCTAAATAGAATTTAAGACAGATTATAAACAGACAGATAGATCAGGTAGATAAATTATTAATTTGGATGAATAATAGACTAACAAATACTAACCTCTTTTTCATGGAAGTTGATCGGCTCTATATTGTTGAAGCTCCAATCTGGCAAGTCACTGGGTCGGGAATACCACTGAACCTTGGCTCTAAAAGGGTCATTCTTATTGGAGCTGTCTTCATACAGAGACATGATTCTAGCTGCGTCACACCCAGCCTCTGTATCGGGCTCTGCAGCATCAGCATTTGAAATTAATACGAAATCACCGATCTCAGCAACTATATTTCCAAACTGGAATTTTCTGAAAAAATAAAGAGGTATCGGCATAGAATAAATAATAGTACTAGCGGTATCGGTTAGATTAGAAGACGGATTTACAGTTAAAATGAACTTAAACCTAAGATACGCTAGGTACCTAACTAAGTTTAGTTTCTTGTATTTATATTGTACAATTAGTACATAGGTAGTCAAAAAGCTAGCAGGTTGACTTACTCGTAATGCAGGAATGAGCTTGATAAACAATTTGGATCCACAACTTTTTCACTGAGCCAATTCACTGCTTTAGAAACTACTTTACTTCTTCTTCTCGTCATGATTTTTATTTATATTGTCCAAGACACTGAAAGTTTAAAAAGTTAAATATATTTGTTAGACAGCCAACGAACTTTCTGACTACACTGAAAAATAAACTATAATATCAGATCAGCTGTCAATCAAAACAATGCAATGCTGGCTTTCGCGCCAACTGAATAAAACTCCCTAGTCCTTCCACTCAAGCACAGGTGGGGTGGTCGGTTTTAGGACATTGATAGTGTAAATCTGGTGGTGGTGTCACTAAAAATATAACAGCTACTGCCAATGTCAGATCAACGAATTTGGCAAATGATGAAAATGGCAAATGCCAAAAACACGTGATTTCATTTGGTTTTCTGCGAGTGCATGTGGTTTATGAATTTGTAGTTCTAAAAAGCTTGCAAAAATGAAGCTAAAACAGAAGAAGAATGCAAAGCAAACTCTTTCGGATAAAATAGCGGATGCACTGACCTTAAAGCCGCGAGCAGACATCGAGGACGATCAAGTATTTGGTACCAAGCCTCAAACGCTTTCTCGTGCCGATTTCGGGGCTTCAGACAGTGAAGACGAGGCTGCAATCAGCGATTTTAGAAAAAGAAATGTGAATTTACTTAGTGAGGTTAGTAAGAAGTATGACGGGCAAGTTGTATCGCAAAAGGACTTATTGCAAGATTCAGATGTGAGTGACGATTCTGAGGCTGACTCTGATGAAGAAATTCCTAAAAATGGCAAACCGAATATCAAAGACGATAGCTCATCATCCGAAATTCAAAGTCAATCGCTGTCCCAATCTAAATTAGAGTCCGAATCCGAGATAGAGTCTGATGATGATGAAGAAACTGATGACAGAATCACACAATTTAAAAAACAGGTGCAAGCTAGTGATGATGAAAATGAAGACAGAATAGCCCAATTAAAGAAGCAGATCCAAGGCAGTGATGATGACAGTGATGCAGAGAGTGATGATTACAGCATCACCCAATTAAAAAAACAGGTCAAAGCTAGTGATGAGGAAAGTGATGGCGATGATGATGATGATGGCGGCGAAGGTTATGACATCAGCCAGTTAGAAGAGCCAATGCTAGAAGATTTTGAACATGTTAAAAAACAGAATCTTTCTGAGGATGCAAAGAAAGGCATCTGCGTGAGGAACCAGCTTCTAGTTTGGGAGAGTCTTCTGGAGATGAGGATACATTTGCAGCGCTGCATGAGCACAGCCAATCAGATGCCTATGCCGGAGACCTTTGAAAAGCTGCAGGAAAATAATGATTTCCTGGAGGAGAGCAATGCTACTAAAGCTAACGTGGCTAATGTTTTAGACAAGTGAGAGAAATCTGTGTATTAACTAACATGCATTTAAAAGATTTTGTGTTTTTTATCATTTCAGAGAAATTATTTATACAACTTTAATAACCAACTCTACATTTCTGTTTCAGAATACTATTACTGCAAAACTTGCTTCTCAAAAACTTCCCTGAAACAAAGTCTCTAGCATCAAAGAAGAATGATAAAGATGCCAAACAAGATACAAAACAGGAGAGTGATGAAGAGATCCCAAGTGACACAGGCAATGAGGAGATACCCTCGGACACGGAGCCTGAGGATAACGTTGAAGAGGTAAAATCCTTACCAAAAACTATGACAACTACACATGCTAAGAAACGAAAACTAGAAGAGTATGAGTCTGAAATAGCCACTACTCACAAAGCAATCAAACACTTCAGAGACACATCAATACAGAAATGGAATGATAAAACTCGACTAGCAACAGCAACAAACATCAAAAACACTCCGACAAACACCATCCTCCAACAGATTTCCTACATCCTATCTGACAGAGAGAAGCTAGTAAGAAGAACTCAGTTAAAACGATCCGAGTATGAAATAGTTGGATACAAAAAAGAACCATCACATGAAGAGAATACAGATCAAAATGGCACAGAGAATCCCTCAATAAGGGGTAGAAAGGATGGTGATGAGTACATACCAGAAATTTTCGATGACAGTGATTTCTATCACCAATTGCTCCGAGAACTCATTGAATGCAAATCAGCTGATATCTCCGATCCAGTACAGTTGAGCCGACAATGGATAGCTTTACAACAGATGAGGAGTAAAATGAAAAGGAAGGTGGACACTAAAGCAACGAAAGGCAGAAAAATCAAGTATGTAGTTCATAATAAATTGGTGAATTACATGGCGTCTGAAAAATCTTTGAAGTGGACCGATGAGAGCACTAATGAGCTATGTAGTTCTTTATTTGGCAAGTTGTTCGAACAGAATACTGCAGGTTTGAATGGAAATGTAGGGAATGCATTTCAATTAAAATAATTAAATATATTTTAAGTGACATTTAAACAAAGTAATTTGATTTTTCAAAAAACACATTTTGTTTGAAATTACCTTGTACAGGTACTTTATTTTGTAAATACATTATGTAGATACATACTTACAAACACTATAATAAACTATGTTCATATATCACACAAATGTTGTTCCTTGTTTCTCTATCAAACTTTGTATGAAATGAAGCCCAAAAAGTATTTAAAAATGAGACTTCTAGCCTATTTACAAAAACCAGTTGCGGATCTTACATGCCCAAATTATATTTAAACACTATCACAAAATTATATTTCTATTTTAATAAAGTTTATTAATAGAAATAAACTTACAACTAATACAAATATAATTTACAAAATACAAAAGAAACAGTCTGGCTATCTAAAGGCTGTTGCAAACGGTCTATATAGCCCACCTGATCCAGTTCATCAGACCGTGGAAGCGTGCCCAAGATAAATAATATTTTAATTAATAAATTTCTAACAGAGCCAATTTCATAGTCATTACTACGATTTTCATTATTTTATTTTAAGAGTAAAAGGCCTTGTGACTCTGTCTGCTTTGAGTTGTTTTAATATAAACTTCGAATTGACGCTACTGAATTTCGGGAATTCCTCTCTTGGTGCACCCCTACATCACAAAAAGGAACACGAGTAGATAATACACCTAAGTTTAGTGTTTGAGTTTCTTGCTTCTAGGATTTCTGGTTTTAGCTGTGCGTTTATTATCTGGCTGTCGGTAACGTTAGCGTTTTATAAATATACTAGCTGCCACGTGCGGCTTCGCTCGCGTGGTACCCGGATGAAAAATCTTACTTATATTATAAATGCGGAAGTTTGTGAGGATGTTTGGATGTTTATGCCTCAATCACGTCTAAACGGCTGAACGGATTTGAATGAAACTTGGAATATAGGTACATAGAACATGTACTGGATTAACATATAGGCTATTTTTTATCCGGGTACCACGCGAGCAAAGCCGCGGGCGGCAGCTGGTAGTCTATATGTTAATCCGGCACATGTATTATGAATATTACAAGTTTCATTCAAATCCGTTCAGCCGTTTAGGCGTGATTGAGACACAAACATACAAACATCCTGTGAGGAACTTTCACATTTATAATATACCTACCTACCTAGTAGGATTTATAGTTAGTAATAGGTACACCTCTAAAAAACTCTCACTACATTGCCTTTACGAAATCGATGTAGGTACTTGAGTAGCTAACTCTCCCGCCTACTTTGGCCTAGAACTGAATGATTACAAGTAGCAAGTACCTACCTACTAGGTGGTCCTTGAATTCAATTTGTCATGGGTCGACACAGTTCATCTAGTCAAGTAGATACCTACGGTGATAGATAATAGTTGGAAGGAAATTTTTCAAGCCATTAATACTGTTTACATAATAGGTGTATTTTATAGTACCTAGGTTCATATCTATCGCCTTTTATTTCGTAGTTTATGTTATTATTGTTCAGAACAAAACAAATTATCTCAATAGGTAGATATGTGGAGCTTTCTTGGCAGACCATGTAACCAAATTGACGGCTTAGTGGCGAGGCGGGCGATTGTTCGGTAGAGACGCAAGAGGCGCGGTTTCGACTCGTGTCTTGCTTTTGTTCGAGTCTGCCGACGCTTCCCTCTGTGGAAATGTTTGCATGTTCTAAAACTAATGAAAAAAAAACTATAAACTATAGTTCTAAACTTCTAACCCAGCTAAAACTCTTACAGCATTTTTGCCGACCCCATATAGTGTGCTATGGGCAGGAAGATGATAATGATGATGATGATGATGATGATGATGATGTTCTGTAAATATTTCTTCCGGGTTTGGGTGTTGTGGCACCATGGTACTCGTAGTTTCTGATACACACGACACAGGGAATCCTAGTGTGAGGTCAGGACTATGTATTTTATGTTACTTTTTGGCGTGTGTCATAAGTAAGTAATTGTATTTTACACGGCACTGTTTAGCACTAATTTGTTAAAGTAGCCAGTCCTCTCAAACCGAAGAAAAACATCGCGTGGGAACCGGCATGTCGTAGAAGAAATATAAAAAGTTCGAAAACATGTTTGTGTTAGGTAAGTGCACGAAAGGAGTCTTTGAGGCGCACTTTGAATCTTTTCACCACACTGGTTCAATAAAATTTGTGGCTAGTAAGTAGTAGTAGTAGTAGTAGGTACCTATACTTCAGACACACTGTAGATAAAATTTATGTAAACAAACCATGTCGCGTATTTTTCGTTATTCCGATGAAATTACTTTAGGTAAATAAACCTCGCAACATAAGTATTTTCATCTTAATTTAACTATTAGTACCTACTTATTAAAAGTTCCATAAACATGTAATGAAAAAATATGTTTTAGGTTAAGTACGGGCGGTTTGCTTACATAAATTGTATCTCCAGTTTGAGTGAAGTATAAACTAAGGCCTTTTACCATATATAGTACCTAGATGATTTATACAGCGTCAGGAGGCAACTTTTACCTTTACTAACGGGACGCTGTAGTGCCCGGGACGAATTATAAGATGAAGTAGGCTTGCCCAGCACCTATTCCATCCTCTCAGCTTAGTCGGCCTTGTCCACAGGAAAAACATGGTCAATACGTGCGAAGCTGACTAAGCCGCGGGTTTCCTCACGATGTTTTCCTTCACAGTTTGAGAGTACTGGTATAGCGCACATAAATTTTTCGCACAGAAAAATCCATTATTACACGACCGGATTTGAACCCACGACCTTAGGATCGAAAGGCGGGGTCACTACCAACTATACCACCAGTACTATTACCCCCGAATACTCAAAGCATCTCAGAGTTGAGCACGTCTCAAATCACGGGTTTTTTACAGTTTTTGATGAAAATCTGTCAAAAACTCGTCACTTGAAAAGTGCTCAACTTTGAAATGCATTTGAGTATTCGGGGGTTAGGGTCTTTCTTGCCTGGAGTTCCGGGAGGGAGTGTGCCCACGTGACCGCTGGTATGTTGCGATGCTGCAGGCATTGTGTGAAGTGAGTAAGCAGATAAGTGCCCACATATTTTTCACAGTAACATCCACACTCTGAGACTTACCCCTGAATACTCAACCGCGACTCAGAGTTGAGCACGTCTCAACTCACGGTTTTTTGACAGTTTCTGAGGAAAATCTGTCAAAAAATAGTCATTTGAGACGTGCTCAACTTTGAGATGCGTTTGAGTATTCGGGGGATATATTCTCGCTTCCAATATTCTACTAATGAACGACGGATCGTTCAACACCACAGCTATGATGTTATCTTTCGAAAGCGCCATAAATAAGGTGCTAACAAATTAGGTAGGTACGTACCAATATTTAAGAGCCAAGTTTAAGAGAAACCTTTACATTGAAACAATTAACTTTAAATATAAATTAAGAAAACTTTTTATGATGTCTTTGTTTTTATGGCTGACAGAATTTTAAAGAGTTAAATAACCGACAAGATGTAGTGGCCGGTTAAGTGATAGTTAAGAAGTCCCATAAGATAATCAAAGAAATCTTAATCACTGATTGTTTTTCTTAACAGGGTGTTTTTATGAGTTTAAGTTTATGTTAGTGTTTTTCTCCAAAAACTAACATAAACTTAAGTATAAAATAATAAAAATTGTGTACTCCGAGAGTCGAGTACCATCAGATCTAAAAATATTGGTAACAATTATTTAGCACCTTATTATTTGACAGAAAATCAACATTGCCATGGTTGTATGTCGTCCAATAGTTATAATATTGGGACTGGGCGCTACTCTGGTTTTAAAAGTCGCTCCTTACTATAGTTTTTATACAAATATATTACTAAGGAGCGGCTACTGAGTGTGGCTGTAAGATTGATACTTCAAATTGCATTTTTGGCTATTCTTCGTAGCTTGCTACGGGTGCCGGCGTAGCCTTGTAACTCGTAGCACTCGCTACGAATACAACTACTTTTTACTTTGTGTCAATGATACAAATAACGTGCTTCCAATATTTTGCCACTTCTACTGCCTTCTTAGTGGCAGTATAAAGGTCTCAAAGTGCAGCTGTTGGAGCATAATGGACAGGACAGCAGATCCAACACGGATTGCACACATACAAAGCGCGTTGCCGTCTCGGGGATAAATTTTCATTTGCTCATGTTGAGCCTACCGCGACCCCCTGGATTTGAAGGCGGTTTAGTGATTTTCAAGTAGACCGAGAGTTTATAACATGCAGGAGGTGTTTCAGTACTGATTACCACAGAATTCGGGACTTCTTCTAATTTGTAAAAGTATAGCTGTCGATCTTTAAGTACACACAGAATAAAACCTATTTTAGCAAGTTTGGGAATCACAGGGAATCACAGTCGAGTTTTTAAATAGTTATTTTTTTCTGCTAGACATGTTTCAAATAGTCCAGTTTCACTTGGCCCGCGTCCTCCTATCTCTTAGCTTGAACCTGAGGTTATCAGCACACAAACAACACTATCTGCATCCAATAAAGACGATAGGTACCTAAATTATTTTTCAAGATTTCAAAACAAACATCGTATAATTAATGCATGCTCATGTTGTTTTGACCTTTAAAGGCTTTTACCTACCTATGTGGTCTCTGTAGTCCGTACATACTAGTAGTATCTATACTTCAAACTGGAGATGAAATTTATGTAAACAAACCATCGCGTATTTTTCGTTATTACGATTAAATCACTTTAGTTTTAGGTAAATAAACCGCACAATATAAGTTTTTACACCTTAATTTAATTATTGGTGCTACTTAAAAGTTCCTTAAACATGCTATGAAAAAGTACTTACTGACGGTTTGTTTACATAAATTGTATCTCCAATTTGTCTGAAGTACCTATAGTATGTTTTGCGCCTGTTCTTTTATTGTGTTTTATGAAAGATTCCAATAGCGACAGCAACTTCATTTGGGTTTCTTTGGTCAGCGAATAGTCTTCGGCTAGGCAGGTCTTACTACCACGACTTGAGGCCTTTTTGCTGCTGTAACGTACAATCACAATTCTCTTTCTGCTTTGTTCTGTTCTTTTTACCTGACAGCGAATAAGGAGAAAAGAAAGTGTGAAAAAATCCAATATAGCGACTGTAACAGGCCATTTTCATTTTCACATTTATTCCTTCGGCTGTCGCTGTAACCGAAACTGCTGGATGGATTTTGACAAATGAGTTGTCGTTGGATTCATGATACCTATAAATCAATATTTCGATTAGTGTGGTGAACTCAGTGGTGAAAGTATTTAAAGTGCGCCT
Source organism: Scotopteryx bipunctaria (assembly GCA_949320045.1). NCBI lineage: Eukaryota > Metazoa > Arthropoda > Insecta > Lepidoptera > Geometridae > Scotopteryx > Scotopteryx bipunctaria. The sequence continues at coordinate 2,521,275 of OX439458.1, read as the reverse complement.
CAAATGCTCCTTTTGTGCGTTATAAATGAATCTTTGTAAAGAGTTAGACGTAGATAATTGCAGAGTTGATCAGCTCAAGGCTGTTGTGTTTATGACTCTAACAAGTGAAACAATTGACGACAATGGGGTGTCCTAGGGGCTGTTTGGTTAAGACGAAACAAGATATAAGCGTTTGCGAATTTAATAGTCACTAATCTCTTCGATTTAAATATTTAAAACTCTTACTTTTACTGACTGGCTGATAATCAACACACAGCTTAAAATATAAGTCTTAGAAGCATGAAAGGAAGGTATATTCCTGTATGGTGATAGGAGTGCCTGATTCAACTCAAAAGTCGCGTGAATGATGAACATTTAATCGAAATGTGTGATTACCCTGCGACTACATAATCGGACTTATAGCTCAGTGACAATTGCCGCCATATTGTTTGTCACCTTACAAGGACGTAAATCGCGAAGCTTTGCCAAAGCTCGATAGTGTAGCTGCAGGTTAGACTTGAAGAATATGTCTGATGCTAATTGTTTGGTCATGCTCTTCGATTCAGGCTCAGATATTAATGTGGAACTTAAGATATGTGGGCAGCAAAAAAAAGATGGGTGGTAAAAGATGTGTAAAAGATGATATGAGCAGGTAGGTACAAAAGGATTGTTGAGATGACTTGTGACAAAGGGAAACAGGAAAACATTTTTTGCCGACACCACATAAAGTGGGAAAATGGTAAGGAAATGACGATGGTGATGGAGCTCTTCGATCCAGGCTGTTAAGTGTTCGGAGAAAGTGTAGTTAGATAGATCAGTGCTTAAGATCCAAGCTGGTACGTATCCATAAATAAATTGAATTAAACTCCAAAATACTTTATTCCTTAAAACCTATGGGATCATTTGGACAAGTCTTAACGTTGAATGTACGCCTGTTTTATATTTTGGTAAATTAGCATTATTCAATAGAATGAAAATACCGAATTGTCTGTCTGATAGAGAATGGTATTAGGAGTGGGCATGCCCCGCTAAATGTCTTTACTTGGGCCGCACTTAGCGTTTTCCGAGATAACATCTGGGCGGGCTGCCCGGCGTACGTTTACCAGTAGCAAGACAGCGCGCGTACGATGTGAACGCTCCTACTCATCGACACCCGGACAACACTATTCGTTATAAAAAGTTTTTTGTGTGTGTTTGAATTTGATTTTGTGAAGTGTTTGTGAAAAGAAGTTAGCCGAAAAGTTTGGATGCACTATCTTTTTTGTAAGTATTTTTTTTTGTGCAAGGACTTTTGTAATGCAGTTTTTTACATATAGGTATGCTATATAGATACTTAACAGGATTTGAATAAGAGGTAGCTTTGTTAAAAAAAATAAGCTCAGGGAAAAGAAATAGAAACAATTAAATTATTTAATTTAACTATTGTTCAGTTATTGTAAGGAGAGTAAAGTAGCCTATATGTATTTCTAACAAATAATAAGTACTTATTCTGAACATCCAAATTCGTTAGTCCGTGAACACAGTCGCCTACACTAAGGAGTCTTATAACTATTACGATTAACCTGAAGTGTCCACCGCTGGGAATAACTAACTAAAAGGTCCAAACTAAAATGTAAAAAAAAGAGTAAGGAATATCCAATTCCATAATATTCAAAATGGTGTGCTAAAATAAATTAAAACACACCAAAATCTTTAAAATCATGAATTCAGAGGAAAAGCTCTTAAGCAGGTTATGTAATCACCTAATTATGATTATCTACACACTGAAGAGCTTTTTCTCTGAAAAAATTGACGTATATATACCCCAATACTTATATTTTAATATCCGCGTTAGAATTTTCTAAGCACTCTTAGAAAGATTCTTCCTGTTGGTATTTATTATTATTTTGAAAAGCTGAAAGTTTATATAATCTATTATACTCAACATCATAATTTCTCATCAAAAGAAAATATGGGCCACTAATTACTTACTTGACGTGTCACTAGTTCCTTCTAACCAGTGTGGTGAAAGATTTAAAGTTTCTTTCGTGCACCTGGCACATGTTTTCGAACTTATTAGGTTTTAAAACATGCCGATTTCGTTTTTTTCCTTCACCGTTTGAGAGTAGGTATATACCTACTGGTATAGTGTACATATATGTTTTTCGAACTGAAAAATCCATCGGTGCACGACCGAATGAACTCACGACCTTAGTATCAAAAGGCGCGGCCGCTACCACTAGACCACCAGTGCTCTCATGAATAAATTAATAAGTTCCGTGTCCGTGCTTGTTTCTCTCAGAAACTCCAGAGACCTTAAATAAAGGCACTTTATGTGACACAACGCAATATAAATAATCAGTTAGGTATAATAGATTTCGGTTTCAGTAGTTTGGTTCAAAACCCTAAAATCAATAAATAAACAGGAAAAACGAATCGCATATTTTGGTAATCCTTATTTTATTTTGTAATAATTGAAAACTCAATAATACGTATTAAAAACTAAAAACAGACCGACTTCAATGAAAAATAAATAAAACTCCTTGGTACCTACTATAGAAGCTTACAGGTAGTTAGCGTTTACATGTCAGGATGTAGGTGGACATCGACCATCGACACTCATTCGAATAAAATTCAGTTAGTAATAAGTAGGTAGGTAAGTTGTCATTTCAAAATTTGATTTTAAGACTTTTAAATCATTATACTCGTACTTGAAAGTATACGAGTAAATCCCTGGGTCATCATCAAATTTATATGAGTCCACCTTGGGACCATACATCAGTGAAAGAATCATCAAAATCAATTCATAATAGGCGGAATAATCGCGTAACAAAAATACAAACAAAATACAATCGAATTGAGAACCTCCGCAATTTTGAAGTCGGTTAAAAATACTTATAGTAAATCTACATTAAATTTAAGCCTGTTCGTGACGCGATCAAGCGTGAAAGATACAATCATGTTTATAAAACGAGTTGGAGCGTTATTCAGTCCCAAGCTTTTTTGTCTTATATTTTGTAATAAGTTTGTTCAAACAATTTTCTTTTTATTAGAGTTTTAACCTTATTAACTGATAACATCTCGCTTGGGGCTTTGCTAGAGAAGCGTACACATCGCCCTTTAAATTATTAAAACTTATCTAGCCTAATCGTGGGTACAGCGAGTTTATCCTCATTTCTACTATTAACACTATGATTATCGCTATTTTTCTTAAAATTACTAACATCTTTATGAACGTACCTACATCAAGATTTCATAAATGTATTGACAAGGAACTCGTCTTTAAGTCTGACAGTTTCTCAGTGTAGTGGCGGATGAGTGTGGCTCTCGACTCGTGATCTTCATTTGGAGGCACGTGCGGCATATAAGAGGCCATAGAAAACTTCGATTTCAGCGAATCGCCGGCTTTAACAGTAAGGTTTTGCGTTATGAGCTTTATTAAGTGGCTCCTTCCAAGCTGCTGAGTGAATGCTTTGGACCCACGGTTTCACTCTACTGCCTTCAATACGGCGTGTGTTGGAGCTTCGAAGGTCGTGCCGTATCATCTTCGCAATCTGCCTGTTTAGATAGGACCTAGCTAAAGTCTCAGTCCAGAGTTTAAACTCGTTTTGCATAATTTGATGCCCTCTTCCCTCAACGTGTCAACCACGTTTTATAGGGTCTCGTCAGCGTCATCGGTGGGTTCCATAGCAACGAAACTGTCTTCGAGAAGCTCCTTAAACTTCTCTGTGCCCGTTATGATCCGGAGGGGATTAGGTCGGAGGGTGGACTTCATCAGACGGGATCTTTCTAACTTCAGATTAATATTCAGAGATTTCCGTTTATTTTTAACTCTTCATGACGGGCTAAAATCAATACCTAACAATAACGGAAACGTCCCGGAGAGCGCCACAGTCGTCTCATGACGACGACGCTTCCGGCTTACCTGTAAATTAGAATTAAGGCGCAGCTATCCAGTGTTTAAGAAATATTAAAAAACATTACCTAATTGCAAAATTTATTCTATCTACTACTACGGTGTTACATCTGCAAAGAAAGAAAGCGTCCGCCGCTTGCAGCGCCCACTGTGTCTAAAGCACGGCGTTTCAGTTCAAAAAAATATAAGGTTATCAAAAAGGTATTTCAGAAAGAAAGAAATAATTTATTGATAACAAAAACAATACAATGATGACATAATGAATACAGTAACGAAAAACGTGTTACCTTTTGTTTACCCAGCATTTAATTAAAAACCTGTCAATTCGATTTGTTTGATACCCGTTTGATGATTCCATGTCTACAACGTTTTGGATATGAAGATGTATTGGAAAACAAAATGTTTAGTCAGAACCCTCCTTTTGATTGATCGCAGTCAAATAAAAAGGTCGTAAAAGTTTGTAAATCCATTTATCCATTTCAATCATAATCAAACTACTTTTGTTTTGATAGCAACCTACGCAACGGGAATTTTATGTAGATATGTACCTACTTTTTAGGGTTCAGTACCCGAAGGGTGCCAACGGGACCCTATTACTAAGCCTCTACTGTCCATCCATCCGTCGCGTCTGTCAGCGGGCTGTTCTCATGAACCGTAATAGGTAGACAGTTGAATTTTTCACTAAATATGTATTTCTATTGCCGCTATAACAAAAAAATATAACAAAGAAATAAAAAGGAGCCCTATACAAGAAAAAAAACGTTCTTTATCGATCATGCGGTCAGTAATTGGTTAGTTGAGTGACATTTTGCACATTCTTTTTGTAGTAAGTATTTTTGTGTATTAATACTTTTTAAACGAACTATAATTTACCGATTTGTACAAAAATAATGATTAAATTAAAAATTAAGGGTGCCTTTATGGAAGAGACCTGATTCATTTTGCATTTGCAACATGCCATGAGGCGTATTTTCAACAAGTACCTACCTACCTTTACAAGCTCGTATTAAATGTAAGTAATAAATATACGAGTAATATTTGACGGCCTCTATGATGTAGCTGCTCAGATGCAAGAGGCGAGAGAAATTTGTATGTTCTGCAAATATTTCTTCTATGAAAGTACCTACCATTCATGACCCAACAAGGCACCGTGCTAGTATTTTCTGATACCCACAAAACAGAAACCCTGGTATGCTGTCAGAACTATGTTTGTGACTGTTGGCTGATAAGAAAATACGTAAGCAGATAATCCAACCATAATATCTAAAGTTCCTTTCAGGAGTAAAAACTATTTACATCAATAGTTTTATCTCGTATAATTTGTTATAGATAAAGGTTAAACCCCACTTGACTTTCGCAATACGTTATTGATATGACAGTCACGTAACGAACTCTGTGTTTTTGTATCGAAATAGCGTTGTAATAATATGGTTTTAAGGTTTTGTCAAAATTTTCTTTCAACGAAAACACTTTATGACCACTATTCAAATATAAATATTCGATTATGTAGGTACTAAAGTTACTTGAAACAAAATTAGATTAGACGACAGGTCAGTGCTCGGGTTTCACGAGTGATGTCGCGGGCAAGAGCTAAATTTTATAATGTTGTTTTCTGTGGTACCATTAAAACCGATATCCAAAACGTAATTTATGAGCATTGATTAGGAAATTGAAAAAGTTTAAGGAGCAATCGAAAAAGTTAGCAAAGTTTATTGAGTTCAACTTAGATCCATTTCTAGGTACCTGCCTACTTCTCAACGGAAATTCTCACTACAGATACCCGCATTCTATTTGTTTTTACTGATTTAATATCAAAAAATTCTTAGGATCTACGTTGTTGTTGTCCGAAAAAAGTGAGGTCACAACCTTAAATTAGTTGAACGTAGTGTGCAATAGCGGATTTTGCTCACCAAAATCGATGTAGAACTCTGTTGTTAGTAAATAAAATGTGTTTATTTGAAAAGAAAATGAAATTTTATAATTTTTTCTTTGTTTAGATCTAAATCTCGGGAACTCTAACATATTTTCAGATGTTTTTTTAGTTTGGTAGGTAATAACTATTTCTTTTGTCGTTGAAACCAGTTTTTTCATTAATTTTGTAGTTTTCTTGTAATTACCAATTGTGTATTTGATTTGGCGTTCGCATTCAACCACCAAGGGCGCGCGTTCACGCCATCATCATCATCATACCTTCTTATTGCCATACAAACACGTTATCATTTAACAATCTAGTTGTACTTACTGGTTAACAAAAAACCGTATATCAGTTGTTATACCTACCGATATTATGGTACCCAAAATAGTCCAGTAGTAGAATAAATAAATAAATAAATAAATAACACCCAACAGTCACATACATAGTCCTGACCCCACACTAGGATTCCCTGTGTCGTGGGTATCAGAAACTACGAGTACCATGGTACCACAACACCCAGACCCGGAAGAAATATTTGCAGAACATGCAAACATTTCTTCCGCAGCGGGAATCGAACCCGCGCCTCTTGCGTCTCTGCCAAGCAATCGCCCGCCACGCCACCGAGGCCGTCGGTAAATTTTTGCAAGTCAAATCACTATATAGTGAATACAATCTGATTCTGTTTCAAAAAAATATGAAACTAAATAAACTATAAAAATAATTAAAATCTCTAGCAAGCGTTGTTGATCGCATACAGGACTTAGATATTTCTTAAACTAAGCCATATATAAGTATTTTAAGTAGGTATAAATCCCGCCAAGGTACAGCTAGTTCTCAGTAAATTAACTGGAATTTAATAATATTACTTACGGGTTAATGATCAAAAATTATTCAAATCACGAAACGTCTCATCGTCTCAAGTTCAACTTGGTAAGTACCTAGGTACAGTTAGCAACATAAATGTCGATTAGCTGTAATTCAGTTTATTTTTGTTAAAATTTTGACTTTGACTTTAACTAGGAGTTAAAAAATGCGTAGAATATATTATTATGTCCAGCTGCTTCTCTCTCCGACTAAGCTGAGAGGATAGAATAAGTGCCGGGCAAGCCTACTGCTTCTTAATTCGTCCCGGGTACTACAGCGTCCCGTTAGTGAAGGTAAAAGTTGCCTCCTGACGCTGCATAAAACATCTACTATGGTAAAAGGCCTTAGTTTTTTTTAGTTTTTTTCTGTCCCCGAGAATGTGGTAAATGTCGACTAAGGGATAGTATTTAAAGAACAAAAACCCGACGAATCTGCCGTAGGTATTCGATCGACACATGATGATGATGATGATGATGAATTTGTATAATTTCTGTCTATATTTTAGTTCATTTAAAAATTTACAAAATCCGTCCAGCTGTTTTCGCTACAGAGCAGCCCTAAGAATAAGATGAAAATTGTTTCTTACAGCAGCCATATTAGATTTTTTGACACTTTATACCTATGCCACTGTCGTCACCCAGGCGAACCCAACGTCATTTCATTTGTCAAAATCCGTCCAGCTGTTGGACTACAGCTTTAGCCATACATACAAAAAAAAACAAATAAACCCCAAACACATTCTCCGCAGTCTGTTAAAAATACTAAACTACTGGAAATGTTAAGTTATAAAATAATTTATTCCGAAATGATGTAGCTGATTGTACAACCGAGTGTAAAGAACGTTTCGGTGCTTATTCCTTCATCTTTCTGTTTGATAAGGCTAACAATTTGAATTTTCCAACAATTTGTCGCTGAAAGAGAATTAATCTTTTTCGGTTTTTTGCCATTTTGCGGTTGGTAAAATGAATTTTGACGGGCAGTGGGTAACCCGTAAGTACTTAAGGATTCCGCTTTCGTCATTTCGGTCGCTTTGAAACCCAAAATTACTTACTTAAAAACCTTTTGCGATGAAAACCACATAGCTATAAAATTGTAGCACCACGGTCCATAGTTACCGCTTTACTTTATTACGCCAAATCCGTTATCAGTCGAAGTATGGTTGGATTTCGATGGCCGAACTTCGGCCGATCGAATCAAATGTAATTATGTTAAAAGAAGATACACTACACACTGGGTGGGTACACTACCGCAATCGACATCGTCCATTCGATTCCATCGACATTTTGATCGGCCGTTGACGTCCGACCTTACTTCGGCCGATGATGGGTTAGGTGTATTCGTACTGAGAGAGTAACATCTACGAGTAAGATCATAATCCGGTATCGTCTTGTTGAGAGCACTTAAATTATATCCTTTATGACATGGTACAGTCAGACAAAGATCAAACAAATGAAACCAATTTGTTAATGAAAATTAACACAAAAATTTTTAGTTTTTGAATATCATAGAGTATAGAATACTATGTAGCATAGCGTTATTTTTGTCACTTTGTGTTTCTGTTTTGCACTTTTCTAAAATAAACGTTTGACAGTTCTCGATCCCAAAAGGCTCAAATACATACATAAGCCCCGTCGAGGCTTGTATATTTGCGCCTTTTGAGATCATCTGCCGAATCTTCCGCCGCTTCGGGGCGCCGCGCCGGCCCTAACTGAAGTACCTAATTGTAATAGACCATTTAAATTACCAACGATAGTTCGCTTAATTTTACACAATAGTTCCACTAACCCCCGAATACTCAAACGCGACTTAGAGTTGAGCACGTCTCAAGTCACGGTTTTTTGACAGTTTTAGATGAAAATCTGTCAAAACTCGTCACTTGAGTCGTGCTCAACTCTGAGATGCGTTTGAGTACCTATTCGGGGGTAAAAGTACTGAATGGCTCATAATAGGATGTAAATTGAGCATACTTTGTATACGGTGGGGCGGTTACAATTCTGTAAAAGTCATCAGTTTCTGATGCTGACTGTACAAGTCTGATTGAAGGGTTGTGTGACAGGCTCCGATTCGTACGTCAAAAAGCGACGTTATAAAGCTTGGTTTAGGGGCTATGATTGTTTTATGGCATTTCCATTAGCGGCGTAGTAAACAACCTATAGAGTGAGGCGTTTAAACTAACGCAGGAAGAGTACGTGAGAAAGAAAGAAAGAAAAAGCATTTATTCAAGCTACCACTACAAAGACTAACAAAACACTATTATAATTATACTAGAGCAACAATAATAATAATAATATTTACGTAGTAGACTTTAACAATAATCTTATTGCACGAAAGGGGTCTTTGCGGCGCACTTTAAATCCTTTCACTCGACGACCTCGGTGGCGATGCGGGCGAGTGCTCGGCTGAGACGCAAGAAGCGCGGGTTCGATTCCCGCTACGGGAGAAATGTTTGTATGTTCTGCAAATATTTATTCTGGGTCTGGGTGTTGTATTATGTATTATCTATAAGTCTCTATAAGTATGTATTTAAGTACAAAAAAAGTATTTAAATATTCTATCAGCCATCTGGTGCCCATAGTTATAGCTTTGCTTAGTTTGGGACTAGATGGTGCTGTGTGAAATGTCCGCAAATATTTATTTATTTCACTAAACTGTTTCGTAAAAACTAGTGACAAGACTAGTAGGATCTACTAATCCTATGTTGATAACACCTAGCACCTTGTCGCAGCTCTGTAATCGTGCTTTCTGGATTGCAAATCGTCAACCCGGACATAAAGTCATGAGTTACAATGAGTCATTCCAGCTCATAAACTATGTGTTTTCCAGGTTTCAGGCAAATCCGTTCAGCGGTTACACAAGTTAAACACACACACTCAAAATTTTTCGTATTTAAAATACAGCATGATGGACCATCTGTATGGGCGCCGCCGGGCTGATCACCTGTCACTCTGGTTCTCCATATTATCCATAATGGGACTTTGAATCAGGAGTGGCTGCAAGTTTTCTTATGATTACTTGTGGCTCTGCCCACCCCACTAGGGATACGGGCGTTATAGTATTATATACTTAATGTACGAGTATGTATGTAAAGTATTTGTGTGATTAACATGCAAATATTTTTAAGACCAAAACTACCATCATCATCATTATTAATCATTATAATGAATAAGGGCCAGACATTATTATGTTTTGTATATTTTGTTGTGTTGCTTGAAATAAAGTTTTGATTATTATCATTCAGTTCTTGCTTGGTCAATTATGTTAGTACATTTTGTAGGTAACCGAACAAGGTCAAGTAAGTAATCAGGTTAGTATTTCACCAAGATACAGGACTTCTCCTGGGAATAGAAGCTTGTTTGTACGAGGAACTTAATCAAAAGAGTCACAGTGATTTCCCAAACTAATACAGGTACTAAGGCCCACTTCCCCGTTCCACAATTGGGTCGGTACAAAATGCAAAGGTGCTCAAAAGTGAAATATCCTGTTTATTTAATAAGATCAATAGGATATTTCTATAGTTATATCCTATATTATGGCATCATGATGCCATAATTCAGGCAATGCCATTACTATTACCATGGTAATTAAAAACTAAATGGAGTAACTGGAGTTTTCATTACCATGATGCCATAATTCAGGAGGTTTCATTGAATATTTTAGGGGCAAGGATGTCCATAGCTAGTTACATCTATCAAAATTGGTTCAGGCGTTTAGCAGTTACGAAGGAACCCAGGGACATAGATACATACATTTATGCATACAAGTAAAACACATAACCCTCCTTTTTCGCCGTAGTCAAGTAAAAAGTAAAACTCTAGAAAAGCAATGTCGGGAATAAGGTTTGCAGGTACGGAATAAATGATTTCCCAATTTGGCGTAATTTCGTTGCGCTGATTGGAATGAGTCGTATGAGATTCCAGTTGATTTCACGTTGTACCTACGTTTCGAATACATTAAAGTACTTAGGTATGTGAAGGTTTATTGAACGAGCGAGCGAAGCGACCGTGATCTTAGCGGAAACTCGGCCGATTTGATGTTGTCTGCTTGTTCGAGCATAACATTCGAACCGTTGTTGATCAAAACCGCATGAAAACAGTAATTTGATAAATTGTGCTATGAAGATTTGCTTCAGTTTAGATATTTGTTTAAAAAAGATGCTTGATGTTTCTGTTGAAACTTGGAATATAAATAGTACATGTGCTGGATTAACATATAGGCTATTTTTTATTAGAAGCCGCGGGCGGTAGTTAGTAGACCCTTAAGATAATGAGAAACTCAAGCTTTGGCATTAGTATAACATTTATCCTGTCTTATCCTTTGTGGACAAAGTATTGAGTGTTTACTATAGCTGTATGTAATGGTTAGGCTCAGGACAAACCTCAACTTGGCCTTCAGTTCAAAGCTCTCCATTAGGGAACAATTTGGAGCCAATTAGTGATCGAATCAACCCTCCTTAAGTGGTTAATTACATAAAGAATGAACATTTTTGATGGCGGTATTATGATATAAGACTAAGGGATAGTATCCTCTCCAACACGATGGACCACTTATATGGGCGATGGGCTGATCATCTGTCACCATGGTTCACCATATCCATCTTAGGGTTAGCCCTCAGAAGTGGCTGCAAGTTTTCTTATGTTTACTTGTGGCTCTGCCCATCTCATTAGGGATACGGGCGTGATAATAAAGTATGTTTGTATGTAGGTATTATAAATGGGTACATAAAATAGGTACGAAAATTTGACTTGAAAGCAGCGCTAATAACAGAAAGATTGAGGAGTAGGCTTAAGGCCTTTTAACATCTATAATACGATTTACACAGCGTCAGGAGGCAATTTTTACCTACACAAACAGGACGCTGTAGTGCCCAGGACGAATTAAAATGAAGTAGGCTTGGGCAGCACCTATTCCATCCTCTCAGCTTAGTCAAAGGACAGGCCAAAATAGCTGTGTAATTTTAAGTGAAAATGCCTATACCTACAATTTGCCATAGTTCGTAACCTCAAAAAAGTATAAGTAGCTTTGCTTAGTTTGGGGCTAGATGGCGCTGTGTGAAATGACCATAAATATTTATTTTATTTATTTATGTTTAATAGCATACAGGCTATCAAGAAACAGCAATTCAAAACATTTCAGCTTGTGTAAACAACATTGTATTTATATATCGACTAGTGGTGCGCCGCGCTACTTTATCTGTGTTGAATTAATTTCATACAACCGCCATCTTCCCACAAATGAGTTTCCTGTTGTACCCTTACACCATGATACTACTTATCGTGACGTACAGTTCTTTCAAACCAGTGTGGTGAAAGGATCGGACGTGTCTCAAATGCTTGACTTGGGAAACTTTTTAGGTTCTACGTGCCGTTTTCCTCACAATGTTTGCCTTCACCATTTGAAAGTACTGGTATAGAGCACATAATTTTTTCTATCTGAATAATCCATTATTAGTGCATGACCAGATTTGAACCCATGACTTTCGGAATGCGGAATCGGAAGGCGAGGCCGCTACCACTAGACCAGTGCTCTCGCACTATGATAAAACACAGTTTTTAAAGGATCATTTATTCTGTGACATATTTTTATGTCAATAAATTGATTTGTATTGAGTTGTGTTGTAAAAATAAGAGGGAGTTATTTTAATTAATAATCAGTCAGTCAGTAACGCAAGAGTTTTATATATTTAGATGGATGGACGGGCATCATTGGATATGAACTGTTTACTATAAATATTGGTACAGTGTCGCAGTTTTACGCACTGCTATGCGTCTTTATTGCTTCCTTCTGGTATATACAGGATGTTTCAATTTTGTGTATGCTTTTTTCGCTCACCCAATTAGGTCCTCAATTTGTCCAAAAATTATGGCATGAAATGAAATTTTATACAAAAGTTTCAATCTAAGAGCCGACTTCAATATTGAACTTAGGATTTAATCCTGGGCAAATAATATCATGGGGATAAAATGCTTTTTTATTAACTCCTACAGTAACATAAGGTGGTTCTAATCCGACACTAGGATTCTCTGTGTCGTGGGTATCAGAAACTACGAATATCATGGTATCACAATACCCAGACCTGGAAGAAATATTTGCAGAACATGCAAACATTTATCCCGCAGCGGGAATCGAACCCGTATCTCTAGCGTCTCAGACACATTTATTTTTATTACTTGTTTTGTAACAGGGGTTTTTAGCGTGATGAAATATTGTTATAACGAAGGTAACTCACTTTCGTCGACGTGCGACGAGAGGTATTCATTTTCAGCAGACGTCAACGTGAAGACCATGAAGTATTCATGGTTTTTTTTTCTAAATTTGGTCAGTTTAGTAGTTACAGAGATACGTGGTAACAAAAATTCACACTCAAAAACATAAATTGCATTTATAATATTTGTAGGATTTTGGTGATCTAAAATAACATGAAACGGAATATTTGTTTTTTTTTAACCCCTATTGAAGTGATCATGTGTAAGTTTAATGAAAACCAAGAGAAAACTATTTTGTCTATATCTTTCAAACCTTCACCGTGAAACGTGAATACTTGGTATGCATGCAATATTCACTGAACTGGACAGGCCCCGACATTTCGACAGAATAATGTATTTCCTATAACATAAAAATGTTGGTATTATTGGCCCATCAAGAAAATAATCCTTCAGGAAGGAAGACATAATAAATTTTCTTGAAATTCAGACAAATTATTCCTCGAACTCTAAATAAAATTCACAAGTTTTAAGGGAAAGACGTGAAAAACTTTTTCAGTCCGTCCTTTTCGGATTATCATCGTTTAAAACTTCCTAAAAACTCTGATTTCATATTGTTATTCCCACCCACACAGAATGTTTAATCCTGCGACGCCGTAGCGGGTTATGAAGTCTCTACGTCACCGCTACGAGTGCTACGAGGGCAGCTTGTGCTAGTGTAGAGATGGATATCATTGAAGCGAGAGCATAATAAATAAATCTTCGCTAAAGCTTAGGCCTCGGCTACAACGCGGGAAGCCATCTAAGGCTTATAGAAACGTTTCAATAAGTTTTTTTGTGACGCATTCGATGTCGCTTTTAGCGGAAAGTAAATCTAAATAGGTGATGTTTCGTATAGTTTTTATCCTTTAATGTAAATACAAAAACTGGGTCGATGGCCTTTACTAGGTTTTTGACATTTTACAATGAAAATTATGCAAAAAATTATATCGAATACCGAGATCGAATACAAAAATAAAAACCGGTCTAGTGCGAGTCGAATTCGCACACGAAGGGTTCCGTACCATCGCACATGTACATAAATGTTTCTTTTATTTATTTTTTTCATTTTTTTTTGTCATAGCGGCAGTCTGACAATTGTTACTATCTACTTATTACGGTTCATGAGATACAGCCCACTCACAGATACGTATAATGTTAGAACATGAAAGTGACCTATCTTGTCATAGGTCAGTAGCCAGTTCAAGTCCATGGGTAAATATTTATCAATTCTAGTGCTTCAGCTGGTTTTCACAACAAACCTAAACAGTTGTTTAATATGACTTAATAGTAATATTGGATTCATTTCGTTGGTTACGTTTTAAACATAGAATATTTTTTGTTTGACTGAATAAAAATATAATTTTAGGACGGTCAAATTAAGTTTAGTTTTGGAAAATGCATGACAGAATTGTAGCTATGTATATCATATTATATCAAGTTCTGAAATAAGTAACGTAGTAAGTATTTACACGATTTTATATTGTATTTCCTGTAGTCACGGATAAATTCAATAAAATCCTGCGAACAATAAGCGGAACCATCCCGAATTCTCGGCACGGAATCAAATAACACCGCGTGACCAGCTGTTGCGAATTGTCGCCGAATTGGAAATATATTGTGTTACCAGTTGGTTCTATGTAGTTAGAAAAAGCTAAGCAGACGAGTAATGGGTTTGAATTCTTCATCATCCACATCCAACACGGTCCAAACGAAGTTTAAAGAAGTTCGAAAGAACTAGATAGATATATAAACTCTTTTATGAAACGAAAACAAAATAAGAATTTTTTTTTTTAATAAAAGAACAAAAACAAATATAGACAAACGGCGGTCTTATTGCTAAGGGTAATTGTTTCCAGACAACTTTGGCATGGAGAGGATAGAAAGGAAGAATGGGCGATGGTGTTATCATCACTACAGAGATAAAAATAATAAATATACCTAATAGTTTATCTATCTAAAGTTAACTTTATTAACAGAAATAAACTTACAACTATTACAAATATAATTTACAAAATACAAAAGAAACAGTCGGGCTATCTAAAGGCCGTTGCAAACGGTCTATAGATAGCTCACCTGATCCAGCTCATCAGACGGTGGAAGCATGCCCAAGACGCTGGCCGCATTACCACGCTGAATGGCAATACTGATCCGCTGAGCAAATGTAAATAAATACTATCTAAATAAATACCAATAAACCAGTGACACGATTAGTAGTAGTACCCCAAATAAAAAGCATCAAAAGATGAAGTTTAAAATGTTGCCATGGTATTTTACTAGCGTCGTCCGTTACTTGAATACTAGCAACAATCACTGTTTCAAAAGGTGACACGTCAAGCATGCATATTCCTCTTCAATGTCTTCAATCTTACTTATATTATAAACGCGAAAGTTTGTGAGGATATTTGGATATTTAAATGTTTGGATGTTTGTGCCTCAATCACGCCTAAACGGCTGAACGGATTTGAATAAAACTTGGATATATTCCAAGTTTTATTGTTATTAATCCGTAGTATATATCCGTAGTAGTAGTAAATCATAGTACATGTGCTGGATTATCATATAGGCTATTTTTTATCCGGGTACCACGCGAGCGAAGCCGCGGGCGGCAGCTAGTAATACTATCAATTTTAAATCGATGTCAATAAGATGATAGGGGTCAGTTCGTGACGAGCACAGCCCTCGAACACGTCACACTGACGCAAGGAAACACGCAACTTTTATCTGAAGGCGGTAGGGGTTCCGGTGAACGCATGATGTGGTGTGTCCCTTTGTATATTTACGTCGTTATCAACAGGAAATCGTTAAGACAGAGGAAAACAGAGTCTTTTACCCTTTAGAGCTTTTTACCTTTCTACCTTTTTACCAGACTACTAACACCGTTAACCAGTTTGTAGTTAATTCACCTGACGTCCTTCCTTAAAAAAGGTACCTTTTAAGTTGAAAGACGTTCCCATAGAACCATCTCTAACATAAAATGTTGTCTAGACATTCTCATTCGTCTACTCAACCCACCTAATGGAGACTTAATTGAACTAATAGAAAATGTTGTGCAATACGGCTCCCAACTGACTTGCATTCTGTTCAAAACAGATCATCTACAGAAAGTTAGCTAGGTAAGTACACTAAAGTTTAGGTATTTGGTGATAATATTCAGAGATATTTGAACGGCAGCTACTTAGTTCTGACTCATTTATACTTATTGACATTGGAGCTCCTTCAGACAAGATCGCAGATCGAGAGTATAGAAAAAATAAACAAAGATTTCGGCACTCAGAATGATGTTATAATTCGTAATTTTTCAAACAATCAGAAATAGAAGTTCTAACACACTGTAGAAAATAGAAAATTCAGATTTTTACCCGACTGCGAAAAAGGAAGGTAATATGTTTGGAGAAGTATGTGTGTATGTGCATTCTTTTTTACTGAAACTGTTGTCCAAATAGCTGGATGGATTTTGTCAAATGAGGTCGACACCTCATTTTAAAATATCCATCGTTGTGTCGTTGGAATCGTCTGGATGATGAGAGTGTATACAAAGTATCAAAAAGTTCAATTTTAATTTATTCCTTTGGCTCTGTAGCCGAAACGGCCGAACGGATTTTGACAAATGAGGTGTTGTTAGATTTGTCTAGAAAACGAGAATGTCATAGGCCTATGACACTATAAGACAGTAAAGTGTAAAAATCCAATATGACTCCTATAAGGAGACATTTTCAATGAACTAATATGGTACATAACTAAAAACTTAAGCCTGAATTGGTACAAATTCGTCACCATCATCATCATAATGTTGAAAAATCTAATATGACAGATGTACCTATACCTACTTGTACTATGAGTCCAAAATTCTATTTCGGTTTTGCTTATTGCTCTGTGTTTCGTAAACGTTTTGAACGAACGTGTTTAGAAATGAAAATGTTTTCTTTTACCTAACGCCCACTTTTTGCTAGCATTGTGCATAGCATTTAGCATTTTTAGAGTAAAAATAGTAAAAAGAGTATCTTTTCTTTTTACACTAAATACTAGATTTGGACGCGCTTTTATTTGCTCATCGCATGAGCGTGCTTTTGATTGTGAGGATCTAATCAAGCTAATTGCTTAACCGTTTTAACACCTAATTCATAAGCCCTAAAAATATAACGTTACCACTTTCTATCCAAAGTCAAGCAAAACCTCGAGATTTGTATCTTAGTAAATATTAAAGTGTTTATACCACTAGTATGAAGCAAGTGCATTGCGTGCAGACATACTCAGTTAACTCTGTACTTTATCTACTTTAGAATAAAGTCCAATTTACGTCACAGTCAAAAACAAGCGATGTGTAAGTAACGAGGGGCGAAAACATCGATATCTCCCGCTATCGCTATTCGGAAGGTCGCGTGATGACCCTTGTACTATTTCACCGTGTGTGTGCTTGCTCTAAAAATGCTGACACAGTTCACATGTGCTTAAATTAGACGGCAAGAGAACTGGTGGTCTAGTTACTTATTCGTTGAACGTCATTTGATTCCACCACAAGTTTATTTATAAAATTAAAATAAAAAAGTGCGAGTTGGATTCGCACACAATACATGTACTATCGTAAATGTACATAAATATTTCTTGTATGGGGCCCCTTTTATTTTTATTATTTGTTTTTATATTTTTTTACCTTTCTACCTATTCCTATACCGGTACGAAAGTTTGTCAGGGTGTTTGGATGTTTGGATGTTTGTGCCCCAATCACGTCTAAACGACTGAACTGATTTGAATGAAACTTGGAATAGTAGGTACATGTACTGGATTAACATATAGGCAATTTTTTATCCGGGTACCACGCGAGCGAAACCGCGGGCGGAAGCTAGTTTATAATAAAATTACATTAATAATAATACAATATCACATATAAATTATAATAATGTTAAAACTAAAAAAGATTGCTTTTAAAATAATTTCAATGTCATCCTATTTAAGAAGTCATTAAATGAGAATAATAAATAACACCCAACAGTCACATACATAGTCCTGACCCCACACTAGGATTCCCTGTGTCGTGCGTATCAGAAACTACGAGTACCATGGTATCACAACACCCAGACCCGGAAGAAATATTTGCAGAACATGCATTCTCCACAGCGGGAATCGAACTCGCGCCTCTTGCGTCTCTGCCGAGCAATCGCCCGCCACACCACCGAGGCCGTCAATAGAAACGCGCTTTCAATAAAAGTCTACGTAAACTTGGAATAATTGAATACTAATCGTTTTGAAATTGGTGAAACTGATATCTACAACAATGTTTCGCAATCTTAAGATTTGGAGAGCTATTGAGCCTATTGAGGCTCAATCGTCTAATATTTACAAACGCTGCTGAAGTTTCGTACGTTTTTCCCTATTATTTGAGTTACTCGTTGGAGGCCAAAATAATACCGCTTTTGTTGAAAAGTATTCGTTCAGTAAAATTTTGTGGGATTTGAATTAATTAATAATAATAAACACCGTTATTGATACCTAGTCTTCAAAGTTGAACAAAAAGTAGGTACTTATAACTTTCAATAAGTAGATACCTACGTCTTGAGAATTTGAGATAGATAGAGGCATTATTGTAGACAAAGACAAACATCGTTATATAAAGCAGGCTTTATTGTACACAAAGAAAATAATTTTAAAATCTGTTTAGTTGTGATCTGTTTGGATACTGTAGAGTAATCTAATCATCTTTATAAACTCTAGATTTAAAGCGTTTATAAGTACTTTAAATCTCTTTTACATTAAAATATCTCTCAAGCTTTCATAAGTTATGAAAATTTTATTTTCAATGTTTTTATACATATTAAAACTATTTTTCTTGGCAATAACACGGGTCACCGAAGTAGACACCAAGCTAACGCCACCATAGACACGCGTGCCAAGATCAAGATAGTAAAATAACGAGTCTGCACCTGTGAGTGACAGTACGATGGCAACACTGACCTTTGCGGGTCACCGCGACCTCAGCAGTAATTGTTGACACAGATTTGACCGATACCGGAGAACCAAGCAAAAACATATTGTTTATTGCCAATTGACATTTACTTGGGTGTTACCTGGTGATACACACCATACTGATGTTGTGCAAACTAATTTCCAAATTCGACAAAATTCCTAAACTAAGCTTTATTTGACAGTTTTAAATAATTGCAATTTTAAAGTCAAGATATAGTTTTTTTATGGTAAGAGTAGGCAAACAAGCAAGCGGCTCTCCAGCCGCTTTATTCTCTATGACCAAACGAAACTTGACAGCTCGTAACTTGTCTGTGCCGCGCCGTGTCATGTTCTTTCAATACAATGAAATATCATGGTGATTCCACAAACGTGTCCGCGTTACGTTTTGCTTGGTCATCGAGAATAGAGTGGCTGATGGTAAGTGATTACCGCCGCCCACGGACACCTGAAACATCAGAGCAGCTGCAAGTGCGTTACCGGCTTTTGAGGTAGGAGTAAGCTCGTTTCTTACAAGGTCCCTAAGTCATAGTAGTCATAAGTGGGAAATACAGGTGGCAATAGCTGATTCCATGCGGCAGTTATACATCATCATCATCATCTTCCTGCTCTTATCCCACTCCATGTGGGGTCGGCACAGCATGATCTTTGGATCATGGTGTAAGAGTTTTGGCTAAGGTATTTTATGACCGGCCGCCTGCCTGACGTCAACCCTCCTTGGGAATACTTGCTTATTAGCATCATGTTGGAGGATACTATCCCTTAGTCAACTTTTACGACATGCTCGGGGAGAGAAGCAGCTGGACGCATTCTATGTTTTTTCTTTACTCCCAGTCCAGCAGTTGTACGAGGATGGAAATTGTCGTATTAACCGCACTCTTGTGGACTGTCAACCATTCACATGATGTGGATAGTATATGTACTGATGTCGCTGAGTACGATGGCGGAAGAAGCACAAAAAAATCCGTCCTTAAGGCATCACGTCTCACTCTCACGTAACCAAAAACCGACCGATTCTAGTTGGCATACGGATAGGGGGGCCCACATTCATGGATTGCTTAGGGCATCAAGTAGTCTTAATCCGTCACTGGTAGTAGTATGTGTCATTTGTTATTGTTGCCAAGACCACCAAGACTCAATATTCCATAGTTCAATTGAATCACGCTAAATGTAGAAGGAAGGCTCATGCTACGTTTCATTTGTCCGATGTCAAAGTTTAAGTAACGAGCCGATAGCAGGGTTCATTTGGGTGACCGTAACAGACTGATATCATATAAATATCATAGGTAACCGAAGGCGTGTGTGATGTATTAAATACGCACAAAAAGCTGAACGTGTCCTGTTTTGAGTAAAACTAAGGCCTTTTACCATCTATAGCAGATGATTTATACAGCATCAGGAGGCAACTTTTACCTTCACAAACGGGACGCTGTAGTGCCCGGGATGAATTAAGATTGAGTAGGCTTGCCCAGCACCTATTCCATCCTCTCAGCTTAGTCGGCCTTGTCCACAGGAAAGACATGGTCAATACGTGCGGAGCTGATTTCGATGTTTTCCTTCACCGTTTGAGAGTACTGGTATATAGTGCACATAATTTTTTCGCACAGAAAAATCCATTCGTACATGACTGGGTTTGAGCCCACGACCTTAGGGTCGAAAGGCGGGGTTACTACCAACTAGACCACCAGTGATTATTATGCATTATTTTTGGGGTGTGACTTCTGTGGAATCTTTTGAAGTAGATAATAGATATTGTATGTACCTTTTGGATTTGTACCACGTTGGGTGCCATTGACAAATATATTGGCGCCCAAACTGGTACAAAAAATGTAGGTAAAATCACAAATAGTGACTTCACTTTATTGTTCAAGATATTACTGAACTGAGTGTGTTATTTGACTAAATACACTAAACAGAGTCAAGTCGTCAAAATCATTCATTAGTCTAAGAAAATTGACTTTGTACAATTTAGTTCCGTTCTCGCTCTATCTGGCATATTAATTTTGTTCCCATTTGTCAGACACACACCAATAACAAAACTGCGCAATAATGATATCTAGAGTAATTGGAGTAAGGTATATTTTTGTGCGAATTATTTGATAAGAGATGTATATAGTTACTATAATGAATGCTGAGAGGTCGTTAGGTCTAGTTGATAGAGGTGTTTGCATCAAAGCGTCTCATTTAGCATCCCATTACAAAACACAATTCTGAGATTATTCTTGGCTCTTAATTTACTTTATGCAAACAATGTAACTTAGGTTCCTAAAAAAAATAATATCGCTAGACATTTCACACAGCGACATTTAGCCCCAAACTAAGCAAAGCTTGGACTATGGGTACCAGATGGCTGATTTCCTTATAGGGTTCCGTATCCGATGCTAACAGGGCCCTATTACTAAGCCTCTGCTGTTCGTCCGTCCGTCTGTCAGCGGGCTGTATCTCATGATCCGTAATAGCTAGAGTTTTCAATCTTTCAAAATTTCACTCCTACAATTTTCACAGACATAATAAAAATACATACAATAAACATACAAGAAACATTTTACCCTTCGTGTGCGAATTCGACTGGTTTTTATTTTACTTTATACTTGTAATTTTTTTAAATACAAACTTACTTAAATACCTAATAACACTCTGAAACAAAACAAACATAAATGTTTGCCCTGGGTAGGAATTGAACCTACAGAACCGAAATCAGAGCCAACTAAGTTATGAGGCCAATCTAAGTTATATTCCTTTTTTCCCTTCTACGGCGAAGCAAAAGGAGGGTGCTGTTACCTACGTGATTTGTGACAAGACCAGAAGTTGTTAGTATGCTCTATACGTTTTAGATGTACTTTTTTATGACATTTGCGTATTAAAATTGATGCGGGAATTCTTCATACGACAAGGAACCTATACAAAGATCCTTTCATTCTATTTTCCTCAGAAGTCATTATTTGCCTAGAATTCTTTATTAGATACTAGTGACTCGTGTATTATTTATTTGCAAATAAAATGTTTATGCCTGATTCTGGTTTTTTGTTGATTGGTTTGCTGTAAACGACAGATTCTATCTACCGAGTGATAACCCTAAAAAGGGGAAATGGTATCTCTTGTGGATTCAGGATCGTGAGTATTTTGCATAACGCTTTAATTAAATCGTAGCAAATAAGTATATTTTGCGAATTAAAAGGGTTCCAAAGGGTCGGGGCCTTGTGTTATGAACTCAAAAAGTCTACAAAGGTTAACCATGGCCGTATGTTTGAATTTTTGTTACTTTTCGGACACCATGTCTAATTCGAATATTGACAAAACTACATGCATTACTCGTAGGAGAATTCCTGAATATGTTTTTGAATAGAAATTTCATCTTGTAATCCGCATAGGTATCTAGTAGGGTCTCACATTTCATCCTAGAGTTGCCCACATTTTTGTGCAAAAACTTTATAAACATTAAAGTGCGCATCAAAGACACCTTTAAGAAGGTCGAATGGGCAATGTAAATGAGGTCCTATGGGCACTTTTTGCTTTTGGGTCGAATCTTGTAGATCCAGTGGGTACCAGATCCCTTTCGTGTACTTGACGCATGTTTTCAAACTTTAGGTTCTACGACATACCGGTTACCTGTGATGTTTTCCTTCACCGTTTGAGAGAACGCCTCGCTACTTTTCAGCATTGAGCTTTTTTATCTACAAACTTCATCATCCCGCTGCGTCCTCTGAAAGTAAATTTCGGGAATTCCTTTCTTAGTAAGATCCTAAAGTTTAATGCGTCTGTGCTTTGATAGTCAGTTAGTTAGTCAGTAGCGTAAGTTTTATAGAGAAAACTAGTATTTTCGCTTGCGGGCGCGGGCTGCAAGCAGCCCGCGAGGATGTTGTTTCTTAGAGGAGACCCTCAAAACCCTTGGAACCAAAATTTCAGCCCAATCGGACGAACCGTTTCGGAGATACAAGCAAGAGGGGGTGAAAATTAGGGGGGAGGGGGGGAATTTTTTATAGAATTTTACTCGCCATTGCATTCTCTATACGAATCGACCAACCGCGATCTCGAATCGTGGGTAATTCGGAGATGCGTAAAAGAGGGGGTGAAAATTGGGGGGAGGGGGGGAACTTTTTATGGAATTTTACTCGCCATCCCATTCTCTATACGAATCCATTTGAAAAAATCCCATTTCTCGAGTCGTTTCGGAGAACCGATAGGAGGGGGGGTCAAAGGGGGGTCCAAAGGGGGGGGGAGAAAAAAAGTTGTATTCCTTCGAGCACCCTCTATCCGAATCTATAAAAAAAACATGCCCTCGTCGGGAAGAATCGGGACACCGAACGTGGGGGGGGCGAGGGGGGAGGAAAATGGGGGTTTTCGGATTTTTCCCCCACTCACCGGGACTCCCCGAACATTTCCCCCATACATCATCATCGTCCATCTCGACTCCTTCCGGGAGAACAATGATGTCAATGAGTCAGTCAGTCAGTGAGTGGTAATCGAGCTTTATATAGTAGAACTAGTATTTTCGCTTGCGGGCGCGGGCTGCAAGCAGCCCGCGATTTCAGCCCAATCGGACAAACCGTTTCGGAGATACAAGCAAGAGGGGGTGAAAAGTGGAGGGAGGGGGGGGATTTTTTTATTTAACTTTACTCGCCAGCCTATTCCCTATACGAATCCACTTGAAAAAATCCCATTTCACGAGTCATTTCGGAGAACCAATAGAGGGGGGGGTCAAAGGGGGGGCCAAAGGGGGGGTTGAATAAAAAGTTGTATTCCTTCGAGCACCCTCCATCCGAATCTACAAAAAAAACATGCCCTCGTCGGGAAGAATCGGGACACCGAACGTGGGGGGGGGCGAGGGGGGAGGAAAATGGGGGTTTTCGGATTTTTCCCCCACTCACCGGGACTCCCCGAACATTTCCCCCATACATCATCATCGTCCATCTCGACTCCTTCCGGGAGAACAATGATGTCAATGAGTCAGTCAGTGAGTCAGTCAGTGGTAATCGAGCTGTATATAGTATAATGTGCGTAGGCTTTAGGAAAATAATAAGTTTAAAAAACACATAATTCATCAAATGATTGTGTTGTAAGTGGTAACCCTAAGCGGAGGCTATGGCTAAATTGATAAGTCGGGTACGGGATTTAAATTTTCGTATGTTATTTTCCTTCTGGCATTCTCGTAATTTATTTACCCTTGTTCTCCATTATCTTGACTCGTGACTCGTGATTTAGGTACTTGTCTGTTGGTTTAGTTTATCGTATTTTGGACATCGTATTGCAAGTTGAGTAGAGTAATTTGTAAAGGCATTGTACATACACAAATGTGGGTAGTGGCGGAGACGTGGCGAAGACGTGGCTCGGACTCATGTCCTCCTTATACTTCTATTATAGTACTACATACTAGTAAATAATCAATTTCTATTTCTATTCTATTTCTATTTCTACTAGTCTTGTCACTACTTCTTTCCAACCAGTGTGATGAAAGAATTTAGGAAAAAATACTCCATATACTTATATTATAAGGTAAATAGACATCGCTCAGAGAAGATTACAAAGTCCTCTTTAGAAATCGTTTCCGCCACATCTTCGCCAGTTGTGCATAAACCACGTCTTACGTAGCAGGGAAGCCTGTCAACCTTTTCCAATACATCCCATAATGTAGGAAGATCTTAATACGCTCAAATGATTATGGTTAAGATGTTTTTTTAAGAAACGACCGTTTCAATTTAAGCATATAAGGTAGACATTATGGGTAAAGATTACAATATTCAGACCACAGAAAAAGTACCCTTACTTACCTACTCACATAATGCCCTATTCAAGAAGTATTAATTATACACACAAGCCTAGATTTTTGGCAGTTTCCGATGGTTTTTTTTTTCGACATGCTGTAGTAATGATGCAGCTTGTGCATTGTTCTTGAATGCAGACCTAGCCTTCTAAACATAAAGACCACAAAATAATGAACTCAATAAATATTAACAGTTTATTTTCATAATCAATTTACAATAAAGACAATTAATTTTATTTCATTTTATGAGTAAAATAAGAAATGCCTCCTGATATCCTTTTGTTATTAATGTGTATGTGTGCTTATGCAGCAAATAAATGAGTGTCTATGCCTATGTCTATATCTTTATCAGTTGTAGCTATTTCTTAATTGTTTGAAGTGTCCATTACCAAGTACCTTGTAGGTAAGCCTAAATCAAAATCAAACAATGTAAAGAGGTCCCTGAATTCGGATCACCTCCTTACTTCACATAGAAAAAAGGTTACAAGCGCGTACCGGCGCTTACCGGCAATTTATCTAGTACATCATTACCGTCAGACTGGACTGAAACAGTTAGAAAATATATTATTTTAACATTTTATGAAACATAACATACATAACGATTCGATTCCATTCGGTAGTCAAGTTGACTAAGTTAACTATAGAGTAACATAATAGAGCTTTTTTCATCATGCCGGTTTCCTCACGAGGTTTTACTTCACCGTTTAAGGGCACTGGTATAACGCACATAATTTATTCGGACAGAAAATGTATTGGTGCATATGCGTTCATTTGTACCCACTACAGAACGGAGGTTTATGCGTTTAGAGAGTGAAGGATTGTTTGTTTGTGCAAAAGAATGTTGAAATTTATATCTATGGCTTGACTGATTTTCATCAGTTTAATTCACCAAAAGATTTATAAAATTATTCTATGCAGTCACAAAAAATATTTTTTTTTTTTATTATCTATGACACTTTTAATTATTTGAATTACGATTTCTATGTAAATTCGGAATAGAGGATTAATTTGATGTTAGTCCCCACTCTATTAAATTGAAATCGTTAACTGAGGCCTTAGTGTTTGCATAGACAGGTTTTCTCGAAGTAGCGTTACCGCAGTAATGAATAATGATGACCGTCGATCTCAATACATAAATAAAATAAATAAATAAATATTAGTGGACATTTGACACACAGCGCCATCTAACCCCAAACTAAGCAAAGCTTGTATTATGGGCGCCAGATGGCTGATGGAATACTTGAATACAATTTTTATTTTTTTGTAAATACATACTTTAGAACATTACAACACCCAGACCCGGAAGAAATATTTGCAGAACATACAAACATTTCTCCCGTAGCGGGAATCGAGCCCGCGCCTCTTGCGTCTCAGCCGTGCACTCGCCCATCACGCCACCGAGAACGACAAAAATGTTATAATGATGATGATGATAAATAAATGTTTATCATTACCATCACCATTATCTAGCCCATCCATACTGGGTTACTACTTGGTAACAAAACTCCTGTCTTGGTAATTTCAGACAAATCAGAAATGAACTCATGTTGACCTTTAATTTTGAAGTAGTCAAGTTTATCTATCGCCCGAGTTAAGTTTGTAAAAGGCTTTAATTTGATTAGTATTTGTTGCCGTCTGTTACCAAGAAATCATGGTGTTTTGTGCCCAAGTTTGGTTGCTGAGAGGGAATTATTTTACCTCGTTTCAAATTTTTGCAGGAATTTATTTGCAAAATAAATTCCTTGTCTGTTTTAGATCCTTTAAAGAATTTGAATCTTTCGAGGTTACCTTTTGTGAAAATACCAATCGAACGAAACTATGCTACCTTATGTCAAAATCCAATATTCTACTAACAGACGACGGATCGTTCATATGCAATAGCAACGTTGTTTTTTTTATCAAAAATACATAACAACGTTGCCATGGTAATTAACGATCCGTCGTTCGTTAGTATAATATTGGAACCGGGCATGTTTTGGACAGGTCTTTCAAAGAATTTGAATCTCCCAAAGAATGTGGCCTTTGAGAAAATACCAATTGCACGAAACTATGTTACCCTAAATTTCTATTAACTTGCTATTCGAATAAAAATTACATTTTCTTTGTTACAGGCATCCCCGATGTCCAAGGACCGGCATAAAATGCCTCCAAAACTAACCAAAGTGTGCTTGTAAAGTGACCATGGATATAGACGAGAAGGTGTCGGGGCCCGGGGGGGCCTCGCAGAAGAACTGGACGCATTTCAACAGCAGTGAAGAACTGCCTTTAGACATGAGGTTCAATCACGGCCACATGGTGTCCATGACAGTGTATAGTGTGCTTATGGTGATATCAGCGACAGGGAACCTTACAGTGTTGTCGCAACTCGTGAAGAGGAGACGTGCGAAGCGCGCGAGTAGACTAGACGTGCTGCTCATGCATTTAGCTGTGGCTGATCTTATGGTAAGTATTTTTACCCGACTAAGAAGGAGGGTAATGTGTTTGAGGTATGTATTTATGTCACCCGCCACGATCTCAGTGACGTGGCGGGCGAGGGCTCGGCTGAGATGCAAGAAGTGCGGGCTCGACTCCCGCTACGAGAGAAATGTTTGAATGTTCTGCTAATATTTCTTCCGGGTCTGGGTGTTATAGTATTATACGTATTTACAAAAAAAAAGTATATCAGTATTCTATCAGCCATCTGGTGCCCATTGTACAAGCTTTGCTTAGTTTGCCAATATCTCAGTGGCTGTGCTAGGTGAATTTTTCATAGCAAAATACAATGGCTGCGAAATAGTTGGACAAAACTTTATAGGAGGCATTAAATAATGGTTAATTTATCGGACGAATAAACAGTTGGCGACTAATAATGGGTTACTTTAATACTAAACCGAGCTACTTACCTAACCTACTAATCTCGATCTAAGTAAATGTCGCCTATCTATTAGATAGAAATCTGTAGGTTAGGTTACCGGTCGGCGAAGTGCCAAAAATGTAGTACTTTTGTATACCACTTACTATTTCAAGTAGGGCATGTTCAATATTTTTGACATCTTTAATTTGAATTTATTTTCGCTCCTTTAAATACTATTTTCACGTTAGACCACCAAAATTGTAGTCGATACGGCACATGATAGGCAGCACAAATTGTTTGTCCTGGAAACAAATAATTTTAAAGGTCTATGTCAAATAGTTCTTTAGACAAATGATGATGATTTCAACGAAGATACCAGTCAAATTGATTAGTTCTGACTTGTGCTCGGTTTACAATAAAATAGCATTTCGTTAATTGCCATGGCAACAGTGTTAAACAGAATTCATTAAATAAAAAGCGCCATTCGCTTTTGTCAAAAAAAAAACGTTGCTACGTTAATACGTTGTCCGATGGTAAAATATTGGAACCGGGCAAAAACCGGGTGTTACTCGAGTTTACCCCGCCATTGGGGTGAGGTGAGACAATAACTACCACATAACATAACACGTGTACCTACGTCACGTGACCTAATCACATGGAAAATTCCGCTCTTCCCAATTACGACATCAAAATATCTTTATCCTAACCTAAACGATTAAAACTTGAAAAAGAAACTTAGAATCTTTATCGATGTCATTATAAACTTTTGGTAAGAAGCTGTGTATTCCCCAAGTTGTAAATAAAGTTTTGAAACGTTTCAAATTGTTAAAATGATAGGTACCTACTTAATTCTCCATAGTATGAAACTTGTACATGGAAATTTATATTAAAATACCTTGTAACCCAAAGGCTAACCTCAAAGGTCCCTTATGTTGTGATACGTAAGGGCATACACTAGGGAAAAGTATCTAAAACACACATCTGTATAATATCCAACGCAAACAGAGTAGGTAGAATTAATCCTTAGGTACTAGATTCTCATAAAAAGCGAGTCTGCCACTTGTATTCAGGTAAATATCAGCTACTCATCAATAATTTTAACATCAAATATAGGTGGGTAGGTAGTATTTTGGTTAATAAGCTGTTTTTATGTGGTAGGTAGGTTTCTCTCAGAAAGCATACAATCGGATATAACAATTGATACATTATCGTCACTGGAAAACAAAAAACGCCAACGCATGAATAATGATTTCGTAAGAACCCATTTTGGCTCTTTAGTGTGCGTTCAGTTTTGGTGCTTTATCGTGTTTCCCTTTCCAGTGACGATATGATTTTTAAGAGCACTTCTTTCACTTTTTAGAAATTCTGCTAACTTAAAGTCAATTGTGATTTAGATGTAATTAGCATTCTGCATCAAACCCGAATAAGTTAAGGGGTCTTATTCAATTTATTTCGGCGTAACTTTGTAATGTGAAAATTTACGGCTGAATTAGTATTAAGTACTTGGTTATCTAATCTACTAAATTTGCTTCGGTCTCGCTTGGTAAATTGATGAAATTAATATTTTTTCGGCGTTCGTAATGATACTTTATTTGAGAGGTTTCCGCATCATTCTCGGCTGTAGGTAATCCTTGTTAAATAAATTGAATTTATATTAAATAGAGAGACATCTTGGGTTAAGTAAATTATTGTAAATTTGATAAAGCTAGGTAGTGTGTTTGTGATTAAATCACGCCTAAGGCTGAACCGATTTCAATAAAACGATTGATGAAGCTAGATAAAAATAAAGTTAATTTATGTAACTTTGTGCTTTGCTATATTTCCTTTGATCCTAAAGTGCTTCCTGTAGATAATTTACTTCTGGTAACGTGGTCTCTAGTTTAGGCTATAGAGTTCACTTTTAACGCCTCTCAAAATCTATCAGAAGTTGAACAATGTTGAAAACTTCAAAGTTTGAATACTGTTTGAGATTCGCCCTTTATTTTGTCACTACCTAACATAACGGGATAGCTCTACTTAAAACATTGTTTAAATTACTTTACTAGTAAGGGTTACTTTGAGGTTAGTTCCTTTAGTCTGAACTAGGAACTAACTGACTTAAGGAACAAACCTCAGAGTAAGGGATACCCTTTCCTAGTAAAGTAAAAATGTTAAGGTTTTAAGTATAACGTCAACGACCTTCTCCAAATATCAGTCTGCGTTATTTTATGTCTATCCCACTTCGATTATGACATTCCATTTACGCAGTGTAAATTAAGCAATCTCCGTATTACTATGCAAAAGGATAAATTTAATTGGAGAGGTCTTCCCGCGTTTGGATTCGGGTCAAAAAACCACAAGAGACTTCACTTTTGCCTTCGCCATAACCTCTTTCAAATGTGATTTAGAACTTTGTTTTATATTATATGTATAATATAAAGTATGGAATCGGAAAAAGGTACCTACTTACGCTATAGCAGCTAGTGTATTATAAGTATGTATTTCCAAAAAAAAATTATATAAGTATTCTATCAGCCATCTGGTGCCCTTAGTACAAGCTTTGCTTAGTTTGGGGCTAGATGGTGCTGTGTGAAAAGTCCGCAAATATTTATTTATTTATTGAAGTCGTTTTTATTATTTTTCTCGTATTCTTCATAGAGCTAACCCTCAGTGTCCCGCAGGTGACATTCTTGATGATGCCGCTGGAGATAGCGTGGGCGGGCACCGTGCAGTGGCTGGCCGGCGACCTCATGTGCCGCGTCATGATGTTCACGAGAACCTTCGGGCTGTACCTCTCCAGCTTCGTCCTCATCTGCATCGCGGTTGATAGGTGAGTAGAGAAAAAACTAAGGCCTTTAATACTAGATGAATTATACATCGTCAGAAGGCAACTTTCTTATCGAGGTGAGTCCCACCCAACAGTCACATACATAGTCCTGACCCCACACTAGAATTCCCTGTGTCGTGGGTATCAGAAACTACGAGTACCATGATACCACAACACCCAGACCCGGAAGAAATTCCATTATTTGTTTGACGTAGAACTGTCCTACTAATTATAATAATAATAATAAACGCGAAAGTTTGTAAGTATGGATTTATGGATGTTTGTTACTCTTTCACGGCTTAACGGATTTTAATGAAACTTGGAATATATATAATACATGTACTGGATTAATATATAGGCTATTTTTTATCCGGGTACCATACAAGCGAAGCCGCGGGCGGCAACTGGTAGTTAATATTTAGTAAGGTATATAAAACCTGAAATTTGAGAGAGTCAGATCTCTGAGTACCTACATTATAAGAACTTTCACTGTTCACAAAGTAATAATTGACGACAACGAAACACTCTTAACAGTATTTAGCTGACAGAGCCCTACGCATACGATTTGCGATGCCCTATTATGATCCTGAGTGAAAAGTTACGATCAAAGTATATCACTGAAGTTACGCAAGAATGAAAAGTTTCAAACTTCCGAAAACATTCAAAGTATTATTCGAGATTTCGAACGTTTCGTTAGAAGTAGGTACCTAGTAATAGTACATTACTGCCAAGGTCAGAAATAAAGTAATTTACGTTCCTTTCTTAATTATAGCCGAGTCTTTTTTAACTAAACGAGGCCGTTAATTGCTATTTCGGTCATATTTGTATACCTAGTATTTTTCTCTAATTTGTGAGGAAACAGTAAATAAATTAATTCAAGAACAAGTTTCATTCACTGCTTGCGATATTTTTTCTTTGTTTAAACCTTTGACCATAGACTACACAAAAAAGCTCTTCTGTAGTCTATGATTAAAAGTTAATCGTTACGTACTGATTTTTTTAAATAATGAAGATTTTCCGAGCAAGTGGGAAAAATGTCATTTCACGTCCGTATGTGTGAAAACTGATCTCTCAATGCGTCGATTCCTCACTGTAGATGGTCGTGACCTCCCGTGATGATTCTTTCGCGTAGGTCTTCGATTTCATTCGGTGACAACTGATAGCTTCCTACTAATATTACTTATAAATGCTAAAGTGAAGATGTGAATATGTTTGAATGTTCGTCAACGGATTTGAATGTAATTTAGAATACACATTTGTAATTTTTATTTGGGTGCCATGGAAGCCGCGGGCGAAAGCTAGTTATAAATAAGTAACACCCAACAGTCACTTCTGGCCTTACACTAGGATTCCCTAGGTATCTGAAACTATGAGTACTTACTATGATACCACAACACCGCAACTGTTTCCCATCTCGGTTTCTTTGAGCTTATTTAAAGCAATGTTTGGCACGCGTTCAATAGTGTATACCAAACCATAAATACCACTCACATCGGTATTAATCATGAGATGGTCTAGTGCAGATAATCTCAGTAATAAAGTCAGAGTACCAGATATCGAACACGACGTTTTATCTGAGTATTGAGTGGGTAATTTAGTGTGATCAATTGATGCTTTTCTACGAAAACACTTAAGTGTATAGATATTATTTTAATTATAGGTAGTTTAAAAGCAAATAATCTGACTTTAATGTTAAATAATAGAAACTCCTTGGGACAAACTCATTTAATCACTCTCCATGACACTGGCCACTTGCAAATTACGCATGTCATTTAAAATAAAAAAGTCTGACTCTATGTTTTCATCTTGGGTTTTCATCAATTACAATTTGCATATTTTTGAAGCGTGTCTAACTAATTCAAGTCATGCAATCTTGGGAACTCATACACATATCTTAGTTTAATTTATATCTACCTACTGTTAAACTTATACTCAAACAAAGCTTTAACCTTGGAAAATATATTAATTACACATTTTACGAAATAACGATTCTGTCCATTTTTATAATCCACCAGTTGATAACAGACTTTTATCTTTTATCCCTGCTATTGTCGCTGTCTACTAGAGATGTTATGGATAGAGATATGTGTGTTTATCGGTAAATTCATCTATTACTACTTACTTGTTGATTTTACGTAAGAGATATAAATAATATTTAAATCTAAGGATATAGTTTATCATGCAAAAAAAAACCTTTTATCGCTTATGTCTTTTATACACCAAAATGACCTAGTTTTTTTATTTTCTAAACTTATTTTTAATCATTAAATCAGTGAATATTTAATTGCTTTATACCTACGAGTATAAGACTGCTAATTTGTGTACCTACATTGGAATCATAGATTTATGTATAGGTTCTTTGTACTTAATACTGTATTGTAAGCATGGAATTAAGCTTTTTTGTTTTTATTCAAATAGATATTATTATGCTCCAAACAAAAGACGTGAGCGTATATTTTTATTTATTTTAGGTTAAATCCTACACGCAATGCTTCACTATAAAATAAATAGACTTTTGTGTATATTTTTCCTTAATGATATTAGGGACCTACTTTGATAATATTTTACACGCAATCAGTATAACGTCCGCACGATGTTTTCAAATTCATCGAGCGGGCGAATTTTCGATATTTACATCAAAGAATATAGAAAGGGTCTTTGAGCAGATTATATAAGATGTCTTACAAGCGGAACGCGAAAATGCGGCCAGTGCGACCTTAGATTCTTTATCGGATTCTCCCGATCCAAGGAATTGGATAAATGACAAGTATTTTGTATCTTGAATTGGTAGGAAATAAACTGCTTAGGTACTTTAACAATTTTACTGAAGATGAAAATCACAAAGAAAAAAATTCCAGATGCGTTTATTGCCCAAAATATATCAAGTTACAATGAGGTCTAAATTATAATAAGTTTAGTTCAGATATATTCTACATAATAGGCATAATATGAATTTGTATAATAATGTATCCTAATATTAGCATTAGATTATATTCTCTAAATCGAAAACCTTATTGATAGAGTTAAATGTAAATTTTCCACTGCCTTCATCAAACAAGATTGTGTATTTACTTTGACTAGATACATACCACACAAAGTGCCTTAGATACTCAGCCCCTTGGGCGCAGTCATAACCCTTGTACGTAACCGTAGTCGTAACAAAGTTTTTTACCTGTCCACAGGTAAGTTGTTGTAAGGTAAAATATTTCTCATTTAATTCGGATTTGTAAAGGGGACAATTTTCCAGAATACACCGAATTCATTACAAGTTAACTTTATTACTCGCATTTTATCGTGGGCTGGACAAAACTAGACCAGAACCGTGATGGATGGCATCAACAAAAGGAAGGTTTCGGAGGGCATGTTAAATTGTCGGTCTCGGCTTTTAAGTCGGAGGCCTTTAGGCGGCCTAAAAACTCCGTCACAAGAGCTGGCCACTAGCTCATACGAACTTACTTACTTAACAAAAGGAGGCCTATGCCCCGCAGTGGGTAAAGTTGGGCTGTAGATGATGATGACGTCCATTTAACAGCGATACGGGGCGTCACAGTAGACCATGCGATGGCGGGCGCAATAAGGATAATACCTTCAGCGACTATCGGTGGCAGGCATTAGCGTTAAACCGCAAAACCTGGAAAACTCTAGGAAAAACTTTTGCCCAATAGTGGGATGACACAGACTGACAAAAACCACAACAACTCACATTTAGGAAGGATACCTATATTATAAATTTAAATAAATAACATATGCCATCATAGGCAAACATTACCACTTCTCTGCTGGACTGGGAGTAAAGAAAAAGCATAAATTGCGTCGGCGTCCAGTTACTTCTCTCCCCGAGCATGTTGTAAAAGTCGACTAAGGGATAATATCCCCTCGAACATGATGGACCATCTATAATGGGCGATGGGCTGGTCACCTGTCATCATGGTTATGTCATCACTATATCCATTCATACTTTAAATCAGAAGTTGTTGCAAGTTTTCTTATGTTTTATTTGTAGCTTTGCCCACCCCATTAGAGATATGAGCGTGATAAAATGTATGTACCATGAATTGGACACGCATTTTAGCTTATTTTGCCATAAACACGAATAAAAATATACCGTCAATTCGTCAGCAAGTTCAAATCTGTTTTAGGACTCGGAAATTCGATGGAGTTTAATCGGTTCGAGGAAGCCTTAAATGCTTTGTCGTCTGAATTGCGCTGATTCTCGTAAGCTCAAGTAAAGATAGATGCAAACAGGCGCTCTCCATATTGATTCAATGTCGCGTCTAAAGCCCATTGGGTCTTGTAGCCTTGTTACTTACTTGTAACTTCATAAAATTCTTATAACAAACCTTGAAAAGTACCCATTAAAAAATTAAAATTCAACGTAGATTTAGGACGTTTTTGAATTAAACTGGTGAATAAAATGAATTTTGTACCATCGGCAAAACATTCGAACACGCGGGCCGAGATCATTTGGTACGAGTTGCAGATCGACTCCAAATATCAACTTCGAGCAAAACAACTGTAAAGTATACAGTAAAAATCCGTTATTCATTAATTAAAGACTTAAACGAAGTCAAATAAAAACCGATCAAGTGCGAGTCGAATTAGCACACGAAGGGTTCCGTTACCATCGTACATTTATCTACAGAAATGTTACTTGAGGCCTCCTTTTATTTTATTATTTTTTGTTATAGTGGCAATAGAAATACACACTCAGTGGCAATTCCAACTCTCTGCCTATTATTACGGTGCTTGAGATACAGCTCAGACGGACGGACTGACGGATAGACGTACAAACGGACGGACAGTGGAGGCTTAGTAATATGGTCCCGTGTCCCGTTGGCACCTTTCGAGTACGGAATTCTATAAAGTATTCTATTTATCTAATCGTGTCTCTAGTTCTTTCGAACTAGTGAGGTGAAAGGATTTAAAGGATTCAAAGGCTCCTTTCATCATAAAGTAGTCGTTTTTTACCGACGTTTTAACGTTAGCTTTATTGCCCGAATCGAAACACCTGCGGTCGTTGTCGGGACGCACGGGAAATTGGTTTATCCGTCACCGTTAAATAGAACGGGTAAGATCGATCTAATACAGAATAATTATTGAAGAATTTGAAAAATAAATAAACAGACCTTTATTTTGTACTAGCTGCCGCCCGCGGCTTCGCTGGCTTGGTACCTGGATAAAAAATAGCCTATATGTTATGAAACTTGGAATATACAGATGTATATTCCAAGTTTCATTAAAATCCATTCAGCAGTTTAGGAGTGATTGAGGCACAAACATCCAAACTCACAAACTTTCGCATTTATAATATAAGTAAGATCGTTGTAATTTTCTAACTAAATAAATATATATATGTAGACGTTTGACACAGCATCATCTAGCCCCAAACTAAGCAAAGCTTGTACTCTGGGCACCAGATGGCTGATAGAAAACTTATAGTGCACGACTAGATTTGAACTCACGGCGATGGTGGGTCCGCTACCACGCTACAATGTCCACGTATTTAAATTCCATATAAACAGAGGTATATATTTTTTCTTTTACCCTACCTGTAGCTTTTATCGGATTGCGTCGAACTTGTCGCGAGAGAAACAAAGCAGCCATATATATACATTTACCACGGGATATACAAGGACCATAAGGACGATATGAGTCTGTGAATCACGATTATTTTATGTCATTCCGAGTGACGCGTGTATGCGTAGAAAGCAAACTACATTTTTCATCACGCGGCAAAACGTGAAGAAAGAACGAAGAAACGAAACGAAAGACTTTTAAGGTCAGACCAAAACGGAAATCTATAAATTTTTTCCTAAGCATTTTTCCTTCTAATATATAGATCCTATATTTTTTATCTGACTAGTTTAAAAGTTGTGGAATGTCTCTTATTCCTTAAATGTAGATATGTGTAAAGGTTTG
Organism: Scotopteryx bipunctaria; assembly: GCA_949320045.1. Classification (NCBI taxonomy): domain Eukaryota; kingdom Metazoa; phylum Arthropoda; class Insecta; order Lepidoptera; family Geometridae; genus Scotopteryx; species Scotopteryx bipunctaria. The sequence continues at coordinate 2,485,103 of OX439458.1, read as the reverse complement.
CTTTGATAGATATACCAAAATAAACACATTAATTCAGTAACAAAACCACACGACCAACTCGCGCGCAGCTCGCGTTAGAATGAATTGTGTGGGTAACTTTAATGATTATACATGTATGTGAATGTAACTATATTCGTATTGTGCACTTTTCCAGGTACTACGCGATCCTGAAGCCACTGAACGTGACGTGGGAGGCGACCGTGAAGCGCGCGCTGACCATCGCGTGGGTCTGTGCCGGCTTCGCGAGCCTACCGCAGAGTTTCATATTCCATTTAGAGGAACATCCTGATGTCAAAGGGTAAATATTTAAAGAATAATAACTAAATATTTGTGGACATTTCACACAGCGCCATCTAGCCCCAAACTAAGCAAGTCTACGGGAACCAGATGGCGAATAGAATATTTATAATAAATAAATAAAATCACTTTATTTCAAGCATCATAATGGCTCATAACGGTGGTAGTAAATATACAATAAAATTAAAAGAACACAGAAAATAAAATAACAAATACAGTAAGATAAAAAACAAAAATAAAAATCTACTAATAAAAATATCTACAAAAAAAACAAAAATCAAAAACATTATATTTATATCCTTTTTTATTTTTTTGTAAATACATACTCATTATTATGAGTATGTATTGTATTCAATATCACAACACCCAGACCCGGAAGAAATATTTGCAGAAAAGAACGAGCAGCTAGTTCCCAGCCTGTTCAATACAACAGCATCTTTAGGATGATGATGCAGCTGCCTCGGCTTGCTGTGCATCCGGGATGTTCGCAGAGTCGCGCACGGACGGCTTTCATGCGATTATTCGCAAGAAAGTCGCTTCCTTACTCCAGCGCGTGCGAGGCAGCGGTGACAGCATCCTACAGATGATTGCTGCACGTATATTTTTAATGTTTTAAATCTATACTATATATTATATATTAATATTATAAAGCTGCAGTGTTTGTTTGTTTGTTTGTTTGAACGCGCTAATCTCTGGAACTACTGGTCCGATTTGAATGATTCTTTCAGTGTTGGGTAGTCCATTTATCGAGAAAGGCTATAGGCTATGTTTTTTTTTCAAAATTAGGGATCCGTAATAAAATTGCTATTTTGTAACACAAGGTGTAAAATCGAAAACCTATTTTTGCGTGCGCTGCAAAAACTATTGACAATAGAACAAAATGATGTACTACGGGTTTGTAGATCCCATCAAGACCTACAAAAAAGTCCGCGAGAACATATATCTAGCTATCATGGTTTAATCACAATAACCGATTTTGTGTTCAAAATAATTATGAAATCGTCTGAAGAAAAAAAACTACGTTAAATATGTATCGTAATATTAATCTTTACCGAAATTAAGCATTATGTTATCAAGAGTATTTATGTAGAAGTAAAATACTTTTTGTTTCATCTCAATCGGATATTTCGTTTAAAAGTTATCACGTGTGTAAGATGTTAAGAGTTGGTACCTATTAATGAGTTATGGGCCATAGTCCATTTATTGAGGGAGGCTATAATATAGGCAATATTTTATCTCGGTATTTCCACACAAACGAGAAAAACGCGGGTGAAACCGCGGAGCACAGCTAGTATATTATATAATATTATAAAGCTGCAGTGTTTGTTTGTTTGTTTGAACGCGCTAATCTCTGGAACTACTGGTCCGATTTGAATGATTCTTTCAGTGTTGGGTAGTCCATTTATCGAGGAAGGCTATAGGCTATGTTTTTTTTTTCAAAATTAGGGATCCGTAATAAAATTGCTATTTTGTAACACAAGGTGTAAAATCGAAAACCTATTTTTGCGTGCGCTGCAAAAACTATTGACAATAGAACAAAATGATGTACTACGGGTTTGTAGATCCCATTAAGACCTACAAAAAAGTCCGCGAGAACATATATCTAGCTATCATGGTTTAATCACAATAGAAAAAGAACTCAGCTTTCTAGGCAGACTGCTACTGCAAAGTGTATACGGATACTTTTTGTACGGGTACAACGCAAGCGAAGCCGCGGCCGGCAGCTAGTTGTATGATATATGGATTTTAATGTGTAGTAATTGAGTTAATAATAATAAAAGAACATTTGTCCCGCAGAGGGAATAATACCCGCGCCTCTTGCGTATCAGCCGAGCACTCGCCCGCCACGCCACCGAAGTCGCCTTTATTTGCATTATATTCTAAACTGTCTTGTCTATACTAACATAACGCTGTAGTGCCCGGGACGGTTTTAGACGGGTAGGCTTACCTAGCTCTTATACCATCCTCTCAGCTTAGTGACATAACGCTGTATAAATCATGTAGTAGGTAATGAAAGGCCTCAGTATTTTCTATCTAGTCGTGTCACTAGTTCTTTCGAACTAGTGTGGTGAAGGGATGTAAAGTGTGCCTCGAACTGCTACAACAAGAGCTAAAACACAAAACTGTGAATAATTTATGAGCTGTGAATAAACCAACGCTTAAAATAATTGAGTTATTTTATCAGGTTCCAAGTTGGATGATCCTAAGTAATGTTTAGGCGTGAAGGTCAATTGCGCAAATTTAAAACGTTTTTTACTAAAGCCAAAACACATTTCTAAACGGTTAAAAACTTCTTGCCGAAAAAAAATTCACAGTAACGGATAGCCGTTGACATCTGCCAAAACAAAACCAAATACGTTGAAAAATAGCTTTTTTTTTCCTCCAGAAACCGTTACATCTAGGGAACTTCTCTTCCTCTGACTTCAATATGTAACCTATAAATAGCTTATAATCAGTACCTACCTGTTCACAGTTCGCTAAGATGCTACTCGTTAGCGCTTCATTAGTAAACGCTTAATGTCATTATTATAATTAGTGCAAATCCAATTATTTCACGTATTTGAATATCTACTATTCAGATCGTCAAATCTCTCAAAGGGCATATAGCTTTGTGCTATAGTACCTATATATCTATATATAGTAGATAAGCACAGAAGCATTTAAATTATAACATTCTAGCGTCCGAATCCGGCTCTTCTGTACCCTGATAAAAAGAAGTATATGCCTTTGTTACGAACCATGTTCTGAATAAATATTTTTATGATTTATTTACAAAGACAAACGATAATAACATTAAAAAGTTTAAGGTAATCGGTATAATAATAGGAAATGAAAATGAGCTCAGTACCATAAAGCTCGGGCGTACAATAATTGTGGTACTACTGTACAAATACAAATATTTTATTTCACAAAAACCTATGCCTACAAACTTAGTGATGCACTTCTTCCTGTGTTAGTTTACACTGTGTAAGTAAGTCCTTCCCAAATGAGTAACATAAAGTTTGTTTACATAGATAGGTAAAGATAAGATAAAAAGCTTTATTTGGCACAATATTATGTAAAAGACACAACAAAATATAAAAATAAAGTACTTTTCAACATGATTTTCTGTTACATGTTTAATACATAGTAATTAGGTAGTTTGATCTGCGTATGCAATAAACAATTACTCTATAAATATCATATCTAGACTAGAGGATACAATTGGCACGCGTTCTGATAGAAATGTACACATTTAGTGCATGTGCTGAAAGTTCAATGCGTTTGGACTAGATCGCAATAGCGATTCTTGCACTATTCTAACCGACATTAAAATTGGTGGAAATTCTCAATTCGGGTGTATTAGTAAAACTCATCTGAAAATATTCCCGGTTCCCGAGATCTAGATCAAAACATACTCAAAACATGGATTTTCCATGATTTTTTTCTCTTAGAGTGTTTTCACTTTGAGGAACCAAAGAAAAAAAATGCTATTTTAAATAAACACATTCGTTAATATACAACAGAGTTCTATCTACATCGATTTTGTTGAGTAAATCCGCTACTGCACCCTCTTAAAGATTTAAAGTCCCAAGATGAATATAGTGACAGGTGATCAGTCCATCGCCCATATATTTTTTCTTTACTCCCAATCCAGTAGAGAAGTAAGCTTTAAGTACCTAATAACTTAGCTACTACCTAATATAATATGAGAGCACTGGTGGTCTAGTTCATAGTGACCCCGCCTTCCAATCCTGAGGTCAGGGGTTCAAATTTGTATTTTTCTGTGAGAAAAATTTATATGCGCTATACCAGAACTCTCAAACGGTGAAGAAAAACATAGTGAGGAAACCCGCGGCTTAGTCAGCTCCGCATGTATTGACCATGTCTTTCCTGAGGACAAGGCCTACTAAGCTAAGAGGATGGAATAGGTGCTGGGGCAAGCCTCCTCCATATTAATTCTTCCCGGGCACTACAGCGTCCCGTTTGTGAAGGTAAAAGTTACCTCCTGACGCTGTATAAATCATATACTATAGATGGTAAAAGGCCTTATACCTAATACATTTTGAAATGAACTCCAGATACTACCAATGCGTGTCGTACGGGTCCCTGCCGACTGAAACACACGAGTTCGCGTACTTCCTCGTGAACATGATCCTGATGTACGTGGTACCTCTGGTGTCCACGCTATACTGCTCGTCCGCCGCGCTGCTCGAGATCATCCGCAGAGCCAATACTTCTAATGGTGAGAAAACATAACAAGACGCTCAAAAGACAATTCAAGTCTGAGCAAACTCTTGCATTAACCCGCATATGTTGTATGTTCGTGTGAGCTAGTGGCCAACTCTAGTGACGGAGTTTTTAGGTCGCCTAAAGGCCTCCGTCATGGCTTAACGACTTAAAAGCCGGGCCAATCGCTATGAGTGGCATTTTTTAAGAGATTGGACGTTACGATTTTCTTCAGATTGATCGAAGCGACAAATATAGGGCTATTGATACATTTTCATCGTCCTTCGCTTCATTTATATGTAATATTTTCAGATAAAATGCGGAGAAGTGGCGTGGGCATCCTCGGAAGAGCGCGAGCGAGGACTCTGAAGATGACGGTCACCATAGTACTCGTGTTCTTCACTTGCTGGTCGCCTTATTACTGCTACTGTTTGTGGTGAGATAAAGCTTCAAATACTTTATCACATTAATTGAAAAATATGACAATGTGTACGGAGACACTATTGAGAGACTGGTGGTCTAGTTGGTAGTGACCCTGCCTTCCGATCCAAAGGTCGTGGGTCCAAATGCGGTCGTGTACCAATGAATTTTTACGACTTTTACCATCTACAGTAGGTATAGGATTTATACAGCGTCAGGAGGCAACTTTTACCTTCACAAACGGGACGCTGTAGTGCTCGGGACGAATTAAGATGGCGTAGGCTTGTCCAGTACCTATTATAAGTATTTATTTACAAAAAAAGTATATAAGTATTGTATCAGCCATCTGGTTCCATCATAGTACGAGCTTTGCTTAGTTTGGGGCTAGATGGCGCTGTGTGAAATGTCCATAAATATCTATTTATTAACATTCCTATGGTTTTCAGGTACTGGATAGATAAGGAATCGCTGAAGAGCCTTGACCCTGCCATCCAGAAGGCGATGTGGCTGTTCTCGTGCACCAACTCCTGCGCCAACCCCATCGTATACGGCGTCTTCAACAGAAACCGCTGGACCAGACATGTGAGTACCTACTACTACATGTGAGTACTCGTAGTAGTTCTACGTTGTAGTACTCGTAGTAGTTCTACGTAGTAGTTCGCCCCGAACTGAGATCTCGCGCGCTATATCGTGCGATGACGACCTCGATGGCGTGGCGGGCGAGTGATCGGCTGAAACGCAAGAGGCGCGGGTTCGATTCCCGCTATGGGAGAAATGTTTGTATGTTCTGCAAATATTTCTTCCGGGTCTGGGTGTTGGGTGGGGGTCATGTCCCCTGTGCCCCCCCCCCCCCTTCTGACCGCGCCTGCTCAGTGGTTCATGAATTTAACCCATTTTTTTCCAGCATACGAAATGCAGAGGCGGCAGCGCTAGGCGAGGCTCGAGGCTTCCCTATGGAGACTCTATGGAGATATCCGCGGCCACCCTTAACCGCGCGCGCAACTCGCTCGGCAGCGATCGCAATGGCCGCCGTGACTCCGCCTACGCGCAAAACGGAACGCAAAAACATTGGAACTCTATCAATAACAACCATGTGGGAAACGGCATGGTGTAAACTACCAACGAATACTTTGGGAGAAAAAAAAGAATAATTTGGGATCTATATTCCTAGAAAGAAGCGGGCGCGGTCGCAGCCTGATATTTTGGAGGGGGTCACTAATAATAGAATATGTCGAGTAATCAGATTTTATTGCACAATACACAATTTTATTGCACACACTACAAAACAAATGAAAGCCTTCTATTTTTATTGACATCCCGGCTAGGGGCAAATTGCTTTTTATATTTTGTGAATTTTTAAAAGATTTTTCAATTTGAGGTGTACGATTTTAGGAGGAGACATGTCCCCTGTAACCCCCTCCCCCCCGTTAGGACTGCGCCTGGATGGAAGTTGAGGTAGGTAGTAGGTACCACGGTAGAACTTGACCGACCGAATACAGTAAACTCGCTTCGAGCTTGTCCATGATTCGAAGTATTTTGCAGCAACTGCAACATTAATTATAAATAACGCAAAATTTAAATAAAGAACATATTTTGCAGCAACTGCAAAATGTTTTGAAATATTCAAATAACGAAGGGTAATGTACTGTTAGTGATGTGATGAGTTCGTATAGCTTGAACAAAATAGTTGCTGATTTTGTTGTAAATAACGGTTATTGATAATGAATTATTGGTAGGTTCTTAATAGTAAGTGATTCTTGGGCGTTTAAAAGAAAGCTTTAGGCTGACCGTGTGTTGAAACGCAGGCGAAAGTCGGTTTTCTAAACGAAGTTATATTCTATCAACGAAATCGCCTAGACGCTAAGTCCAAAAATTTTGATATCGAAGATCAAGAAATATCGGGATATAAAGGCTAGACCAAAGCTGCTCTACGTCGCTTTTAGACGCATACGGTCAGCTTCAATGTCTTAAACATATCTACGAAAATGTGGAAGAGAGATCGCGAAGCAAGGGTTGTCGTTCGTACAGTTTGTGCCATGCCTTGTCACTAGTGTTAAGCGTTACTGAAAAACAGTTAAATAATAGGTTTAATTTAAATTTAAAACTTAATTTTAGTTAAATTGATAATACTCTGTAAGGCTTTCCAATATGTCAACTTATACATTCCAAAGAGCACGCTATGTTACTTTTATCTGTGGTTATATTTATTCAATAAGACTGACTGGCAAACGATTATACTGTTCTTAGTAGGTATGTTGATACCACTTCTTATTTCGAGGTTGTTTTTATTTTACAGATTTTATTATTTTATTGTATAAAATGTTTACTTATTAGGACTTAGCGTAGGTACGAGTATGTCTGTAGCTTAGAATACTTTGGCTGTGAGTTGATAATGACTCTGTTCTTCAATGAATAACTGATTTTTGTACCAAAATCTATGCATTGAGTTTGAGAATAAATATTGAAAACCAGATTTTTATGTCTACTTTATTTACTGTTCTGTTACATCCATGACATATTACAAATGTGATATAACCATCCAATAACCAACAATGTTAAAATGAACTAGTGACTTTAATTTTGCATAAAAGAATAGGAAATGTACAGATTTGTAAAAAAGGTCTATTGTTATTTTCAAAAAACTTACAAATAAAACAGACTAGAACTAGATTTTAATAAATATAAATTTGTAACATTTAAATACATACGCTTTTAAATAATTTTAATATCATTTTATTTAACAAAATAACTTATTGATATGAGAATACCTATCCACAACTTATGATCTTATTAATAAATTATTTAAGGTTAAAGTTAAATTTAATGATATTTTGGCCACAATTAAGACGACTTTCCCTCTTACTGTGGATGAATGTGAATAAAAACCATTCAAATTTATCGTAATCACAAAGTTACATTGATTTATAAGTTACCTAAAATTCTTAAATAAATAAATATTTTAATTCCCAACTAATATTTTACATTTAAATCGTTTCAAACGATTAAAACAAGTGTTTAATTTAATATATTTATGTGACTGTTGGTCACTTGGAGTGCTAATTTACTGGATCACTTAAGTCAACATATGATTTGGAATGCAATAACTTGATTATTGGCGGTCAAGCAACAACTACACTACTATTACATGGCACATTTAATGAGAAATATGTAAACTATTAGACATGTAGACATCCAACTACGTCCTTAATTTGTAAACAACATCCATACAAAAATACATGAAAGTTAAATTTTTAGTTATGTGTGTTTTAAATTGTTTCAAAAACAGCCATTAAATTTAGCCATAGAAAATTTCGAAAATGGTTTGAATATAGTCTGCTATGATATCTCAAAATACAATACATTCATATGAAAATACAAATGCATAAAACAGCTTTTAAAATGAAAGAAAACAGCTAATGTTCCAGATTGATCTACGTAGGTAATATAACGGCACATTGAGAACACACAGACACGAATAAGCTCTAACAATTACATTTATACTTGTACCATTTTCATCATAACTTCTACAGGTATTTTATCATCAACGATTACAAGAACACGTGCTAACATTCAAAACATCAAATGTCAATAACATTTATTAGAAACAGAAAAAAAGTACCATAAACATACCAATACATTCATCAGAAAACGACGGAAATCATGCCCTCAATACCGATATGGCTACGCAACAGTTAACTGTTATTTTCCGATATCGTTATTCCGCGGTTATTTTTAACCGTTATTTGTTGTTTTCAGTGTTCTCCCTTCTCTAGTTCGGTGAGTTCCTGTGTGAGTGCGTTGTCGCGGTCGTTAAGCGCGGCCCTTGTCTTCTCTTTCTCTTCGTCGAGGTCTCCCTGGGAGAGAGAAGCTACGATGATGGCGCCGAGTGCGTCGCAGACCACGTTGATTGTTGTGCGGAAACGATCACTGGAATAGTGAAATAATTATATTCAATGGATGCTGAAATAAGATAAAATGGCAAATACCGGAAGCGCTCGTGGGTGTAGCTTGCTTAGACGTTCTTGATCGGTTGTTGAAGTTAAGCAACGTTGTGTTGGTTCCGGCTTTTAAGTCGTTAAGCCATGACTGAGGCCTTTAGGCGGCCTAAAAAACTCCGTCACTAGAGTTGGCCACTAGCTCATACGAACTTTCTTTACCGGAACTGGCTATGCCAAATTAATAAGGCCTTTTACCATCTATAGTAGATAGTAGATGATATAAACAGCGTCAGGCAGGAGGCAACTTTTACTTTCACTAACGGGACACTGTAGTGCCTGGGACGAATTAAGATGAAGTAGGTTTGTCCAGCACCTATTCCATCCTCTCAGTTTAGTCGGCCTTATCCACAGGAAAGACATAGTCAATACGTGCGGAGCTGACTAAGCCGCAGATTTCCTCACAATGTTTTCCTTCACTGTTTGAGAGTACTGGTATAGCGCACATATTTTTTTTGTACAGAAAAATCCATTGGTACACGACTGGATTTGAACCCACTATCTTAGTATCGGAAGACAGGGTCATTACCAACTAGACTACCAATGCTCTTTTGTTGCAGCAATATAAATAAACACAAAAAATTTCAACTCCTAATAATACCTATTACGGTTCATGAGATTCAACCCGCTGACAGGCGGACGGACGGACGGTCAGCAGAGGCTTAGTAATAGGGTCGCGTTGGCACCCTTCTTGTAAGTAACCCTAAAAAACAACAACAAAAGCAGGTGGTACTCACAGCAGCCAATCCACGGCCAGGATGATGGAGACGTCCTCAGCCGGCAGGTTGACGGTGTCGAGCACCATCACCATCGTCACCAGCCCTGCTTGCGGGATGCCCGCCGCGCCTATGCTCGCTGCCGTGGCGGTCACGCTGCCAACCAAAACAAATATTCAAACACGAGTGACATCATCATCATCTTCCTATCCTTATCCCACTCTATGTGGGGTCGGTCATGATCCTTGGATCATGCTGTAAGAGTTTTGGCTAAGGTGTTTTATGACCGGCCGCCTGCCTGACGTCAACCCTCCTTGGGAATACTTGCTTATTGTATCTCATCATGTTGGAGGATACTATCCCTTAGTCGACTTTTACGACATGCTCGGGGAGAGAATAATGAAATCTGAGTAATGTATCGGGTAAAGTCTTTCTTTCTTTCTTTCTTTCTAAATACTGGTTAATAGCACCAACTAGTTTTCCTGTTTACTTGTGGCTTTGCCCACCCCATTAGGGATACGGGCGTGATAATAATGTATGTGTGTATGTTGATGATGATGACTTACGTTTCCAGTTATTATGATTCCCTTACCTAACAGCTACAATCTTTCCAAAGGACATCTCGACCTTCCTGAGCTGTGCGATGAAGATGGCCGCCACAGCCTCGTAGAGAGCGGTCCCGTCCATGTTGATGGTGGCTCCGATGGGGATCACGAAGCGCGTGATGCGAGGGTCCAGCCCCATGTCATCGCAGCAGCCGATCGTGATTGGCATCGTGGCTGAACTAGAGAAGGATGTTACCAAAAATATGAGTTTTTTCTTTGCTTAAAATGTTTCACTGTACTATGAACAGAACGCTCCTTAGGAATGAAATGAAATATTTATTTGTCCGTGAAACTAGGTAGTCCAGATGGTGTTATGTTACAAGGTACCTATCTCTAGTTCTATGTAAAATTACATTTGAAATTAAAAAATTACAGCCAAATTCTAAAAGTTTTTGTCCTGCAGAAAACTATCAACGGAGTAGTATGCTTTTTCAATGTGCAACGTGTTGAGGGCATGCTTAAAGTCAGTTAAGAATGTGATCAATAACATAGAGAACAGACCTATAATGACTGGACTAGTATGCGATGTGGATGTGAGGATTTCGTTCCTCTAACAAGTTGGTGAGTAATCAATTTAAATATGTGCGTAAAGTGTTAAAAGAAAGATGGGCAAAAACTAGTTTGGGTAAAGCCAGAAAACTACAACTCACTAGGTACCAGGAGAATGGACATACGTTCTGAGTAACAGATGATCTTTACAACAAAGACTTGCCTGGAAGCAGTTCCGAAAGCAGTGGCCATGACCTGTCCCATCTTCGCGATGTACCGACAGGGCAGCTTCTTCGTCGCCAGGATGAACAGAACTGTCAGGGTTCCGAAGCCGTGGAGGAACAGCCCCAGGAGTACGGTCACGAAGTACAGGCCCAGGCGGCCGACCAGCTCCGCAAACGAATCGATTTCCATGATCTTTGCTGTCACCAGGAAGAATACTCCGAGAGGTGAGAGCCTGGAAGCCAAACAGGAAATGGTAGCCGTTTCACGGTTTTACATATCTAATTAAAATAAAGTATGTATAGCGTATAATGTGACCTTGAAACTGTCTCGTTCACAGAAGAGGAAATCACTACATATGTTCGTCTAATTTTTATTGATTTGAAATCGGTGAATCCTACTTATATTATAAATGCGAAAGTTTGTGAGGATGTTTGGATGTTTGTGCCTCAATCACGTTTAAACAGCTAAACGGATTTGAATGAAACTTAATATATACATAATACGTGTGCTGGAATAATATGTAGGCAACTTTTATCCGGATACAACGCGAGCGAAGCCGTGGGTGGCAACTAGTGCTACCATATATTTATATACAGTTTCAAAGGAATATTAAGGAATAGAAATAAAACTCTAGGCTCTAGATGCCCTCTAAAAAATTTCAAGAATCTGTGTGATAAGTCAACCTGAAGTCATCAATTTTTTTTTCGAAAATGGAAGTTAAATAAAATTTCTTATATTTTTAAAGTGATGACAGGACTTACCAGATAACCCAGCCGGTGATGATCATCATGGCCTCAGAGAGAGAGTGGAAGAAGTTCTGCAGCGGCTTACTCTTGTCCCCCATCTTACCCAGGGTTATACCCATCACTATGCTGAAGCAGACCAACCCTAGCACGTTGCTGCCGCTCTGGTAGTCACCTTTGATCTCATACGTGTCTAGATGACCTTGGAAAGAAGGACAATAAAGCAATTTAAAAGTTATAATGATTGCTTTTTGTTATACCTAATTACTTTTTTGAAACAAAACTTCTGGATTTTTTCTGGATTTTCTCTACGAGTGAGATATATCAGTGAAATAATCTATACTCGGTTAACAATTGATATCGATATGAACTTAAAAAAACAGCTGAGTAAAGAACATTATCTTTTATTAAATCTGTATAAAATAAATTTATCTGCGAGAGCAACAAATGGAGAAAATTATATATATTGCTTCTACACATGTGCGTAACATTATGGCTTTAATTCACAGATCTATTTATCTAGTCGTGTCATTAGTTCTTTCGAGCCAGTGTGGGGATTGGGGAATGGATTAAAGGCTCCTTTCGTTCACTTAACACATAATTTTGAACTTTTAAGGTGTTACGACATGCCGGTTTTCTCACGATGTTTTCCTTCACCGTTTGAGAGTACTGGTATCGCACATATCAATTTCTCGAACAGAGAAATCCTTGTGCACGACCGGATTTTAATCCACGATCTTAAGATCGGAAGGCGGGGTCACTAGACCACTAGTGCTTTCACCAATGATCTTGAATGGCTTGGGTTTATTTACCTTTTACTGCCTTTTCATCTTTTTCGTCATAAACCAACCGTGTTCTGTAAGACGCCATCGTCGCTTGGGCAATGTTCTCAGGGAACACATTTCTGAAAACAATAAATAAAAACAAATAAATAAATATCTGAGGACATATCACACAGCACCATCTAGCCTTAAACTAAACAAAGCTTGTATTATGGGACCCAGATGGCTAATAGAATACTTATATACTTTTTTTTGTAAATACATACTTAAAATACATAATACTACAACACCCAGACCCGGAAGAGATATTTGCAGAGCATGCAAACATTACGGTTTAAGAACTTTATTCTCATAAAGAATTAATATTCGCTTACAATATGAGAACTTAAAAATATATATATAATATTAATTACTTACGAGCGTACTACATACAAACTAGAACATAATTACTTATTTCATTATATTAGTCTTATTTATTACATTTCTCCCGCAGCGAGAATCGAACCCGCGCCTTTTGCGGGAATCGAACCACAGAGGTCGTCTGTGAACACACAGTGGTCGCCAAATGAGGATTTTCATTGAACATTGTCGTTTGATTGAAACAATAAAATGTCAAAAAATCTTATAACATTCGTGAATGAAAATTAAACTCAAATATAGTTTACTAGCTGCCCGCGGCTTCGCTCGCGTGGTACCTGGATGAAAAATAGCTTATATGTAAATCCAGCACACATACTATGTATATTCCAAGTTTCATTCAAATCCGTTCAGCTTACGGTATGATTGAGGCACAAACATACATCGTCACATCCAAACATCCTCACTTCCTCACAAACTTTCACATTTACAATATTAGTAGGATTCATTAGAATCTATGTAGTTACTGGATTGTAAATTGGCATAGGGCATAGAAGGCATTGGAAGTCCATGGATAGATTCCCAAATGATAGGTATCTAAAATACAGAGTTGGAATATTGAACACGTGTACAAATAGGCTGTGTTCTGAATAGCAAGGTCAGTTGTTTTTCGGTCCTTTATAAACTGTAGAATTGGGATGAATAGAGCTAAACAAATTATCTGCCTTTGAGTTCCGAAGGCCAAGGGCCTGGTCATGTTCTATAGAACCCTGGTAGTTACCAGTTTGCATCCGTAGAAGAGTATAACCAAATTGAATAATATTTACTGTTTTTTCTTTATTTTTATTTTATTCATCTTTTGTTCCTGACAAATATGCGTATTGCGAATATACGAAAATAAGCGAATATGCGAATTTTGAATGCGAAAACATACATTTAAATGTGATTCCCTGTGTCGTGGGTATCAGAAACTAGGAGTACCGTGGTACCACAACACCTAGACCCGAAAGAAATATTTACAGAACATATAAACATTTCTTCCGCAGCAGGAATCGAACCCGCGCCTCTTGCGTCTCTGCCGAGCAATCGCCCGCCAAGCCATCGAGGCCGTATATAATTGGTATTTCGATTATTTAAATTATATCTTATTTTGTTTCAAAACATTTCAGAGACATTCTATATACCGTTTGCAAGAGTCTTTAGATAGCCCGACTGCGTCTTTTGTATTTTTAAATTTAACTATTAATACTTGATTTGTAACTTTTCTGTTACTAAATGTCCTACCAAATTACTTTGCTATACTAATCAGTGAAACAGTAAACTACATAACGGAAGGTTTTGATTACGAGTATATCTAAATTGACACAGTTTTTTGAGTTGACTAGAAGCTCCCTAAGACAAGACAAGGAACCATAAAACGCCTATTCGGCGTGATTCAGTGGCTATTACTCAATTTACACATTATGTCACCTGGCGAAATCCGCAGTCACCAACTGCCGTGTGAAACTGAGCGTTGTCGTTGTCTTATTTGATTGATCCCTGGGCTAGGGTCACCGGCGCCATATCTTTCAAATAAATTTCGTAACATAGGTGACAAATAAGATTTATTTATCATATTTTACCAACGAGCAACTTCAAGAAGTTTATGAAGATTTTCCACTTACAAATATAATCTAATGTGCTACAAATAAGCTTATCATGAATGACCAAAACCCTTATGATTTATATCATAAGGGTTTTGGTCAATGGCAATGACACATTCTGCTGACTTTTCTCGGAACATAGAAAAATTATCTGATCTCCTTGATGATACTAGGAATTGCATTGTATTTGGTTACAAGTTCAATTCCATATCACACCATCAATTAACCCAAGATAACGTGTCATTAGGCCATAATTCACAGTGGACAGCCCTAATAATGTGTATCTAGGGCGTAGTATAAATAACGATTTGATGATGAGTGACGACGAGGGAACCGGCGCCCGCACCACTTCACTTACATTACATTGCAAAATGACAATTGCGGCGACGAACCAACATTATGCATATACACTGCTCGTTCTAACCCGCTTCTAAACTCACAAGCGGAAGACAATCTTCAATGTGCATGGTGCTTGCGATTTAGATATGAAAGTGACGGTTTCTCTGTGATGAATGGGTAATAGATAAAATTGCGAGTAATAAAGACGTTGATGATGAGGAGATGCAAGTGGACATTCGTTTGTAAAGGAAAGGTCTGTTTCCGTACAGATTGTATTTGTCTCACACGGCTACCTCGCGAGGCTCAGTTAGTTCTGGTTTACTATCAATGCCTACTAGCTTAAAACCGTAACTATTTAGGAAATATGAGAGTTATATAGTAAAAGGTTAATTGCCCCACTAATCTAGCAGCAGGGATACAGCCTAATTCCGCAATTCCACCGGATGGCAGAATGTCCTGCCGCCTATTACGAGAATTATGCCAATGTGATAGAGTCATACATTTAAATTATACGGTATGCAAATTAGGCATATGATATGGCGCATTTTCATTTACCGAGAGCTCTTGCTGAGAATTCCGCTAGGTAGACGGCAAAGCTATAACAAAAGTTTCAAAGACAGCGACATCTCTACGAAATATAAAGTCGAAAAAAAATTGGAAGACTGTGAGAACACACCAAGTCAGAGATCAGCGAAGTAAAATCTATACTGAACTTAATTTTACTTGTCCTTTTAAGTATAATAGTGAAAGGATGATAAGTGCCCGAAGGTATCCTTCGAGCACGGAACTCTAAAAGGATGGAATAAAATGGAACTGAAAATAGAACCGGACTCTATTACTATGGACGGACGGACGGACTGCGGAGATTTATAGTATGTACTAGGGTCCCGTTGGCACCCTTCGGGTACAAAACCCTGAAAAGAATTAAAACGTATATAGCGCTATAGTATATCGTAATGGTGCCAAAAGAATGGGCACTCAAGCCCTACCGCTGATCCATTATTGTCTAAGTACATGTCAAAACAAATGTATACAATACAATAGCACAGCAGGCGAATTCAAAAAAAGAGGTCCAATAGGCGCATTGAATATAATTTTTTTAAGAAGGTCGAATGGGCCATGTTAATGAGGTCCTATAGGCACTTTTTTCTTTTGGGTCGAATCTTGTAGGTTCAGTGGGTACCAGATCGTCGCAAGAGAGTTTAGTTCGGAAAACACAGTAAAGTAACGTAACAACTGCTTACCTTATCAAATCCAATAGCGTGTCGGAAGTGAGGGTGTCTTTCATCACCAACTTGGTGGTGTTCATGGCTGCGGCCTCAGGGTCCTTGCCGGGCTTGATGGTGGTGACCAGGGCGATGCCCAGCATCACCGCGCAGACCGTGGTCGTCATGTAGTAGATGATAGCGCGGAGCCCCACTCTGGAATATCACGTGGAAACATTTAGAGAATTGGCGACCTCGTTGGCGTGGCGGGCGAGTTTTCAGCTGAGACTCACGAGGCGCGGGCTCGATTCCCGCTACGGGAGAAATGTTTGCATGTTCTGCAAATATTTCTTTCGGGTATGTGTGTTGTAGTATTATGTATTATTAGTATGTATGTGTTTACAAAAAAATATATTTAATTACTCTATCAGGTTCCCATATGTATGATGTATTAGTTTGGGGCTAGATGGCGCAGTGCGATAAATGTTTTAATTCACAACTAATATTTTACATTTAAATCGTTTCAAACGATTAAAACAAGTGTTTAATTTAATATATTTATGTGACTGTTTGTCACTTGGAGTGCTAATTTACTGGATCACTTAAGTCAACATTATGATTTGGAATGCAATAACTTGATTATTACTGATTATTTCCGCAAATATTTATTATTATTAACAAATAAATAACACCACAAAGTCACATCCATAATTTTGCGGGTTATTTGATTTCAATATTTTGCGCATCTCTATCGAAATCGGTCTAGACGTGATGTTATGGAGCTTAAAAATTAAAATTTTCTATGTTTTAATTATGGTTATCTAGAAAAGTCAATATAGAGGTTATAAAAATTCAAGCAATTTGAAAAAATAATATTTCTTGAATCTGAAAATTAAATTGCGTGTGATACTTTTGCCAATTCCGTTACACCAAATTTAATTTGAGATTCCGACGACGGACGTTTACGAAAATTACTCGTCTCGTTAGATTTATGATTATTTTTACGCTCAAACAAATGCAACCATCCTATTAAAATCTTTGATGAAAGCCTTATTGAGGAACCATTATAAAATTATTGTCTGCTCGAGTCGACAATTGATCGAAAGACAAACAATCAAACTTGTAATAAATAATAATGAGAAGGTATGTTGCATAATATGTTATGTAGGTCAATTCTCAACCTTGATACGACGCATTTTATTGAGCCCGAAGTATTTACTTAATACCTAGTTACAAATATATTATGCTACTAAGACCTTTTACCATCTAGGTATAGTAGATGATTTATACAGCGTCAGGAGGTAACTTTTACCTTCACAAACGGGACGCTGTAGTGCCCGGGACGAATTAAGATGGAGTAGGCTTGCCCAGCACCTATTCCATCCTCTCAGCTTAGTCGGCCTTGTCCACAGGAAAGACATGGTCAATACGTGCGGAGCTGACTAAGCCGCGGGTTCCCTCACGATGTTTTCTTTCACCGTTTGAGAGTACTGGTATAGCGCACATAAATTTTTCGCACAGGAAAATTCATTGGTACACGACCGGATTTGAACCCACGACCTTAGGATCGGAAGGCGGGGTCACTACCAACTAGACCAACAGTGCCCTATCATATTATGCTACGTTTTGTATTTTCTATGACATTATGAAAAAATATACATACTAAATGTAGACTACAATTTATACATATACTTCAGCCAAACTGGAGATACAATTAATGTAAACAAACCGTCAGTACTTAACCTAAAACTTACTTTTTATTGTTTATGAAACTTTTAAGTAGACTAATAGTTAAATTAAAGTATAAAAACTAATGTTGTGAGGTTTATTTACCTAAAACTAAAGCGATTTCATCGTAATAACGAAGAATACGCGACAGTTTATTTACAGAAGTTACGTCGTGACTATTATTTATGCCCGGTTCTAATATTCTACTAACGAACGACAGATCGTTCAATAGAACAGGGACGTTGTTTTTTGTCAAAAAATGCACAACACTTTTTGACAGATGATAACGTTGCTATGATAATGAGCGATCTGCCATCCCTTAGTAGAATATTGGAACCGAGCAACTGTATCTGTTTGGTTACAGATACAATTTTTGTTATTTTCAGAAAGATTTCAAATTCTTCATTTCACACCAATTTATTGAGATATCTTCGAGTTTTCCTTTATGATTTTCCGTGCAATTTCGTACCCCTGTTTGCCCAATCAAGTATTACTTTCTTTTTTGAAAGTAGATGGTACGAATTCTATCTCCGTGTGTTTATTTGCGCTATTTCCATACTTATGTCACTTATGGTCGAGATACACGAAGCTAGTTTTCCAAGCTAGGATAGCAAGCTAGTACTAGCAAGCTAGCAAGCTAGCAACTCCGACTTCTTGTAAACAGAACTAGCTTTATTTCTAGGCCAGTAAGCTTGTGAGAAAGCTAGCTAGCTCCATATTTCTACGCTGAGATTGGACTTAATCGGCCACACTTCAGGTTCTCTTTTGTGCCATAGTTTTCTAATTAATTATCTTTTATTCCTAAAATTGGCATAATTGCATTGTTTAATATTTTTCCTCCTATACTTCATTTATTTTGTAACTAATGTGTATGGCATGAATAAATTGATTATAATAAGACGGGTCTGTATTCCCATTCGGCGTGGCAATGCGATCAGCGTCTTGGGAACGCTACCACCTTCTAATGATCTGGATCAGGTAAGTTATCTATACACCATTTGCAACGGTCTTTATATAGCCCGACTGTTTCTTTTGCATTTTGTAAATTATATTTGTGAATACATTAATAAATTAACTTCTATTCTACACACAATCGTAAAAGAAAGGCATAATTGATCTCTTTCGTATTGACAGTTACTCACTTTCCGGAGAGACTCAGGTCCAGCGAGCCGATGGCCGAGACGATGGAGGAGACCAGCAGCGGCACGATGAGACACTTCAGCATCCTCAGGAACAGCTCCCCGGGGTACTGGAAGTACATAACGTCCCGCCGCGACCACTGCAAAGAACTACGGTTAGGACACTCCAATATTAACATCGTCCACTCTAGAGTTCTAGAACACAGGTGATCTAATTTTAGTCGTCTTTTCATTCAAATTTGTGGCTTCGAATTTAGTCTTGTATAGCCGCATTGGTCTGCTAATTACGTCGACTTTAGATCCAAAGGTCATGAGTTGAAACGGCCAAAGAATTTCTCGTGTTGAAAAAATTGTGTGCACTCAAACATCCTTTTAAACTGAAAACGGTGAAGGAAAACATCGTGAGGAAACCCGCGGTTCAGTCAGATCAGCACATATTGACCATGTAGATAAGGCTGACAGAACTGAGAGGATGCTAAACCCAGATGCCTTATCCATCGAGCATATAACCAAATAGAGTAGTAGTATGAGCCATCCAATTCCGACCTTGAGTCGGCCAATCAGAGCGCAACGACCGGGCCACTGTTTTGGCGTAATTCGTTTTCGAATAAAACAAATAACAATACCGCTCTATTCGTTATATGCTCGAAGGCTGTATCGTTCTGCACTTCAGCTCCCTGTTTTTGTAACCAAAAATTTGTCTTCTACACCTGGATGCCAGAGGCTCGCAGCGACCATCCCAGCAGCGTGCCTGACAACACACCGATGATGGTGAGCATGGTGAGAAGATTCTCCCGCAGGAAGATGAACACCTTTCTTCGGGTCTGCCGCGGCATGGCTCCGTCGTTTCTGCCCACAAAATGAAATAGAATTAAATTAAAACACAATTTAACAAAATACAGAGAATTCAAAAAAAAAAATATCCGGACAAAAAGAAATAGCGCTCGTGGCGTAGCTTGCTTAGAAGTTCTTGATTGCTCGTTGAAGTTAAGCAAAGTTGTGCGCGGTCACAATTTGGATGGGTGACCGCAAATGGCATTACAAGCTGAGCGCTTCCGTGCTTCGGAGGGCACGTTAAATTGTCGTTCCCGGCTTTTAAGTCGTTAAGACATGACGGAGGCCTTCAGGTGGCCTAAAAACTGCGTTACAACAGTTGGCCACTATCACATACGAATATTTACTTACAGAATTAAACATTGGGAGATAAGAACGAAGAAATGTGAAGTTAAAGTGTAAGGTGATCAAGTTCCAGATTTATTTTGCTAAATAATAACTTAAATGAAATACATAGGTGTTAAAGATTAAGTAAATGCAATATTGCATTCAGTTCTAAAACATACTTAATCAAAGACTAAATAATAGTTATACAAATCACATAAATTGCAAGTACCTACCTTAACATAAAGATGTAGATGGCAATTTACAATTCAAAAACCTCGCACGTGTAGTATCTTGTGTATATATGTAGTAACCTTACGTAGGTATGTATTATAAAACCTACCAACATGTATAAAACAAAGATACATACATACATATCACGCCCGTATTCATAATGGAGCGGTAGATCCACAAGTAATCCTTAGAAAACTTGCAGAAACTATATGGTGAAACATCATAGTGACAGGTTATGAGCCCATCGCCCATATATTTATATGGGCGTGACCATTTGGTCCATCATGTTAGAGAGGATACCTTTCGACTTTTACGACATGCTCGGAGAGAGAAGCAACTGGACGAATTCTATGTTTTTTCTTTACTCCCAATCCAGCAGAGAATTCAAAGATGATTTTATATTTCAATCTATACTTCTTGTTTTCACAATCAACGGGTCAATCTGCTAATTCTATGTCACTGATAAAGATTGTCGTCAACGTCGCATACCTTGTTTTAATATTAGATATAAGTGTAATACTTGGCAGCGTCTTCTGTTTTGTAACCGCTTGGCCACGTGGACTGCACCTTATTGCTTACTATACCGACATCTGTGAGAAAACAATACCAACTGTGTCGACAACTGTGGCACTATAATACTATGCGTTACCTATCCTATGCTCTACCGCTACTCGCTAGCAAATGTAGTAAGAAAATAAGTATTAAAACTTGTACAGTAGTTCCACAAATATTGTGCGCCTCGGCAATTATTCAATCCTCCGTTATCAGTCTGTCCGTCTGTCAGCGGGCTGTATCTCATAAACCGCAATAGGTGGACATTTGAACATTTCACAGTGTGTATTTCTATTGCTGTTATAAAAAGACAAAAGAAAAAATACCACCCATACATCGTGTGCAAATCGCGCTTGATTAGTTTTTTGCTAGTCGCTCACGAGTAAAGTCTGGAAAAACTAATAATATGTTATGTTAGAACTATCAGTACTGTGACGTACATTATGAATCATAACTACTGTGACATTCACTAATGTGCATTCTATGAGCGCAAGTAGTTCGGTGATGTGTATAAAATGGAAATTTCTTCGGTCTAGTGGAAAGTGCATTTCGAGGAAATCTATTTGCAAATTTCTTGTAATTTTCCAACACTTTTCCTGCTCTTGAAATATTCAGGGTCAAGAACTCAATTGTGCCAAACTTTTCAGTCCAATAGTTCATCTAATATTTACACTTCTTGAATTTTCTTTCGCTATATCATACAACCTTAGAATATAGAATTCAAAGCATACAACAAAGAATTGCCAATTTTTTTTACTTTTGACAGCTTTAGAGAAATTGTGAACTGCTCAGTACAGCAGTTCTATTTACAAAAATAATGAAAAAGAAATCTCAGCAACGAACACACACTAAATAAAGCCGTGAAAAAATAATTGACTCGGGGAGGCAAAGTCAAAAAAAGGTAACGAAATGGCCACCATTGCAATGGTAGAGACATGCCAAAGCGCTGGTCTTCCATGGTCACTCTAACACTAGCTGTAATCTTATTAGATAGCATGTATTGGGTGTATAAAGTCCTTCATTGCACAAAATATAAAACATGTATAGGCAAACTTAATGCTAATTAGCATTTTCTTCCAGCTAACTTTTGTGTTATGAGAGATAGAGGTTGTAGGAAAATTACAAAGTAATAAACATTACACGTATACAAAAATATCTACAAAATGCAAATATTACCTACTTCTCTGCTGGACTGGGAATAAAGATAAAACATAGAATGCGTCCAGCTGCTTCCCTTCCCGAGCATGTCGTAAAAGTCGACTAAGGGATAATATCCTTTCCAACTTAATGGACCATCAATATAGGCGATGGGCTTATCCCCGTCACCATATCCATCTTGGGACTTTGAATCGACGGGGCTGCAAGTTTTCCTATGACTTATGGCTCTGCCCACCCGATTAGGGATATTATATATGATTGGGTTCTTTCGAACCAGTGTGCTGAAAGGATTTAAAGTGCCTCAAAGGACTTTCGTGCACTCGACTCATATTTTCAGTGTTGGGTGATAGCATAGGTGATTCTTTTTTAGAAGACCAAGAAAAGGCCAGCGATGGAAGCGCGGTGTTTTAGCACTGTGCACGTGGGAGAATGGTCCCCAGCGGATGTTGCGGATATCTATATTTAGTGATACGCGATCAATCGCGCTCCCCTTCACTCACACGCACCGCCCGCGATGATCCACTGCCCTACAATCCGAGCCTGGCGTTGAAGGTATGTCGATGGGTGACCGCCATTACTGGGGTATCAAACGGGGGTGTCAAACATCTGTTTCTGACTGGAATGTCCAACACCCTTCCACAATAATTAAAAAAAAGAGAACCTCAAAAATATACACAAATGGAGTCAGACAGAACGATAATTGGAATTACCGCATGAACCAAGTTAATCGCAGTGGTCAGCATTTAAAAGAAATTATCTTATAAAACCGGTCAAGTGCGAGCCAAATTCGCACACGAAGGATTCCGTACCATCGTACATGTACAAAAATGGTTCTTGTATGGGGCCACCAATTTAAATTTTATTTTTATTATTAATTGTTGTTATAGCGGCAATGGAAATACACACTGTGAAAATGTCAACTCTCTACCTATTACAGTTCATGAGATACAGCCCACTGACAGACGGACGGACAGCGGAGGCTAGGGTCTCGTTGGCACCCTTCCGATGCCAACGAGGTTTCCGGAACCCTAAAAAGTAAATTTAAAGAATCCTTCTTTCATTTAATAACAAAGAAACCCTGATTAAAATGATTTGTCTTTTTTTACATTTGAAAAACTTACTCTTACGTTACTTCTCTGGACTGGAAGTAAAGATTACTTCTCTGCTGGACTGGAAGTAAAGAAAAGCATAGAATGCGTCCAGCTGCTTCTCTCCCCGAGCATGTCGTAAAAGGCGACTAAGGGATAGTAGCCTCTCCAACATGATGAACCATCTACATGGGCGATGGGCTGATCACCTGTCACTATGGTTCACCATATCCATCTTAGGATTTTGAATCAGAAGTGGCTGTAATTTTCTGTCTTGTGGCTCTGCCCACCCCATTAGGGTTATGGGCGTGATGATATGTATGTAGGAAAAAAGAGACAATTAATCACTGGTTATAAATAACAGCAACCTACGCTACATAATTTACGATGTCTTCTAGGAACAGTCACGGGGTAGGTAGGTGTTAGGTACGGCAGATGTGTCAGCTCGCTCTCCGCATGGTAATCCATCTCATCCATATGCATAGGCACGATCCCACCCGCCTAATACCGGTTAAAACCGGATATTTGCATTCGCTAATCGATTATTATAATATTTACACTATTATAATTATAGTAGTGAAAACGACCGCGACTTTATCCGCTTTTTTTTGACGGCCTCGGTGGCGTGGTGTGCGATTGCTCGGCAGAGACGCAAGAGGCGCGGGTTCGATTCCCGCTGCGGAAGAAATGTTTGCATGTTCTGCAAATTTTTCTTCCGGGTCTGGGTGTTGTGGTACCATGGTACTCGTAGTTACTGATACCCACGACACAGGGAATCCTAGTGTGGGGTCAGGACTATGTACCTATGTGACTGTTGGCTGTTATTTATTTATTTATTTTTATCTTACAAACTACATTTCCCGCTATATCCTGTAGGAGTTGAAAAACAGGAATTCCTTTCTTAGTGCACCCCTATACCAGAAGAGAAATATACCCTTCAAGTTACATGCTTCTAGGAATTATGGTCAGTCAATCAGTCAGTCAGTAACACTAGTTTTATTTATTTTATTTATTACTACATACCTTTATTACTTGCCGTAAAGAATAGTAATACTAAGTTTTAAACAAATCGCACGATGCGCTACAAGGTTCCCATACAAACTTTAACACCCCCTACACCCTGTTTTAGGGGTAGTTTTGAAAATATATTTTAAAACCGACTTTTATCAAATTTATTGAAGAATGTTAATGCCAAGTGTAAGACGTGCCGACCCCACATACAGTGGGACAAGGGCTGGAAGATGATGATGTATGACTACTTATTTTTTTTATTAGTGTTGGAAGTTATTGACCTTCATGCTTAGTTATGACGTATCAATGTCTCTGTTGTCACCATTTGACATAAATATAATGCTTTCTAAAATAATATACATACTATCACGCCCATATCCCTAATGGGGTGGGCAGAGCCACAAGTTAACGTAAGAAAACTTGCAGCCACTTCTGATTTAAAGTCCTAAGATGGATAATGGTGAACCATGGTGACAGGTGATTAGCCTACCGCCCTAATATAATATAATCCTTCTTTTGGTTCGCGTAGTCGGGTAAAGGCACAAGTCATACCAGCTGTTATTTCGTGGACCACAATAACAGATTTGACCATGAGTTAGTGAGTGACCCACATTTAGCTCTTCCTAAGTAGGTACCTAGTAGATATGGCGACACGCGATCAGTGAAATTAGATGACTCAATAATTTCACAACAATCCGTTTTATTTTAGTAAGCAAATAAATAAATAAATATTTGTGGACATTTCACACAACGCCATCTATCCCTAAACTAAGCAAAGCTTGTACTATGGGAACCAGATGGCTGATAGAATACATAAATAGGCACTTTTTTTTGTAAATACATACTTATAATACATAATACTACAACACCCAGACCCGGAAGAAATATTTGCAGAACATACAAACATTTCTCCCGTAGCGGGAATTGGGGAAATTATCGGCAGGAAATTAGATTAACGAATGACTAGGCAGTAAGGTCTTTGTCACCATCGCCTTCCCAAAAGGGATATTTATATAACAACAACAAAAATCTAACATAAGTAACAGAAGACTTTTTAACAATAAAAAATAATAAATTCACTAAGACTAGGCAACAAGGTCTTAGACTACCCACCTTCCAAAAGGGAAAATTATAAAAATAAAAATGGCAACCCTCCAAATATCAAAAGAATCTAGCTATTTGTCAAACTATTAAAAAAAAGAATTCAAAATTATTTAAGTAGAAACGACCCACGATTGTAGACTGCGTGATTGTAGACTACACAGGGTGCTACGAGGTGACGTAGCAAATGCTACGAAGGCTACGAAATGGTCGTGGGTTCAAAATCTACCTACCTACCATAGACTATTATTGAATTAAGAATAATGTAGAATTCACACTTTGAATGTTGCCATACTACTACTACTGGTCCTGTTAAACTAGACTAGTTACTTGTTCTTTTGAACCAGTGTGGTGAAAGGATTTTAAGGCTCATGGTATGCTCCTATTAACGAATTGATTTGCTCTTCTGTGATGTCATAAGTCAACTAATTAAAACTTTATCTCGAAAGAAGAAGTTAGAAGAAGAATGTAGTCTGTGATAAATTAAAAAGTGTGCAGTAGAGGATTTGCTGACCAAAATCGATGTACAGCAGAGTTAATTAAATGTGTTTATACAAAAAGAAAATGAAATTTTAACATATTTTTTTGATTCCTGAAAGTACACGATAAGAGAAAAAAAGCACAATTAAAAAAAACTTGAAAAATACATATTCTGAGTATGTGTTGTTCTATATCTAGGGACACTACCATATTTTCAGATAGTTTTACTTTGATAGGTAGGTAACAACTATTTCTTTAGTGGTTGAAACCAGTTTTTTATTCATTTCGTAGTTTTCTTGTTTTGCTTCTTCATTATCTTTCATTTGATTCTGCGGGTTATTTGATTTCAATATTTTTCGCGCTCTCACTCTCTCTCTTTCTTTTATACACACGAAATGTAGCTATCTCTTTCTACATCGGTCTAGACCTTGGACGGTGTGTTTATTCGTCTAAGGTCTAGACGCGATGACAGTCTTATTAAGATTACTCTTATAGGGTACCTACTTACCTAAGTGTAATGTTAGCTCTGTGAAAAATAAAATAATTCTAAGTGCCCATAGTACGAGCTTTGCTTAGTTTGGGGCTAGATGGCGCTGTGTGAAATGTCCACAAATATTTATTATAATAAACCAGATGGCCGATAGAATAATTAATATAAGTACTTGATTATTTTCTTGTGGAGATGTATGAGCAATCGCTCCCGAGTTGAAAGAAAGTGGCGCCATTCAATTGACGGCCGCGCGTGGTACTTCGGAAACAAGTTGGTTTAGCGGGAAAAAGGTTTGTTTTCAAAATCAAGCCATTTAAAAAACCCAACAGATATGGTGAACCAGGGTGAACCATAGTGACAGATGATCAGGCCATCGCCCATGAACCTAGATGGGCAAAATGAGAAGCTTATTCATTAGAATCGGTCATCACTTTGTTTCTTGAATAGCTACGTTGAGTTTACGCCTGTTCGTAACGCAGCCAAGAAGAAAGGTACATGCAAGAAACCACGTTTAGCTATTTTTTTAGGGAAAGTGATTTGCGTTTCATCGTTTCATTTCGTTTTCAATGAGCACCTTTCATATTTCCCCGAGTCTGAGGACGGGGATAATCCCCACTTGTCCCGGTTGCGGTAAGGATCGCGACCTACATCGCGCACAATGACAGCTAATTCAACGCGCATTTGACACTTGACGTTTGTAGATTACCCTATTTACCGCCAAAACGCTGAAGAAAACGGTGATGAGAAAGAAGAGGGTTTTTTTTTCAAGACACTGTATTGTATATTCATCCTACTTCATAAGTACTATATTATAAATGTGAAAGTTTGTGAGGATGTTTGTATGTTTGTACCTCAATCACGCCGTAACGGCTGACCGGATTTGAATGAAACTTGGAATATACATAGTATGTGTGTTGGAATAACATAAGGCTACTTTATATCGGGGTAGCTAGTTATCCATACATTAAAGTATTATTTTTAGTTGTTTTTTAATAGAAAGTTTCTGAATAAATCATTATTTTATTTATAGTTAGCCACGACAGTTATGTTTATTTAGTATGCATATATATTATGACGCCCGTATTCCTAATGTGGTGGGCAGACACACAAGTAATAATCATAAAAAAATAAAACTATCAGCCACTCCTGATTAAAAGTCCCAAGATAATCGTTTTTATTGTAAACCGGCCTCCCGCGATACAGGCTTGCCTCATGCACTAACAAATTATAAATAAATAAATATTTGTGGACATTTCACACAGCGCCATCTAGCATCAAACTAAGCAGAGCTTGTACTATGGGCACCAGATGGCTGATAGACATAGAATACTTATATTTTTTTTGTAAATACATACTTATAATACATAATACAACACCCCAGACCCGGAAGAAATAATTGCAGAACATACAAACATTTCTCCCGAAACGGGAATCGAACCCGCACCTCTTGCGTCTCAGCCGAGCACTCGCCCGCCTCACCACCGAGGTCGTCAATTCCACTGTAACTTGTGTTTTTTTTTGGCAGTAAATATATTTGTATTTTGTATTAATCGTGGCAGAAATCGTGAAATTATGGTGACAGTGATAAACCCACCGCCTATAGATGGTCCATCATGTTGAAGATGATACCATTCCTTATTTAGGGTTTAAACGCCCCATACTTACACGTCTGCAGACAGATGAACACTTTTCTTGACGTAATGTCAAAGATTGCAATATTATGTGGTTTAACCTTCTACCTTTTCACGACCATATAATAGGTAATTAAGTAGGTAAGTAGTATTATAAATTAGCCGCATTTTATTTGCCATGGTAAGTGTACTAAATAACTAGGAAATTGTTGTCCTCTTTCATAACGGCTTCCATATGAAAAAAATCCTACATTTCTAGCTTTTAGTTTGGCTTACCTATGCGTGTTATTTTTAAGATTTCCCTGCTGGACTGGAAGTAAAGAAAAAACATAGAATGCGCCCAGCTGTTTCTCTCCCCGAGCATGTTGTAAAAGTCGACTAAGAAATAGTATCCTCTCCAACATGATGAACCACCTATATGGGCGATGGGCTGATCACCTGTCACCAAGCTTCGCCATATCCATCTTAGGACTTTAAATAAGAAGTGGCTGCAAGTTTTCTTATGTTAACTAGTGGCTCTGCCCACCCCATTAGGGATATGGGCTTGATAGTATATATGTATTTTTTAAGTTTGCCTACCAATTCTAAAATCCCAAAAAAATATCTCCGTTTCAGAATTGAGGCTTTGGCCATTGTACCGTGTAACGTCTGTTCCGGCCTTTAGATCCAGTTTCGTTAATTTGTTGCATCCCCTTTACTTTCTTGGTCACTAAGGCCAATGACCTCATCATGATGACATGACCTCATGTGTTCAATCACCTAGACCTGGTCATTGTGGTGTTCCTAATCTAAATAAATTGATAGTAATTTTATATTGCTCAGATAATACTGTTCACTATTTTCCGGCGCAGTTTACTTCACTGTGTAGGCATGTTTTGTGAACATACCAAGTTCATTCAAATCTGATCAGCCGTTTGGGCGTGATTCAAACACAAACTTACTGGCTCCTGAAACAGTTCGGGAACCTTTGTACTCAAAATTACTTTGTGTAAGCTTAATTATGTAAATAAAACCATTCTTACTTACTTAGACGACCTCGGTGGCG
The DNA here is from genome assembly GCA_949320045.1 of Scotopteryx bipunctaria. Taxonomy (NCBI): domain Eukaryota; kingdom Metazoa; phylum Arthropoda; class Insecta; order Lepidoptera; family Geometridae; genus Scotopteryx; species Scotopteryx bipunctaria. The sequence continues at coordinate 2,456,263 of OX439458.1, read as the reverse complement.
TGGCGGGCGAGTACTCGGCTGAGACGCAAGAGGCGCGGGTTCGATTCCCGCTACGGGAGAAATGTTTGTATGTTCTGCAAATATTATTCTATTCTGCAAATTCTTATTATTATTCTGCAAATATTTCTTCCGGGTTCGAGTGTTGTAGTATTGTGTATTATAAGTATGTATTTAAAAAAAAAGTATATAAGTATTCTATCAGCCACTTAGTTTCCATAGTACAAGCTTTGCTTAGTTTGGGGCTAGATGGCGCTGTGTGAAATGTCAACAATTATTTATTCTTACTTACTTACTTTTTTACTTTACAAACAAACAAGCATCTTGATCAAACTTTTACATTTTTACACATGCTATATGATATAATTATATTAGAGGAACTTCGATAGTAATGAGTTCGAAGAAAAGCTTCGAAAATTCTGTTTAAAATAAAATTGTAGAGCAGAAAATAGAGTTATCGACAATCTCAACGAACAGTGCCGAATGCAATTTGCGGCAACTGGCATATCCGCTGACTGTCAAGGCGAAGCCGACGGCAGCATAGTGAGGACATTCCACCTAAATCATCATCATCATCAACTTGCTTAGTAACTGCTCGGGTGGGGCTTTATTTTAGATGAAAACTAAGAGTAAAGGTCAAAGGTAACTCCATCTAAAATCGTTCCAGGTACTACAGCGTCCCGTTATTGTAGGTAAAAGTTGTCTCCTGACGCTTTATTGAGAACAAATACGAGGTGAACAAATAGATATAAAAACACACAGACTGCAAAAGTTGTGAAGCAGTCTCAACGCCCACCTCCTGAACATGGAAGTTGGTTCTGTTTAACTTATCCATACTATCTAATTATTACTTATTGTCATCAAAGCTATAAAATAGTGCATATAGTTGAGTAATTCTGTCTTTCTGCCAGCCTCTTCTATCCCGTGCCTTCGGTATAAAAAAACTAAGGCCTTTTACCATCTACAGTAAGATGATTTATACAGCGTCAGGAGGCAACTTTTACCTTCACAGACGGGACGCTGTAGTGCCATGGTCGAATTAAGCTGGAGTAGGCTTGCCCCAGCACCTATTCTATCCTCTCAGCTTAGTCGGCCTTGTCCACAGGAAAGACATGGTCAATACGTGCGGAGCTGACTAAGCCGCGGGTTTCCTCACGATGTTTTCCTTCACCGTTTGAGAGTACTGGTATATAGTGCACATAATTTTTTCGGTAAATTCACCGAAAAACGATTATGTACGTTAATTGCATTGATTTTTTTTAATCTAAGTTATGGTTTATATTTTTTTAATCTAAGTTTAATTAAGTTGCACCTAATGCTGGTAGATTTATGCTTAGCGGGTGGAATCTACGGTAGAGGTGCCTAGATGATGATAATGATGATAACCTAGTTACTTTTAACGTTATTTATTTAATACAAAGATCTACTTCATTCATTACACACTGCTTACTAATAAATAATTTCTTTATTTTCTCGTCTAGAAAACCATGATTTTCTTGTAGAATGTAGCAATTGAGATAAAATGTTTACATAAAAATAATAATAATAAATAAATAATAAATAGCACCCAACAGTCACATACATAGTCCTGACCCCACACTAGGATTCCCTGTGTCGTGGGTATCAGAAACTACGAGTACCATGGTACCACAACACCCAGACCCGGAAGAAATATTTAAAGATCATGCAAACATTTCTTCCGCAGCGGGAATCGAACCCGCGCCTCTTGCGTCTCTGCCAAGCGATTGCCCGCCACGCCACCGAGGCCGTCAGAAGCTATTAATTCTATTCATAACCAGGGGTTCACCAAAATCAAGCATTCAGCATAGTTCAGTAATCAACAGGTTTTTCCGTTACAACAATATAACTTCAGATTTATCCATGCTATCCTACACTGTGTCGAGATTTGATCAGTCATTTGAAATTTTAGCTACGACAGTTTAAACGCTTTAAACACGAGTATCCATTGTATCAGAGATAACGAAATAATTGCTCATTTATAATTATAAAACTTTTCAATTAATTATTTGTTTTAATCAGCATTTTTACTATCAGGATTCGGAATTTGAAATGAAAACTACGCAACTATTCCTGAAAAATAATAACAGAACTCAACTTACCGATTCTACTAACAAACAGAAGATATTCACACAACACTCAGTACTTCAGTGGTAAACACAGCATAACGTGATCGTGTGTTCGGAGCGGCGGCCGACACGTGCGTCGCGATCTGCTGCCGGGACGGGACTGATGCTGCAGGCTGAGCGTCCTGGAGTCCTGGGCGGGTGACGGGGGAGCAGGGGAGCGGGGAGGGGGGGAGGCGATTGATCTGCGAGCTTCCGGCGTTTATGTCCTGAATGAAAGACGCCCCTCTACGCGCTACGAGCGTAGCACTTAATCTGACAGCTCGTTATGGAAATTGCGTAGGTGCTTCGGAAATTGTTAGCAAACAGAGTTATATGATGCAGTTTCAATGCAAATAAATGGTTTAGTAATGGTAAAAGTCGTATGACGTTCAATCTTCATACTATACTAATGATTAACTCAGGTGGGTTACTCGTATCAAATTAATTTCTTTAAATAAGTACCTACATACCTATTCCAATTTTACGGAACACGTGTTTTAGTTTTTTGTGAGCTTTCTGTTCAGTCAAGTAAATATCTATAGTAAGATGATAGATCAAAATATTATTCATTCAATTCAAAACTTTTAAAAAAGTTAAACTATTACGACTCATAGAAATTTTAATTATCTAAGTACCTACACAGAGTATTATTTATAAAGTTTGTAAGTTTGTTTGTTTAGGATAATCTCATAAACTGTTGAACCGATTCTGAAAATTATTCCACTAGTAGAAAGTATATTTAAAAATAACAGTTTAATGGATTTAAATAAACCTTAGAATATATCAACTAGTTTATAATATAGTAGGATTGGTATCTAGGTAGGCACCTACCACAAGTTTTAATCATAGTTTCAAATTCTCTAATTATAATTACGACAAAAATTCCACATTTTAGGCAAATTAATTGTTTGAATGAACCGTCACGGGATATGAGGATGTGCCAATTTGTAACAACGGCGGTTAAGGTCGCCTATAATTAGTTTTAATTATTATAAATAGGAGACTACCTATTTGGAGCGAGGCTGTTATAATACCTATATTAATCCCATATCAGTCCGACTATGGACATGGGATCAGTTTACTTATATCTATCTGAAGGATAGTTATTACTTCTCTATTGGACTGGGAGTAAAGAAAAAACATAGAATGCATCCAGCTGCTTCTCACCCCGAGAATGTCATGAGTCGACTAATAAGGCATAGTATCATCTCCAACATGAATCTATTAAGCAATTCATATCATGACATGGACTGATCACCTGTCACCATGGTTCACCATATCCATCTTGGAACTCTTGGATCAAGAGTGGCTGCAAGTTTTCTTATGATTACTTGTGGCCGGTTACGCCGGTTACGCCGGTATCCCTAACGAGGTGGGCAGACCACCTCGTTAGGGATACCGGCGTGATAATATGTATGTACCTATGTATCTGAAGGAGACACTTAAATTCAGTTGCTCCCATATGTTTTTTTATACTCATGTAGGAATACCTACCTACTTTAAGTTTTTATGTAGGTAGGTATAGATAAACAAAGATTATTTAGAACAAATTATCAATACCTAATACAAATCAATGTATTGACTACAAGTTCCAAGAGCACTGGCTGCATTCCCGCGTTACATGGTCAAATATTTTTTTCGCTCTAGAAATGAGCCAACCCTTTTCTTCGGCGTAGACGATAACGCGGCCTGTACCTACACGCCAGCATTGCCAGTTCGGCGACAAAGTGTTCACACAATGGTGCAAGGCTCATTGCATGGCGAACCACTCACGATGGACGTAGAAGTTATCAGCTAGCGGTCGGGGGACTGAGCAATGAGACACCGTATGAACACCCCTAGCCACGCCAAGCCACGATTCCTTTGAAGTGTGTCGAAAAAACTGGTGATCCGCCATTGCTTACCACGATTCATTAGCCATTGGCTTAGATGAATAAAGGCCACACAATGGCGGTGGCGTGTAGTGGTCGAGCATGGCCCATCGTGCACAGGCCCCATTAGAGGGTGTACCTGTAGGTTCGATGTAATTTTGTAGGACTAATTTTGATAAGTAGGTAGGGATAGGTGGTAAAAAGTTTGAAAAACAGCTCACCTCATTCAACTCAGTAAATACAGTATATTTTTTAAATCGGCGTAATAATAAAAAAACAGGTGCCACCGCGGTAAAAGTTTGTGCCTGGATGCGATGGATTGTTTTATACGGGAGTAATGTTTATTTCACGCAGCATTCATAAATAGATATCCTAAACGATAGGCAATTTTTGTACGCAAAACAATTATCTACTTTCAAACTTTTCCCGCAGGTTCATTTTCATCTTGACGCGACCTATAATGCGTGCGTGACTTATACAAGAGGTTTTGTATGTCAGTGTTGCTAAAGATTTTGGTAAGTCACTGTTATACGTCACGGAGTTAAGACATCAAAATCAAACCTATTTTATTGCTGTGTTTTTGTGTTAAATCTGAATTATTTCTGATGTTGCATGATTTTTATTTAATTTTTGCGAAAAACCGTCTAATTTAGTAGACATGTCCACAAGAAACCTTTGGGGAGAAATGGAAGAGGAAGCAGACAATGAAACAATACTCCAGAGCGTAAATTTCAATCCTATAATCGAACTTGGGATGCAAAACATACCTGAAATTCCCATCACCGTAAAATCTTCCCCAATCAAGCTTCCAGAGCCTAATTTGATCACGTATACGATCCAGCTACACTTATACTGCAGGCAATTAGAGGACACATTAGAGCAAGTCGAAAATGCCCTAGCAAAAAGCACGATTAGTCAGGAACTCCTGACCATACCAACTTTCCCGCCGCAACCAGAAAGCACGTTGAAGTTGAAACACGAATCAACAACAGGAATAAACCATATACCGAAAGTATACAATGACTTCTGTACAGGTGTAGGGCCGGTAATTTTACCGTTCACGCCAGAAAGTCACAAACGAGCCTTGAGACAATGTGCAGCTATCAGTATAGCCTTTGTAGGCACGACGGCATGTACTGACGCGGTCCTAGAGGCCGTCGCAGATGGGTTAGACTACTTTCTGACAAAGTTCTGCAAGTCACTAAGAACAACAGTAGATAGAGAAGCCAGCGGTCTACCTACAGGCTTTGCTGATGCAGTATCCAGAGTACTCAGTGATCTCAAAGTCGGCAACTTACATGACTTCTACCAGGAAAGCGTTGTAGACTATAATTTGAAAATAAAACGCAAATGTAATCAATTAACCAATAAATTAGAAAATCTAGCTGGAAAGGAACCTACACAATTAGAGGAAGTCCCAGAGTTACATTTCCCTGCTGCATTGGACGGCTCATTCACTCCCTCGCTGGAGACTGGTTACCAGATGTTACAAAACTTGGAACAGGAGCAGCTAGAAGGGTTGGAGTTCATAGAGATAGTTGGCCAGGAACCCAAGTTAGAGTCAATGGATTATGTACAACCTGATGCAGCAACCTTATCACCTAACTCTAAGAAAAAAAGAATATAAATGCTATAATTACATTTCCTTTCTCTTTTTTTCCTGCTTACATCACATACACATTACCTACTAATTCCAATAAATATAATAAGTTTGCATGCTTGAACCTGAGAACACTGTTGGTCTAGTTGGTAGTGACCCCACCTTCCGATCCTAAGGATGTGGGTTCAAATCCGGTTGTGTACCAATGGATTTTTCTGTGTGAAAAATTTATGTGCGCCATACCAGTACTCTCAAACGGTGAAGGAAAACATCTTGAGGAAAACTGTGGCTTAGTCAGCTCCGCACGTATTGACAATGTCTTTCCTGTGGACAAGGCTGACTAAGCTGAGAGGATGGTATAGGTGCTGGGCAAGCCTACTCCATCTTAATTCGTCCCAGGCTTTACAGCGTCCCATTTGTGAAGGTAAAAAGTTGCCTCCTGATTAAGGCTGAATAGATTTGAATGAAACTTAGAATATACATAGTATGTACATGTGCTGGATTAACATAATAGGCTATTTTTTATCCGGATACCACGCGAGCGAAGTCGCGGGCAGCAGCTAGTATACTATAAATTTTGAGTTAGTATGACTTTAACCTGGGATAGGTAGGTGTCACTGATTAGGAAATCTTTGAATTTTCAAATTTGATTTGATTTTTAGTACCCTGATAAATGGGAGGATTCAAGAAAAACAACTAAATAGCTTAGCACCAAGTAATTTATTTGAATTCAAATTGATAAAACAGGAGGTTAACTACTTTGATTGACACATCAATATAAGCTGGATTACACACAAATAAACATTAAACACAAAAATCAAAAGAACTGAAAATACAGCTTTAATTACACCACCAAAGGCTAAGGAGAGTGTTTAAAACAAATCAGTTCTTGTTATTAATGAAATATTCATGAAATAAAAATAATAGAAAGAAATGTTATACCTATAATAGAATGAAATGTAATTAACCCAGCATAGAAATGATAATTGAAAATTATAACTAATTAGGTACCAATATTAAAATGATAATGAACATACTAGCAAAATCTTAAGAAAATATTTGCAAAACAGCAATTTGAAACCTATACTATGTTGACAATATTGTCCACTAAGGAATTCATAAGGGTTAGGGACCACACCGAAAGCATTCATATGCAATTAATACAATACTCATCAATGCTACCAAATGTACCCAACCATTATTAGTAAAACAAAGGCACATGCGAGGATTCTTAATATTAATGACTAAAGTAACAGTTTAATGACACTTATGATGACATGGAATGAAGATCAACGCACCCATAACAAACTAAAATGTAATAACAGAGAATGAATCCAAGTTTCTACTAAAATTTTGTTGTGTAAAAAAATATTGTATTTTTCTCCAAGCATGAAAGTTGGCTTGTCAATTGGGAAACTTTTTGTGAAATTTCAATACCTTGTCTAAATAGATTTGTGATATTTGAACAGCAGTGTTAAATATGGCAGCTGTTTATTTACTTTTTTTTTAGCCTGGTCTATTCTGTGTACCATTTAGTCGTACTTATGCCTATTTACAAAGTTAACAGTAAAATGCCTGCATTTTATTTTAGGATTAGAAATAATCATGGTTTGTTATGGGTTAAAGTTTAAAACTAAATAAACCTAAAGTCAGAGAACTTATTTACATCACATCACACTTGTTCAATTCTTTTCAGGGGGTGTGGTCTTTTTTCTTCTGAACAGCAGGATATGAGGCTCTGCAAAATATTACAAAACAGCGAATTAATATAATATATTTTTTGTACTAGTGAAATAAAACTTACCCCCGTATACTCAAACTCATCTCAAAGTGAGCATGTCTCAAGTGAGGAGTTTTAAACAGATTTTCATCAAAAAACTGTGAAAAAACCGTGATTTGAGACATACCCAACTCTGAGATGAGTTTGAGCATTCGGGGGTTAGTCTAATGATTTTTTTACACGAACATCAACTTCCCGCTCCATTCTCTAGGTGTTAAATTTCAGGATTAACTTCTTAATGCACACCTTAATGCTCTGTAAGTACTCTCCAAATTTCATACTTCTAGGACTCATGGTTTAGGCACTGTGTTGATTGTCAGTCAGCCAGTCAGTATTTGTTTTCTATATTTCCATATTTTTTCATCTATTTTTACAAAATTTTGCATTGATTGATTACAAAGTCTGTTCCATTGTATCTCCTATTGTATACTCATACCAGGCGCGGTCACTGCCTGGAATTTTGGAGGGGGTCACTAATATTAGAATTATGTCGAGTAAATCAATAATTATCTTAAACCAGACAATTTTAGGGGGGGTCATATCCCCTGTGACCCCCCCCCCCTTTCGGACCGCACCTGACTCATACATACTTTATTTAAATGAGTGGGCCTTTATCCTACACTTTAAACCTTTACTAATGTAAAGTAAAAATCCTTAGTGATCCAAATTGGTTCCGTAAGCTTGATAATTATTATTATAAACCTTCAGGAACAACATGTCTAAAAAGGTAGTCATTTAATATCATTTGAATAGCGAGGCATTCTTACCAGGCTGATGTGTCATATAATGCACCCATCCCTGACTCTGTTGGACTCCGATTCTGCGCCACTCCTGCTCAGTCATTAGATGGTTCTTAGGAACTTGCTTTACCATCTCCTTTGGAAGCATAACATGCCTGTAAATATCAGAATATAATTTGTTACTGACAAAAATTATAAGGCCTTGAATAATAATGGGTAACGCTTGTCTGAATAGACACATAAGGCAGGTAATGTTTACTAGAAAACGGCACTGAATCGTAAAGTAACTAGATTGTTTTTAAGAAACTACTTTCATAACATTAAAATTTGTTTTTACAGACATATTGTAACAATAGAAACAACCAGAATGAGGTTACTTTTTACAGAAATATCGAGAATCTTCTCTGGTGGATATCGATTACAAAAAAATTCGCAGCAAACTCGTAAAGAGCCTAAAATATTGTTTCTATACCTGTATTCGTGTTCCTCGTCATAATACTTGGGTGAATAATAAATATCCCCTGACATTGTCGCGTTGTTGATTTATTTACACAAACTTTCTTGTAAATTGTATCTATGCGCCGCCGGTTGTCTTGATGTTGATTTTTAAATAGACACAGAGCACCTATTTCTCTGTAAATTCAACAAAAACACGAACTTTTGTCTCCGAACTCTCCGAAAATCACAACGACATAAACGGTAAGCGAATTTCAAATTTCGAAAATACTGGTATTGCCATGCCTATCTTTCAGTGTTACCAGACTAAATCTTTTAACCGGTAGTTACCGGAAAAATCTAAATGAAACGAACAAACCTAACAAATGGTGCTGTCACGCTTCCGCTGGACCAGTTTACATTTTTCAAGGCTGTTAGCAGACGACTTGTAGGTAACTCATAACTATTTTTCGCGATCAATCTTGGAGGGTAAGTACTCAAAAATGATTATGTGATCAAACGAACTTACCTAAAGTGAGATTCGATCATAATTATCCTGGCTTCGTCGAAGAGATTTAAATTAACCAAATTGTAGTAGCCTGCTACGTCACACACTCACCGCACATAGTTTAGCGCTAGATAGAGAAAGAAAAGTTCTTTTGTCCTTGTCTTACTTAGCCTAGCGCCTTGGAGGTCTATCCGTTAGCTGGTGTCATTATTTTTAGAGAAAACAACATTGATTCCTATATGGGCAATGTAAATTATGGGAGGGTTCGGGACTTTAAATCTCTTCGACGAAGCCAGGATAATTATGATCGAATCTCACTTTAGGTAAGTTCGTTTGATCACATAATTATCCTGTCTTCGTCTCGAGATTTAAATTAACCAAATTGTAGATGTTTGGAGAAGATCAATGTTGTTATGGGCAATAAAATTGAAACAAAAGAGTTGATCAACAAATCATATATTTTGTAATAATTGTTTGTAATAATGTTTTACATTTTTATATGTACCTCTATATTATTTTCATGACTACCTATCATAAAAATACTGATTCTGCAAACTTGTTAGAGCTATCAACAATCGGTCTGTTATAAAAGTTCGCAAATACAGCGGATTGTCCGGACCAACCCGCAGATTTTCGAATGACGTCGACAGAAACTCCGGCACGACTAGCGGCCGAAGTGGCCGCATGACGGGTGCTATGAGGACGGAAAATACTAGTGTCGACGCCGCTTTCTTCCATGATCTGTTTGATCCAACGCCCGATTGATTGGGACGATACTGCATGAAAAGGTCTCTTACAGCTTAATATGAGTTTATTCTCATTAACAGGCCGATTGTTTACTGTTACATCCAGATATGACATTAGTGTGTAGGCTGGGCATATACTTGGCTTTCCTTCAAAGAAAGGTAAATTTAACAACGGTTGACATCTACCGATACCAGACGTTTTGATTAAATCAGTTATCCTTATAATAATTCTATCGTTTAATCTCTCTATATTATTAACACGTATTAGAGATAAAGTCTGAGATCTTTGTCCTGTTGCTAACGCTAATAGAACGACTAGTTTTTTAGTAATTTGCTCAATCGTCAAAGATTCGTTAGGGTATAGATTCGATAAATAATTCAATACTATAGTAGGGTTCCACGTAAGAGAGTATCTTGGAAATGAAGGCCGTAACTTGAAAATCCCTCTAAAAAATCTTTTCAAAATTTCATTATTGCCTATACTATTAATTGAAATTAATGATATAGCTGATCTATGATTATTTAATGTACCATAAGCAGCCCCACTTTGAAAGCAATCATTAAGAAAATCAATTAAGGTAGGTACCTTAACATCAAATATATCTTTGATTCCATTCGAATTACAATATTGCCACCACAATTTTAAACTTAATTTGTATTGAGATAAAGTATTATGAGATAGCGAGGACATAATTATATCTAAACCCGAGTGAGGCACTTGTTTTCTTAAAAACGCCTGCCGGATGATATTGTCACAGCCAGGGAAAGCTTCTTGTGAAGAGGATGTTTCTCTCTGAAAACAGACGAAAGCAGAGTTGGACTTGGTGGGAAAATGATAATTTTACTAATTGCAAGTGATTTAAACATAGGAAACCAAGGCTGGGATGGCCAATTGGGAACTACGAGAATCCCTGTAGCATTATCGATCTTAATTTTTTGTAAAACTTTTAAAATAAGCGAAAAAGGTGGAAAGGCATAGAAGAAGAAACCATTCCAGTTGACGGTAAAAGCATCTATGTTAAAAGCATAAGGATCTCTTTTCCATGAAATATACTTTTCACATTTTGCATTTATTCTAGATGCAAAAATGTCAATCTCAGGCTGACCAAAGGTGGAGACTATACGATCAAAACCGTGCGAGCACAATTCCCACTCGGTATCGATATTAAGATTTCTTGATTCTGAATCAGCGTCGGTATTATCAGAGGACTTGACATAGGAAGCGAAAATGAAAATGTTTCGTGCTTCACACCACTGCCATATATCACAAGTAATATTATTCAAATGTGGGTATTGCACCCCACCCATTCGATTAATATATGATATAGCAGTGGTGTTATCAATCCGCATCAAAATCTCACAGTTATTGTATTCTTTCGCAAAAGACGTTAATCCGAAAAAGGCCGCCAATAGTTCTAAATAATTTATGTGCTGTTTTTGTTCTTCGATGGTCCAAAATCCTCCAATTTTCTCGCTCCCACAGGCGGCGCCCCAGCCAGTTGTGGACGCGTCAGTAAATATTTCTAGTACGTACTCGCATGAACGAATGGGGTTGTATGATGGTACAATATTTTTATCCCACCAATCTAGATCAGCACGCAAATTATTTGGAACCTGCATGTAATTATCATAATTAGGATCTTTCAAAAGGGCTAAGTATTTTGCACGTTCAATAGATTTTGTATATAACCAGCCGTAAGCAACGGCTGGACATGCTGCCGTTAAAGTTCCTGCATACCGAGCTAGATGGCGTATGCGTATCCTATCTGACTGTTTGATTTCAATCGTTCGCTCCTGAATCGCTAGTTTCTTATCGATAGGTAATTCTAGTGACATATTCTGTGAATTTAACAAGAAACCTAGAAATTTACATGTTTTACTTGGAGTCAAAACACTCTTTTTGTAGTTTATAACAAAACCAAGTTTATTAAGACACGCAATTGTGTGAGATGCGTTGTCAATACAGTCTTGATATGAATAACCTAGACATAATATATCATCTAAATAGGATACGGATACGAAACCCCTCTCACGCAGGTGTGTCATTACCGGTCTTAAGATCTTCGTGAAAATATACGGAGCTGAGCAAAGACCGAACGGAAGAGCGCAGAATTCGAATAAAAAATTGTTGTAAAAAAATCGTAAGTATTTTCTGTGCGACTCATGTATCGGTACCAAAAAGTATGCCTCTTTTAAGTCGAGATTCGACATATAGCAGTTAGGGTACATGAGTCTCATTGCAGTTCTTGCGTCTTCCATTTTAAAATGTTCTGCGTATACATACTTATTTAACTTTTTAAGATTCAAAATAAATCTCATACCGCCACTACTTTTTGGAATAACAAAAATACTAGATAAAAATTGGCCATTGGTAGGTTGACAAGGCTTTATGGCTTGGATTTGTAATAAATGAGATATTTCTTTATTAATTGATAAAGATTCAATTTTATTAAATGAATTTTTAGGATAGAAAATTGGATCTTGGTTTGGTATTTCCTTGAAAGGAATTTTATAGCCGGATATGGCGTTTAGAACGAGACGATCGTTAGTAATATTTTGCCACTCAGTGAAAAAATATTTTAGTCTACCTGCCTGGACTTCAGTTTCTAATTCCGGGAGCGGGGCGCTGAGTGCGCAGACTGTCTCTTGCTGTAAGCTGCCGGAGCCGGCGGCGGCGGGCGGCGCGGGGCGGGCGGTGGGCGGCGAGCTGGCGCCGGCGCCGGCGGCGTTCGGTGTCCGCCGCCGCGAGTCGCTCCGCCGCGGCTGGCTCGCGGGTGTCGGTACGACTGGCGCGGCGGACCTCTCCAGTTTAAATGAGAAGACGCCGTCGATGTTGATGAGACAGGCGGTGTAATCAGCTGTCCCGTTTTCTTTAGGCCTCTAGAAGACTTAATAAAATCTCCTAGATTTTCTCCAAATAGGAAACTATCTCTTTTACGATCCTTGAAAGGGGCGACATATGATTTATCAAGAAGCGGGGTAATTAATTGTCGCCGAGTCTCAGTCTCCAAATAATGTGTATCCGCTAGGAGTTTACCAGCGTCATTGAGGATTTTTAATGACTCAGATGTGTTCAATTTCTTAGTCATGATGCCTGTCATCGCTTTACCAATTGCTGCTAAGGCATGCCCTATTTGACTTTGTTTGGTACCTAACCGAGTGTCTCTATTTTTTGACGGGTCTGTTAGAACCGCAGAGATCTCAGGATTTAGCGATGGGGCTTTCAACGACGATACGTTTTTAGGAAACAAATATTTTTTAAACAGGTCTTCTTTTACCTCTTTTTTAAGCCCAGACTTAAGAATGGGTTCCCATCGCTGGGAAATGTCCTGAAGGATATCATCTCCCCATTCGGGGGTATCAGCATAACAATCGCCTAGAGCTTGCAGCAGTTCAGGGTCAACTTCTGGAGCGTCAGGCGGTTCTGGTGCCAGCGTGGCGGGTACCACTTCGTCTGAGGCGACGGGCGCGGGCGGCGCAGATGGAGTAGGTGGCACTGGCTCCTCTGGGGAATTACTGCTGCTTTCCAGGTATTCTATGTCGTAATATGGTTCTGTAAAAAAACCACGCAGCATGTAAAAATTGTTCGCTAAAGCAAACAATTAGGTGTATGAAAACTACCCTTTATTTTTTGAAAAAAAAATAAAATAATATAATAATAAATCCGGTTAATATCTCGTATTAACTCATTATGTAACTGCCTCTGGTCAATATCTCGTATTGACTCGGGGAAATAAATAGTCTGCTGCCTAACATCTCGTGTTAGATCGGAGACCAATATTTTGCACAAAGAGAATATCTTGTACAAAAGAATAATGCCTACCTTCCATCTCACTATCGTCATAAGATGGTTGCTTTTTTGAAAGCTTTTTTTCATATCGGCGTATTTTCCGACGCCACCGATCTTCATCACTTTCTTGATAACTTCTCTTTGACATGTCGGACTAAACCAGCCAGAACTACATGCGGAGCGCGCGAGCGCACAAACAATAATGACACCAGCTAACGGATAGACCTCCAAGGCGCTAGGCTAAGTAAGACAAGGACAAAAGAACTTTTCTTTCTCTATCTAGCGCTAAACTATGTGCGGTGAGTGTGTGACGTAGCAGGCTACTACAATTTGGTTAATTTAAATCTCGAGACGAAGACAGGATAATGTCTGCACTGGCTGGGTTACAGAACAAACAAGGTACTCCTGTCGTAGAAGGCCATCTTCATACATAATACCTATTTGAAATACGGTTCGTTTTTGAGACACTAGCGCCACGAACGAAGCCGTCCAGAAACTTTTAAAACGAGCAAATGGCGGCAAAGTCTAAATGTGGATAGCGGGATGTGTGAATTATTTTTAACTAGAAGGCACCTACCTACTGTATTATGAAATGAACCACAAACGTTTTGTATTTCTGCCGACCCTAGAATGGACCAGAAATACTTAAGGTTTGTAATCCACTTCACCTAACTAATAGGTAAAAAATACAAATAAATTAATCACACTAATACAAATAATATTTATTTACCAACCAAATTTTACAATGATACTTGTAAATTTTTATTTCTGCACACAAATTATACAGGTACTCTCGAGGGCACGGCAGTCTAGGGTCAAAATACACAAAATAGAAACATGACTTAAACGTAAAGCCTCATCCGAAAGCATTATCTTTTTTTCATGCAAATCTGTTTATGACTGGGTGTAGGGTGAAGTCTCGGTGAGGTATAATAGCTGCTCGCCTCAATGATTTTATCACACACACAGCTCAAGCCTCGTATTTACTAGGAAGCAAATGTCCCGCGACGCATATCGCGCTTGTAGTTTGGATAGAAGATCTAAATAAGAGCATCAAAAGCAAACAGCAAATACACCATACAGAATACATCAAGTCGCTAGACAAATATCACAGAGTAAACATTTTTTATTTCTGTAGACGGTTCCAGAGTAAGAGTACGCCATCGAGCATTTAACTGAATAGAGGGGTAATGTTATTCGTTTTGTTCGAAAAATAATTCCGCCAAAACAGATCAGAACAGTGGGCCCGCCCCTGCGCTCTGATTGGCCGACTCAATGTCAAGTATTGAACTAGAGCTGTGCAATAAAATATTCATATCGATATCTATTCTAATCGATTCTAAAAATAAAAAATAAAAAAATATCGATAGCAATGTTTGTTTAGTGGAATACAAATAAGTTTAAATGTATTATGTTTATGTGTGTGTTTGTGCGTGTGTGTACGAAATAATAACTAGAAACTTTATAAAATGGAACTTCCATACTTAAAAAAAATATAGTAATAAATGAAATAAATTCGATAATCAAAGGAATCTTAAATATATATAAATATTTGTGGACAATTCACACAGCGCCATCTAGCCCCCTAAATAATACTAACTTTATTTATTAAGGAAATATAAGGTATAGCCTTATCTATACTTTCTATACTAATATTATAGAGGAACGATTTTTTGTTTTTTTGTTTGTAACGAATAGGCTCCGAAACTACTGGACCGATTTCAAAAATTCTTTCACCAGTACAAAGCTACATTATCAGGGTCCAGTATAGACTATAATAAATATTCAAAAAAATTAGGGATCCGTAAGAAAATTGCAATATTGTAACCCAAGGTAGAAAACCAAAAATAGTTTGTGGCGTGTGGCTCCGAAACTACTGGACCGATTTCAAAAATTCTTTCACCAATAGAAAGCTACATTATCAGGGTCCAGTATAAGCTATAATAAATTTTCAAAAAAAATAGGGATCAGTAAGAAAATTGCAATATTGTAACCCAAGGTAGAAAACCAAAAATAGTTTTTGGCGTGTGGCTCCGAAACTACTGGACCGATTTCAAAAATTCTTTCACCAATAGAAAGCTACATTATCAGGGTCCAGAATAGGTTATAATAAATTTTCAAAAAAATTAGGGATCCGTAAGAAAATTGCAATATTGTAACCCAAGGTAGAAAACCAAAAATAGTTTGTGGCGTGTGGCTCCGAAACTACTAGACCGATTTCAAAAATTCTTTCACCAATAGAAAGCTACATTATCAGGGTCCAGTATAGACTATAATAAATTTTCAAAAAAATTAGGGATCCGTAAGAAAATTGCAATATTGTAACCCAAGGTAGAAAACCAAAAATAGTTTTTGGCGTGTGGCTCCGAAACTACTGGACCGATTTCAAAAATTCTTTCACCAATAGAAAGCTACATTATCAGGATCCAGAATAGGTTATAATAAATTTTCAAAAAAATTAGGGATCCGTAAGAAAATTGCAATATTGTAACCCAAGGTAGAAAACCAAAAATAGTTTGTGGCGTGTGGCTCCGAAACTACTAGACCGATTTCAAAAATTCTTTCACCAGTAGAAAGCTACATTATCAGGGTCCAGTATAGGCTATAATAAATTTTCAAAAAAATTAGGGATCCGTAAGAAAATTGCAATATTGTAACCCAAGGTAGAAAACCAAAAATAGTTTTTTGCGTGTGGCTCCGAAACTACTGGACCGATTTCAAAAATTCTTTTACCAATAGAAAGCTACATTATCAGGGTCCAGTATAGGTTATAATAAATTTTCAAAAAAATTAGGGATCCGTAAGAAAATTGCAATATTGTAACCCAAGGTAGAAAACCAAAAATAGTTTGTGGCGTGTGGCTCCGAAACTACTAGACCGATTTCAAAAATTCTTTTACCAGTAGAAAGCTACATTATCAGGGTCCAGTATAGGTTATAATAAATTTTCAAAAAAATTAGGGATCCGTAAGAAAATTGCAATATTGTAACCCAAGGTAGAAAACCAAAAATAGTTTTTGACGTGTGGCTCCGAAACTACTGGACCGATTTCAAAGGCAAAGGCAAAGGCAAAGGCTAGTGTGTTATAATTAATGAAATAAAGCTTTTTTTATATTAAGGAAAATAAAGGAAAAACTTGCAAAAATTTTCTAGAAGTTTATTGTAAAACAGTTCAGTAATTCCCCATTATATCTTACTGTGTTACTGTTACTGGTTTTTAAAGTGAATTAATTTCGTATAAATTCTTCTCACTGCTTGTTTCTCGTCATATTCAATAAAAGGTGAAAAATAATTCAGGTTTCTTTATTACAAATATGTCTTCCGGGTCTGGGTGTTATAATATGGTGTATAAGTATAAGTACCTACCTAGTACCTACCTAGTATATAAGCATTCTATCAGCCACCTGATTCCCATAGTACAAGTTTTGCTTAGTTTGGGGCTAGATGGTTCTGTGTGATATGTCCTCAAATATTTATTATTTATTTATTTAATTACAGTCATTAATAGAACAACCATTATAAATTTTAATTCAAGTAGCTGACTGAAATTATATTAATACTAGCTGTTGCCCGCGACTTCGTACGCGTGTAGTAGGTACATTATTTTGTTCTATAATCAATAGTTTTCACAGCGCACGCCGAAAACTATTTTGGATTTTCTACCTTGGGTTACAATATTGCAATTTTCTTACAGATCCCTAATTTTTTGAAAATATTTTATAGCCTATACTGGACCCTGATAATATAGCTTTCTATTGGTGAAAGAATTTTTGAAATCGGTCCAGCAGTTTCGGAGCCACACGCCACAAACTATTTTTGGTTTTCTACCTTGGGTTACAATATTGCAATTTTCTTACGGATCCCTAACTTTTTGAAAATTTATTATAGCCTATACTGGACCCTGATAATGTAGCTTTCTATTGGTGGAAGAATTTTTGAAATCGGTCCAGTAGTTTCTGAGCCGCACGCCAAAGACTATTTTGGATATTCTACCTTGGGTTACAATATTGCAATTTTCTTACGGATCCCTAACTTTTTGAAAATTTATTATAGCCTATACTGGACCCTGATAATGTAGCTTTCTATTGGTGGAAGAATTTTTGAAATCGGTCCAGTAGTTTCTGAGCCGCACGCCAAAGACTATTTTGGATATTCTACCTTGGGTTACAATATTGCAATTTTCTTACGGATCCCTAATTTTTTGAAAATATATTATAGCCTATACTGGACCCTGATAATATAGCTTTCTACTGGTGAAAGAATTTTTGAAATCGGTCCAGCAGTTTCAGAGCCACACGCCAAAAACTATTTTTGGTTTTCTGCCTTGGGTTACAATATTGCAATTTTCTTACGGATCCCTAACTTTTTGAAAATTTATTATAGCCTATACTGGACCCTGATAATGTAGCTTTCTATTGGTGGAAGAATTTTTGAAATCGGTCCAGTAGTTTCTGAGCCGCACGCCAAAGACTATTTTGGATATTCTACCTTGGGTTACAATATTGCAATTTTCTTACGGATCCCTAATTTTTTGAAAATATATTATAGCCTATACTGGACCCTGATAATATAGCTTTCTACTGGTGAAAGAATTTTTGAAATCGGTCCAGCAGTTTCAGAGCCACACGCCAAAAACTATTTTTGGTTTTCTGCCTTGGGTTACAATATTGCAGTTTTCTTACGGATCCCTAACTTTTTGAAAATTTATTATAGCCTATACTGGACCCTGATAATATAGCTTTCTATTGGTGAAAGAATTTTTGAAATCGGTCCAGCAGTTTCGGAGCCACACGCCAAAAACTATTTTTGGTTTTCTACCTTGGGTTACAATATTGCAATTTTCTTACGGATCCCTAACTTTTTGAAAATTTATTATAGCCTATACTGAACCCTGATAATGTAGCTTTCTATTGGTGGAAGAATATTTGAAATCGGTCCAGTAGTTTCTGAGCCGCACGCCAAAGACTATTTTGGATTTTCTACCTTGGGTTACAATATTGCAATGTTCTTACGGATCCCTAATTTTTTGAAAATATTTTATAGCCTATACTGGACCCTGATAATATAGCTTTCTATTGGTGAAAGAATTTTTGAAATCGGTCCAGCAGTTTCGGAGCCACACGCCAAAAACTATTTTTGGTTTTCTACCTTGGGTTACAATATTGCAATTTTCTTACGGATCCCTAACTTTTTGAAAATTTATTATAACCTATACTGGACCCTGATAATGTAGCTTTCCACTGGTGAAAGAATTTTTGAAATCGGTCCAGTAGTTTCGGAGCCACACGCCAAAAACTATTTTTCGTTTTATACCTTGGGTTACAATATTGCAATTTTCTTACAGATCCCTAATTTTTTGAAAATATATTATAGCCTATACTGGACCCTGATAATATAGCTTTCTATTGGTGAAAGAATTTTTGAAATCGGTCCAGTAGTTTCAGAGCCACACGCCAAAAACTATTTTTGGTTTTCTACCTTGGGTTACAATATTGCAATTTTCTTACGGATCCCGGATTTCGTTACAAACAAAAAAACAGAAAATCTTAATTCCTATTTATAATATTAGTATAGATATAAACTAGAGGACGCCCCGTTCTTCAAATGTACTTATTCAATTTATTATATCTGGGTACTTATTTGTTTGTAATTATAAATAACCTTTTCTGATAATAATCGATACTAATTTTGATTATGACAGTGCAGCATCACTAGTAACACGTGTAATGAATAAAAAGGATGGCATAATATAGGTTACACCTAGGTAAGAAAGAAAAGAAAGAAAGAAATGATTTTATTTGACAGACACAAAACAACACAGAACAGGAGAGTAAAAGGTAATAAATTAAAAGTAAAAGAAAACGAACAGGGAATATTTGACAAAAATACTGAGAAATACGAGGAAAACCATGAATCTGGTGCACTACCTAATACAAAAACCTAGGTGCCCATTGATCCCGCTCTGTGTGGTGTAGGTCGGCCAAAAAGGTACCGACTCAGCGTAATGCTACTAAGCTAGCATAAAACTAGCAAAGTAGCGCTGGTTTTCAGTCGATACCTTTGATGGGGTGACGTCGCGTGAGATTAATAATGATATTATAAACATTATATAACAGATAATAGAAACATTTAATAAGATAAAGTAAAAATATTGGAACTTACATACATACATACTTATGTAGATACTTAAAAGCCAACTTGAAAAAGAGCAAAGGTTATCGATTTGTGGCGTACCGGACAAGAGAAATCTACAGGGAAAGAACATATTATGAGATGGTGAGTAGATAAATAAATTTATGAAGAAGCAGAATTTACAAGTATTTTCTTAAACCTAGGTAAGAGCAAGACGCATAGACAAGCGTCCATTGTTTCGTTTTATTTGACCAGTTTAACTTGAGCCGTGATAAATGGTTGTGAATTGAAATAAAATTATAGTTTATTGATGCTTACCGATGAAACGTGATTCCGTCTGTTTTAAAATTCGATGTCTTGCTGTTTTTTCCACACCACCGAATAGAACAATACGGCATTATGGGTTATAAACCAAACTTTGAATATTTTCGAGTATCGGGAGACGGACGCACACACAGATCACTTGTTGGTTTGGTACTGATTCAGTGCGAGCGTGAATTGTTATTATACAGGTGCATATCATCATATCAGTTAAGGAATTGGATGGCTCATTTTACTACTCTATTAGTTAAATGCTCGATGGAGTACGCAGATGGTGTTCCTGACCTAGTATCTCTATTAAGTCGAAAACATCATGTTTTCACTGCACTTTCACACTTGTGTCATGACTTTTTTTATGCTTTTCATACTCTGCTCTTTGCTTAAACCTCATTGGGCATGTATTACACGAGAACTGGCCTCCATGAGCGTGTTGGACATGTCGCTTGAGATGTGAAGAGCGCGTCATCCGAACGCCGCATACCGGGCAAACGTGCGGTCGGTCGCCCGTGTGCGTCAGAAAATGTTGCTTCAAATCGCTCCGTGTGATAAATGCCTTACCGCATGTGTCACATTCGAAGTTTTTCTCGCCCGTGTGACGCCTGAAAATTATTTTGTGTCAATAGATGGCATATCCTCAGATCAAGAATATGTCGCATGAACGGATTTTGAACAATTGACTTACTAGTCCTTACCATGTAAAAAGTATTTGTCTATTGTTTTAGGTATTTATTAACATTGCACCTGAATCTTACTAATATTATAAATGCGAAAGTTTGTGAGTTTGGATGTTTGGATGTTTGTGCCTCAATCACGCCTAAACGGCTGAACGGATTTGAATGAAACTTAGAATATACATAGTACATGTACTGGATTAACATATAGGCTATTTTTTAACCAGATACCACGCGAGCGAAGCCGCGGGCGGCAGCTAGTATAACAATATAAAAATATGAGCTAGTGGCTAACTCTTGTGACGGAGTTTTTCTCCGTCATGGCTTAACGACTTAAAAGCCGTTAAGTTAACTTGTTATACATTTACCAATATACACATTTGGCCCATATTTGGGTCCGAAAGAACTATGTAATAGATAATATTTAGCTGCGGCCGTAACTTAAGCCAAAATGTCCTCAATTAGGTCAGACAGAACTACATATTGAACAGACTAAACTATGAGTTATATTTTTTTTGCATCTGTTTAAAATTTTTACAAAAGTATTATATTTATTTTGATACCTGACATGGTACTGCAAGTGACCGACAGTGCGGAACGATCGAGGGCATAGCAAACAATGGTACGGCGTTTGTCCTGTGTGCTTGCGCCTGTGGGTTGCTAGCCCTGCTGAGTGAGCAAACGACTCTCCACACACAGAACACTGGAGTGGTTTTTCACCCTGAAAAATCAGACCATTCATATATTTACATGATGTTTCTTGTTTGATTTGATCAGCCGTAACTTCGAAAACATGTTTTCAAGTGCACAAAGGGAGCCTGTAAGGCGCACTTTAAACCCTTTCACCACACTGGTTCGACATGACGTTCGACAACTTGGTTGTACGGCATCACCATCGACACAACTACTATTGGTAGCTGTAACTTCTTTTTTTTTAATTTATGTGGACTCCTATACCATTACTGGTGTAGAGCCTGTCTGGACCGTCCTCAATGGCAGTTTCTGGAGGAGGCCTATGTCAAGAGACAACCTGTCTAGAAATAGAGACTATTTTTTATACCAGTACTCTCAAACAGTGAAAGAAAACATCGTGAGGAAACCGGCATGTCGTAGAACCGTAGAAAGTTCGAAAACATGCGTCATGTTCACGAAAGGAGCCTTTCAGGCGCACTTTAAGTTCTTTCACCACACTAGTTCGCAAGAACTAGTGCCATGACTAGATAGATAGACTATAAAAACTTAAAATAGGTGTCGGTTAATAAAGCTTATTGGTCAAAACATCTTTGATCTATGGTTATGTACCGTTGTAACACCAACACGAAAGAAGAATAAAGTAGGTACCGTATGAGTTCTCAAGTGCACTTTTAAGTTCTGTGCCAGGGAAAAGTTTTTACTACAATGTGGACAGGAAAAGGGGCGCTCTCCAGTGTGTGTCCGCAAATGAGTCTTCAGACGAAATCTGGAATGGAGTTGACAAAATGTGGCATAACCAATTTAAGGAATATTTTTTAAATTCCATTTTTCTTGCTGTTTTCAGTCTGTATCGTCCCACTGATCAAAAGCCTCGAGTTTTGCAGGTTTTGCGGTCCAACGCTAATGACTGCCTGCCACTGATAGTTGCTAAATCCAGTTCTCATCATGGACATCCACAGTCCGACTTTACCCACTGCTGGACAGAGGCCTCCCTCTGTCTGTGCCATCCATCACCATCCTCTGCTAATCCCATCCATCCTTGAGCCATGGTTTTATTAGTAGATAGAAGTGCTTGTGGCGTAGCTTGCTTAGACGTACTTGATTGATTGTTGAAGTCAAGCAACTATGTGCGCGGTCACAACCGCCAGCGGCATTACGACCTGAGCGCTTCCGTGCTTCGGAGGGCACGTTAAATTGTCGGTCTCGGCTTTTAAGTCGTTAAGCATGACGGAGGCCGTTAGGCGGCATAAAAGCTCCATCACAAAAGTTGGTAACTAGCTCATACGAACTTACTTTATTAATAGATTAATAAGTTATTTTACCTAGAAGACATAACTTTCCCACAAGTCGAACATTGTTGCTTAACTTGTTTTTTTGACATCTTCAAGTCATCGGAATCACCAGTTTCCATGATACTATTTTCATTTATGACCATAAAAACATTGCTCGGGTCAGTTTCAGTGAATAGTTTACATTCGGGGAACTTGTCTTGGCTAAGATCCATATCCAGTTCTGTTGATGATTCTTCATTCTCAATACATTTTTCAAGCATCTCTCTATGTTTTCTATCTGAACTCTCACATTGTCTCACAAAGCTTATACAGTCATTTAGCTTGTTCACACACATGTTGCAAATTCTGTCAGGAAGTCCATCCCCTGGTGCAATCTGAAAACACAATCCATAAAATAATATGAAGTGCCATTCAAAAACACTATATCCTTAAAATCTGTGGGATCATTTCGACAAGTCTTAACCTACGTTGATTTTAGGCCTGTTCGTAACGCGACTAAGCGTGGAAGGCATGGCAATTTTTTTGGAAAATTTACTGTCTCACTAAATGGTTATGTATCGTATCCATCGTATTATTTAGAGATTTTAACTGCTTGAATGCTTGAAATAGAATATAGGTACAATCTCTTGTCATGTCACTAGTTCTTTCGAACCAGTGTAGTGAAAGGATTTGAATAAGTGGTAATCAAAGAGAAGACTTCCTTTGGACTAAGGGACTAATCATGGTGAAGTAGTATCGTTGGCGAATTAGGTAAGTACGCTAAAAACTTACCGTAATTTTAGCTATCGACATGATTTTAGTTGATATTTTCATTGATTCTTCAAACCGAAAAATATTCGATAAAAAGTTGGTCCCCGAGCATATTCTGCACTTATCCAGAGACATTTTGATACTGGTTATAATATCATGTATTTTGCTTATCAGCAAGAATATTTTATTAAATTAAACATAATAATACATCCCTCAGATACACAACATACAACCACAACACAACACACACACTGTGCTGCCAACTGCTACTCCTTTCTTTAGTCAGTACAGACAGTAGCTACATTGCCAGTTTTTTTTACTCCAAAAGTTGCTAGAAGTAGCTAAGTTCATCTGTGGGACTAGTTTCCTGTGGAAATACGCAAAGCTACATACATAAAAATCTTCAATTCCTAATTAAATTATATCAACATTATCTTGCTCTGCAAAACAATCATCCAATTCCAAACTTTTTACTGTATTACTAATAATTACTTAATCATTTTTCCTACTACCTTTAGAAAAATTCTAATTAACACTAAGTTTACCTATGTACTATTTATTGTACGTGTCACAGTGTAATTGTACAAGAAATGAATAATATCGATATATTAAAGTTAGTATGTAAAAAAATTGCAAATTATTAGTGTTTTATAATAAATTCAAACTCGAGTTTAAAGTAATAATATCAGTAATTATTTTTTATTAAGAAATTATATTTAAACCTCAGTGTTTCCAATCATTTAGCTTTTCGTTCAAGAACTGATGCCTTACTATTCTCTCATAGGTATTCAAGTTATGTAAGAATTTGCTAGAAAAAGTTCTTAAAGACTAGGTACTAAGTTATTTTAAGTTGTAGCTGCCTGACACCAAAAATTGCTAGATCTAACAATAAAGGTGCTAAGTTGGCAACAGTACGGAACTGACACTGACACACCAATTTTATTAGATGTTATGTGAGGCTGTTGAACTTTAGGGCTTAGGGCATAGATACACTAGTATAATGCTTAGGGTATGGATCTCGTATGGATAAAGCATAGTTCAGTTCTACCAAATATTTTTTTCTTCGGAAATGATCGGTTTTTCTTGTATATCTATTTTTAATCCAGAATGTGAGGTATCTAAACCAGTAACTGCCGATTAAACATAATTTAAAAATCAGTTTTGAATTTGAAAGTTATTTGCCTGACATGACATGGCATTTGATGGCATTCTTAAAAATGCCTATTCCCATAATACCGGCTCAAGCTCTAACTAAACTCAACCTACGGACTGACTGACCTTGACCTTTATTTTTGTTTGTGACTTTTTGTACTATTCCACTGAGCAAATAATCACTATGTTTTAAACTATTCTAGAAGCTAGATGGCATAGCAGACCTAATCTATTCTATATAATCAACCTTCTACCTACTACCCCTAGGTACGGATTGCTTTATATTTTTCATTCTGTAGCTGTACTTTAATCTGCGTTTCTACCATGTCAACCGTAAAACTGTATCATTTTCCGGTTAGCGGTCCTTCACGGGGCGCTTTACTTGCGGCGAGGGCTATCGGAGTGCCAGTTCAAATTGAAATTGTGAACTTATTTAAGAAAGAACAGTTTAAGGAAAGTTTCCTGAAGATAAATCCGCAACACTGTATTCCTACTTTGGAAGAAGATGGGTTTGTGCTGTGGGAGAGCCGTGCTATCGCGTGCTATTTGGCTGATAAGTACGGGAAAGATGATCAATGGTACCCAAAAGACTTGAGAAAAAGAGCACTTGTTGACCAGAGACTTTTCTTTGACGGTTCAAATTTGTATGTGAAAATTAGAGCAATATGTGTAAGTATATTTTTTCATGTCTTCGTTTAGCTTCTGAAATACGAACTAACGCTTAACTCTTAAGTAGATACTTAATTTTGTAAAGGGTTGGTTCAGTTTACCATTAGTTGCATATTCGGACAAATTCGGTTTTCAAACAAAAAACGAAGTTTGCCGAGGCTCACAATATTTGTGGTACTACTGTACCTACCTACCTGTACTTTTTTCATAAAATGGTATATTATTATGTATAACATTTTTTGGGCAACAGCACACAATTATAAACATTTAAAAAGCAATATAATACCTACCAGGGTTTTAAAAATAATGTGCAACAAAAAAATTATAGTTTTTAATTTATAATACCTACTTAGGTATATTTATAAAAAAAATATAAGTGAATCTAAAATTAAGCCTACTCCATCTTAATTCGTCCCGGGCACTACAGCATACCGTTTTGTGAAGGTAAAATTTGCCTCCTGACGCTGTATAAATCATCTACTATAGATGGTAAAAGGCCTTTGTTTTTTATTACTATTTTATGGTCCTTGTACTTTTTTAGTTCCCTATACTGTTCTTGGGGGAGACCGAAATCAAAAAGGCATTGAAGGATGACTTAAACACAACCCTGGGACTTCTGGAGCAGTTCTTGAGTGGAAGTCAGTGGGTGGCCGGTAACACTCCTACCATTGCAGACTTATCCATCTACGCATCTTTATCAAGCATTCTTGTAAGGCTATATTTGGTTAGCTGACTTACTTAGCAGGCTGATGATGTAAATGCTCTCTTAGTCAGGACATGCCTCTCCCGAGTATAACATGAAAGAAAACTGGGCGGGCATATCCCCACTAAGCAAGCATTTGCCTCATGCAGCTGTTCAGTGAGTGCACCTATGCAGATATTTAATTCATTTGTTACAGGTATGTACTACACACAAGTTCTCTAAAAAATATAATCTGCTTCCAGGCTGTGGGTTGGAATATATCCTCATTCCCCAACATTCAGAAGTGGCTCAAAAACTGTTCTACACTGCCCGGTGCTGATGAAAATGAAGAGGGTGCCCAAACATTTGGAGAAGCAGTAAGGAAGAATCTCAAACAATAAGGCAGTTCTATAAAATATTTATATTTTTATTACTTCTTATAATTATACTATTGTTGTGAAGTACATCATATTTTATGAAATAAATTTATAAACAAATTGGTGTTCATTTTTCACTCTTCTTCGCAAAATCAATTTATGTTTGAATCCATGTCCTGACATAATCTGAATAACTTCTTCTGGAATGTTTTCTTCTATCATTAGGAGATAAAAAGCTCCGTTCTTTGCTAGCTTCTTTGGTATCATGTCCAACAACCTGTCTGTTACCTCTCTGCCTTTCACTCCTCCAGCCCAACTTGCAGCGATATCACAGCCTCCACATTCAGCTGTCTCTGTCACAACATATGGTGGATTGAATATTATAACATCAAAAACATTGTCACGAACTGCAGTCATTAAATCCATGTTGACACAATCCAATTCAACTTTGTTGAATCTAGCTGTCACTTTTGACATGACACAAGCTTTGAAATTAACATCAGTACTCATGCAAAATGCATTTGGAAATGCCATTCCTAATGCAGTTATAACAACACCGCTGCCAGATCCAACTTCTATGCAAAATGTGGGGTTTTTGGCTTTTAGGTACTCTAGGTCTTTTTCTAAGGCATCAATGAGTAGAAAGCTATCCTCAGCTGGTTCATACACATAGTCAAAGTCAGCCTTGTCAATGTGGTTCTGATATGGAGTCTCCATTCTAGTTGATGCTGCCCTTCTCAGAGGGTACACCACTAGTGCTTTGCTCTGGCTCCGATTGGGGTGGAGGCAAGACTACTGGGCGTACACTCTTCTCCTTGTTTACCATGCGCCTGATTTCATTTAGCCTATCCTGAATGATACAAACATTTCGATTATTGTTTATCATATAAGTAGGTTTACAAATTATTCAAGACAAAGAATTCATAGTACTAGTAGTAGCTTTATAATGTGAGTTAATTTAATTTTGTTTTTAATTCTAATGAATATGTACCTGTGAACCTTGTAGTACATTGAGGACGACAGTTACTTTGTGCTTGCAAGCAATTAGCTTCTTTACATAAGGATCCAAGTCTGGGTGGTTATTGAGAGCCTCTCTGACTTTCGCTAGCTCCTCATTCAGCGATTCTATTTGCTGTTTTAGCTCCAATTGGGATATTCTAGAAAAAGAATTAAGTTTATTTACTAGTCCTACTAAAACAATTTTATCACTAAGGTAAAGGTTGGGTTAAAATGGCAGATTTATTCTTTAAGTAAAGAATTTACCTAGTAGCCCTAACTCGTTCGTCTAGCTGATCCACAGTAGGCTTCAACAGTCCCAATAGGCCTTCAGCAAGTGTGTCCCGCGTAGGGTTATCGCACAAGTTACCAGTATTCTCGTCTGCTGATGTTGTTGTACTTTCTGTGTCGTCCATGGCGTGCTATAAGCTGTTCATTTCGTTGTAGAAAAGTTACGAGCATACATAAATACGATCTTTTAAGTTTTCAAAATATTAATCACAATCAAAATACCACGATTCGTATTCGTAGACGTTTTAGTTTGCCTTTGCTTGAACTGATTGATTATATCGCGTGTCAGTCGTGTAAGACATTGACATTTTGTTTGATATGACAGTTTAAGATAAGTTTTATAATGTTGGCGAAACTGAAAAAAAAAAACAAAATCCAAGACCAGTGAGTGAGCCACTGTGAGCCAAAATCCTTCAAAAGCATTATCTACTCTTACGTAGCCGGGAAGAAAATACTGCGTTCATAAAAAAAAATGACAACGGTTCACGAAATATTAAACATGTTGTGAATCGGCAGTACCTTGTTTTATTATTACGTTACAATATTATACACACTAGTAGTAGAGTAGTAGTCATTATTACATTAATTAAATCTTATCGTTATTCTACGTGTCCTCTGGCACATGCACCTGATAACATGCTGCGGATTAAGGTTTGCTTTGGAGTACTACATCCACCAGTGTATATAAGTACTTAAATATTATTACGCCCGTATCCCTAACGGGGTTGGCAGAGCCACAAGTAGGTAATCATAAGAAAACTTGCAGAGAGGAAAGGTACCAGCGGGTACCTTACCTCTCCCTGTTGGAGAGGTACTAGTGTTGTATCATAAAACATTAAATTCTATGCGCACCATGCAAGTGACAATGACCAGCGCATAAGTGCGCACGAGCGCCAAATTGAGGTTTAAAATATTGAGCAATTCTAACGTCACTAATATAAGCTACTAAAGTTGCATTTATAATGAGTTATCTACTTATTATTAAAGAACTCACTTATTTATTTGCTTTGGCTGTTTGAAAAATACCTACCTTCTAATGTTCGTACAGGAACTTGATACTACCTAAGTACATAATTATACTACAATTTGTGGAAACATCTAAGTATATTATACTAGTCGCAAAAACTCTATTTAAAAATCTATCACTAATCTAAAACACCATCTAAAAACACAAGATTCTTATCAAATGAAATAAATAAGTTGCACAAGTTGCATACATTCATCATCATAAACATTTGATGATTTTAAAATTTACATTTATCTCCGGAACCCGTAACGTCAATTAAATTTCTTTGCCGTGAGTGCATCCCAAAATACTGAAAACGACCACGCTGGAGACCACGGTCGACAGACGAACTGTTCTTCCATGAGAAAAACTGGGTCACCTTAGCAGCACTAAACAGAAAGCGGACAGAAGGAAAGAAGGCCTTTGCTCTGCAGAGGGGCGTAACGGACCCCTAAGACAATAATAAGCCACGTAAAACCGTGCTTCTGCAAGTAAACATACACGCTCACGCACACACCTAGGTATACTGAAACCATGCTCATCGCTCTCGAGTCGTCGTCTAATAAACTTAAAATATAAAAATATAATTATGCCTTCTTGTGTAGTGAAAGCTTGTAAAAACAACAGCAAATCACATAAAAAGTATCACGGAATCACTTTTCACTTGTAAGTACTTCAAATAACATCGTTTCTTAATTATTATACTATGAATTTTAGGTTACTTGGAACACAAAACCTCAAAACTTCGCCACACGCATAGATAAAAAGGTGGCTTCACTTTTGTTGTTCGCGGCGTGCCGTAGGTATTTTCTTTTTATTTGGTCTGAGAACAAAAATCATGATAATTTGCCATTTTACTATACCAGAATCCAGGGCAGTTACCATTTCTCTATAAAACGAGATATAGAGGTTTTAAAACACTCAACCGGTAACCAGCTTTCGTTGCTGACGTTGTAAAAACTTTACAAAGAATCCATATCCATAAGCATACGCATTTGCTCCTTGACATGAGACTCCATGTCTGAATAGTCCCGCAGGATTTCTTCGATCATTTCTACAAGCATGCTCGGCCACTGCAGTTCCAAGGCCCTGAGCCTCTGTGCTGCTCCACATGCAAGCTCTACAGCATGACACAACTGTCCACGGCCCTTTACACGCCAGTTCATGTCCTCCTGAAAATATAATAAAGTAATTATTATTTCTCTGCTGGACCGGGAGTAGAGAAAAAACAGAGTGCATCCAGCTGCTTCTCTCCCAGAGTATGTCGTAAAAGTCGACGAAAGGATAAAAGGACTAAAGGATCCTGTCCAACATGATGGACCACCTATATGGGCGATAGCCTGATTACCTGTCACCATATCCATCTTGGAACTTTTTATCGGGAATGGCTGAAAATTTTCTTATGTCCACCCTTTAGGTATATATGAATATTATCGCAAATAATGCTAAAATCATTACTGGTTTATGACAAAAACTAGACACTTGTATATTACCTGTGATACATGTCCCTTTTTGTACTGCAATGCCTCTTTAGCTATAACGTCTCGTAAGGCGGGGTCGGCAGCCTTCAACCACGATTTCGCGCTAGTGGAGCTGTTCCCATTTCGACCCAATCGTGACAAAAGAGGCTGAAGAGGAGCATCGGGAAGTGCTCTTAAGACAACGTCACTTAGGCCTCCATACGTTAGATTTGCCAGTTTTATTTCGTCGTCGGTCACCTGATTTTAAATCATAATTAGTAAACCATAAAAAAAAACGTTTAAAAGGAATTTATGGTAGATAAACATGATAATTATTTGTTCTGGTCTTTAGCTGTGTTATTGGTTTGTCAACTTACCGAGTCATCATTGATTTCTCTTAAGCCCCAGTGAGCAAGTCTGTATATAGCATACTCCTTCCATATCTTCGCATGTATAGGATTGCCCTCAGGTATTACAGTCAATCCTGTAATGCCACGCAGCTCAGCTAATGCATGTAGCTGCCCGAGCCATTGTAACCCTGTGGCACGAACAGAGATACGAGACACGTTTGGGAATCTGGTGAAAAAAACCATTGCGATTATTTAATAAAGAGTGTCTGAGCCAGAGTAAAAAAGTAGGATCACAATTTGAACATACTTAGCTTTTAACTCAGGCAGCGATTGGGCCACGGCGTTGAAGTGAACATAATGAAATGCAGCTAGAGTAACATGACGTGCTCTTTCCCAGTCCCAATCTCGGGATAAACGACGCACAGCACCAGCTCCCCACGCACTTACTACACCATCGCAGACTTCTACTAAATAGTCGACACCTAAAAATAAAAACTTACTTGCAACTCTCACAAATTAAAAAGTGTGTTAATTATAAGTGAGAGACAAAGTTACCTTGCTCTCTATCTTTTGATACTGGCATAGGCTTCGGGACTGGTTCAGATGATTTGAAACTAGCTAAACTCTTTCCCGATTTTATTCGCGCAGTAGAAGCTCGATTGGCTGAGGACGCCCTTTCACTCCTCCTAGTCGTTGTAGCACTCCTTATATTTCTGTTGCTTAATCTACTGTTTAGAGAACCCTCGCGTCTCAGGATCTTAGTGTTTTGCTCGCTGCCTGATGTTGAAGAAATGGAACCTACATTAGTATTGGTGGAAATATTACTCATACTTTCGATGTTATCAGAATTTTTAGCTTTAGCTCTTCGGCTCTCAGGGTCACAAACTGATTTCGATCTCATTGATCCGAAAGTTTCCCGGCGTCTAAAAGCAGTAGGCATACGTCGCACTGGTTTTTTACTTCTTTCGTCTTCACTTTCGCTAGATGATGGTAGTGAACTAAATGAAGAATCAACAAACGGTTCTACACTAGATATACTTTCCCACCGTTTTAGTATTGGTTCGTTGCCATCTGCAAGCTTTACGTTTTCTAAAGATGAAATTATAGGTAAGAGTATCGGTGGTAATCTTAAGTCACTGCTTGTCGAGGTCGAGTGAGATGCATCCGTATCTTGAGATGCACTTCGGTCTGAAAAATTAACACGACGTTCAGGAGCTTTCCTAGTAGTAGCGCTCCTTTGCAATTTATTGATTGAGGAAGGTTTTGAAACATTGTCTGAACCCACTTGGATATTGTTATCGCTATTATTAGTCTTGGAGTCAGAGTCTTCTGTTTCAGGTTGTTGCAAAATCATTACATCTGGGAGCGCTGCAATTTCCATCGTTTGCGTGCTACCACTGTGGGTAATCGTAGTAGCAGATACTTCTAAAGCGAACTCTTTATCGATTTCTTCATTCTTCGTTGAAGTGGGAGTGCTGACAAAGCATTTATTTTCAGATCTTAAGAGCTCCCAGTTAGTTCGTGCATTATTGATTATTTGATCTCTTCTGGCTTCTTGTTGTGTAATTCCACCAAGTGCACAATATGCTGCATGTGCTGCTTCCTTGTTATTCCGCCAAGCCATAGCTGCATGACGGACCTTCAAATTATTATGGTTAATTATCTACTTAGACAAAACTAATTCAATACTATTTAAGTCTATTACCTGATCAGTGATATTCATATTTGTTAGCGTAAGCAAATTTGGAAGATATGATACTAAGAAAGGAGTACAGTCCCCGCCTAGAGCTACAGGATTTCCATCTAAAGAAATATCAATTAGGGAAGTAGCTTCTGCAAGTGATGACACATCTTCTACACTGAAAATAATGTTTTTAATTTATATAAAAGCTGAGTATTACCTACATTATTGACAAAATAAAGCGCTAAGACCGAATGAACATTTAACCTTACCTTTGCAAATCATTATTGCCAAGATACAATTTCTGTACTTTAGGCGTATGCTGAAAGCCCATAAGTTTTGTAATGCGATTTCTTTTCAGATTTAATTCCCTGAGTGATACCAATCCTTGGAGGTCTGTTTGTCCTATACATTTTATTTGATTACCAGCTAGATTGAGCACTTTTAATTCGCTTAAATTAGATAAACCACCAACTTTTCCTATCCTATTACCATGTAAATCTAATACTTCCAGTTTTACTAAATTTGAAAGACCTTCAATTCTTCTGATTCTGTAAATAAAATATTGTAACTATTATATGTAGGTAAATAGGCACCTATCAACATAATCATGATTAATTCAAAAGTTCTTAAAGAACATCATAAAACTTTTAGGAGACTTGATATTTTAGTTTTAAAATGTAATCAGTACTCACCTATTTTTCCCCATCAAAAGCACCCTCAAGCTGAATAGTCTCTCCAAGGAGGAGATTTTGTCTATCTGATTATCATAGACATCCAAAAACACCAGTTTACCTAAATCCAAGGGACACAACCCTGATAGGCTATTGATTAAATTATGCTGTAGTGATAAAAGCCTTAATCCTGGTTCTCCTACAATGTTAGGTATTGATGATAGGCCTCTTCTGTAAAACAATTCATGTACTAACAATCATCATCATCATAATCAAAAAATATGAAAGCTTAGTAATAGTATAGGTACCGGTCAAGGCTTATCCTATCCGGCAGACGGTCTTTTTCTTGTGGAGTTCTCGATAATTGGACTTTACCTTCTCCTACAGCTTGTAAATTGATAGAATCTTCTTTCGCATCTTCTTTATAATCGTTTCTAAAAGAAGAATCTACTTTAATTTTATTTTGAAAATATTCTTCTTTGGTAAAGTACCTATTCTATCCTGCTAATAATTATAAATTGAAAGTTTGTGAGGATATTTTGATGTTTGTAGCTCAATCACAGTGTAACACATAATTTGGTTTGGGTGAAATATTAATTAAAAGTAAATACAAAGTTTTCGTTAACTGGACTAACTTAAGAGGCTATCCTAGGTAGGTACTTGTTTTGTGTTGTGAAGTGAAAGTTTGTGAGGATGTGACAATGTTTTTGCCTCAATCACGCCGTAACGGCTGAAATGATTTGAATGAAACTTGGAATACAGTGTGTGATAAAATAACATATCGATTACTTTTTGTCCGGGCACCTCGAGAGCGAAGCTACGGGCGTAAGCTAATTTTTCATAAAACTGCGGAGTAAAACAAAATATTTAGCTAACCCAGAAAGAATGGTGTGTGATCGTTGTGCGAGTGCTGCTCTTGGATCAGCAATTGCAGGTCTTATTTGTAAAAATTGTCTCCCGTCACCGCTAGCTCCAGGATCAATTCTAGGTCCACCGGCATCAAGAGACTGAGCTGATCTTCCCCTGGCATGGAAAGATGTCTTTCGCATTTGTGAGAACTAAAATATAAGCAATTAGAAAGTATTTTAAGTTCGATATTGAATATACATTAGAAATTAATCTGATTGCCGCTCATATTCAGACCAATTGAAAAATTAAAAGAAGGTACCAAGTAGGACCTACTTACAGCTTTACATAATTTAACTATATTGAAAATGTTTGTAACCATGATGTAACCTATGCTAGGTAGGTACTTACATTTCCACGATTGTATGATATGGGCATTGTTATAAAATATTTATAAACCAACATCAACTTTACAAATGCTTATCTTGGCCCCAATTCAAGAATTATATTTTTAATAAAATAAATTCGTACAAAAGGCAGTTTTGGTCCATTTGATCTGCTTTTAGAACTTGTTCAGGATAGGTTGCTAAGAAACAAAACAAACAAAAATTTTAACATAGACAAACGATCTAGTGGTAAAAATTTTGAATGAACGCGGTCAAATCAGACCTTTTTTGATGCTTAATAGTTGGTAGCAGCGCACAAATGTCAATTATGAACAGCTGACTGTAAGCCTCAGAACAATTTATTGTTCTGAGCTGTGAGCTGAGCTGACTGTAGTTGATTGATGCGTTCAGAAATAGCGATGACCTCGATGACCTGACCCCGTGTGGTGCAACCATGCAGGCCTTCTGTCTATGTGCCTGTTCTGGGTTCTAATCCTTGATTTATATTTTGCTGCCACCTCAACAACAATGTAAAAGCGCGCAAGGAAAAATAAAACATTCATTCATTCACTTCGTCTGGCAGTGAGAAACTAGTACAAGGATCCCCTCTCAGGATCCCCTAAACGAATTTCTGAACGGAATTCGGCTGTCAAATAAAATAAAAACCAAACAAACAAAACACAGTCGCAATCGGTCGATCATCGAAAGTGGTTCTATGTATTAGTCAGAATCCAGTTTCTGCTTGTGAATTCAAAATTTATCCAATACAGCACGAATAAAGGATTGAATAAAGTTTTATTAACCTCAAGGTATCGCGTGAACTATCAAAATAATATTGTCTGGTTCGGAGTGATCTTTTTAGCTTCAAAATGGTGCGATATTTTATGAATCCCTACGATGATCATCAGACATCTTCCGTCGACCTCAATAAAGGTCCAATCGTCCGCCAGATCGAAGAGCATATTGGTAATATATTGAAAAAACTACCACCGTCTCGAAAGAACGTTAGTGGAGGAATCTATGTCGGTATCACTGGCGCCGCTTACATGTTCTACTATTTATCTAAGAATGCGATGCTCTCTGAAAACAAAGCTGCTTACATGGAAAAGGCCATGGAGTACTTGCAGCCGGCGCTGGAGACATCCGCCGGAAACAAGACGTCGTTCCTGCTCGGCGATGTCGGTACCTACGCCATCGCCGCTGTGCTGACCCATGAAGTGGGCGACGAAAAATATAAAGACTATCTAAAGCTGTACAAATCGCTCTACAACCAGTATTTGAGCCCGAAATTCCTGAAATCCGGTGGTGACGAATATTTCGTCGGTCGCTCAGGCTATCTAGCTGGGGCTCTCTGGATGAGCCGTGAGCTCAAGACCCCAATCTTCACGAAGGAAGAGCTTTATAAACTTTGCGATCACATGGTCGATTGTGGGCGAGATTATGCCAAGAGACAGAATAGTCCTTGCCCTCTGATGTATCACTACTTCAACACTGAGTACATTGGAGCTGCTCATGGAATCAGCTTCATCCTGCAGATGCTCTTATCAGTGCCTGGATATCTGGAGTTCAATAAGCTAGCTGCTCACAACATTAAAACTACAGTGGAATATGTACTTTCAGTGCAGACTGAGGAAGGGAATTGGCCATGCTGCATGGAGGAGGTATCCCTAAGTGATCACAAGCTAGTGCACTGGTGCCATGGGGCTCCAGGTACCATCTACCTTATGGCCAAAGCTTTCCTGGTATACAAGGAGCAGGTGTACTTTGATGCCTGCATTAAGGCTGGAGAGGTGGTGTGGCGTAAAGGATTGCTGCGCAAGGGTCCAGGACTCTGTCATGGAGTGGCCGGCAATGGCTATGTCTTCTTGCTTTTGCATAGACTGACTGGAGACAAGAAGTACCTTTACCGGGCTAAAGCTTTTGCCGATTTCATGGATACTGAGGATTTCAATCGGGATGCCAGACTCCCTGACAACCCACAGAGCTTGTATGAAGGAATTGCAGGTACAGTGTGCTATCTGGCTGATCTCCTTGTACCTGACATAGCAGAGTTTCCATTCCAAGATGTCTTCTCTGTTCTCGCTACTGATTGAATCTCAATTTTTAATTTACGTATTTATTGAAAAATATTTAAACAATGGTTTTCTCTCATAATAACAGTAGGAAACTATATAATCAATTATGTGTTCAATTAAATTTTTAATGTATTGTAACCTTTTAAATACTTGGTGTTGTTGCATCTCTGAAATCTGTGTTCATGTCACTTGATGTACTAGGTAATTTATTGAATAAATGATACAACAATTTATTGGAGCAATTTTAAAATCACATTTCCCTTATGATTGCTGGAATTAGAGACCGCTGACAGTAATTGGGCCATTTAGCTATCAAGAGCAATTTTGTTGTCAATCATTTTATTTTATAAAAGCAGACTTAAAACGCTAGACTGGATTTCTTATTCCTACAGACATGTTTCTTACAAGATATTTTTTCAGCTCTCTTATGATGGCAGGTTTTGAAATAATTATTGATATTTTGAATTATAAAAATGTACAGCATTGTGTCATACTTAATTCTAATACAACCATTTCATCTTATAAAAATCTTCATGAAACCAATTTGAGATTTTCAAGTGGGAGAGACAAGATCTCTTCTACTATACCTCATTCTTATCAGAAAGTTGGATTAATTCTTAACACATCTTATGGAGACTGGAAGAATGTTTTTAATTCCTTGGACATGACAATCTCATTCAGAAGTCCATTTATTTGGATCGTATTAACCGAAGACTTCAATGGGACTATCGAAGAATTTTCGCAATACCCAATTGAGGTTGATTCAGACATTACAATAATCTATAAGAAAGACGATAACTTTAGCTTGTATGAAATATACAACACTGGGTTCGCCTTAAATGGAAGTGTTGTTGTAAGGAAGATTGGATATTGGAATAACACTCTGCACATTGTTAGAAGCAACAGGCTGGATCTGGAGGGTCTTGTGTGGAGGACAACGGTAGTGATTACAAAAAATCAGGAAATAGTTCATAAAACGTTCATTCAGTATCTGGACAATGAACAACCAAACCTATCTACTATGGACGCCCTTCATAAGCTGAAGTATTGCGAAGTTTTAAAGTACTATCAGGATATGTTTAACATCAAGTAAGTAACGAGGCTACTGAAATGACGCAAGCTATCCCACAGAAACCGAGGTCTCTAAAATCGATGACCTATATTAAGTAATTAGGTCATCGATTTGCCTAGGGCTGTGTAGGTAGTAAGCTACAGGCACTTAATCTAGATAACAGACATTTCTGTAAATAGTAGGTATCACAGAATCATGAATGGACCATGTAGGTAAGTTGTAACTTTATAATGTAGGTACCTAGACCTGTAGGTATTCTCTAAATTCTAACTTGTTCCAAATAAAACTCATAGATTGACTAGGTAGGACATTTCTTGAAATAATCAGGCATAGCAGACGAGCGGACTCACGGATCGATGCGACATGGATGGAAGGCGCAGCATTAGGGTTCCGTTTGATAATTTTGGTTCAAAATCCTCATAAGGTAGCGTGTTAACTATCGACGAATGTTTCTTTCTATAGTTTCAAATTCCAAAGAACCAACTCCTGGGGTTATCCCACCAACGGCTCCTTTGACGGCATGGTAGGGGCATTGCAGAAATTCGAAGCGGACATCGGAGGTTCACCCATCTTCGTGCGTGCAGACAGGGCATTGGCTGTGGACTACGCTGCTGAGACCTGGCGGACTAGGTACCTATTTACCTACTTTTGTTTTCTTTAAACATGTTACGAAAATACTAGATTAGGTTGTATGTAGATATAGGCTCCTCAGCAGAGTGGCAGACTGGATGCGTCAAGCCGAAGATGAGGCCTATGTGCAGCAGTGGACTGATGGCTCCTCAGCAAGTACCTACCTAGGTAGGTAGGTAGGTACCTAACAGGTTTTCTGCAATTCACAGGCCATGTTTCATATTCCGCCATCCGAAGTACCCAGGTGGATACTACACCATCTACACTCGGCCGTTGTCCACCAGGGTGTGGTATTGCATCGCGGTATTCTTGGTGCTATCCACCGTCATACTCGCCTTGATGCTGCGGCTGAAGAGAATAAAGGTTCCGACTGATGAGATGGAAGAGTCTTTCAGCTTGGCGTTTTTGTTTATCTGGGGAGCGATTTGCCAACAAGGTAATTTCAAGAGCAGTAGGTAGGTATTACATGGTCTCCTTGATAGAGACTAAATTAAGCGTAGGTAATTTAAGTCCGTTTGTCTCTGTCTCTGACATAGCTTTAAAAACAATTATAGACTGGTTTTTATCATTGTACTTTACCAGTCTTACAAAAACTCACAAACTTCAATTTGTTCAAAGGTGTTCTAATTAGCCGAAGCTCCACAGCTATAAAGATGGTGATTTTCGTGACATTTATCAACGCGCTGACGTTGTACCAATACTATAACGCGCTGGTGGTGTCTACCTTGCTTCAGGCTCCGCCGAAGAACATCAGGAGCATGGAGGATCTCTTGAAGAGTAACCTGAAGGCCGGGATCGAGGATGTGCTTTATAACAAGGACTTTTTCAAGGTCACTTTGCCTTGGAACTTTAGAGATTTTAAAAGTTTAAACGACTTAGGCATTCTATCTTATGATATATCCTAAAAAGGCAACTATTTGGTAACAAAAAATAAGCAAAAAGTCCCCTTCGTCAAGAGATTTTATTTTATTCGCGTCCAACAATGCCTATTGACCTGCCAGTTTTTGATCGAGCCCTCGGTGAGCGAATAGATTCAAACTTGACCGGTCTTGAATAGGGGAACGTGAGATCTACCAATTCTTTTTACAATAAGTTTTAAGTTTATTTACTTTACAACCTGTTTGCAATAAAAGATGCTGTGCAAAAGGGCATTGTGTAACGAACTTTGATATATTTTATTATTGTAGCAATGAAGCTGAGAGTTGAACCAATGAACCTGACTAACCAGCTACACACGTCTGACGAGTCGCTTAGCCCCTTATTCACAATTTTTATGGTGCAGTCGTCAAGAGATAAAAACCATTTTAGAT
Source organism: Scotopteryx bipunctaria (assembly GCA_949320045.1). Classification (NCBI taxonomy): domain Eukaryota; kingdom Metazoa; phylum Arthropoda; class Insecta; order Lepidoptera; family Geometridae; genus Scotopteryx; species Scotopteryx bipunctaria. The sequence continues at coordinate 2,417,155 of OX439458.1, read as the reverse complement.
TAAACTACTTATAATGGGCCATAGGATTTACACCATTGCCGAACCCTGCAAGCGAACCGCAACGACGAATGTGTAAAAAATGCTGTCGTCAATTTTTTTCTTATTGTAGAAAAAACTCCGCCAGTATAATAACATCCTCAGGATGCTGTTGGGTCTGCCTCGTTTCTGCAGTGCGTCTGGTATGTTTGCAGATGCCAGGACAGATGGATCTGCAGCGATCATTCGCAAGAGAATCGCTTCTATAATGGGCAGAGTGAGAGGCAGTCACAATAGCATCCTGAATATAATAGCGGACAAGTTTGAGTCCTATACTCTCACATTGGGTCAATACCTACTGTTATAATTCAAACATGTAGGTAGGTAGTTTGTAAACTAGATATACCTACTAAACCAGACTTATGCCCAAATTCTGTTTTTGTTTATTTTTGTATTGTGTTTATCATTTCTCATAATTTATACCTACCTATGAAATAAATAATTTATTATAATTATTAGGTACCTACAGGGCTCGGCGATGGTGTACCTACCTAAATGGCTCATAAGAATAATTTTGCCTGACGTAATTTTACCATATCCGTTCCGCAGCGCACCACAGATCCTCTAGCAATAAGAATGTTCCACGAGAAGATATCAAGGGGCACGGAGTACAACTTTTACCCAGCTGAGATCGGTATGATGCTTGTGAAACAAGGTGACTTCGCGTTTCACGTTGACAGCGCTGGGGCATACAGGTAAATGTTTTAAATCTATCTGAGAGCACTGGTGGTCTAGTGGTAACAGCCCCGCCTTCAGATCCCAAGGTCGTGGGTTCAAATCCAGTTCGTTTCTCCAATCCATCAATAGGTTTTTCTGTTCAAAAATGTATGTGCGCCTGTACCAGTACTCTCAAACGGTGAAAGAAAACATCGTGAGGAAGCCCGCTCTGTGAAAATTTCAACTCTACCTATTACGGTTCATGCTATACGTACAGCCCGTTTACAGACGGACAGACGGACAGCATGGCTTAGTAATAGGGTCCCGTTGGCACTCTTCGAGTGCGGAACCCTGAAACAAGCAAGGCAAAGTCTTGTCAAAAGTTTGCTTATTATTAGATATATTTTCATTGGGCCATACTTTTTAGGCCGCCTAAAGGCCTCCGTCAGTCATGGCTTAACGACTTAAAAGCCGGGACCGAAAATTTAACGTGCCCTCCAAAGCACGGAAGCGTTTAGCTCGTAATGCCCATCCCAATTGTGACCGCGCACAACGTTGCTTAACTTTAACGATCAATCAAGAACGTCTAAGCAAGCTACGTCACTAGCGGTAATACCTCCATACCTACTCTGCTTACAGGATTATGCAGAACAAGTTTTCAGCGAACGAGCTATGTGACGCTACGGAGATATCAATGTTCGTATCGCAGAACACAGGCGCGGCGGTCGCAAAGCGCTCGCCCTATAGGGAACACATTGCTTACGGGTAAGAACTCTCGTCTCGACCATCTCACGTGCGCAGCGCCATCTAACTAAATGCGCTCATCACCAAACATCCTCAGTTTGATGTGTTTGCGGATGGCTGGAAGCTGGAAGTCGATTGAACGGGTTTGTCTGTATTTTTGTAAAAGCAGTACAGTCAGCGTCAAATTGATAATGAGCATCTAGAGTAGTCAAAATGATCTGAAAAGCATAAAAGTAATTTGATAAACGCAGTTCGAATCATCATATTGTTGTAACCAAGGTGTTCAAAATATCTTACTACTCATTGTTTCATATTTATATGAGCAGTCAGGGTGTTCAAAATTATCTTAGCAAACAAAGCTCTCAAAGATAGTATGCAAACTCTTTTGAGTGAATACTTGAAATATAGTCTAGACCAGCGGTCGGCAACACGCGGCCCGCCATTAGTTTATTTTACCACCTTGTGGCCCTTGCCTGCCAAAAGGTTGCCGACCGCTGGTCTAGACGCTCATATCAATTTGACGCTGACTGTACCTATAGCCCCACAGTGGCGGGTGGCAGTTTTGGACCTGTCGTGGCCGTGCTCTAACCAACTAAGCCATCTGTGTAAACTGCTTACCTCTATATTGATATTACTAATCTTGTAGTAGGTAAGTTTATAACAGAATGGTGGCCAAGGTGATGGCTATAGAAATGTGGAACGTACAGGACCGTGTTGGATGGCACAAACAAATGCCCATGCCCAGTAGTGGGCAAAGACCGGCTGTGGATGATGATGACGACGATTCTCGGGTTTCAGGATTCGCGTGATGAACGAGCGTGGCATAATGCGCCTGCTGCAAACCCGCTGGGATGCATCACGTCCCGTTTGCACGCGAGCTCCAGACTCCAGCCTAATCTCGGTATCTCTACGCGAGTTTCAAACGGCTCTTTTAGTCCTAGCTATGGGCTACGTGGCCGCAGTCGTCGTGCTTAGCTTTGAAATAGTGCTAAACGCGACCAAGAACTCGCAATTGTATTTCTATGATCATTGTCAGTTGAAAAAGGTGTTCGAGTTTAGGAATTGAAAGAGCTAGGAATTTCTATACTTCGTCCAATCCTTTATTTTTGATAGCTAAGATTAGAGTTTGAAAACGTAGGTATATATAACTGTTCCATGATTTACAATAGTAAACTTTAAAATGCGTTGTAAAATAAATATATAAACTACATAATCATAATTATCTAAGTACTCTATTTATTACCCAATACAAACACTAAAATGCCATAGATGTGTCATAAAAAAAATTATTTGCGTCAATAAAATATTCAAAATAATTATTTCAATATTTGATTATGCTATTCTTTTTCTGCATCGAAACTAAGCAAATATGATTCTACGTGTTTCGTTCTGGTTTTCAATTGAAAATGTTGAGCAATAACAAAATATTAATATGTTAAATCGATTTAATTTCTTAATAAACAAAATACCTAGATTGATAAAAGAAATCGAAATTGGTAGGTAACCTTGGAAGAATTAGGTAACGCATTATGAATAGGACATCACAAAATTTGTCAACTCGCTGTCAAAAGTAAATTAAATGGTTGGATGAAGTATACTCGTAGGTAACATTGAGGGAATTCTAGAAAAGGCTTCTGTTACGTAATACTTTCTAGACGTCCTTCGCGTCACAGACTACACACAAGTTGATTTGCTGGACTGAAATACACAAAAGTTTATTCACTGGGGTCTAGGTTTGCAAAACACCGTCTATTGGTTGTGATAAGTATCTAATTATTTCAGAATCCAAGTAGATCCAAACAACGAGCCAAGGAATTAATTAATTCTCCTTGCAGGAGGCAGCTTTGCAATGATACAAAATCAATTGAAAACAGCATGGATATGGAAGCAACAATTCTCTAGTTATTTACCCCCTTACTTATAAACATCCCTTAATTATATAACTCAAGAGTTCAGCTAGCAAGATCCACTAACCAAGTACCTACTCATTTACATAAAAACGTCACTGAATAATTAGGTCGATTCTGTTGTTTATTTTTCTAAACTTAATTTGATAGCCCTAAAATAATAGCGTTCCCTGCTATCTCAATGTATAAGGGACGCCATTATTTTTAGGACTATCAAATTAAGTTAAAAAAATGCCCAATAGAATTGATACCAAGATTCACCTTGTCACTAACAGAATGAGATAACACTACATACTTTAGACATTGCTTAGATTTTGACAGATTTACCCCCGAATACTCAAACGCATCTCAAAGTTGAGCACGTCTCAAATGACGATTTTTTTTTTGACAGATTTTCATCAGAAACTGTCAAAAAACCGTGAGTTTGAGACGAGCTCAACTCTGAGTCGCGTTTGAGTATTCGGGGGTTTGTGAGGCATTTGAGTATAATATGTACATAATCATAATTAGCTATTTTCTCCTCTGTATATTGCAATAAAAATCCTTATCCTTTCTCATGTGTTTATTTGGATACATCTTCCTCCACAAACAGTTTCAATCTCCTGTTGCTTTGTGAAAAATTACAAAGGACTACTCGCTTTTAAATTATTTTATTATAGTTTAAAATTAAATCTAACTTCTTGAAACTTTGGGTAGCTGTAGAAAAACAGTACTTTCTGCAGTTTTCAATGTAGCTGTAGGCAGCGCAGGATAGACTGCATAACCTTTTGCTCCTTGGAGTACAAATATAAATGGCGGATGGCAAAATTCTTTGTTACATGTTTCTAAAGATCACACAAATATGGTGCTATTGATAGCTAGTTATTCTACAGATACCCAAAAATTTAACGTTTAAATATACAGGCATACTTTGTACAACTATAGCCGATTATAATATTATAGCCAGCGTAAGTAACAATTTTACACAAAATCATTACGAATAAAAAACTGCAGATAAAAATTTACAAGTTCAAATAAATGCTCTACCGACTTCCGCAAGGTTTTCGTAAAGCACTCAATGTCAAAAGAAAAATGACGAATCTTCAGCTGAAAACGGCACAACGAAAAAACTATCCAATACAATTCAAATAAATAAACAATTACTATTCAGAACTAGATCTCCGCTATTGGAATTCGAAAACTGTTTCTCCATACATAACTTAGAAATAAGAAACTGTATATTATAGCATTTGGTAGGTACAAGTGGCGTGTAAAGAAATATACCACGCTATTTTGAATCATGCCTTGACAGCAAAATGATTATGTGGTAAAAAGAATTTCGACTGAACCTATTATTCCTTATTATCTTGAATCATAAAAAAAACTTAGGTACAAACTAGCAAAAATTTAATTTAGTTATAATACAATGAATATTGAGTTGACTTCAAAACAAATCTCTTGTGTCGCTCATAAATTCATAAGAATACTGCAGTAAAAGGTAGCAGTAGAAAGTAATAGTGTTTGTACCAATCGAAACAGAACTTGTGGTCAAAATAGAGCTATAAGTATGATCTATTATTTATGTAAATGAAGAAAATTCATAAAAAACTTTTTATTGTGACTTATTTCCAGTTCCAATGATCTACTAACGGACGACGGATCGTTCATTAAGTTTTTTCCATCGTCTGTTTGCACAATATTTGAACCAGGCATTATGACCAAACAAAACCAAACGAAAATTTATAAATTAACGGACTGTACAATGATTTTTGTAGCCAGTTGTTTGGCTGTCGGTCGTTTAGGTGATCGTAAGCCGTCATTTTAGAAAGTCTATTGTGTTTTTAGAATATATCCATTAAATACTACCCTAATTATATTAATAATAGTATAATTTAACATTTACTTCAGTGAAATGTTTAAATACATATTCATGGACTATAATAGCTATACAGGGTTTGGTTGGAAATGCAGACAATAATTATGTCAAGTTCAATCTTATGGGTACAGAAAGTTTAATTTGTCTGTTCAAGGAAGTTGTTTGTGATTCAAATATTGGTTCACCATTATCCATCTTAGGAATTTGAATCAGAAGTGGCCGTAAGTTTTCTTATGTTGTTTTGTGGCTCTGCCCAACCCATTAGGGATACTGGCGTGGTAATGTGTATGTGTCAAATACTGGTGAATACTAAAATAGTGAAGTGCCACCCGAATTGGATGTTTATGAAATGACTAGCTTCCGCTCGGCCCGTGGCTTCGCTCTGATTGTACCGGATATAACACATATATTAGGCTACAACACATTATACTTATTATCTGGGTACAATGATCCAGACAAAAAGTAGTTTACATTATTTCAGGGCAAAAACTATGTTTATTTAAAGTTTTATTTCAATCTGTTTAGTAGTAACGCCGTACTATTACCAGTAGTTTTACTAGTTCTTTCGAACCAGTGTGGTGAAAGGATTTTAAGTGCGTCTCAAGGAGGCACCTTTTCTCTTCTTTTTAGTTCTACGACATGCCGGTTTTCTTGCGATTTTTTCCTTTTCCGTTTGAGAGTACATAAATTTTTCGAAAAGAAGAATACATCGGTGCACGACCGGATTTGAACCCACGACCTTAAGACCGGATGGCGGGACCGCTAGCACTAGACCACCAGTGCTCTGTGCGCTCAGTTACGCCGTAATTGACGCACAAACATCCACAAACTCTCGGACTTATATTATTAGTAGGATAGTAGGATTGTGCCACATAAAATATCCACAATAAGGCAGATTCGAAGAATTATATTACAACATAGATTTACAAACATCAAAAATAGAATCTACAATCATTGCAATAAGACATCTTATTGCATAAGCAGTGATAACTCGTCATTACAATATATCCCATATTAATAGTTTAGCTTATAAATTTGCATTGCAATCAAGTTTCTACTACAGAAATTATTCTGTTACAAATACAGAGCCTTACGTAATTGCAATAAGATATAATTTAGCGTAATCATGGGTTTCCTACCGCAGATGTATGCCATTGTAAAAAGAGCCTTACGCTATTGCAATAGGGTACCTATATTCAGCATGTGATGTCTTCGCTCAGTTGGTGCGCTTTCATCGCTCTTCTACCATCACCGTCTCTTGTGGATAAAGCTTCAGAGATTTCAGTGTACTGCTTGGAGATTCTGATGTAAGCTGAAATTTATAAAAATATGATTGTACACACAGCGCCATCTAGTTTCAAACTAAGGCAAGCTGGTACGATTGAAACCAGCTGGCTGATAAAATCCTCCTAAGATATACTTTTTGAAGATGATAGTAAAAAATCTAACCAGCGTATATTTGCTACACACGGAGTAAAGTAAGATTGTATGAGCTAGTGGCCAACTCTTTTGACGGAGTTTTTATCATCTAAAGGCCTTTGTTATGGCTTAACGACTTAAAAGCCGGGACCGAAAATTTAACATGCCCTTCGAAGCACGGTATTATAGCGAGATAGAAAAAATACAGGATAAGATACTTACGTCTCTCCTAGGCCAGCTAGTGATGACCTTGTAACTATCTTGAGGATATCCTTTTGATGCTAGGAAGTCAAATAACGCCTGAAACAAGAAAATAGAAATAAGAACAATTTTAAAATGTTTTAAATCTACGTTGGATTTATACCTGTACGAATTTATTTATTACGGAACAACAAACAGCTACATTATATGGCTTAAGTAAGGTCCTTAAAGATAAATTCTGCTAATGCAGATAAACTTGTTAATAATATGGCCCACAGCGCTATCCACAGATTAAATAAATACGTATACAACAAAAATTAACTGTAAGAGAGTCTAGTCTAGACGTAACGCGAAGAAGTGTGGAAGATACAAGTTCAGAACAATTTTTTAGAAAACAATTTCCTTGTGAATGTTTATAAAACCAGTTGGAGCATTGTTCAGTCCCAAACTATATGTTCTAGACAAGCAGATATTTTGGTTAAGCGCAAGTTAAGTCGCGCGTTTGAAATCATGTTGCTCTCAGTTGACGCGTTTCATGCAATGAATAACAACGTTGCTTCTATTGTGAATATATCATTTATGATAACAAACTGGTGATAATAACTCATAGTGGTGTAAAAAGTGCTGGAATTGAGACCTTGGGTCAGAAAAGACCAGTTTGTCAACCACAAACAAGCTGGAAAGATAAATAAATATTTGTGGACATTTCACACAGCGCCATCTAGCCCCAAACTAAGCAAAGCTTGTACTATGGGCACCAGATGGCTGATAGAATACTTATATACTTTTTTTTTTGTAAATACATACTTATATAATACTACAACACCCAGACCCGAAAGAAATATTTGCAGAACACAAATATTTCTCCCGTAGCGGGAATCGAACCCGCCCCTTTTGCGTGTCAGCCGAGCACTCGCCCGCCACGCCACCGAGGTCATCGCTAGCTGGCAGCAGCTGGATATATGGAGGCTGGTATAAAACGGCTGAGAAGAGATGCTACGTGCGATCCGCGTCGCATCGTCTGGACCAGGTCTGTGGTACCTGCAGTGTGTCGGTGGGGTGGAAGCGGCGCTCGAGGCTGGCGTGCTGCGGGGGCGGCAGGCGAACGCGCACGCGCGCCACGTCCGCCGCGTCCTCAGCCGGCTCCTCGGGCACGCGGGACTCGGCCAGCGAGCGCAGCGCCTGCGTAACAAACAATACCCCTATTCTAATACGCAGTAACTATCAATCTCAGACCAAATAAAAAGAGAAGACGCCGCGCCGCGAACAACAAAAGTGTAGCCACACAAAACCGTGCTCCTGCAAGTAAACGTACACGCTCACGCACACACCTACACTAAAACCATGCTCATCGCTCTTAGTACGTCACGAGTCTTAAAAATAGAATTATGCCTTCCTGTGTAGTGAAAACTTGTAAAAACAGCAGCAAATCACATAAAAAGTCTCACGGAATCACTTTTCACTTGTAAGTACTTCAAATAGCATCGTTTCTTAATTATTATAGTATGAATTTAGGTTACTTGGAACACACAACCTTAAAACCTTGACACACACATAGATAAAAAGGTGGCTTCACTTTTGTTGTTCGCGGCGCGGGGTCTTTTCTTTTTATTTGGTTTGAGCTATCAATTCATTTATTAATAAAAATCAGCACTCACTTTTGTTAGTACAATTAAAATAAAATGTTAGTAGATAAAAACTATTTGACAATACAATAAAGGTGTTTGTTTTGTTATACAATAAAGGTATTAGTCATTACATGAAACATTGAGCAATGATGTAATGATAATCAAACCTATCTGCCAGCACGTCGAGAATGCTGTTGGAGCTGGCCCGCACCCTGCGCCACAGGGATGTGCACCGCTTTCGCATGGTATTCGAGGGCATTGTACTGCTTTAGCGTATAGCTAGTCCACAGGCTGCTCGTGTAGAAGCTAGTGCAATATGCTCGAAACAAGGTGATTTTAACATCTATGGAACAACGAGCGAACCTGCGAGCTATCTATCATGTTTGCTCTCATAGACAACGCCCTCCGCTCCCTCTCTAAGTCTGCATCGTCTTTCAAGTCAGAGGTTACCATGTGACCAAGATATCTGTATTGTTCCACTCTGTTTAACGGAGTTCCGTACAGTTTTATTGGTGGTACAATAGATGTACGCTTTCCTCTGACTTGAAAGACCATACCATTCACTTTTCTTCACATTGTATTTCAAACCATGCCTACGCGCGTAACTATGTAACTATGTCAAACATGTTTTGATACGTGAGTGAGAACAGAATGTTGTTTTTTGTTAGGCGATTCCGAATATGTATCCAACCAATTTTTGACCAAAATGCTAGCTTCTGCGTTCTTCACTAGGAGGGCAGTAATAACATAACATGACATAAACATAATTTATTTGATAAAAATAATACAACATTACGAAGAAACAATTGGAACACGTTGAAAACTGCCTTAGTTAACTTCAAAACTCTATCGCAGTTTCCAGCGCCCCCTCCCAACAGTTTAGGGGAGACCTTTGCCCAGCAATAGGACGAAGGTTAATAAAAAAAATAGTAAACTAGATGGCGCCACTAGCATATTAGAACGCGCTATCCTTGCGTTTTGGGTATCGGCAATCGACAGAGAGGAATAGAAGAAGAGAACATGCTGTGCCGACCCCACATAGAGTGGAATTATGACAGGAAGATGATGATGAGTAATCGCTTACCTCTTTTTTTGCTTCCTCCAATTGCCTTTCTGATTCTGCTCTCTCAATTTCTTCATTTTTCTCCTTCTCTATTTGTTTCTTTACTTCTTCTTTTGCTCTACAAGAAATAAATAAAATATTTGTCAAATATATCCTGCGACAAGTCTGTCTGATTGTTACAGGATAGACTAGGATTAAAAAGTTTCGCAGTCTACGCAACAAGTTGAGTGGAAGCGCAAAGCCACTACTTTTTGTTTATACGTTACATATCACGCCCGTATCCCTTATGGGGTGGGTAGACCCACAAGCAATTATAAGAAAACTTGCAGCCACTCCTGATTCAAAGTCCTAAGATGGATATGGTTGAACCATGGTAATAGGTGACCAAATAATTTAATATACTAATATTATAAATGCGAAAGTTTGTGAGTATGTGAGGATGTGACGATGTATGTTTGTGCCTGTGACGATGTATGTAACTGCTAAACGGATTAGAATGAAACTTGGAATATACCATAGTATTTGTGCTGGAATAGCATCGGCTACTTTTTGTCCGGATACCACGCGAGCGAAGTCGCGTGCGACAGCTAGTGATTTAATATTTAAGAAAAGAAGAAAGATAACCCCTGAATACTCAAACGCAACTCAGAGTTGAGCACGTCTCAAGTCACGGTTTTTTGTAATTTTTTTATGAAAATCTGTCAAAAACTCGTCACTTGAGGCGTGCTCAACGCATCTCGCGTTTGAGTATTCGGGGGTAAGAGCCATAAATATTCCTCAAGGCTACCTGTCGACTTCGAGGCTCCTCTGGTAGGCCTCGTCCTGTTCGCGCTTGACCTTCTGCCTCGCGTCGCGCTCGCGCTCCAACTTGGCGTCCTCCGTGCGCTGCGCCGCGAACCGCTCCCAGGCCTCCACCAGCCCCGCCATCAGCTCAGACACGCCCACGTTACCTGCACACAACATTTTACATTTTCAGGCCTGAAACTATATTAAACGGGCGCCCGCGAAGGAGAACTTTTGTATGAAACCGCGCGGTACATCCCTAATGGGGTGGGCAGAGCCACAAGTAAACATAAGAAAACTTGCAGCCACTTCTGGATTTAAAGTCCTAAGACGGATATGGTGGATCATGGTGACACGTTCAGCCCATCGCCCATATAGGGGGTCCATAATTTTGGAGAGGATACTATCCCTTAGTCGACTTTTACTACATGCATCAACAGCAGCTGGACGCATTCTTTTTCTTGACTCCCAGTCCAGAAGAGAAATAATATAATATACTAGGAGCCCGTTGAAACAAATTGGCTTCCAATAGCAACGGCTAACTTTTTACACAGTACTGATATTTTGGGCTTACCGTTGATAACAGAGTATATCTCGGTGTTCGACCGGACCCGCATGATGACGACGAGCGCCGGCAGCCGGTCCACGGGGATGCTGCGGATCGTCATGCCGGCCACCGGACCGAGAGCATTTGTGAACGACGCTAGCAGCCTGCAACATTATAACAAGTTTGGTTCATCATTATGAGAAAGGGATCATTAATCACGTGAGGTTCCGAAAGGGGGGATTGGGGGGGGGTTCAGCTCACGGTGTCTTGTTGTCTTGATGATGTCCTCCATTGTAGTGAACAGTGGAATGTGTTCGGAGTAGGTCTGGTCTATGAGAGATGATTTGTGTGTTTCTTTTAGAATAAACTGGCTGGATGTGGGTCTGGAGACCGTGTTAGGTGCACAGACATCTGATGCAGCTGTCAGGCTGTACCAGACTGTATGTAGGCTGATTAGGGAATTGTTATCGTAGGGATCCCTATGGGACCGACATGGAATAAATAATCTTACTTATATTATAAATGCGAAAGTTTGTGAGGATGTTTGGATGTTTGTATGTTTGTGCCTCAATCACTCCTAAACGGCTGAACGGATTTGAATGAAACTTGGAATATACATAGTACATGCGCTGGATTAACATATAGGCTATTTTTTATCTAGGTACCACGTGAGCGAAGCCGCGGGCGGCAGCTAGTAAAAAATAAAGCAGATGTTAGTGCATTGTACTCACATGTTGTTGTTATCGGGGTCGGTGAGGTCCCAGCCGTAGACTACGAAGTTGGCGGCGAGGGTTTGCAGAACCGTGTCGCAGCCGAGCAGTTGTGCGCAGAACACATTCGATAATACCGATTGCTCGTGATGTAAGTATACTCCCAGTAACTTGCGCTGAAAAACACAAATCACAGCAATATAAACTGCGATTGACTGAATGACAATCGAAGCCTAAGCCATAGTTTACGATATTTAACTTATACCCCAAACTAAGAAATATGCCACTTATAAATAAATACAATATAAATATTTGTGGACACTTCACACCAAGCCATCTAGCCCCAAACTAAGCAAAGCTTGTACTATGGACACCGGATGGCTGATAGAATACTTATACACTGTATTTTTTTGTAAATACATACTTATAATACATAATGCTACAACACCCAGACCCGGAAGAAATATTTGCAGAACATACAAATATTTCTCCTTCCTCTTTATAATATTAGTGTAGATAACATTTTATTTATAAAAAAAATATTTGAAAAGTATATCTTGTTTTACTGGTGTCATTCTGTATTTCAGTGTGGCTTACTTCTTTGGCTGGTTTGAGGCAGGACTCCTTGATGGCGTCTTGCAGGGTGCCCTCAAAGAAGTTGGGCGTGTTGGGGCCGTAGCGGTTCCGGAACCGCTGCGCGAACTCTATGCAGCCAAGGGCTTCGTCTTCCACGCTTTCAGACACTGGGAGTACAAGTTTTTATCAAATACATACATATTATCACATCCGTATGGGCAGAACCACAAGTAATCATAAGAAAACTTGCAGCCACTTCTGATCCAAGACTCCCAAGATGGATATGGTGAACCATGGTGACAGGTGATCAGCCCATCGCCCATATAGGTCCATCAAGTTGGAGAGGATACTAGTTACTCCTTAGTCGACTTTTACGACATGCTCGGACTAGCTGTTCTTACTATCTGTATCTCTTATAATGTCACATAATGACGAGATGTCCTTCTTGACGTGTCCGTCAACGGCAAACCCTGTTAGATTCGGACATGTGAGCGAATGTGGCTTGCAAAGCCCAATTTGCTTTTAAAGGTCCTGTTGCAGGGCGCACAGATGGATATTACCTATCTGTATGGGAAAAGCTTGCTAAACAGAGACGTGAATGGCGCAACTCTGTTAAAAAGGCTGTAACAAATTTCGAAGGAAATCGTTTGCAAGATCTCGATACCAAACGCCTTTTATAAAAGTACCGTCCCAAGCCTTCCTATTTCTATACTTACAATACCTCAGGCAAGTTGTCACATAATAACATGTCTATGTCTATAAATATGGCCAGTGCTGACACTCACTCAAGGGCTGCAGTCTCTCCGACTGCACGAGGTCAACGAACATGTCGTCCTCGGCGATGAAGACGTCGGGCTGTTCTTCTACCTCCTCCACGGAGCTGTTCTCGCTGTCCGAGCTCTCTACTATGATCTGCAAAACAACGGAGGTATGGTTACATGCTTATTGCATCAATCAATACTTCTAGAAATGTAAGTTACTATCCCTTAGGGATCGTCCATAAATCACGTGGGGGGGTCACCACCTTGCGAGCCTCACGTGAGAGTTTGTCTGTCCTGGGTTTCGGGAAGGTCATAGGTTCAAATTTGGTTGTGTACCAATGGATATTTCTGCTGCATCCACTTATGTGCACTATGTCAGAATTCTTAAACGGCGAAGGAAAACATGAGGTAAACAGCAAAATCTAAAAAATTCAAGAACATGTGTGTCAGGTGTACAAAAGGCGATGGTTGACGCTCCGCTAATCCTTTCACCACACTAGCTCGAAACACATAGTGACACTACTAAGTAGTAGCACGTTTACAACTTCATTTAAAGGGGGTAATTCCCATAATTATGTTCTATGGAACATGACGTAATTGGACAAAATGACACATTTTCTCCCCAATTTTTTAAAGGCGCTAACGCTGCACATGTGTCAGACAGTTGTTAGTCAACCCGCCCACGCTTAAAAGAATGAATATTAGTATCTTACTCTCCTGTACTCCTTGGATTGTGGTCTGACAGTAGCACATCTCTTCACAGTGAGTTCGTGCATCGGCGCGTCGAGGCCGACCATCGCCAGCACTGTGTCGTCCAGTCCTTGCACCGAGGGCCAACCCGTCCACCCCTAGCGAATATAATTTGTATGAAGATTATGTATTTTATACTACTACAGACTACATTATCGGGTGAATTGATCGCATCGACCGATCTGTATCAGAAATGGGTAAAAGTAACACTCGCTAACGTATGTAGAAAAAAAAAATTATGTATTAAAACTTGTGTAGACTGATTCCTCAAAGCAACAAACTCCTCACATTAACTCTACTGAAAATGAGACGTGAAGACCTTCGGACAATGGTGGGCATCATCACAGGACACTGAGAGCTGAATCATCATCTACTCAAAATAGGAGTAACGGACAGCAGCCTCTGTCGCGGATACTTCCAAGAAGAGACTGTGGAACATGTAATACTCCACTGCTCCGCAACAAATGAAATAAGACAAAACTCATGTTTGCAGACAGTCATCGACAATTATGCTGCCGTCCGATGTCTAAAATGCCGTTAGGTGACAAACTCAACATTTTGGCTACGAGCAAAAACTTGAGAAATTTTGTTTTCTAGACTTTTTGAAGACTTACAGTTTTTATTGAAATACCAAAATGTTTTGTATTCTATAAGCTTGAAATGTTTATTAACATTGAATTATTACATTAGAATACAAGTTTATCTTGTGATTTTTTATTTAACTTTTTGTGTTTCAGTAATGTAAAATGAGTTAACCGTATTTTAGAATTTGAAAAAGTCCAAAACGGATGTAGATAGAGGTATACGTGCGGCTCCAAATCTCAGTACATAGAAATGATAGAAAAATATGACGCATACTAGTCGACAGAGGAAAAAAAAAACGCATTCGCCCAGTATATAAAAGTAAAATTTGAACAAATGTCACTTAACGGCATTTTAGTAATCGGACGGCAGTATGTGGACGTGGCATCATCTTCGACCTCATCTACACCACAATAAATTGTCGCACTATTTGTTAAGTATTTTTTTAAAGTCGTAGGAAATCAATTTGTCATACCACAGCTAATTTACTGAAAAGACTGAAGCATAGAGTAGTGTCTACAATTTGATTTCACGGTTCAGTAATAATTAGTGTATAATTGAATGGTGATTACCTGATGTCTAGCTGGTATATCTGTGAGCGCGTAGATATCATTCTTCACCTCCCGCACAGTCTTGGTTCCGGGGAATTTGAGTGTGTATTCCTTGTCGTCGTTCCTCACGTGGAGCGTGTATGTAGCTGTCAAGCGCTCCGCTATCCTGAACACACCATGTTTCACTGAGTATTCATAATCTGCTTCTCATAATACAAGCTTTATTTAGAGGGCGTTGGGTGAAATGTTTAGCAATATTTATTACTTAATAATAACATTTATTACTCGCGCGGCTATGCTCGTGTGGTACAAATTTTGTCATTTTTTTTGTTTAGTAATAGTAGGTTAATGTGAGCTAAAATTTAGTAATAAAAACACTATTAAGAAAAACCAATAGTTTCAAATTATATGAGTTTAACAATTAAAATTTGTTAGACAGTCACTCACCGTGTATCTCTATCCGAAAGCAACAGAAAATATAGTATTTTCAATAAAACACGCGACAGATTTTCATCAAAAATTGTAAAAAATCCGTGACTTGAGACGTGCTCAACTCTGAGTCGCGTTTGAGTATTCGAGGGTAAGAGTATTGGGAGTTCTAGCATCTTTGAAAAATTGTTCTAGAACCTTCAAAAATGTATATTCTTTGGCATCCGGCATAACTTGTTCCGCCGCCGTGTTGAGCGGTAGTTTGAGACTGCAGAGCATGGCGTCAGACCGCTACGTATATATCGGCGCTTATCTGTCTTCTTTTTAGAGCCTTCAAGAATGTCTAATACTCACTCATCATCCGGCATGACTTGTTCCGCCGCCGCCTAGAACGATAGTCCGAGACTGCAGAGCATGGCGTCAGACCGCTACGTATATATCGGCGCCTTTCCGTCTTCTTTTCAGAGCCTTCAAGAATTTCTAATACTCACTCATCATCCGGCATGACTTGTTCCGCCGCCTTGAGTCGTAACACTGAGTTGCGGGGCAGCCTGAGACTTCCAAGCGTGGCGTTGGAAGTGGCCCGTGAACCGCCTAGTCCCGAAATCTGTTGCCGGCAGATTGGCACGCCGCATACCGCTTCTAACCGCTTTTTTAAATCATCTGTCAAACACATGACAAATATGTTGTGTAAAGATACCAAAATAGAAAAAAGTATTATTTTGATGGGATTCTATTTATACAATGCTTACTTTGTATAGTATCAGGAGTCAACTGCTATGTAAGAGTAAGGAGTGAATATAGAAATGACGGCTGATAGTGGGGAGTGGAAGAAAAAATATGTTGTGCCGACCCCACATAAGCGAGTTAAGGACAGGTAGTTAAGGAGCCTAATTGTCGAATGTCGAATAGTCTTTTGCTTATAGAACAAAAATGTTTATTACAGAATTTTAGCAGTTAGGTGCTGTCATGTGATAGATGGGTCAAAGTTGTAGATGATCATCAGTCAGAAAAGATCGAGCTTAAAATTTATGGACTTCTAAAATTTTTTTAACTGGACTTGTCGGACTTGACTTGATAGACCAACAACAGCCTCAACAACATCGAGGGTACTGGAACACTGCTGTCAATATCCCAAAGTCCTTCTCCGGTACTTCAAGGAGTTGGGCTGGCTGGGGGAGGGTTAGCAGGGGTATAATGCACAATACACCCCACCGCGGGACGTCAGTGCAGATCTTTGTTCCCCTAACTTAATTAGAATTAGGATTGTCAGACTTTGTATAGGAAGTCGAGTTATACTTACTGACTGTAGCCATTGCATTCATTTTGATTTCATGCATCTTATTATTACAGTGTACTTGCAACTCTACCAGATCAGGTAAATGATTACTAGGGGATGTTGAGGTGGATGCTTGAATATTTTCTTCTCTATCTGTAAACAGAGTTTTAAAGCTTTAGATTGTTCCCTTTAACAATGGTTCCGGCAAGTCTCCTACTCATTTCAATCTAGTGTAATACTACTACTACTGGTGAGTTTGAGCACCGCTGATCTAGTGGTAGTGACCTCGCTTTCCAATCTTAAGGTGGCAGGTTCGAATCTAGTCATGCACCAATGATGAATCTGTTCAAAATAGTATGTGCACAATATACCAGTACGCTCCAGATTAGTGAAAACATTGAGAGGAAACCAGCAAGTTGTGAAACCAAAATAACACAAAGTTCTAAGACAATGCCAAGTTCATGAGAAGCCCTATTACTACTTAGGTGCACATTAATACTTTCACCACACTGGAAGAACAAACATACTTACCAGGTGGATGTGTTTTTGGAGTTATCACAGATATATCGTCATCAATCATCTCAACATCATTGATATCGTGATCTGATGTCTGAGAGGACTGGCCTCCGTCTTGTGGCATCACTCTGTTGATAGCGGCCTGGAAACATAAACCAACTTTAAGATTGGGCTAAGCTAAGTTTACTAATCCACAGACAAAGGATCATCAGTATCATCTCAGCATGATTGCACCTACTGTAGGGTGTAATAATAATAATAGACTATTATTTAGACAGTGTATCATTTATATTAAAATATTATTTAAAATAAAACTAGCTATCGCCCGCGGCTTCGCTCGCGTAGTACCCGAATAAAAAGTACCATAAATGTTATTCCAGCACACATACTATGTATATTTCAAGTTTCATCAAAATCCGTTCAAGGCGTTTAGGCGCGATGATGTGTGGATGTTCGTACACCACAAACATACATCCTTACAACCTCACAAACTTTCGTATTTATAATATAAGTAACAGTTTTTACAACAATGAACTCATTCATTATTTATTGTATTACTAGCTGCCGCCCGCGGATTCGCTCGCGTGGTACCCGCATAAAAAATAGCCTATATGATAATCCAGTACACATACTATGTATACTCCAAGTTTCATTCAAATCTGTTCAGCCGTTTCGGCGTGGCATACATCCACATCCTCACAAACTTTCGCATTTAATATTAGTAGGATGCGTATAATTGATTAACTATTTATAAACCAAAGGTCCAAGGCATGACACTTTGAGTGTACATTCCTCTTATGATGTAGGTCTGTGAGGATGCAACGGGTAAATGAAGTTTGTATATCAATACTTAATACCGAAAAAATCATAGGGAGTACCAGTAGTTTTACTTAAAATGTTTAATGGCAAGAATTTTTTTAATTCCACTTTATAAGGAACATTGCGTTTATTTATGTCTGTTTTTTGTATTGTGTACTTGAAAAAAAAAAAACTTGTTTCTTGCACAACACATCTTAATGTGGGACTTGAGTGCCTTACTTTGTTCCCCCAATAATAATTAGAATTAGAATTTTACTTGCTATAAAAGAGGATGTGTATTGTTTTTCAGTATAGTAATACAACAAACAAATAAAGCAAATCAAATGCATCCACGTAACACAACAAATCCCGAAAGAATTGTACTTCTCAAAATACCATGAACAGAATGGTCTAAAAATAACTGCTATGTTATGTGAGGTACAATTTATAATGCACTGCCTAAAACTAAAAATTCTACCACTCAACAAATTTAAAACAGAGTCATGCATGATTCTACCTACTAGACAAAACCTATTACAGTATAAAGGAATTTGTAAATTGATTATGATTATTTGTAGCTGCCAAACTTTTTTTATTATTTTTTAATATGTTGACATTATTTCTATTATTATGACATGCATGCATGCTTTTTCGCTGGACTGGGAGTTAAGAAAAAACATAGAATGTGTCAAACATAGCTGCTTCTCTCCCCAAGCATGTCGTAAAAGTCGACTAAGGGATAGTATCCTCTCCAACATGAGATACAATAAGCCAGTACTCCCAAGGAGGGTTGAAGTCAGGCAGGCGGCCGGTCATAAAACATTTTAGCCAAAGCTCTTACAATATGATCCAAGGATCATGCTGTGACCCCACATAGAGTGGGATAAGGCCAGGAAGATGATGATGATGATGATACATGCATGCTTATCTAGAATATATTTTAAATTTTAATATTACCTAGTGACATTTAGAATCTATTATTATTATGTTTGCATCCCCATTGTATGGGGAATGTGTTCATATTAAGTTAATTTAATTTAAGATCTATGTATACTACATTGAAGCAAATAAAATGAATCAAATTGAATTGAATAGAAGCTAGATTTTCAGCACTTATGCAATATTAGATAATAATGAATGACCATGCACTATTCTGAATAATGACAGATTATGTGAATATCTAACATCATATTTAAATGGTTTATAATTTTAATTGAACAGATTTGATTTGATCAGCAGTTAGTCATAATATTTAAGTAAGTATAGAGTTGAATAACATTTAGTGGTACCTATTGTTAAATAAAGAGTTTATGAACAATAATTTTCTATAAGGAACCATAAATATTTACCAGCAAGTCCCAATTGGCCTCTTCCAGGTGATAAATCGCTTCAGCTACATCTTCAACAGCTGTTATGCCCTGGAAACCAAGTTCAAAGTCATCATCTGCATTAATGTCTAACAAAGGAATTCCTACTTATGTTGCATGCCCATAATAGCTCTATTATGATCGTACTACGAAGGTATAAAACGTAGTAAGAACAAGTAGAGACGTTTACCTTGTTATTCAGACTTCCCTATGACTAGGCACAAAGATAGAACAGAAAATCACGAAACATTTTCGAAGAATAGTCGGCAGTAGGTACATAAAGTGTAATTATCAGATGAATACTTGTAGTTTGAAGATAAGCTAAGCCAAGATCTGTCGAAAATATAGACTTTATGAACATAGAGCTAAGCACAAAGAGTTAAAACGAAGAATATCAGACACTGTTGTTGTTTACGACATAACCTTACTACAATGATATTGAATTTCTTTTGTAGATGCTTCTGGGTAATATTAAAAAGTCTACGAGTATTTACCTGGAAATTTGCTAGAATTTCTTCTCTATTTTCTGCCATCACGAATTTATTGAACTCGAAAAAATGCTACTGACATTTACGTACGATCGCGACAAATCAGAAACATTGGCCGATTCCGATTGACGATTGTCCAAATAACTATCATAGACAAATTCAAACTGACAAACTGAACTGACTGGACTACTGACTGATTAATTCGATCGATTCATCATGCATCCTGCACATCTCACATTCTCCCAGCAGGGCTGCCAGGTATATATTCATCAACTCGCCAAAAATGCTAAGAAAGTTACGTTATAAGTCAACCATTTTTTCCACAGTACTTATGTAGGTATCTCATCGGCATTTAGGCTGTATTTTAAGGTTTGGTACAATAATTTACCTGTATGCCCAAACTTTGCTACTTCCGAAATAGTATTAGAAAAAACACCTTTGCCTAAAGCACAATGCTTGATGCCTTAGAAATCGCTAATATTTTGAAAATATTCTACGTTAGCAATATTCTCACACATCTATGTTTGTTGCCAGACCAAAATAGGTTGTGATATTATGTTTGTCTATGGTCGGAATTATCGCATCCGGGCTCTTAATTCTACACACAAAGTTCTATGATACCCACAGAACACTATTACTCCTAGCGATGATACCTAACTTTAGCTTAGCGAGTAGCTTCAACAAAAAATAAAATAAGGTATCCCCATCCTTTTTTATAATCTGAACTGATAGGTTAATCGGGCTCTAATCCAGCATAATTAAATAGATGTACCTGTCATGCTCTCACTATGGTTCACCATGTCATCAGAACAACCATTTTGAGTTTGGCTCTGCCCACCCCATTATGGATGCGGGCGTGATAATAATGTACCTATGTAGATACGTATAAACGTAAAAATAAAAAGATGACCTACCTGCAATTTGAATTCCTACGAACATCATGATGGTGCAGGCAGGACCCCTGTGTACCTACCCATGTTATGTTCTCGATCGAAGTAGGTATAGTACGTTTCACGAAAGAAATTCCGCGGAGGGGGGCGCTGTAGTTTCCGTGTTACGGGAAATTGCCGTAGAATTTGTTTTAGTACCTACCGCCAATTTACACAGGACTTCTTTCGTGAAAAAGACTCCAGTCAATTAATTCGGACGGAGTCTGACGAATGATGGACGAATGATCTCGGGATCTCAGTCATCGATCGAGTCTCGCTAGTCTCGATTGCGTTCGATTCGCTCGCTGCAGTCGAGTCGCGCGCAGGCAGTCCGCGCACGCGCCCTCGCACACAAAGCGCGGTAAAAAGCTCGCGTCAGAAAATAGTGACTGGAAGAAAAGTAAGGAAACTTTTTGTGATTATGTCATTTTTATAAAAATGGGTTTCTAAGTAACTACTTTAGTAAATACATAAAACGCCAATATCTCTAGTAGGTAGGTATCTACGAAGGTTGGCTGGAAGAGAATGCTTAGAATTAACTCTCGCAATAATAGCAGACGTGAAAAAATATAAATCTTTATGTATTTATTAATTCATATTTGTATCTAAGTATGTAAGATGGACCGTGGAAAATCTTTAGGTACCTAGTTACTAGGTACAGCTAGGTATACCTACAAAATAAATGAAATCATATTCCATTTTTGAAGATTTTTGAAATACCGAAAGAGAAAAACACGCTTCAGTTTTACTCTTAAAATATAGCAGGTTTTCTGTGGTCGTGTTTTTTAATTTTGTTATTAGATCTACTTCCGCCCGCGACTTCACTCGCTTTGTACTCGAAAAAAAGTTGCCTACTTATTATTTATTAGATCACCGACCGCAGGTAAGGTCCCAAAATGTTAGTCGAGCTCACACGTATAGGTATTTAAAGTTTAAGCCAAATCCGTTCAGCCGTTACTTGTCACTTAATTTCTACATACATATATTTACGTAACTGTAGATTCAACCATATCAAATAAATACTTAGGTAGGTAGGTTTAATCGACCTCTGCAGCTAAATAATGTGAATTTGTTGCAGACATGGCTTCAGCAGCCATGGCGGCAAGGGCAATGGCGCTCCTCTCAACCCTGGTGGCAGTGAGCGCGCTTATCATGGACCAAGGTAACTCCAACTAAATCCCAATTTTTACATTCAAACTTATGTTTAGCTTCTAAACTGAGTTCAAGAGTTGTCACTGCTAACGAAACTAAGGCCTTTACCATTATATTAAACTTGAGGGACGTCCCGCAACTTCTTCCCGCTGTGTTCTTCAGGGGTGAAATTTCGGAAATTCCTTTCTTAGTGCACTTTTACACCATAAGAGGAACCTACCTTTATGTTTCATGTTCACGCTGATTAGGCTGTGCCTTGATAATGTCAGTCAGTGTCAAATATTAAATGATTTATACAGCCGCTGTCATAAATCATCTATTAAATTAATTTAGGACGGTGCGAGTTTTCGGGTTTCAGCCCTAAGGTTTATTAATTTCTTGATCTTACATGTATTGCCCACTGAAAGGCGTTCAGTTCTATACCGAGTTCAAAAGATGTCCAATTGTAAGAAAATTGTTAGCATTGGATAAGGCCGATACCCAAAAACTCACATCTTCCTAAATTAATTCGGTATAGAGCTAAACGCCTTTTGATAATAAAAAGAAATGCATGAATTATTACAGGGATCAAAACTGAAAACATCTTCCTAAATTAATTCAATATAAAAACACCGTTCAATAAAAAAATCCTGAAATTAATTAAGGGATCAAAACTGAAAACTCTCATCTTCCTAAATTAATTCAGTATAGAGCTAAACGCCGTTCAATAATACTAAAGAAATCCAGAAATTAATAAAGGGATCAAAATTGAGAACATGCATCTTCATAAAGTAAAATACCTTCTGCAGTTTATCTCGTCCTCAGTCATCACCTAACTGCATTTTCAGAAAACTACAAATAGAACGCGTTCATCTGTACTTCTAAAGATATCCCGTCACTATTTACGTGGTCATTAGCACGGGAACACCGGATGATTAACGATGGCAAATGTTGGAGAACTCACTGAAATTCTGGCTTTCTTAGAACTTAGAACGCCATAGAACTTGGAAAACAATAAAACAATTTTTAGGGATACGTCATAGTTCAATCATCCATCATTCTCACAATAGGTAGGTACCTCATCAAGTTACATAAGTAATCATCATCGCGTTAGTTCGTATTTCATATTTCGTATTTCAGAAGAAGAAGAATTAGTTTTAAAATTATAATAGCGAAACTATTCATGTGTATACCTACCTACTTTTAAAGCTTTTTAAGCTGAATACTCTAATGCCCGGTTCCAATATTTAAGTAACGGACGACGGATCGTTCATCACCACAGCAACGTTGTTTTCTGTCAATTAAATGTACCTATGATGCTTTTCAGTAACGAATCGTAATGGGGCGTGGTGGGTCCTAAAATAAAAACCCCAAGTTAATTTTCTTGTGTTTTACCACATTTTATGAAATAGCTGACAATTTAATCTCCATAAACAATCAACTTTCAGCCACTAATGGATTCCATTACGATCAAATCATCATACCATCATACCATTTCAGTAAGATCAAAATAAAATTCTCCCGAATGCACTGTTTTTCGAGGTAGAAGCATAGGACTAACAAGCCATCTCTAATCCATTTGGCTCGGTTGGTTGCTACACAACGGTGACTATAGTTAGGTGTAGTTGCTTTACTTTGTCTGGAGCCTGTGTGTAAACGTAACGCGGGCAAACGCGGGCACGTTTGTGGAACCACTATGTTATCGTATTCTATAATGACAATCTTTTTTTCCAAATACGCGACGCGGCGCGTTACAAACAAGTTACGAGCTGAGCTGTCAAGTTTCGTTTGGTCATAGAGAATAAGGGCCCAGCTGGCTTATGGGAATGTGGGCTCAGTTGTAAATTCAGTTTTATCTGAACTGAATATATTCAGTATGAAAATAGAAAACGGAAATATGATAAATATGAGATGTATATATACAACTGTGCTCTATCAGTTTTACTGAATATTCCTAGTATTCTGGAAAACCAATTTTCCAGAGTACCTACTAGGAACTGAACTCTGAAGACTTAAATTGGATAAAATTCTTATATTTCTGTTTTCTATTTTCATAATCAACCTGTAGTTACCTACTTAGATACCAAATGCGAATTTGGAAGGAATGAAGGAATAAACGATAGTGTAACATGTTTGAGAGTTTCAACATACCTAACTTTATTATACGTTGTAAGGAGTTACTAGAATTTGCTACCTACACTAGAAATTATTGAACATAGGTATATTTTGGGTTTGTCAACAAAATAATTAAACATAGTTATTTGTACCACAACACGTAAAAATACCTACTATCAGTTCTGAGAATAGTATCTTTGGGAGGTCCATCTTTAGGGTCAAGGGACATATGGCAGGCCATATTCGGTGGGCCAAACTGGACTTGCACAATGCACGATGATCGTGAGCCATACAATGAATCTACCTTTATCCAAGTATGAACCTATATGACTACACAATCATGCTTATAATGAAGAGCAGAAATAACCTGCAAATATGTACATAGATAGGTAACTAAACCTACTTGAACATAAATGAATGAATTTTTGAATTTTGAATTTGCTAGACAAATAGTGAAGATGAGAATGCTAGCGACATTTCTCATCTATATTATCACCACACATGTGTGTTATCAAAATTAAGTCACAACAAAACCATCTGGTACGATTAACAACACTATGAGTGACCTTTTAATTTCGGCTTCTAAGAAGTGATTTATTTAACAGCTGTGAACTAATTTTATGTTATCAAATTACAGATGGATTACGAAACGACTCTACCAGAGTTTCCTTTGCTTTGGGAAAGTTAGGATATCCATATTCCGTTTAACCATCGAATAACCCATTCAATTTAAGTTAAGCAACGTTGTGCGCGGTCACAATTGGGATGGGTGATCGCAAGTGGCATTACGGCACGGTCGGTTATTGTTGGTCCCGGCTTTTAAGTCGTTAAGCCATGACGGAGGCCTTAAGGCGGCCTAAAAACTCCGTCACTAGAGTTGGCCACTAGTTTAAACGAACGTACTTTTTTATTACCTCTTCAATTTCACTAAACAATTTTTTACCAAAGAGGTAAGGTAAAGGTAAAGTTTCAAATGACCAGCAAGTTGTCCCTAGAACAAAAGTACCTAGGTACCGAGTAAAAACTTGTTTGTTTGTTGAATCAGACCTAAAATAAACAAAACAGTGCAGCATGCTGCAGGATGACATCATTGGGTTCGGTTCAACAGGTTGCGCCTACGCGTACAAGAATTCACTCCTAACATGTTTATTAGCGTATTCCATGAGGTTACTTATTGGAATGAATAGGCAATTTAGTCATCTACTTGAAACTTCGCAACACTGAAATGAGATCATTATTAGACCTTCATTACGTAAGGTACCCTTCATATTCATTGTGCTCGTTACTTAGTAAAGTGTTACTAGTTAACGAATTCATTGAAATCTCATCAAAATGAAGTCATGTTTTCCTTCTACGAGCATTGACTGGAATTAGAACGTTTTAAAAGTTTTAAATTTTGAGGCATTGGCAATAAGCACCGATACAAAATGGTTAGGTGCTATGCTAATTGCTAAGTTACATTCGTACAGGTGTTACCTTTTTATTGGCTAGCTTTCTTTTCATTTGTTTTTTTTTATGGCTCTAAAGAGGATTTCATGACCGATATTGAACAGAGGGTTTTTGACACTTTGTTGGTTAGATGGTTACAAATTACCTACGCAAACTGGTTGAACAGCTGATCCAATATCCGTGTCTGCTGTATTAGGAAGGTATTAGGTAGAGGCGTCCCACGTCGAATTTTCGTAGCCTAATTAAAAGTTACTTTGACAGTAGCTTGCCCTGTGTATTTGGGGACAAAAAGATATTGATTTCCAAAAGTTTCTAAAAATAAAATTACAGTGGGATGCCATTTGAAGGGATTTGTTTGTATTCCAAAACGATTATTTTTATTCTAGAACAGTAATTAAGGTAACTAAATATCGCTAGATGTTAGTGAGAACCAATATTTCTGCATAATGATGTTATCTGAACTCAGTCGGAGGGTGTCGCCGCTGAAATCCATCCATTAATTAAAACACAATTCAGTGGTAAAAACCTACCTGCTTTATTAATGGGTTCACGAGTCCAAAGCTTGCAATAAATTTTCACTTATCTGGATGTAATCCTTTAGGCGATGTTTTTGAAGCACTTCGGATTATTGGATTCGTATTGAACACATGTAACTACATTCATGAATAACATGTAAACCTGAATAATACGATGTACCATTTTATTTTGACAGTGGAATAGACTTTTCACAAGTTCAATATAATTTCATTACCACTTGCTCTAGTTTAAAAATATTCTTCAAATTGGACTTTTTTTATGTGGCTTAAAATTTATTCTGCTTCTTAAGGAATTTTTGACAGTGGAATTGAATTATAAACTTTTCACAAGTTCAATAGGATTTCATAGCCATAAAAATATTCTTAAAATTGTACTTTTTTTATGTGGCTTAAAACTCATGCTGCTTGTAAAGGAATTTGGTTATATACTGAAGTCTTTGTGACATAGTTCTCAGTACATTATCCTAATATTGAGACTTGAAAAGTATCCGAGTTGCTTCGACAAAAGGTACCGCGTGACGGCCCGTTCGTCTTGAAGGGCTGTTTTATAGCATGAAATTTAAGATTCCTTCTCACAGTAGGTAGGTTAGTGCCTATTACAACGGTGATACCGATTAGGTAGAGATAGTCTATAAGATAGCTGCCTTCGAGGTCAGGATCGCAGGCCTCCAGGAAAGCCCTACAAGGAGATACGAGTTAGTTTTTATTTACTACCGTTACGACATCGGTAATATGTGACGTCACAGTTATTGAAGGCATTTCTTACGGTATCTCCTCCGGAGTTCTTAGTGCGGTGTTGAAAGCAAAATACTGACTAATGTAAATTCCTTTGTCGGTAAACAGCGATTGGACTTAATTGACCTAATTGACGGACGGCTGTGATCTGTGTTACCTATCTATAAGCTTTTTTGGTGAATTGCACCAAATATGAGTAATAGTAGATATATTTTTCTGAGGTAGTGTTATTGAATTGAATTTCGTGTGCATATATTTATTCTTGCGTAACGGCTGAACGAACGAAAAAGTCATACCATGCAAGTGGAGCTCAGGCAAATGCTAATTCATCCATAGACTGGACAGCAAGGAAATAACTGGGCTCCAATCGTGATCAGTTAAGTAACGTTGTGCGCGGTCACAATTGGGATGGGTGACCGCAAGTGGCATTACTAGCTGAGCGCTTTCGTGCTTCGGAGGGCACGTTAAATAGTCGGTCCCGGCTTTTAAGTCGTTAAGCCATGACGGAGGCCTTTAGGGGCTTAAAAACTCCGTCACAAGAGTTGACCACTAGCTCATACGAACTAACTTACTTTTACCGTGATCATAACTTGGAGCAACTTCAAAATGTTTCGAAGACGTTACAAGGCGGTTACAATACAAATAAACAAGAAACAGTGAGTCAGGCTGAGTTGTGTCATTGGGATAATAATAACTGGAGACCCGACGGCCGACCCCGATGGACACCGTATGGTTTTATTTGCTACCTTGCGAAATTATGTTCTTACTAAAATCGATCTTGAAAACTTAGAGTTGGTTGAGGAGCTTTGTCGGTCCCTCTTACGAAAAGTCAGAGTGATTTTCCATAAAGATTTTATCTTAGCTAAAAGATTTGTATGTGTTGGCTGTAGGTAGGTACCTACTCAAATTACTTATAGCACAAGTATCTGACGCCCGCGGCTTCGCTCACGTGGTACCTACCTGGATAAAAAATAGCCCATAATATGTTAATCCAGCACATGTACTATGTAGTTTCAAGTTTCATTCAAATCCGTTCAGCCGTTTAGGCGTGACTGAGGCACAAACAAACAAAAATCCTCACAAACTTTCACATGTATAATAAAGTAGGATAGGCAAATATTGTAGGTAGTTATTTGGAGCTAATATAGTTTGAGAAACACCAATAGAGCAATAGTCTACATTTATTCGAGTAAAGTTAGCAATTTTGGATAAACA
This sequence comes from Scotopteryx bipunctaria, assembly GCA_949320045.1. Classification (NCBI taxonomy): domain Eukaryota; kingdom Metazoa; phylum Arthropoda; class Insecta; order Lepidoptera; family Geometridae; genus Scotopteryx; species Scotopteryx bipunctaria. The sequence continues at coordinate 2,389,398 of OX439458.1, read as the reverse complement.
CCCAACTACTCAAGTGTTTCAAGCATTGAGTTCAACGAAACATAAAACTGGAGCTAAAACTAAAACAACTGATAACACAGAATTGATTTAGCAACCCGAATTTATCGGCAATGCGTCGGCCTTTATCTTCACAAATCAATCCAATACTACGCTTATCTCGTGAACCGCTGAACTTTGATACAATTTCTCAAGTTTACTCGGTTTTTCGTACACGAGAATAAAACTATTTGTGCCATACGTAATACAGTTAAGTAAGTATATGAAAGAGCAGAGGATATTATAGCTACGATTTTTGAAGAAAGCTTTTATTAGTAGAAATAAAGTTATTGATACAAATATTTTTAAATATAATATATAAGGTCCCCAAAAGACTGGCTACGTTGTCTCGTTGGATAGCTATTTTTATCCTCTGACCGAGGTAAGCGCTAGCCTATTGGTCATTGGTCACATCCATAAAGTTTCTTGAATAACTCCTTAAAAAGAAGCCACGGCTCCGGACCCCAGGGTCTTGAAGTTTCTGCAAAAGACAGAAATATATATCCATTGACTATGGATGCATATTTTCGTCCTTTGAAGAAAAAAATAAAATAAAGTTTATTATAATATTTATGCATACTTTTGGTAATTTAGTAATTGCGTAAAGGTAACGAATATCTAAATATTCAAAGTAAAACTATAGCGTATAACTAAAGCGTATATAACATTTAGCTGCAAAGGCTAATTTAATGTTTAAGTACACACTCAGACAAAAATTGCTCCATACATATCCCATTAAAAGCTCTGAAACACACACTTACGTACACAACGTACTCTTAATGCTTTTATGAAAATGTCACGTGAAGGCATTTCCAAAGCCCTAATGTGTTTTAATGCGCCGAAAACGTCCATCCCACTCAACAATAAAAAGGCTCATTTGAAATAAAGAAAACACTCTTACCTTATTACAATTTACAGAATACAGAAGATTTGTATGTACTCGGTTAAAATATTCTTAGGAGCTTTTCTAGAATAAGATAGATTTAGAAGAAAAAAATTACTACACGTGATGGGCAATTACAGGGATATAATTCATTTGGTGTTCTGGTAGAGTAATGATTCATTTGGTAGAGTTCTGGTAGAGTATTCGTTATTACAGAAGCAACCAACCGCGTGGTATCTTCAGCTAACGAGGCCCTCAATAGCGATGGCGAAGTGGTCCTGCTCATCCCGCCTCCTCAGGGCAGGAATACTAGAAGAGAAGAGCTTTTGCACGCAAAAGGATCAGACGACACCGCTCTATGGCTGTACTTCAACAAGAAGAGTAATAAAGGTATGACATGACAAGTCCTAGGTCTCATAACATAAATGAGTAGGTAGTCAGTTTTTTTAGATCAAATTTTTGTAGACTGTTGTATTTGAATAATTACTAATAAGTCTTCATTGTAAATCCTATAACACTTTTTTTCAGTGACCCTTGAAACTCTCCATGGCGGCCATATCAAGTCAATATCGTGGGGACTAGGTATGAACCTTAGAGGAAACCTCGTTCTTGTGGTGACATCGAACCGAGTGAAGTTACTTGTCGGCTGCAAACCGCTTTACTGGCATGATCTGTCCGGAACATACGACCTGCTGGAGATATTGTCCAGTCAGAAGCTGAAATTGGTAAGTTTTGAGATGCACGATACAGTCAAAAGCTTTTGAATAGTCTTCAATAATGTAGTTAGCATTAAATGTTATTTATGTGGTACATATTTATTTTCTGCAGTTTATATACTTGGTAATGGCATACAAAAACCATTAAAAAATCTTTTTTTGCAGTATCATGAAGAAAACTCACCAATTGAAGTCTTCGGGAACGAAAAATCGGCATTAGATTCATTAAGTTGCAATGAAGATGTTATTGGACCTCCATCGCTCATCACAGTCGATGAAGACGAAAACCAGCATCCGTCAGACGTCGTTGAAGTCAGAGACTTTATTAAGAATGAGGAGAGAAGGAAACGCGAGGAAGAAATGCAAGGAGATCAGTACAGAGATAACTACATCACCAATGACCCGAGAACGACCACTGAGAGGCCCAGAGGAGATATTCCGTCCAGTGCTATAGAGTCTTGTGATGGTAAGTAACAACCACGTAACCACTGATATGAAAACAAAAAAACGTTTTGTTAATCGTAACTACAGAATTATGAACGCACCGATTCTTTGACTATTTTCGTTGTTTGAAAAACAGCAGGTAAACTAATTTGAACAATTCATTACAGATGAAGTGATCCGCCAGCTGCAATTACTGCGACAAACCATAGAGCTGCTTCGAAGAGAAGTGGCCGAGCAGAAAGGCACTATCGGAGACCTCAGGAATCGCCTGAGCCAATGCTGCAATAGGCCCCCAACTCCACCTCCTGTGGAACGATGCACTTCCTCGTCTTGCTATCCTGGTTATTAATATGTCCTTACTATTTTTAATAGATCTTCAACCATTCATGAGGTATTCTGCGGGGAGCACCAGTCTCTGTATTCCTAATTCACTGAGTATTACCCATTTTATTCTGCGTGGAGCACTCTAAATGTTTTGCTTTGGTGCTTTGGCCGTGGAACGTTTAAAATTTTGCCAAGAGATGGAAGGGACAGGAAAGGCTGCAGGTCCTTCAAATCTGATTATAATTTCCAATCCGATACCTATTTATCGTTTGACGAATTCGATACTCTTTAATTATCAACGTCGTATGAATATTTATTTGTCTCATTATGTTCACTCATTGTGGTTGTGTTTAGATGTGCAAAAGAAGTATCCCAAGTAGTAAAACCATATTATATCAAGTTAGTTTTATGCTACCTTTCAAAATTGACTTAGTCTGCACCAACAGCATTTAAAAAAAATAACTTAATCCTCTTATCATTATTATCATTAGTTGTAAGGCTTTCTCTATTTAACCCTTATGTTACTCTAATGTAGGTTTGTAAATCAAATCTCATGCCTACTAATCCATTAATTATTCAACCGAGCCTAGCATTTCCATTTGTGTGAGGTAAATCAAGCAACTTGTGTGGGTTTTGATTAAATATTTTGAATTAACTTCGGATTTTATTTATAAATGCCTATGTATAAAACGTTAGTTCAGAATTCAGAACTGCTTACAGAGTTGGGTCACCCACGTGTTTTTGCGAATGAGTTGCTTGATTGACCTTATTATGTGAATGAATAGACTGTTGTCAATGACGAAGAATCAGTGGGGGCAAATAACTCTGTAGACAGTGTGAATATTGAATTAGCACGACACCTACTTAACAAGTGATGGTTCAATGAATATTGTTTAGGAACTAAATTTTGGATGAATAGGAAAATATTTATCTATTGTTCTTTGAACAGAAAAGGATCAAAAAAATTTAAAAGACAGCATAGAATGTCAGTTCAAGTCTGGTTTAAGTAAACTTACTGAAACTTTTTAACCACAAGCTACTGATTTCGTTCAAAAATATATTTTTTGTAGTTATACTGGTACTAATTGAGAGCACTGGTAGTCTAATGATAGCGGCCTCGTCTTCCGATCCTAAGGTGGGTTGAAATCCGATCGTGTATTAATGGATTTTCTGCACGAAAATTTTATATGCGTCAGTAGTGGGGGCGGGTGATAGACGGTCTCGGTGGCGTGGCGGGCGATTGCTCGGCTATAACGCAAGAGGCGTGGGTTCGATTCCCGCTGCGGAAGAAATGTTTGCATGTGCTGCAAATATTTCTTCCGGGTCTGGGTGTTGTGGTACCATGGTACTCGTAGTTTCTGATACCCACGACACAGGGATTTCTAGTATGGGGTCAGGACTATGTATGTGACTGTTGGGTGTTATTTTTATTTTATAACTATTGACACGACTAGTAGTAGTGGGTATACTGACACAGTTGCCATAAATTTTTATTCAGTAGAAGCTGTGAGGATCACTCGACATCACATAAGATCTCTAGTACCTAGGTTAAGGTATCTCTGAAAATGTATACTTTTTGAAGACATTGATTCCACGTCTTTGATAGTAAAGCAATAGTAATGAAATAAAATAGTGCGTATTTGGAACGATCCCGTGGTAACAGGAGTGGAGTGCCGCAACACTGCAGCAGGCCCGGAGTGTGGGTCCTGTCCGCAAGGCATGGAGGGGAACGGACGCCGCTGTGCGCCGCTCAGCTGCAATAGAAGACCCTGTTCCTCAGGTAACAGTCACGACGACCTCTGTGGCGTGGCCGGCGAGTGCTCGGTTGAAACGCAAGAGGCGCGGGTACGATTCCCGCTGCGGAAATGTTTGCATGCTCCGCAAATATTTTTATCCTTTTAAATGAAATAAATGACAATCAAAATTAGAATAAAATTGACATTAATTTTATTTGTCAAGGAATGAAGGCTTTGAGGTAGATAAAGAAGGACAAAGATTGATCGCAGTGGATGGCACAAACTAGGGAGGTCTATGCCCAGCAATAGGTGATGTCGGGCTGTGGATAATGATGATGGAATAATGTGAATGATACGAAAATATGATGCGAAAACATCTAATTGGTAATTAGTCTTTTAAGTTGTTTCCTAATTTAGTTTATAATACTGTTTGTTTTCCGAATAAAATAAAATAAAATAAAATAATGGTGGAAGAAGAAGTGAAAAGGTACCTACTGCAGATGACGGGTGATAGAAGAGGGGAAACATATTTTGACCTTATCGTGGAATGAGGTCAGGGAGATGACGAAATATACTAGATAGGATGAAACCAGAAAAAAAATTGACCGTGAATTGGATAAAATAAAGATAATGCAGACCAAAGATATCGTAAATATCCATTGCTAGTACAGTATTATGTTACTGTATGTATGAAGTAGTAAATGAATATTTCTTTCAGTGGAGAGATGCACCGACACAAGCCAAGGTTACCGTTGTGAAAGATGTCCCGGTCGACAGACTAGCGATGGACAAACCTGCCGCTCTGCCTGTACTCCCAACCCTTGCTTTGGAGGACGTAAGTAGCCCTCTACTTCAAACTGAGACTTCAAATCACAGACGTATCATAATAATCCCTCATGTCATTTACTTAAAGCCTAGTGAAGCGCTCGTGACGTAGTTTGCTTAGCCGTTCTTGATTGACAGTTGAAGTTAAAAAACGTAAGCAATCATTGTAAGTTTTGTTAATATATTATCCAAATCAAATTAAGTGTTCCTGATGAATCAGCAGTATTAATTATATATATCGTAATGCAGTATTGATAATAATTTTTGATCGTCGAGTTTTTTTAATTTTTCTTTTCTTGTACAGATGTCCAATGCCAAGACTTGCCTGATGGAACCTTCAGATGCGGCCCCTGTCCATCTGGTTACCATGGCAACGGAAAAGACTGCTATCGACTTTTATGCCGGAAGAATACTTGCTTCCAAGGTATGGAAAGTTATCGTAGTTTCATGTAGGTTCCTGCTTGCTTAATTTTATCAGTAGAAATATGAAATTAAGGAAGAAAAGAGCTTGCTTTACCGCATCTATTTACGTGTCTTGTGTATTTATTTCAGAGTTGTTCTCTGACACTATTCTATTTTGCAGTCTTTTTGTTCCGTCATAGAAGCTGAGTACCAATGATGTGATGCACACCTCTACTTTCAGTGCAGCCATAATGAATTATTGTTGGTCTAACCCAGAGGTCCCCAAAGATTTTTGTCTCGTAGACCACTTGCCATGTTTTCGGTTTTGACATTTTATCGTAGTCATAGATCCCTTATAGGTCATTGTGGATCCCAGGGGGTTGGTATAGCCCACCTTGGGTATTAATGTAACCTACTGGACTGTTACTGTGTTCCCCAGGAGTGGAATGCCAGGAGACGTCAAGCGGGCCGCGCTGCGGGCCGTGCCCTGCCGGCTACCTTGGCGACGGCACGCACTGCCAACACGTGTGCGACGCGAGGCGGCCCTGTGACAACAGACGGTGTACTCCTAAGGCTTCCAGCCCGTTCTATGATTGTGAGGGGTGTCCGAAGGGATTCGAGTGGAATGGTACGTTTGAAACCCACTAACTTTGTAAATGTCGTCAGATAGAATAGAATACTTATAAATGTGTATGTGAGAGGTCGAGATTTACTCGTAAGTTCTCTAAATTAAGAAGCAAAATTGGTGAAAAAAATGCTAGAACGTCTGTCTGCTATCCTTTTGTGTACTGGTTTTAATAGAAGTATTGATAGTTAAGACTAGTTTAGGAAAGGTTTGCTTCAAAAAGTTCTCTCGCAATATGTCCAAAGATTCTTGACTGATATCTCAATTTATTATGTTCCAGGATACGCATGCGTAGACATAGACGAGTGTGATTTAATCCGCCCTTGCGATGAGCTGGTATCCTGCGTGAACCAAGAGGGTGGGTTCACCTGTGGCCCCTGCCCGCCTGGTTATGAGGGCAGCAGCGGGTGGAGGGGCGCGGGAGGGGAGAGGCGACGCGAGCAGTGTGTGGACATAGATGAGTGCAGTGAGGGACACGCCACCTGTAACCGAGGAAGACTTTGTGTTAATACTCCGGTGAGTTTAGAACGGTAGCTCAGAAAATGACACCCAATTCAAGGATGATGCTAGCATCGAATCGTGTTGGATGGCCGAGGGGAGACCTACCAGCTGTTGAAAAGGTCTACCACCCTTGAGTTCATTTACATGTCATAAAACAAGAATGTTGTTTTTCCCTTGCAATAATATTCTAACAGTTGCTAATGCTCAACCTCAGCGCTATTTTGGTTACACAGGAAGTTTTGTCAAAACTGGTAGACCTTTTTCTTAGCCCACCGTACCATATTGTCATGGTAACACCACATCCAGAACAGTTTAAAATTTTAAGAACATGCAACATTTGTCCCGCTGCGGTAACGCACCACGCAGGAATCTTAATGTTGGGTTAGTAGAACTATGTGTTGGGAGTTACTCATTTTATGATGTAGGATAGTACAAACAATCCATCAATGAATGTTGTTTGCAAGGGCTCATATACGTGCGTGCCTTGCGGAGGCAGTTACTACGTGAACACGACACGTCCGTGCTTCGACGCGGGCGAGCTTGTACTGCGCTGTGATCCGGCGCATTGCCGCCGCTACAACGCTGTGTGCGGATACGGATATAAATGTGTTTGTGCTGTGAGTACCATTTATTTTTACTGTTCCAGTTTATAGAACGGATAGATTCACCACAAAGGACCATGGTTCTTCATTTAATTGTTTTTTTTTTTATTATCATCATAATTACTTACTCAAAAATTCAATCGTGCTATTTTCCCCTTCTCGCCTTTGATCTTTTCAGCTTCAAGATGGCTTCCGTCACATCCATCACACAACAGTTATAAATAAAAATTGTTTAATTTAGACAAATGATAGTCCATAAAAGTTTTACATAAAATAATAATTACAAATGAAATAAAATTCAAATTACATAAATGTCAAAAACATACAAATAGGAAGTAGAGGGACCATCCGTTACTGGGATAGCACCCCTTAAAGTGTTGTGTGTTGGCTTATCCAGTGTCCCACATATGGAGAGTCCCGTCTGTCCGCCAATGTACTCAGAATGTTGTTGGGGCTACCGCAGGCGTTTTAAGAGCGACGCACATCGACGTTATCAGCTGTTAAAACTTTTTGAAAATTCATATGTTTACAGACGGGCTGGGCCGGCAACGGCACCGTGTGCGGGCCGGACCGGGACATCGACGGCTATCCGGACAACAAGCTGCAATGTGACGAAGCACAGTGCGCGGCTGACAACTGTCCTGATGTGTCCAACTCGGGGCAGGAGGACGCGGATGGTGACGGCATCGGAGATTCCTGCGATGCTGACGCTGATGGTGACGGGATTCCTAACGTGCCGGTAAAATAAATAAGAATAACACCCAACAGTCACATACATAGTCCTGACCTCACACTAGGATTCCCTGTGTCGTGGGTAGCATAAACTACGAGTACCGTGGTACCACAACACCCAGACCCGGAAGAAATACTTGCAGAACATGCAAAGATTTATTCCGCAGCGGGTATCGAACCCGCGCCTCTTGCGTCTCTGCCAAGCAATCACCCGCCACGCCACCGAGGCCGTCATATTTGAAGACATTTCACACAGCACCATCTAGCCCCAAACTAAGCAAAGCTTGGAGGTACTATGGGAACCAGATGGCTGATAGAATACATACTTTTTTTGTAAATACATACTTATAATACATAATACTACAACACCCAGTAAAGTACACTTAGACCGGTTTTATCATTGCGACACACAATGCCAGTTTCTAGAAGGGGTTAGTGGATACAGGTTCTTAGCCAGGTCTCATTTTAATCAGCTAGCTCATAATTTTTTTCCAGGACAACTGCCCCCTAGTTTCGAACCCCGACCAACAAGATCGGGACGAGGACAGAAGTGACAAGCGTGGGGATGCCTGCGACAACTGTCCCCGGAAGTACAACCCGGGGCAGGAAGACGCGGATAAAGATGGACTTGGCGACGTCTGCGACCCTGATATGGATAATGATGGTATGAACAAAGAATGTTTCCTATCAGGAAATAATAAGTTGTAATAATCTTAGAACAACTTAATAAACAGTTGTTTGCAGGATATAGACATAAAAAAGTAAAACCGGTCAAGTGCGAGTCGAATTCGCACACGAAAGAATTTACCGTTTTATTTTGTTATAGTGGCAATAGAAATACACACACTGAAAATTTTGACTCTCTTGTTCATGGGTTACAGCCCACTGACAGACGGACGGACGGACGGACGGCGGAGTTTAGTAATAGGGTTCTGTTGGCACCCTTCGGACTTTTCAGGCAATCTTCAGGCAGCTTGTTTCATAATACACTTGATCTCAGTCCATTTAAAGTTAAAAGATCAAATATCTCACAGTTGAAGTCACAAGGATCAATTTCTACATTGCTCTGCTTTGTGTAAAATCAATGCAAACTCAATAAAGATTCTTTTTCCTAGGTATAATGAACGAAGAAGACAATTGTCCTCGCAAATATAACCCGAACCAAGAGGACATGGATGGTGATAGGATAGGGGACGCGTGCGACAACTGTCCCAGAGTCCGGAACCCGTCGCAAGAGGACGCGGACAGAGACAATGTGGGAGACTCGTGTGACAGCGACGTTGACAGAGATCAGTGAGTACTTTATATAGAAGTAGTGTATAGTAGTAGTGAGTATAGTAGTAGTAGTAGTGAGTACTTTATATCCGATTATATAGAAGACAAAAATGCTTGGGACTGAACAATGCTCCAACTCCTTTTATAAACATGACTAGCAGCCGCCCGCGGCTTCGCTCACGCGGTACCCAGATAAAAAGTACCCTATGTCCCATTCCAGCACACGTAGGTAGGTACCTACTATCCTCATTATTCATTATAATATAGTGTACGCTAAACGATGACTAAAGTATTGCCATCTCTTACCATTTCATAATGACAAACAGTGACAGGGCTAACTTTAAGCAATGGCAAACTTTAGCGAACGAATATGAATAATGGTATGTAAGTATATTCCGTAGTTTTTGCGTGAAAGAGTAACAAACATACCTAAATCTAAAAATTAAGAAATTTCGGTGAATTTAGTAAAAATTTTGAGAGTTAAGGTCATGGGCGCCGGCAGAAATAATTTCCAGGTGGTGCAGATTTTAGTTTTCTTACAATCTTTGCCGTATATGATCTTACTTCTTACTTCTTACTTCTTACTTATATTATAAAGTTGAAAAGTCTTAGTTTGCTTGAAATTACCGGCGTAAAGCTCAAAACGCAACGATAGCGCATTCTAATTTTACCTGTGCTGCCATCTAGTACGAAAGTTTGTGACGATGTTTGGATGTTTGTGCCTCAATCACGCCTAAACAGCTGAACGGATCTGAACGAAACTTGGAATATACATAGTACATGTACCGGATTAACATATAGGCTATTTTTTATCCGGGTACCACGCGAGCGAAGCCGCGGGCGGCAGCTAGTATATTATAAATGCGAAAGTTTGTGAGTTTGGATGTTTGGATGTTTGTGCCTCAATCACGCCTAAACGGCTGAACGGATTTGAATGAAACTTGGAATATACATAGTACATGTACTGGATTAACATATAGGCTATGTTTTATCCGGGTACCACGCGAGCGAAGCCGCAGGCGGCAGCTAGTTGTTAATAAAAAGATGAAATTTTAGTCTGAATGTTCGAGACATTTACAAATTTCTGACTATTCATTATGAATTTATTATATAGGTACCCAGTCGTCACGGCTCACACCTATTTGTTCACGACGATCGAAATTTAAAAATTCTAAATTGGTGGGCCAGGAGTACCGGGATCGATTTTAATCCCAAGGGGTGCAAGTGCACCCTCTGGCACCCCCTTGCCGGCGCCCATGGTTAAGGTAAACTTTTCAAAACGCAACGATAGCGCGTCAAAATTTGATCAGAATTAGCAGCGACATCTAGTTTTCAGACGTAGAATTACGTCAGAACTCCATGAATAATCAAGATTGGAAACTTATTAGACCAGTAATAATTTATGCTTCCTTTCACAGGTAATTTGACATTGACAGTTCCTTTTCCATATGTTTTGTATCATCTATTACTAATCTTTGGTATCATCGCTGTCATATGTCAAAATAAAAGTATTCTATTTTTCATGAAAAACATGCCAAAAATAAAGAATTTGCAGGTAATTATGACATCAACTAAATGAGAAAAATCGGCTCTTTAATTTGATATAGGTTATGTGCAGTTTTAGACCAAAAATTGATTCCAGGTTTTCATCCCTTTTCACCCCTTTAGAGGTTGAATTTTGAAAAATGCCTTCTTAGTACACCCCTACGTACCAAGGTTTACCTACACTGAAAATTTCAAGTCTCTACGTCCAGCGGTTTAGGCTGTGCGTTGTCTGTCAGTCAGTCAGTCAGTCAGTCAGTCAGTCAGTCAGTCAGTCAGTCAGTCAGGACAAAGATTCTTATAATATAAGATTGTAAAGGGATCGTTTTACAAAAAAATTATCAATCGTGGTTTCTTGCCTGTATCTTCCCCGCTTGGTCGCGTTACGAACAGGTGTAAATGCAACGTAGATTTAAGACGTGTCCAAGAGATCCTCGTTATTTTATGGAATAATTTTTTTTAACTTTGACTTTGACTTTAATATCCCAACTTGTAAGTTTAACCCAAAACCACATGTCCCCTTCGCCAAACCACTTTGTGAAATACACTACTCAACAAAGTCTAGGGAACAAGCAATATACTTCAACTTATTTTACGAAAATTCGTAAAAAAAGTACTAGAGACTAAAATTTATAAATGTAGGCTGGAAGAGAATTAAATAATGTGTTTGAAATTCAAAAAATTATAACAAAAATGTAAATGCTTTTCAAAATAAGAAGGGAATACCTAAATTGGTCGCAGAGTAAGGGGTTTGCTAGCATAAAGTGTTAAGTGATTTTTGTCATGTATCGTTTTTTTTCTTGTGAAAGACCATTACCGCCAAGTTTTTCTAGATTTTTGAGACTCTAAGCGTTAGGTCACGTCGTCATTTAACGCGGGAAGAGATGCTTAGGGCTGTGGGAATGTTGGAAGCTGGACGCAGTCAACGCGATATTGCGGACGCTGTTAACACACAGCCAAGCATAATTTGCCGATTATGGGCACGCTACAGGGCTACAGGAGATGAAGCCGAACGTCACCGAGGAAGATACAGGGTCACTACCCAGAGACATGATCGATTTCTGCAAAATGCTGCAAGAAGGCAGCCCCAGATTACAGCTCCCCAGTTGGTAGGAAGACTCCAGTCCTAGCACCAAGTGGTTATCAGTGACCAAACTGCCAGGTGAAGATTACATGAAGTCAATCTCTGCGCTCGCAGACCATTAAGAGTTCCAGCTTTGCGACGTGGAAATCGAGGGCGTCGTTTATTGTGGGCTAATGCACATTTGCGATGGACCGACAATCAGTGGGCACGTGTTCTCTTTTCTGATGAGTCTCGCTTCGGATTTCATCCTGATTCAAGGAGAGTGCGTGTTTGGTGTGTCTCTGATTGCCAAAGTCGACTCCGAAATCCTCAGGAAGTTCATCCTTATCAAGGCGGAACGATCATGGTATGGGCTGAAATTCGCCTGGGTGGGAGAACTGATCTCGTTTGCATACGAGGCAGTTTGAATGCAGAGCAATACATTGAGCAGGTAGTGCATTCTATGGTCATCCCTCACCACCAGCAGTTCGGCCAAGATTTCATGTTCATGTCCCTAAAGATTAAAGATGTGATAAAAAGTTACATGTAACATGCCTCTTGAAATAGAAGTTCGTAGTTATATCAGTATTGCAAGGAACAAATATTACATATTATGTTTATCAAAACCAAAGATGCACATTTTCTGAATTGATGCTTTACGACGTAGTAGACCTGGTCTAAGCAAAGTTTGTTCTGGAAAATTAGTGATTATAACTTTATTTGGTTTTCGGGTATAAAACGTATATTTCTGTATTATTTCCAGGGATGGTATCCAAGACGGCCTCGACAACTGCCCACTGGTCCCGAACAGCGACCAACAAGACGTGGACGGTGACGACAAGGGAGACGTCTGCGATGATGATGATGATGGCGACGGCATCAACGACTTAGACGACAACTGCCCGCTCGTGGCTAACAGAGACCAGAGGGATTCTAACAGTAAGTGTAACTTAGCATACCATAATCAATATAAATAGTTTCATTCAAACTCATTGAACTCGGTCTCAATATCAAAATTAAATTTGAATGTCATGGTTACGCCTTTTTGTAACGCGACCAAGCATGGAAGAATCAGAAGAAAAACATGAATTCATGCTTGGCTATTTTACTATTACATCTAAACATCTAATCGATGGGACTATGCTGGAATCTACCAGTTAAAACATTTATATATGACAATAAATCGTTAGAGCGAGTGCATTTAAATTTGAATGAGCGTTCGTTGTGGAAATTGATTTTTGTTGTTTCAGATGATGGAGTCGGCGACGCTTGTGACAACGACTTCGATGGGGACAGCGTGGTCAATGAAATAGATAACTGCCCTAACAACTCTCGAATTCATACTACTGACTTTAGGTAAAATAAGTTAACTTAGCTGACAGAAGGGAATGGAAGGAGAGAACATGCTGTATCGATCCTACATAGAATGGGATAAGGGCAAGAAAATGATGATAAAGTTCAACTTAGAATTAACTAAAACTTAAAATCTCAAATTGATGTAAAATATTTTTTTTTTACTTGGACATCCATTTTTTCCAAGTTGGATCTTGGACAGCAAAAACAATTCTAAGATAGATTTTAATAATAATCTATAACTTTTTTCAGAAACTATATGACGGTCCGCTTGGATCCCGAAGGCGAGTCCCAGCAGGATCCTAACTGGGAAATAGCGAACCAGGGCGCTGAGATCCTCCAGACTCTTAATTCAGACCCCGGCCTGGCGGTCGGCTTTGAGCATTTCTCGGGGGTCGATTTCGAAGGGACGCTTTTTGTGGATACGCAGATTGATGATGACTACGTTGGCTTTATATTTGGGTAAGGGTTTTTTTTAAATTAGTTCTTATTTCTTTTGTCACGACTATTTAGTTATATGCACTGTGGTTGGCTTATGTAAACTGAAAAAAAAAACATAGTACGTAGGTACTGAATAACTAGTAGTACCTAATGCATTTTAAAATGAATACCAGTTCCAACAATGCAATTTAGGTACATTAAAGTATCTTATTATAGCAAATTTGTATCTACTACAAACTGTTGTATGTAATAAATACGAATAGTCAGAAAGAAAGTCACAATGAATAATAAAATATTAAAAAAAATACTATAACCAGGGCTTACCTCAAGGCCCCATTCTAGTTCCAAGCGTTTTCACTACTCATAGAAATACAATAGCTTCTTATCTTCCTTACCAGGTATCAAAATAACAAGCGGTTCTACGTGGTTATGTGGAAGAAGAATACGCAAACCTACTGGCAGACGACGCCGTTCCGAGCGGTGGCCGAGCCTGGTATACAGCTGAAGCTAGTCAACTCCAAGACTGGGCCGGGGAAGACGTTGCGGAATGCGCTCTGGAATACAGAATCTACGCAAGATCAGGTACCCTTAAACTTATATAAATTCTGTAAAAAAGTACCTAACTGGTTGTACAAATAGTTGAACATATTGGAGTATACGCCTATAATTCAGCCAAACCGGATATACAATTTATGTAAACCACCCATACTTAACCTCAAACCTAGTTAAATTAAGGTGTAAAAAATTATGTTTTGAGGTTTATTTACCTAAAACTAAAGTGATTTCATCGTAATAATGAAAAATACGCGACGGTTTGTTTACATAAATTGAATCTCCAGTTTGGCTCAAGGATAGGTAGGTAGCTTAGAGGATATTCCCAAGGATTTTACCTACCACGGAGAATGAGATGACTATTCGTTGTTAAGGATTACTTAGATTAGAATTCAATCTATTATAGATTAGGTGCGGGATTTGCTTAATTTTAATTTATATTTGCTTTATAATCTTGTGACTTGTGTATATATGACTGTCTGAAGCCTGGTCTGAAGATCAGATAAGGAAACTACCACAAGTTTTCTTATCTGATCTTTAGAACAAAAACAATCATGTCATATAACTTTCCTACTTTCATTTTTTTCCACCAGGTCACCCTCCTCTGGAAAGACCCTCGCAACGTCGGCTGGCGCGAGAAGACCGCATACCGCTGGCGTCTTCTCCACCGGCCCAAGATCGGTCTCATCCGGCTCAAGATCTACGAGAACAACCGGCTGGTGGCCGACTCTGGCAACGTCTACGACTTCACTCTGAAAGGAGGAAGACTGGGTGTATTCTGCTTCTCTCAGGAGCTGATCATCTGGTCCAATCTTGTGTACAGGTGTAATGGTGAGTAGCTTTGATCCTAGTAAGTGCTCTAATACCTAGTCTTCGTCTATCGCTGGCGTCTTCTCCGGCCCAAGATCGGTCTCATCCGACTTAAGATCTACGAGAACAACTGGCTGGTGGCCGACTCTGGCAACGTCTACTTCACTCTGAAAGGAGGGAGACTGGGTGTATTCTGCTTCTCGCAGGTGTTGATCATCTGGTCCAATCTTGTGTACAGATGTAATGGTGAGTAGCTTTGATCCTAGACAGCCTCGGTGACGTGGCGGGCGATTGCTCGGCAGAGACGCAGAGAGGCGCGGGTTCGATTCCCGCTGCGGAAGAAATGTTTGCATGATCTGTAAATATTTTTTCCGGGTCTGGGTGTTGTGGTACCAGGGTACTCGTAGTTTCTGATACCCACGACACAGGAAATCCTAGTGTGGGGTCAGGACTATGTATGTGACTGTTGGGTGTTATTTATTTATTATTTAGTAAGTAACCTAATACCTAGTCCTCGTCTACCGCTGGCATCTTCTCCGGCCCAAGATCGATCTCATCCGGCTCAAGATCTACAAGAACCGGCTAGTGACCGACTCTGACAATTATTATGATATTTACCATGATTCGATGATTTTTGAGTTTCCTATAAACATTTGCTTGTAAAAAAAGTATTTTTTTGTGCTCGTCTTGCGAGTCGAACGGAATAGGGTTTTTAAACTGGTAATTTTTCGTTTCACAGATAAAATCCCCTCCAACATAGCATCGGAGTTGTCGACAAGAAATCACTTCGAAGTTGATCATGACTTTTTCTACGCTTAAATTAACTAAGTTGTAACTAAGTTGGTTTTCCCCAGGTTCGGCTTTAACAAACTAAAACTACCTAACTTTATTTTGTAAATACTGTCCTGAAGTATCGATTACCTCAAAATAATGTAATGCCTACTTATTGAATATTTACTTATTAAGTTTAAACGATTTTAATAAAGTAATTTTATATGGTACATGTTGCTTTTACTTCACACCACACAAATGTTGAACTCGTAAATGTTGTCGCAAATGGTTGTAAACAATTTACATGACACCGTTTTGAACAATAAACTTTACGTAAACAGTGTCTGATGAATCCCGCGCGAAACAACTTTGAAATTATGATTAAAACAACGAATTCCTTATAATTCTTGCTGAAACATTGCTCTCGTAATCCGCTCTCTGAAATTCAGCGAGCGCTGCTCGAGGAAATGGCAGCCATAATTTTAGTTAAGTCGTTTATGCAGTCTGGTAAATATAACTTTAGTAATATGGGTTGGAATGTTGGATACGACAGTTTGACGATCTCTGTGGCGTGGCAGGCGAGTGCTCGTCTAAGACGCAAGAGGCGCGGGTTCGATCCCCGCTACGGGTGAAATGTTTGTATGTTCTGCAAATATTTCTTCCGGGTCTGGGTGTTGTGGTATCATGGTACTCGTAGTTTCTGATACCCACGACACAGGGAATCCTTGCGTGGGGTCAGGACGCGTAGTCCTGTGACTGTTGGGTGTTATTTATTTATTTATATTTATTTCTTCTTAGTCTGGGTGTTGTAGTATTATGTATTATAAGTATGTATTTACAAAAAAGTATATTAAGTATTCTATCAGCCATTTGGTTCCCATAGTACAAGCTTTGCTTAGTTTGGGTCTAGATGTATCCACAAATATTAATTTATTTATATGATGTCGATTCTCGTCCGAATATTGCACGCTGGTATTTTTTAGCATATGCCGTGGTAGTGATAGTTACATTTTTTATAGTTTGAAATAAATAAATGAAAAGAATATTTTTCAGACCTTTGGACATTGGAAACAACGTCAAGTAAACAAGATGGGAAAACAGAGGCTGCTTCGGATAAGCTCAAACCGTAAAATCGACAAAATAAAACGAACTCTGGTGCAATTTGCCGCGGATAAAAGGATTTTCTCATGAAATTCTGCGACAGTATTACAAGCAAGTAGATTACTCTGCGGACAAGTCAATATTTACTTTATAGTGTTAGGAAATGTTCCATGCTCTATCTGATTTTGACGAGTAGTACTAGTTTTAGTAAATATTTCTTTTGTATTTTGTAAATTATATTTGAAATGAATTGAGATATTTATTTGTATTAGTTGTAAGTTTGTATTTTAAATATTCAAACTGTGAGTTATACATTAAAATTAAATTCTACAAAAAATTAGGCATACCAATTTTCCAGAGTGTATTTCAGTAAAATTTAAATTCATTCGATCTATCTCTTTTCGGAAACTTCTTACTCATCATTCTTTACATATTATTTTTATGATTTTTCAACGATTTGGTGCATTATGTCTAAGGATGTAAATTACATTTGACTGTCAAATTATGAACGGGTTAAGAAAAAATAAATCACCTTTATTATAATATCACAAATATATTTTATGTATTTATTGTACATAATATATTTAGATAACACAGACGAAGTAGACTTTTACTCAGAGAAATTAATGAAAGTTACAAACAAATTAGAATCCCAAAAGGACAATAATTCATTGAATAACACTGTGCTACAAAGATTTGAAGTTAGTAAGTTATAATAAATGTTGTGCTCAGGCAAGGATCTGCGTTCTCACTACATTAAGTATTCCACTCCACACAAATCATGTACAACATTAGAAATAAAATACTATAAAAATAAGCATGATTTAAGTACTGAGGTAAGTTCTTAAAGTGGCGCAAACGCAAAGCCATTTGACACTTTAATATATAAAATGGATAGGTCTGGAGAACATATTTAAAATACATACATAGAATAAAACAATTATTATAAGTTTTCAAAGTTAGTTATCGACTATTTTGTAACATCTTTTGTGGGGTTCGAGGACGTGTACTTATGTACCTAAAGCCTTAGAACTTAATAATATTCTAAATTCAGTTAGCTGTATCAACATACAAACGATATGACCAGTTTTTTCTGGATATTTTTGCTAAGGTATTCGAATAATTTGTGCTGTTTGTTTGCGTGTGTTTTTAGTTAGGACGGAAGAAAATAACAACTTTCCAAGAATAATATTAAATATCAAGACAAAATCATAAAACTATAAGGTACCTAGGGTGCTTTATTGCTCTATCGCCAGTCAGATCAACTGGTGAGTTAGTAGATATACAGAATTTTTTCAATTAAATCTAATAACGAACAAAATTTTATTGCATTAATATCTTCTAATGTTACACCAACGTCTATTCTAATCATATTAAAATCTTAACACATATACATTATGTATTTTATTTATTTATCCACTTACTACATTATATACAAAACTGATATAATTATTGAAGTACTGCAATAAAATGGTAAAATTTGTGTAAGTAATATTATTTGGTATAAATGAACACATTGTGATGACCTTATTATTGGAAGTCCAGGATAATCAGTTTTTTATGCAGTTGATTTAATATGTCAAGTGGTTAAAATAAAATATGTCAATATAATTTAAAGATATACAAATGAGTGGAGTTGTTTCGTGCGGTCCAGTTCATTCCGATAGGTTATTTTTTACTATCTGTACAAACTAAACAATATCAAACTTTAATAAGTATATTGCCCACTTATAACAATCTTTGTAGAACAAGCGAATTGTAGATAAGTTTATTCCTCCAAGTCCTACATACATTTTAATTATATAGAATGTTTATTTTTATAAATATCCCCGAATACTCAAACGCATCTCAGAGTTGAGCACGTTTCAAGTGACGAGTTTTTGACAGATTTTCATCAAAAACTGACAAAAAATACCGTGATTTGAAACGTGCTCAACTCTGAGTCACGTTTGAGTATTCGGGGGTTAATCTACTATTTCTACAAACGTCAGTTTAATCGTAACTCTCTGACAACAGCATTTACAACGTGAGCACTTATTATTGTATTGTCGTTTGTCTTTCCCTTAGTACTTACTGAACCACGTCTATTCTGTACAAGATCATCTACTATAAAGTCGAGTTTTATATCGTTGAAGTAGATTTGAGATTTAAATGTTGCAATATTTTTAAATTTATTAAATTTATGATTCCCTCCAAAACAACGTCAACGAAAAACATATAACTCATAACAACAATATCAAATCTAGCTCGACGATCTAATGAGAGTGAAGTTAGTAAGAAATAACATCCATTGGACCTTCTATCTACAGATAAAACATTGTTAGAATAAAATTTAGCGTATGTACAGCGAATATGTATATTTGTATAATCGAGATTGAATACCTTATAGATATCCTAGAAATTAATTAGGTAAGAAATCGCAAACTTTGTTGATGCATCATTTTGTCAATAAGTATAAAGTAGAAACCATGCATTTTTGATTTAAAATCATAGATTTATGTATCTAGTCGAGTAGCATAAAAATTCAATCACCAAATTGCATGCAATATTTTTGGTATCAGGAATATTCATAAAAGATGAGCATAAAAATATTTTTTACTACGATTAAACATGAATAAAAATAGTTTCAGATATGATGAGTTCTATGTAGTGCTTGATTCAGTCGGATAGGTAGATCAATCAGAAAGACAACTTTATAAAACAGCGTAGTGCAACAGTACAAGATTTTCAAAAAGATCTCAACAAAACTGAAAAAGGTGGTCTCCAAAATCCTTATTTTACATTAATAGTACTTTTGGTGTTATATAATATGTTATGCTTAATACTTCATTATCATCAGTCCTCATCGCAGGTTTCACTGCAAAAACTCTTACTGGCTTTTTTCATCATCTTTGGAAGTTTCAGTATGATCTTCACTATCATCTTCATTTACCTGCGTGAACATAATTTTAAATTAATTTAATCATTGGTTGAATGTGGATACATAAAAAGAGTAGATCGAAGAAGAGATAGATGAATTGTGTAAAAGTTGATATGAGTAAGAAAAGTGTGAATACTAAGATGATTGGGAGTGAAAAAGAAAAACATGTTGTGCCTACCCAATCAATATAAGTGTGATAGATGATGAATTCCTCTAGTGCTGGTTTGGCTAGCACATCGGCAGGCTCGGCTACCTCTAAGTAGCCTCAATCTAAGCTGGGGTTTACACCAGAGGTAGTGCTCTAAGACAGGCTCGGCTAGTACATGGTCTAAACTAGGGAAAGAGCAAAAGTATGACAAAGTACCTCTAAGGCAGGCTCGGCTAGGCATGGTCTAAACTAGGGTAAGAGCAAAAATATGACAAAGTACCTCTAAGGCAGGCTCGGCTAGGCATGGTCTAGGATCAGGGCAGAAGATAAAGACGATGAAGTATCTCTATGGCAGGTTCGGCTAGGCATGGTCTAGGATCAGGGCAGAAGATAAAGACGATGAAGTACCTCTAAGGCAGGCTCGGCTAGCACATTGTCTCTGGCGGCGCCGGCGCGGGCGTGTGCGGTTGCGCGGCGTCGGCGGAGCGCTGGCGCGGCAGCTGCGACGAGTCCAGCACGATGGACGGCCGCGGCGGCAGGCTCTCGCTCACCATGTGCGACAGCGACAGCTCGCTCGACGCGTTCGTCTCGCCTGCGCATGCCACCAACCGTTAATCTAAGTTCCCGGACTGCGGAGAGAATGGTAAGCTCAGAGAGCTGTTTTATAAGGACGTCCACAACCACGGAATGTTAGCGTTGGATTGTTAGTAGATCCAGAAATGTTGCTTCGCCTAATGTCCTTAATCCTTCGTCTAATAAGAAAGAGTCGATGGACGGCCGCAGTGGCAGGCTCCAACTCATCCGTGTGCGACAGCGACAGCTCGCTCCACGCGTTCATCTCGCCTGTGTATTTCACCAACCGTCAGTCTAAAGTTTTCGGACTGCGGAGAGAATGGTAAGCTCAGAGAGCTGTTTTATAAGAACTTTCCCAACCACAGATTGTTCAGACTTGTTAGTATTTTAGTGTAGGGTAAGTTTTACCTTCTGAAAGAACTTGGGAAAAGTCCTGGTTAACTGATTAAAAAACCACTGTGTTAGAATTTACTGGAAAGAGGGCAGAATTAGTAAGAACATTACGGTTACATGGAATAATGATGGTAAGCTTACCTGAAGGTTGCCGTGGTACAGGAAGTAAGACATCTCCGCAATTCTCCTCTCCCAGTAACGGTTGAAGCGGTGACGGAAGATCACGGGTGTCGATAGCTGACGCTCTCCGTAGCGTCCTGTAAAGTGATAACCACTAGAACATAGTGCTATTAGAAGAGTCAGAGTCAAATCCGTCATGGATATTGGAAACGGGTTCCGTCACGGATTTGTTTGGATATGGATTGGAAGTGAGTTGCGAGGGTTAAAGAGTCAAAGCTCCATGTCGGTATCAGTACCAGCCTCTGCCGCGGCAGCCTCCCCTGTTCCCCACGCTGATCCACTGTTTTGGGGGTGTTTTCCTGACGGCTGTTGTACGTTTGGCTAGGACGAAGGGGATGGATTGCGCACTGGTTAAATAACGATTAGAGCTCAAGAACAGTGACAATATTTACCGGTTTAACAACCTGATGCGATAGTCTCAAGATCTAAAGCGGAATCAGTACTAACTAACCTCTGATGCGGCAGCCTCCTGTCCCCCACGCTGAGCAGTCCGCTGCTCTGCGCCGGGGGGTGTTCCTCGGCGCTGGTATTCACGCACACGCTGATGTTGATTCCGCTAGCCTCGCCTTCTGCCTCGCCTGCCTCCTCCTCGTATCTGTCCAGCACAGACCCCAATTCTAGGCTATGTGTTCAAAATCATAGTTATAGTAGTTTGTTGGGAGTGGGACGCCACAATAAGCTGTTTTACCTTTCCCGGATGGCTTTCGATGTGAAAGAATGTTAGAAATGTAAGAACATGGATATTGGCAGTTTATTTATTTAGAATTCTTATTGTTTATTTAGTTGTATCTACAGTACTGTTCAGTGCACAAATTAATCGAACCTTGAATAGAAGTAGGTAAGGTACCTGCATAATACCTATCGAGTTTGATCGATAACAACACAATTATTCGCTAACAATAATACCTACCTAATAATACGTTCTCAAAATTCGGTTTCGCAATTCGGATTAGGATCGTTTACCTAAACCGAGCCTATTGTCGTAACCCCACGGTCGATTTTGTTAATCTATCAACTGCCGGCGATCGCAATATATTTTAGCTTCAATTTCAAAGTAAAAATATTGGTAGATAGGTCATTTTAGTTGACAGTTCTAAATATATCAAAAGGTAGCTTCCTTTTATAGCAAAACCACCCACTAAGGTGGGATTTTTCAAAATTCAATCCCTAAAGGGGTGAAAATATTTTATGGATTTTTTAACGCAGAGTGTGAATACTTTAAATACAAAATAAATGCAAACGTGCTTCAAAATTTTAAAATAACCCTTAAAACGAGGTAAAATAGGATGTCAAAGTTTTGAGAGCTCGGTTTGGATACTTTAAATAAATATATAAAAGGACACATGTTGCAGGGTTTTTAAAATGACCCTCAAAACGGGGTAAAATGGAGTGTCAAAAATCACACCATGCGAGCGAAGCCGCATTAAAGAATAAAAACTAGTTTAGAATACAATATTGAAATTGTCGAGATTTAGCCCATTTTTCAACATGCCTAGTAATATTCATTTTAATAAAAAAAAACTCGTACCGTAATTATATTGGTCAGGATATGCTTAGTAACTTAAATGGTCGACCTGATATGATGCAAGAAGCACACAGATCTATCACCTAGTACCCAACTCACCGCCTCTGGATAAGGTTCTCCATGATGATGTAGTCGTCCTCCTCAGCTCCTCGCAGGTGCTCCTTCTCCATGAAGAGTGCGAACTCCGGGTTGGACATTTCGCTGGCGTGGCGCCTGCGGACGGAGGGGGACGCGGCGCGCGCGGGGGAGAGCAGCCGCGCTGATGACGTCAGCGGGGTCCTACTGGGCATGTCGCTAGAGGACGAAACAAAGGGTAGATTGTAACAAAGAAGTAAGATGCTCCAAAAGAAGAATGGACATTTCGCTAGCGTAGCGCTGGCGGATCGAGTCAGCAGGGTCTTGCTCGGCATCTTACTTCTTACTTATATTATAAATGCGAAAGTTTGTGAGTTTGGATGTTTGGATGTTTGGATGTTTGTGCCTCAATCACGCCTAAACGGCTGAACGGATTTGCATGAAACTTGGAATAAACATATGTTATGTGCTGGATTAACATATAGGCTATTTTTTATCCGGGTACCACGCGAGTGAAGCCGCGGGCGGCAGCTAGTATCACTATAAACATGGACTAATTAAAGATAAGTAAGATAGTAACAAAGTTAGGAGAGCACAAAAATATATAACATGAAGCATTAAATGGTGCGGAAGATATCAGTCTGTAAAAATAAGATTTAATTCGATAAAAAAGGGTAAGGGCAAAGGGTAGATACAAAAATACATATCTGTAGTCCGTAACACTGTGGCTACATTATCGGTTTCTGTGAATTTGTTGTGTAATGATATGTTACCATAAACAAGGACGTAAAACCTGATCTTCGCCGAAGCTACACACTTGACTATAGGGCTGTCTGTATCTTATAACTTTGTGTTCTGTCTATAGGTATGTTCTTCTTCTATCTTCGGAATAGTATTACTGGATAGTATTCATTCTACAGATAGAGCATTGTGAAAAACGAACCCCGTTGGTAACCTGCCTAAATTTCTGACGCATTAGAAAAACCATCTGGTGATCTAGTTGGTAGTGACCCCGCCTTCCGATCCTAAGGTCGTGGGTTCAAACCAAGGGGTGAAGGAAAACATCATGAGGAAACCCGCGGCTTAGTCAGCTCTGCACTTGTGGACAAGGCCGACTAAGCTGAGAGGATGGAATAGGTGCTAGGCCTACTCCAGCATTCGTCCCGGGCACTACAGCGTCCCGTTTGTGAAGGTAAAAGTTGCCTCCTGACGCTGTATAAATAATTTAATATAAATGGTAAAAGGCATTAGAAAAACTAACAAAAACTCAACAGAAGTTATTGTTTCCTTATAGCGAGCAATATTGAAACTCAAATACGAATGTTTCGGTCCCAGGAATCGAATAAATGTGATTTATTTTTGTAACATATCACCGATATGTGAAGATTTATGAGTAAATAAAACCCATGAGAGAGCAAACATTTCGAACACCTGTTGTGGACTTTTAGATATACCAAAAAGATAACGTCGTTAACAAGTTTAATAAAACAAACAATGAAATCTGTTTTTTAAGTAAGACTTATAGAAAAGGGTGGAAAAACGCTCGCTCAAAAATCACGCGGGGAGAATTCACACAAAAATATCGTGCGGGAAAAGGGGGATTGTCAGAGTTCGGGGTTGGGGCAAAATTTTATCTTTTAATGTAACTACTAGCTTCCACCCGCGGCTTCATTCGCGTGGTACCCGAATAAAAAGTAGCCTATATGTTATTCCAGCACACATACTATGTATGTTCCAAGTTTCATTCAAATCCGTTCAGCCGTTACGACGTGATTGAGGCACAAACATCGTCACATCGTCACATCCTCACAAACTTTCGCATTTATAATATTAGTAGGATTTTCATATCAAATTATTTTTATAGCTTTTAAATTAAAAAAATACATAAATAACATAAAACTTAAAAATAGTTTGCCGCCGACACACCGGGACAGGGCTCAAGTTGTCGGTTATTATTATAGCAACTAAAGTTATAACTATTACTATTTTTAGGTGAAATTAGAATCGTACATCAATCAACACCTAATAATGACCCAGGTAATGATTATGTAGTCCTGGAAGTGTAAGTATTGGGGAGGGCTAAGTCCAGTCGTGGTTGAAGGTTGACGAAGTGAATTACCTCGGCGTGTGTGGAGGAGAGAAGAGTCCGTAGACGGTCTCCAGTTCGTCCGTGATGCTGGTGTACTCGTGCATGGCCAGTAGGAAAGACGAGCGGGGAGCTCGCCCGGACTGCGTCCGCACTGCCACGCCCGCCGCGCCGCCCGTCGCTTCCCACCCTGGTGGAAAGGATATGGCGTGTATGGAATGTCATACGATATATAATTATTTTTGTGGACATTTCATACAGCGCCATCGAGCCCCAAACAAAGCAAAGCTTGGACTATGGGAACCAGAGGGCTGATGGATAGAATACTTATATATACATTTTTTTTATAATGATACTTATTACTATAACACCCAAATACGGAAGATATATTGGCAGAACTTACAGCCACTTCTGATTTAAAGTATTAAGATAGATATGGCTAATACTATTTGTAATATTTTATGTTTTTTTATAATATTATAAATATATATTTATTCTATGGTACCTACGTGTTGTGTAAACACGCATCTGTATCCTAGTGAACTAGATATGTAGGTACCTTTCCATTTTGTAATATCTTAGAATGAACTTCCACAAAGTCACGGCTTGTATAGAGCCTACCTAGGTATATTAAAAAGATAAATAGATAAGAAGTTTTAGTACGGTGCAATTTTTCACGGAAAAATAACGTTAAACAAACTATGACCATAAGTTTTGCGATGCTATAAGTTTTGTTTGCAGAGATGAAGTTCTATAAATGAGGCAATGAATCTGAGAGCCTAGAGATTTAAGAGATTGTCTATGGCACTTGGGCTACAGTTGTGAGCCTTTCAATTTAGATAATGTATACCTAGAGCTGATAAAATGAAACAACAGTATGAAAACATGATAGTAAAGGGATCATTTTCCAAAAAATAGCCAAGCGTGGTTTCTTACCTGTATCTTCCACGCTTTGTCGCGTTACGTAAATGCAACGTAGATTTAAGACGTGTCTAAGTGATCCCCGTGATTTTATGGAATAAAAAAATTACTTTGACTTTGGTGTCTAAACAACTGCCTGACTCTCAGTTGAGTAGTCGCGCACTAACTACCTACTGTGTCATCATCAATTTAATAATACGTAATTCTTCTAAAATTCTTGTGTATATTTCTTAAATGTCATAGCTACAA
Organism: Scotopteryx bipunctaria; assembly: GCA_949320045.1. Lineage (NCBI taxonomy): Eukaryota > Metazoa > Arthropoda > Insecta > Lepidoptera > Geometridae > Scotopteryx > Scotopteryx bipunctaria. The sequence continues at coordinate 2,363,594 of OX439458.1, read as the reverse complement.
ATGCGATGACATAAAATTTATCAGTACTCAAAACACTGAGGACAAAGGTATCACCTGAGTTTGGAGCATACGGTCATGGTTTTCTTAAATTATATGACATCCTGTCAAATCGCCAGTATTCAACATTCCAAAATCCTTTTCAGTTATTTTAAGGAGTTGGGCTGGCTGGGGGAGGGTTAGCAGGGGGGCAATGCACAATACGCCCTTATGCGGAAGATCTTGTTCCCCCACAACTAATTAGAATTAATTAGAACGCTCGGCCAGCTAGGTATTTCGTTTTAAAGCGATGTAGTCATATCAAGATCTAGTCATGAAGCGATCTAGTCATACCTACTATCTTAGTCATTCGAAAAATAGTCATTAAACTTTTAACAAACAGACAAATAACATCAATTAGTTCAATCAATACAACTAGTGGAATCAGATCCCTATCACCAGGGTTCCCACTTATTAAACTTTTATGATATCTAAGGGAGTTGTCATAATGGCAATTTGCGGGCGTGTCTCCAGCGAGCCGACCCGTAAAGGTAATTTAATACACCCGCGCTGAGCTCGCGGCGAGCACGTTCACAAATCAACTCGAAGAAAAAATACTCTCAAATTGCTAGTGTGAAGACAGATTGAAAGGGCGCGGCGTATCGGTCACGCCTGTGGCACGCTACGAGCGCGCTTTTATGCGACGGCACGTATTTATCAGTGGCATTCATGTTTAATTTTAAACTGACAACATATCGTCTTAACACGCCACTGGCACCGACAGTGCGCCTGTGGTGTGCCCTCCCTAAACCCAATGCACTAGCATTCAAAATGTATAAGAGAGTCGCGGCACAAAACATTATACAAGTGGTGCACCGATGGCGCGCCCGTCTTTTTTACCTGGCTTGCGCTTAAAGGTTTGCTTACTTTCGAAGTAAGCAAATCTGATATTAGTCCCATTTGCTACTAGGTCATGTTGCAATAGGACGTTATGCTAATAGGGCGTTCTGCTTAAATGTCCTTAACAACCTCTGTGACGTGGCGGGCGAGTGCTCGGCTGAGGCGCAAGAGGCGCGGGTTCGAATCCTGCTACGGGAGTAATATTTGTATGTTCTGCAAATATTTCTTCCGGGTCTGGGTGTTGCAGTATTATAAGTATGTATTTACAAAAAAAAGTAAATACGTATTCTATCAGCCATCTGGTTCCCATAGTACAAGCTTTGCTTAATTTGGGGCTAGATGGCGCTGTGTGAAATGTCCACAAATATTTATTCAAATCGAGCGCAGTTTCAATGACGTCCAAAACATTAAGGCTGGTTTTATTGTTACGCGTTTTGGTAGCGCCGTTGGAGCGCGCGCGTTCGGAGATGTAATGGGGGTAGTAGTTGTGTTTCAAAGTGGCGCGCTTGTTCAGCGCCGTTATATAAACGCGCACAGTTTCACAGCGTCACAGTGCATCGGTGTTCAAGCGCGCGCTGTTAACAGCGCGCTGCCCAACGGCGCGTCCAGCGGCGTGACTATAAAACAAGCCTTACCCCCAAATACTCAAACGCATCTCAGAGTTGAACACGTCTAAAGTGACGAGTTTTTGACAGATTTTCATCAAAAACTGTCATAAAACCGTAGCTTGAGACGTGCTCAACTCTGAGTCGCGTTTGAGTATTCGGGGGCAGGCAGTTAGGAGGGTTTGAATATATCCAGGTAAGTTACCGGTGACAGAGTTGTGCACGGAGCCAGCGTCGACGCCCGAGTTGTCCGGCTCGGAGTGCGTCTGGCTGTGCTGGCGGCGCGGCGCCAGGTGCTGCGCCGAGTGGTGCGCCATGCCGCAGTCGTTGCCGCCCTCGGAGCGCCTGCCACCACGTTGTATTCATCAAACATCTCTCAATTCAGAAGGATTTTTTACCCACCGTTTTGATAAAGAGTTTTAAATGAAGAGTATTTTGACCCATCATTTTGAAAATGGATCCAGCTGCTTTTCTCCTCGAGCATGTCATAAAAGTCAACTAAGGGATAGTATCCTCTAACATGATGAGATACATTAAGCAAGTATTCCCAAGGAGGGTTGACGTCAGGCAGGCGGCCGGTCATAAAACACCTTAGCCAAAAATTATACAGCATGATCCAAGGATCATGCTAGAGTGGGATAAGGGCAAGAAGATGATGATGATGATTTTGAAAATGGGTTATTTGAGAAATAAGACTTTTTCAACCGGTGGATATTTTGCGAAGTTGGTGTTATACGTTTGAACCTTGGAATATTATTATGTATCTATAATATACTTACTTTATCTCAAGTGTGTATTTGTGTAGTATAATTATGTCCTTTCAAATAGGTAAAAGTTTGGTGTAAGATAAAATAATAGTGAAGATTTGAGTGTATCAAAAATATCTTACCACACGAGTACAAAAGTATGGTATTGCGTTCAGATTAAAATAAACTTGAAAGTTGAGAATCAGAAAGAAGAATCCAAAAAAATCAGAGATTAAAATGTTATTAAAAATATACAGTTCTATTTACCAGTTCATTTAGTAAGTTGTTTAAATAAATAACTGCGAAGAAGTTTAGATAAATGTTTAACGCCAACGAAATAACAAAACATTGCGTTTAAGTGTTGTTGTGTGTGATGGAATACAACAATAATGTGCTGTTACGATATAGATCATTTACAATGTGTGAGTGTGTGTACAAGCTTAATACAATTGTGGTTATGGTAGTCTAGGTATTTACATAGTAATGCACTACATCTAACTACGCCATCTATGCAAGCTAAGCCAATCGCCAATGAGTCTAGTTGACTTACTGTTTCCACAATCGTCTCCTAACAGATGCAAGAAATGAACAAAAAAATAAATTAAAACAATCATGATGATGCGGAAAATTTGGTTCATGAACACATTTATTGCCGATTCAGTGAATAAGGAAAACAAATATACCGAATTCAGATGGTAATGGATAACGGAAATCGTGGAAACGAAATCACATGCTCCAAACAGTATGAATGTAGCTGGCTTGATTTTGAATATTTTTAACAATCGATTGCTTAAACAATCAAGGACTTGAATGCCTTTGGCACAAGGTATAACAAGATTAGACAGATGTTCAAAAAAATCTAACATTGCAAATCTAATCACAGTGTTTCCACTCAACAAATACTTTAAACAATGTAAAAAACACCTGATAGAAAGCTGTCCCTAAACTTTTATAAAAACTTGTATTCAATTAATGCTTGATATTTCTGCCTAGAGTTACTAAACAAATATCGCAAGTTGAACATTTTCTTATATCTAGGAAGATTGTTTAGAAAGTGATCTTACCGTCTAGTGTTGGCAGTTCGCCTGGTTGCAGCAGAAGTGGTCCTTGGCCGGAGGCTCTGCAGGTCGCCAGGCGTCTCACGAACTTCCGGCAGGAAGGCATCATCGGTGGACGATGGAACTGGAGAAAGAGTTTCCATTTAATGTTATCGAATTTTCCTGATCTACTAAATTCTCCCCATGTAGGAAACATAGTGAATAATTGGCTTTCTGGTTTTTTTAAGTGTATTCTGTAAAATCTGTGGGATCATTTAATTTTGGAAAAGTCTAAAATCTACGTTGTATTTATACTTATTCGTAACGCGATGAAGCGTGGAAGATACAGGCAAGAAAGCGGTTATAATGCATATCTGAATGTTTGCCTAATAATAGCCAAGGTATTCAGCCTACCTTTCTTTTCCTCACTCGGCTCAGTCCTGGCGCTGTCTGAAGACCTCTGCCTCACAGGAGTAGGAGGGATGTGCGGCTTGATGATGGTGATCTCAGGCCCGGCGTTGCTGGCAGCTGATGATGTTGAGGATGTGTCAGCTTCCTTTTGCACTGCTATTTCTGGCCCTGACTGTGGCAGCTCGTCCTGGTAGGCAGAATTTCGGGTGAAGATTGTAGTACAAGTAAAGTATGACGCTATCGATAGTACCTAAGTAGCTATTAAAAAGCGGTGGTGTAAGAAAAACTGCCATAATAGTAAAGTAACAGATAATTCATGTTGCTAAAATGAATTGAAGTAAGATGATAGATACCAGACGCTCTAATGACTTTTGAATTATTGTATAAGCAGAAGTTGAATTGTGTTCATACTGAGAATACCTAGTTCAGTAAAAAAAACAGCCAGTGATAATGAGATAAAGCTGTATAAAAGTAGAGTCTATATGTAATAAATTTTTAAAACATTTGATAGTAATGCAAAGCAAAAGTTAGGTGATATTAAAATATTACACCAATAACATAAATGGTGCTGTCCGACGCAAACGACTTCACACACTATACCAGCCCGTGTTACAAACACAACAATAGAATGACAAAAGTATAAAATAGCAGTAGTTAGACGTACACAACACATTCGAGTTATACTTTGACACGGTCTGGTTTATTGGGAGAATGTCATTGATTAGTACTCACTCCCAAACCCGTAATTGTATGCTATTAAGACGTAAATACTGTCAACTATACTCAATATAACAAATAACATAACAAAACTTCATTCCATAAGAAATTTAAATTTATAAAAATTGCAAAACTAAATTCGCTTGAAACACAAAGCTACAAAAATTTCAGAAGAATTTTCAGTTATATGCAGTTTAATTTTCTGCTTTTTAGGCAACGCCAATATTAATTTGTGGTTTAGTATGTGCATAGCATATGAGCTAAATATGAATATGCATAGCTGGCACGTTCATAATGATAAGTCTAGTGCGCTACCTCCTTTATTATCCTCTTATTTTTGCACTCCTCTTAACTAGGAAGGCTTGCTCACAAAAACCTACTCTTTCATTATGCAACTCCAATAACTTTAAAACTAAACACTGTTCTGAAATCAAACGTCACTTACACAGACAGTTTTTGGAGGTATTACAAAACCTACACATACAAATTGAGGACACTATTCTGAATTTACGCAACAGTTGGAGGATCATAAAACAAAAAGCCTCTAGGTATGAGTCGTTTCAAACAGTATGTCGAAGTCAAGGATAGTAGCAAATGCAAGGGGCTTACATCGGAGGGCTGCGAGGCGTGCTCGTCCTCCTCCTGCACGGGCCGCACGGTGAAGCGCGGGCCCGCGTTAGCGCCCGTGTCGCTGTCTGACAGCACCTGTCACACACGGGATGCCTCACTCATTTGACAACTCAATAGTTTGATAAAGGCTCGGATAAAGGTGTTTCTCTTAGGACTTTGATTAAAGAGTGACTGTAAGTTTTCTTATGATTACTTGTGGCTCTGCCCACCCCATTAGGGATACGGGCGTGATAATTATGTTAACTCTTATGTATTCATATCCGACAAAGAAAGATTTGGCTACGGACATTTTGATTTGGTCTTTCACTTGGATATTTGTTGTTACTTTTAACCACACAGATTTTTAGGTTGTGTCGTGAATGATGTCACGAAGGTTTAAAAACACGCGAGAACCTAGTTCGGTGAAAAGGCTCACGTTCTTCTTAGCTGCGATAAGGCGTAATTGAGCCTTTTATGGTAAGGTAGGTATTGCAATTCTTTACTTCAAGCGGTAAAGTTTAAATGCGCAATAGTCTCTATTGAGTGAGGCACCTCGGTTACCTTTGGCATTAAATTACACATATAGCTTGGTGTTTGAAGTGACGTCATTTGACTGCTTTATTCACTAGCGCGTTGAAATACGATTTTACCCCATTTGCCCAATTTTTGTCCAATTAACGTACAAAGTTGAGTAATCTGATATTTCCAACTTGTCAAATCGTCAGTTATATTGAGAAAGCGGCATAAAATCCAATAGAGGAGAATATAATATGTAGGTACGTAAAACACGTTACCAATCGAAATTGGTTAGTAACGGCCAGTAAATAATGGAGTTTAATGTTTACAGATGAAATGTATTTGTGCTTATTTTATTTTGTGCTAAACAGAGTGTAAAGTTATTTTAGAGCTGTAAGTATTACCACAGACCATGTTCCATAACCAAACATTCACATAGGATAATATACATTCAAATGACGTCAAACACCAAATATGCAGCGATTGGAACACATTGCCAGAAAATTTTCTTTATAACGTTTAAATATTACAATGCAAGTAAAATTATTACATATATGCATATTCTGAGAATATGTTCCACGTACAGAGAGACAAAGTACAAAATGATGAGATATAAACGACACAGGGAAACAATAAAGACATGACATGCTGGAAAAGGAGACACAAAACGTTAACGAAATTAGTTTTCAAAGCTTAATACAAAACAGAAAATATATCTTCTGTGACTGATCTAATGCTAAATTAAATATTCTATTAATTTCCAAAGACACGGTCTGAAGATTACCTACTTTATTTGCAAAGCCATTATGGCCTTTTCCCAATTTATTATTCCATTACAAATTCTTCAATTACGATTCATTATCCCAGGGGCACGTTTTGGGTCCCTTTTTGTATCACTTGTAAATAACGAGTGGAATTAAATTTAGAAATATGTATTTTGATAGAAATGTTACCTCAGATCTATCACTAGCAGTTCGAAGCCTTGGAGGTCCAGCCGTGAAGGTCGGAGGAGGTGGTCCGAGAGTATCAGTGGACCCTCGGTTCACCAGCGATGGATGAGTCGCCATGAATCGATGTATCACAGCTAAGTGATTCATGGTCTGCTCGGCCACGTCTTCTAGCTTCCTTAACCTAAATTCAACATTCTGAAAACAGATTGCCAATGTTTATTAGGGTTTCAAAGCTTCAGAAAGTATTAAAATTTAGTTTATTTACCTGTATAGATTGTATTTGACAGTTAGCTTTTTGATTTAAATCCTCCATTTTGGTCGTGATATGTTCTACTCTATCAGTTGTATTTCTTACTCTCTCTTCTATTGAATTAGATAATTTAATTTCCTGAAAAAATTACGACTTTTGAAGAATTGTCGGTACATTAGTTCAAATAAAGCTTTTTTTTAATTTTTGTATTCCATTTGGTCTAGGTTTTTGATTAAACTACTTACTTGTTCCCTAAAATACCCTTCAACACACTCTTCCTCAAAGTCATAAAGTCTTTCCATGTCTTCTTTCTCCAAAAACAGTTTCAGTCCGTTATCATACTGTAGTCTTTTGTGCGAAACATTCCTTGTCACCCATTTGCAGACGTGATATATATGACAAAAAATAATTATAGGTGGCGGTAAGACAGGCTTTCGTTCATACTCCATCACCACTGTAAATCTTTGGAACATCCACACCTGAAATATGTTTTGAGTTTAAATCGCTGGTATGAGGGTAGAAGTATAAATATGATGTACGATAAACGAAAATCGAGTAACACTTAGGAAGCATAAGAAGCAAAATTAATAAAATTTAGTTTTTGAAGATCTTTAAAATCAAGTTAATATTTGAAATAATTCTGTGTACATACTCGTATGTTAACTTAACTTCAAAAACCGTATAAACACGTATAACTCACATCAGAACCAATACTAATTTCTTTAAGTAATACTATGAAGGAAACAAAGCTGGTTCTGATAAGAATTAAAAACTTAAGACATAATAAAGCAAATAAAAACAAAAACCTGGTGCGAGACTTCATTGACTTCGTTAAATATATTGTTAAAAACTGCTATCAAGAGGTTTATGAGTAGGATATTGGCAACGAGCAGGTATATCGTCATCGCAATGGGTGTGATCCATCTTCCCGTGACACACTTGCGTTGGTTCACCTCGATACCGCACACCGGGTCAATGTCCCCAGCGAACACCTCGCCGTACAGCATAAAGTACGGTTGGAAAAACACCTAAAAATAATAAACTAAACGATAACAAAACAAACAGAAAGTATCGATATTCGATAAAGGAGAGGATGAGGATTCGAAACCCATACTTAAACCAGAACCAAATATTAACTAAATACAACTAAAGAAAACTCCTACACTACTCTAACTACGTTTCAAATCTCGCAACAGGTGTCCACGCAACAACATCAAAACTACGTCCAACTTTCGATTCCGCGAACCTGGTGAGAGACCCCGTTGACTTCAATGAAGATGTTATTGAACACTGCGATGAGGAGGTTTACGAGGAGAATGTTAGCGATGAGCAGGTAGACGCTCATGACCAGTGGCGGGACCCAGTGCCCCACCCGGCACTCCTCTAAGCCGGGCAGACCGCAAGGGGGCGCCATCTGCTCCGCGAATACTTCTCCATACAGCATGAAGTAAGGTTGGAAGAACACCTGCAAGGGTTAGTTGTAAATGACTTGTTATAAGATGACCAATACATTACGAATAATGTATGACACATAAAAAGAAGTATTTAAGGGACATGATCTGCAAAATTATATACAGACCATAGCGAGGCAATGATGAATGGACTTATCTTAAAGTATGAAGTATTGGATGAACATAAATTTGAGTTGGTCAGTACACTTGAACAATAAGTGAAGTGTGTAATGGAATATAATGATTACGAAGGTGGTTCTGTTAAAAATATCAATGAAATATGCAATATAGATTTTATGAGTCTTATGTTAGAAGCGCTGAAAAAAATGATCGATTAAGATTATTGTAACCATTTACAAAATAAAGTAAAATCATTTGGAGGTAGAAAACCAGATTAATGCCAGTTCAATAATGATGACCATAGCTACATAGTAAACTACACATTTTTTCATGTATGTTGCTATGGTATTCTTCCATCCGTCGTCCGTTAATTGAATACAGGAACTTGACAAGTTCAGAAGGTAATCTGTATGGCAATGAACCTTGCAATATACTTACTTCTCTGATCAAATGCCAGCTGGCCTCTTCATCGGGATATAAGATCGCCTGCCGCGCCACCCCGAATGACATTAGCACCACCAGTAATAGCACCACGAAGTATATCATGTTCTTCACCATCTTCCCCATCATCGTGACTAGAGGTCCTGTCAATGATAATATTGAATTTCAAATTTAATTGGTCTTTTTTATTATTCAAAAAGTGTCATTTTAGTTTCATAAAATAAATGATATTCCTATTTTGCTATGATGTATGTAGGTACTTATATACCGTGCTAAGGGGTGTATGTACTTATTTACACCTACAATTGTTTTTTACCCGACTGCGAAGAAGAAGGGAAATATAATTGGGTATGTAGGTATGTGCATTCCTTTGGCTGAAGCTGTAGTCCAAACGGCCGGACAGATTTTGAAAAATAAGATGTCATTCGGATTCGTCTGAATGACGAGAGCGTCATAGATAAGTATAGCTTAATGACAAAATGTTGTGTAAAAATCTAATATAAGGCCTTAAGGAGCCATTTTTCATTAAATAAGATGATACAAAACTAAAAACATAGACTGAAATGGTACCAATTTATCACCATTATCATCATTGATCATACTTCTTTAACTCTACGCAGTCGGGGTTTTTGTTCTTTTAAATAAATACTTGTTTAATCAATTTATTATCTTTTAAATCACAATTTCGTTTGAACATTCTGTGTACATAAAAGTCACCATGTAATGAAAATATCAGATTTTGAAAGCTGTGAAGATTCAGTAAGAGGTTTGATGTCTTTTAATTTTTTTTGGCAGTTACTGCATATAACTGCAGTTACTATTTCATAATATTACGCAATTTATGGCAATTCCCATGTTCAATAATGTGGCTCTCTTGTGCACTATGTAAAGTTAGGTACAGAGTAAGTTTATTAATTTCCTAAGTGGTAGCTCCAACTCCTACTGTCGTAACGAGAGACGTTATAGTACTTCGAACTTCTACCTTCAATAATGTTATCGCAGTTTACTCTATAATGACTGTTGTATAAGCTTTTGTGACCGGTGGCAATTCTAGGTAATTTACCTACCTATTTATTTAATTAATTATAAATAAATAGTGGAACGTTCTTCCTTTGTTCATGTCGACTTTTTTCATAAAAAGTTCATCTTCTTGCTGCGTCCTTTACGAGTGAAGTTACGAGAATCCCTTTTCTTAGTGCACCCCAACACAAGTGGAAACCTACATCATCATCATGATGGACCATCTAAATATATGAGTGATGGACTGATCACCTGTCACCATGGTTCACCATCCATCTTGGGACTTTAAATCAGAAGTGGCTGCAAGTTTTATTATAACTACTTGTGGCTCTGCCCACCCCGTTAGGGATACGGGCGTGATAACATGTATGTATGTATGTGTAATTTACCTGCTCCTCGAAATATAGAAGATCTATTTAATATGCTCTCCTATCATTATTATCCCTACACAAGTAAACTTAATAAATTTATGCAAACACCCATTCGTTAAATTCATAACAGGCTCTGAATAGTCTTGATTAGCTGTCAGTTGCTCCAAGTAAAGTTTAAAACATACTTTACAAACATTTGCGAAGCAGTTGGTGATAAATCTCATTGTCAATTGAATGTCTGTTTAAGTAGCAATTTCGAAGTTTAGTTTGTTGCTAATAACTTGTCTGTAACTATCATAAGTAAAGTATAGAGATGACAATGAAAATCTTTGGAAATACAGGATTCACCCAGCAAAAGTGGTGAGTAAAACAATAAAGAGAGTAGACTAGATAAGAATAGAATACAAAATGCAAACATTTTATTTTTACTTCATACTTCTACAGAAAGAAAAGCACAGGACAGAGAAAGGTGGAAGGGGGATAGGGAGGCCTTTGCCCTGCAGTGGGACGATATGGGCTAATAACGGTAATAATAATACTTCTACAGAAGATCATGATTCCTACAGCTACAATGAGGCAACAAACAGATATTGCAGCTAGAAGCTGGAAACACATTCTATGCATTATCTTACTCCCAGTCCAGCAGTAAAGTCAATAATTATACATCGGCACAAAATCTTACCTAGGTACTTATTGACGCCCAGTATATTCAATATCCTCAGGTACCAGTAGATAATATCGACGCAGTAAATGACCCGGCCGACGTCCATCGAGCCGGTGCGCAAGCGTAGCGTCAAACCGACCAGGAAGAATATTATGAAGCCGGCGTCGTACGTATTCCACATGTTCCATGCCCACACACTGAACTTATGTCTGTAAATAAAAAGAAAAACATTCAGTACATGAGCACACGATACAGCCAAAACCGCTCACGTTGTACCCGGATTAAAAGTAGCCCATATGTTATTCCAGCACACATACTATGTATATTCCAAGTTTTGTTCAAATCCGTTCAGCCGTTACGGCGTGATAGAGGCACAAACATACAAACATCCCCACAAACTTTCACATTTATAATATAGTAGGATAACACTAAATCGTGCAAGCACAAAGAGGCCCGTTGTGAGTAAAGTCGACTGTTAATGTTGATGACTAGGTATTTGAAAAAAGAATTTTGAGTGTTATTGACAGAGAAGATTTTATAAAATACAAGGTTTTGTTCGCGCCTTAACTCATATGGAACCCGAATACTATATCTATGCAAAAATCATGTTGCAGCTGCTTGAAAGACGGACAAACTAACAAACAAACTTTCACTTATTTTTACAAGTAGGGATAGGGGCTCCGCTATGAATGTAAACATAATAAAACTTGTCAACAGAAAAATTGCATTCTTCACGATCAATCAGAAAATGTCGAGTGAAAAGACTAGAAGTATGCATCGAATGCAAACGAGCTAGATGATTGAGCGAGTTCTGATTCAGTGGGCAAAGAAAATATAGGAAGCGAAGCGAAAAGATTTCAGAGGTCGGACGATCCATCGTGATTTATATATTACTTGGGGATAGCAGAATTACTCGGGGTGGTCGTAAAATTATCAAGTATTCTCTATTGAGAGGCGGGAATGAAAAATCACTGGTATTTTTACCTTTATTTTTGGAAATAGCAAGATTATCTTCTTTCGTAAGATAATTACCAGAGACTACATGATTAGAAACCCTAAGCAGTACTTGGTTGGGTGTCAAGTTTATATTATTATTGATAATTTCATGTCTATTGTAATAATAGGGTAAAATATATATTTATTTTATGCTACAAAGACAAATTATAATAACATTAAAAACTTTAAGGTAATCAGTATAATAATAGTAAGAAATAAAAATGAGCTCAGTTTTTTATCTGAGTTCGCCTACAGATAGAAAACAGAGCTCAGATCACCGACCGCAGGTAAGGTCCCCAAAAGACTGGCGACGTTACCTCGTTGGATAGCTATACTTATCCTTTGTCCGAGGTAAGCGCCAGCCCTTTGGTCATTGATTTAAATTTAAATTTAATCATAATTTAAACTTTCTCCTCAAAAATATGAGTTACAGGGAAGTTTGTGAAGGAACTCTGAATGGGCTGGACATGCCTTCTATCTTTTCTATTCGTTGATATCTGTTTGTGGCATAGTGATGGATGGTACCATACACTCTAGCTGAGTGGAAAGGCAGGTATATACACATAAATAAAGTCAAACTAATGATTGATAACTCACCTAATAGCCACTGGCTCGGACGTAACAATCTCCCTCACTTTCTCACATAAGAACGTTATTATATAACAAATAGAATATATTTCCGGCCAAGAAGGATCGCGGGCCATCCTCACTAATACTGTATACGTAAACATAAGTAGGAACAATATGTAGGCTATCTGAAACAAGGATACAATAGGTTAGTATTCGAATCTTCACAAAACAATCCAATATCTAATAAAGCAATGATAGAAATATTTTTAGGGCAAAAACACAAAACTTCAAACCGACGCGATGCGAATTCGTAGTGGATATAAATAAGCGATATTAGGTATAAATTTTTTTAGCTAGCTATGTGTTTTGGCCCACACTATGGTTAAAATTGGCCAGGTTGCCCGTGAACATTTATTTCCCTTTCGCGATAATTACCACCTATTTATTAGGTACCTACACCTTCTAGAACTAGTTCGAAAGGAGCACGAAAGAAAACATTTCTCAACATGTTTGTAACTGGTAGCTAAACTGAAAACTTTCAGGATTGAAGTTACGTAATATCCCAAATTTCATCAATACATTCTGCTGTACCGAGTTATTCCTAAACAAATAAAATCAGAGGCTTATCAGATATTCCCGCGCTCTATTCCCCATTCAATTAACATGGGTCTTCGATACCCAAAACCCTAGACTAGTATTTCATCCATATTGAACATTCTGCACAATAGCGCGGTATCTGGGGTGAATGTCTGATATCGTGTACACGGCTGCTATCTTCTCAATAAAACATACAAACATAGTTAATTATAAATACGTGTTTACAATTTTATTACTATTTTGTGTCGATTGCGTTAGTTCGGCGGGACAATTTTATTTTTAGGAAGAGGTTCAATCAGGGTAATAAAATAAGTGGAAATGTTTGCAAACTGGGATTATCAATACATTATCATATTAGTGAGCAATTTTTTATATTTAACCCATTACCCCAAACATTTATAGTCAACGAGGACAATAAATGTGTTTAGGTACATTTTTTGTGACTAACTATCAAGTTGTAAGTTATGATTCGCTATTAGTCCGACATTGATATTTGTGATATAAAAGGCCGTTTAGGTGATACCGGATGCATGCGCCTTGACATCCCTCTGTTGTCTATGAGTTATGGGGCTATTCATTAGCGCACAGAAGCGGAAATAAAAGGAATAAAACGTAGGTGTATTGATTATCACTTAGGGTGGCTTATGGAGAGATGTCATCGAGGGAATTGTATCGTAATGTTTTTATATTGAAATATTACCCTTTGAGGTAAATTATATTACAGATGCCATTACAAATAATTTAATTATTGTCAAACAAAATAAGTAGAAAGAGGATAAATGTTAACTCTATTATTTGAGTTGATGTAATCTTAGTATCTGACTCCCAACAGCAGCTAAGCATATGGCAATACAATATACCATGGTTAAGTTATTCATATCATAATATTATCATTGAATTAATTTAATCCCAGCGAATAATATTAATTATTAATACAGATAATTAGGTAAGTAGATAATGTAATGATGTAATTGATTAATAATCATAATCAGTGATTAGTGAGCCTCTTCGAGGCGCACTTAAAATCCTTTCACCACACTGGTTCGAAAGAACTAGTGACATGACTAATAGTGGTGGTGATATGTTTAAACCAACATAATATTCAATACATCGTTTGAACATCATAAGTTACATTTGAAGGTTGGTCAATTTATATCGTGAACAGTTTTATTTTACATCAACAAGGAAAATATTTCTTCACAAATAGCTGTGTACTCACTGACCGAACAGTTATTAATCGCGAAGCTGCCGCGCGAGGCAAGTGCTCACTTAGTCAGGAGGTGCCTTGCCCGAGGCAAAGGCGCAAACTGCGGGCGAGACACGCCCAGACTAAATAAGCTTATGCTTCGCGCGGCAGCCTCGCGAGGCTGATCGGTCAGTCAGTATGCAGCTCACACTTTACGATGTCGATAAATGGTGTGTGTTAAAACATTGTCACACGCATTATTATCCGTATTTAGCAGATCCCTTTATAAAAGGAAGAAAAATGACGGCACTTCATCAAGTAGTACTTATTACAATTTGAATATAAGGCAATTTTAAACGCGAAAAGCAATTTTCCAAGGCAAGATCAGCTGGTAATCCCTCTACCTTCTCCGTTTAACCCTCAGGGTCTAAGGTACTAACAGCGAGAAGGTGACTTTGCAGAATACCTTTCAGTTCAACAAAATGAACACTTATGCCTTTCTATTCTTGACCTTGTTTCACCACTTCCAGTGATTTATGCGATAATTTGTTGTAAGAGTGAAACGCGGGAATGAAACTATTAATAACCACCTGTAATTGCTACATTTGTGTAGGAATAAAATATAGCCTGCAGCTCTCACGGATAGTGTAGCTTTATATTAGCGTAATAATTTTCAGAATCGGTTCAGCATTTTCTGTGATTCCTGTGTATGTAAATTTTGCTTAAGTGCCATTATATGTATTTATCAAAGTAATACTTTATCTGTAAAATTTTCACCAAATAAAACTTTTTGTTTTTGTTCAGAAGCATTTGCCTACCTAGCAACTATAAGTTAGTGATTATAAAAAATATGTTTCATGAAAATAAACATAAGTAAGTAAGTTCGTATGAGCTAGTGGCCAACTCTTGTGACGGAGTTTTTAGTGCCGCCTAAAGGCCTCCGTCATGGCTTAACGACTTAAAAGCCGGGACCGACAATTTAACGTGCCCTCCGAAGCACGGAAGCGCTCAGCTCGTAATGCCACTTGCAGTCACCCATCAAAATTGTGACCGCGCACAACGTTGCTCAACTTCAACGATCAATAAAAAAATTAAACATGACTTATGACTCACCGAATCTGCCCAGAACTTTGTGATGGGTGCCGTGAAGAACTCGTAGATCTTCTTCCTGAGGCGCAGTGGGCGCATGCGCTTGTCTTCGAGGGCGTGCGGCTCGGGAAGCTCCCGGTACGAAGGCTCCCAGCCTATTTTACCCACTTTCCCGTTCTGATCGACTCGAGTTTCACATTCGGCCCCTGAGCCAATCAACGCCTGCTTGAGTCCAGACAATAAATATTACAAACATTATGTTCACAACGTACAAAATAATAGAAAAAAAAACATTCTCAAGAGCGATCTGGAAGTATTAATCGTGAACTTGAAGTAATTTAGAAAGTTATCGAGGTAGTAAATGATGCTAAAGTTATAAAGTATTACATACATAGAAGCAAATATCGGAGCAGATAAAGGTTTATAAACGTAACATTCAAAAGCTTTTAGCCGTAATGTTTTTCCGTTCACAGGCTCGATCGGTAAATGATAAAAGATAGAGACAGAAAATGTAAACAGTAAAAGCCGTCGAATAAAGAATTTAAAAACGAATACAGCCTCACTCTGATATTAAAACAACAAATCTAACTACGGGCTACATCGGCAAAAAATCGAAGTTTTTCATACAACATTAATATCGTCAGCGTTTATAGTCCACCTCGAGCTTTTACTCTTAATTAAATTGAAGCTTCCAGCAGTAAAGAGTTATAAAAAAGTCTTTCTGAACTGCAAAAAGTTCGTTAATTTTTAAAGTCAAATAAGCGAGAGGTCGTAAATTTACGGAACCGTACTCGAGTGGCGAATTCAAGGTGAGACATAAACGATAAGACGGCCTATAAAGTGGAGCTCGAAGACGCAAGGGGTGAACGAAGAGCTTGAAGAATAGAAACGTCACGAAAGGCCACATTTACGCAAAGCTCATACGGCTCGGCTACCAACTGGTACCAACTTTTAATGGCATTTTTGCAAAAATATTTTGGTTATTTGGCTAAATTATTACAACGCGGCAAAATTTCTAAAATACAGACATTATTTCCATATTCACCAGGCTATTTGCAATAAGAATAGATATTCTTTTGTTTAGAATTACTAGGATATGGTCCTGCCAAATAACGTAAATATTGGTGCAAAAATTCCGGAATAAACGTCCCAGCGTATGAAACAACAGGTCGGTTGGCTCGCGTGCGTGTAATACGAACACAATGCTTAACGAAATCCAATTTGACTGTGCCGGTTGCCTGGTCTCGCCGTGAACTGGCGGGTTCCATTAGCAGGAATGATCGGTAGCTTGTGTTTTATTGGCGTATGTACTGACATTTGTGCAACATCGTGCGAAGGGTGTCCTAATGTTATTTGATAGAAAAATCGAGCATTATGTACTAAATTAAATTTAGATATCTTTTTCCAAAATTTGATACGATTTGATGTGTTAGGTGGCTCATTTTGTACCTATTCAGTAATTTTATTAGATTTGATCTTTTACTGAAAAAGCAAACCACAAATTATTAAAAATGTATATTATATTCTGTGTACAAAAGTAGGATTATCATAAAAAAACGCAATTAAAGTATCTATTGAGGTTTTTATAAACATAGGACACCCTGTATTCTTTTAGTGAATCAATTTAGGCGAGTGGTTTTACGTGATTTGTGTTCGTATCACATCGTGAAGGCAATGGACGAGGCGACGGGCTACCTTGTTGACTTTACTCTGTTGGCCCGGAGGGATTATCTTCTTGATAGAAAGCGTACGCCTTTTCACAACTCCAACCTATGCGTAACAATTTCATTATAGCAATAGTCTAGTCTAGCTAAGTTCCTTCATTTGGATTGGTCACTTTTCATGTTGCTTTTAAATATTTGAATTTTGTGTAGTCTTTTAGAAATTATATTAAAATCAAAGCAGTGTAGTGCTTCAAGTGACAAAGTGAGATCCTCAACCATGAGACTTTGGACAAGATGGCAAGCAACCAAACAGGAATTACCTCAGCGTCGTTGGGGTCCTTGGTACTTCTATCGTCTTCAATGCTCTCGTTCTCGAGATGCTCCTCTTCAGTTTGCGGCATCAGCTGCAATTCCTCCTTCGACTTGAATTCCAGGTGAAGGATGTAGAGCGGGAAGAGCAGACTCAGTATCACCTTCAGACAAAGCCGATGTGCCAAACGAAACGGTGGTACTATCTCACTGAAGCGACATGCTTTACTCTGCATTACCCGGTCGAACCCACAGACATTTTTGATACTAAAACTTTGTTTCTGAACTTTTAATCTCATTGTAGCGTTTAGAGTTTTGAACAATCGTCGTTCATCAGGACTTTCAGATCAGTGTTTCATAAAGTAGTTAGGACAACTTCAAAGTTTCTTTAATCTCATTTATTAACCATTAGAAACATCCGATATTCGAGGGTATAATCGGTTTTGGGACAGTTTAATAATAGCGATGGATTTGCGTTTCATCTTTGTACAGTTATTGGAGAGTTAAGGATCTAGTGGGTTCGGCCCTAAGGCGGGATTGGACGCCAATTAGTGCAAGATAGTCGTTTCAAATTATATTAATGGATGTCTGTCTGTTTATGAATCACATCTGTAGCGGTTTATATTCTTGCATAATCAGCGTCACGGATTGCATGCATATTGAAAGGTAATAAAAAGCGATCCATCGACACACAGACATCGAGATATCATAACTAACGATCATCGTTATTTCAAGTTATTATCAAACATTAAAAATCTACTACAACGTGCCTTCAGATTGTAGAAATAAGGAAACTATCATAATCACTAGGTGTTCTCTTAAGTGCATCACGACCGCAGAATAAAACCATAGCAATTCGTGCAATCATGCAAATATTACTTACTGTTATTCATTTTCCTTATTTCATACACCTGAGAAGTGCTAACGACTAGATGTGCGTTAATAAGAAAGAGAAAAGGAAGATGAGAGATGATAACTCTCTTACCTTCAAGTTGGTGTTTTTTCTTGTTCTAAGACCTCCCATCCATAGGTCGGCTAGGATGATTTGGGAGCATGGATGGGCTAGCAAGGCGCGGTGGTTGGCGGTGACGGCTAGGCTGAGGCAAGTCTGACCTGACCAGTTCTGAAGCTCGCAGGTCAACAGCTGTTGGGCTTGGTCGTCGTCTTGCCGATAGCAGTAGTCTAGAAGCTCTAGGGCTGTGGAGGATGGTTTATCAGAAACTGGAAACTTGCTTTGCTCAGAAATAACTGCAAATGAGGGCATAAAAAGATGACGTTTGAAACTTTCACTAACTACGTTCTAAGCAGAAGTCCATTGTTCTTGGGGAATATAACTTCTAAGCAAATTTTTTTATTTGTCTTAAACTATGTTAAACTAAAAAAAATATTTCTCAGTTTTGAACAAAGATATTAAAACTAAATCTTCTAAATCTAAATATAAAACTTTTAAGATATCATTTAAATTCGTTCACGCATTATTGAAATCTGAAATTCAAATGCTTCTTAACTTATCACTTTGTATTCGTAATCTTCAATCCACCTAGAGGGTGAATTATTGAAGATCAGAGCTATCTTATACATTAAAAGCCTTCAATTACTTTTCAATATCTAACTAAGTATATTTATTTTTGTATGACAATCAAAACTTTTGAAAGCTTTATACAGTTACAACTAGTTTATTGATACAACATTTGTTTTCACAACATTTGGTAGCGTAATGGTGTAAGAAAGAAAGACAGGTTTAATGTACTGAAAACATCTGTGACCTTTCAATAAAGAAAATCGTCGAACGTTTCGGGACGTTTTCTTTTTGATTTCTGTTAGATTTTATTTCATGAGTGTCCTCCTGTGTCCTTCTGTGTTACTTTTTGTAGCTCAGACATGTAGTAATTCTTATTGTTTAAGCCCACACTTTCTTTTCAAATAGTGTAAACTGTCACCATGGTTCACCAGATCCATTTTGGGATTTTGAGTGGCTGCAAGTTTTCTTAAGATTCCTTGTGGCTCTGCCCACAGGCGTGATAATATGTATGTATGTAATTTAAGATAGCTCACAAAGTTATGAATAATCTTATGAATCGTAATGTGGGGTCAGTATGTATGTGACTGTTGGGTGTTATTTATTATTATTATGAAGATCATATAATTATATGACTCACCCTTATTTTCAAACTCCTTGCCATAATGCCTAAGTTCCTCATATACTTCAGTCTCCATGTCATCTTCTGCTGCTTCGTGTGCCATCGCCTTGTACAACTTGCAGGCTACCAAAGATTTCGCTAATGCCTCTTCGCCGTGCGTCCACATTAGCAGAGCCATTTGATGCCGCTTCGTAAGAACTGCCCACATCTATAAAATAGGAGTAGATTTTAAATTGGTCTTTTGTCTTTTTATTACAAAAGGGTCAAAACATCATAACAAAAGGATAAGTAATTCCAATTCACACTTAGAATTTTGGTCTCGGGAGCGAATAATTTGATAAAGTCTGAAAGCTCCCATGTAATAGATATAAGTACCTATTAGAAGTATAACCCTATAAATAAAAATGTAATAAACCAAAGTGGTTTTTACGTAAGTTAATAAAATTCAAGTTGAACCTTGGATATTGAACTGCTTGAATATTGACTTCAGTCTGATTCTATTGTAATTTTATCTTTATTTCGCAAGCTAATGAGCTTTATTCAGAGTTATTGCTATCATAGGGGTCAATGGGGTGCTTGGGGACAGATTGGATGGGATTCAGAAACAATAGCCCACTTTGCCTCTGCGCTGGAGCATAATTGATATGAGTGTGCTCCCCGAGAGCAATGTTTTATAAGCCTTTGTCATGTTTCAAACCATAAAATATAAATATGGTCAAAGTTTGAGTTGTTTTTGTGAATATAAAATACTGATTGCATAGGTTATTTTGATGTAGCGAAAATAAAATATTGGTTTAAGGAGATTTAATTCTTGGGTCTGTCCTGCTCTGTCTTGGGCCCTAGTCCTGGTGACATTAAATCCATTTACTCTGACTGCGTGATTGAATTCTGACGGTAAGCAGAGTATCTTTAACAGACCCCTCTTTCCCACTGGGGCCCCGTGATCGATACGGGCCCCCTAGTTCCTGCCAGATCACTATGTCCAATTGTCCATAGAATGTGATGTGCTCAAAAATATGATTTTGAAGGAGTGATTAACGATTTTGCCCATCTCAAATCTAGAAGTGTTCCTCTTCAATAGATTCTTAAGTACTAACCTGTGAATGCTAAAAGAGTTACTTTTGTGAATTCTATTACATTATCTATTCATTTAATGTGACTGTCAATAAAAATAAATGTAGAAGCTTGCTACCTACTTTCTTTGTTTATTCTAACAAAATAGTGTTTTGTCAAAGTCATAGGGGGCCCCATTATCCTAATATGCCCAGGGCCTCCAATAGGTTAAAGACGGCCTTGATCTTTAACAAGGGGTTTTGTAGATACCTACATACAAGAACATTCCGACCGCACCTTCAACCACTTGTAGAATAAATAAAAACAGCCTATATGATTCCAAGACTGAACCAAGTTTCATAACCAGATCAGACGTTTGAGCGTATTTAAAACAATCATTAAATCTTTTGCTTTACACAAACACAAAGTTGAATTTAGACAACATTAGATTAAGTCACAAGATCTTATTTAAAAGCTAAATCTAAGGCATATGTTGATATAATATAAAACTTCGATAATAAGTAGATAATAGGGTAGGGATATGTCCAGCAGTGGACTGCTATAGACTGATGATGATGACAATAATGATGAGGAGAATAATAAAATTAATGTAATCTTCGTAAACCCTCAATTTGTAAACAGAATCTGTTTTCCATACTCAAATAATTATGATAATAAGTATTGGAAACGATATTAATTATAGATTGAATAAGCCAATAAGCTGCTTCATTGCATTCCATCGCGATTATCCATCAATCAATATGCAACAAAGAAGGTTCATTAAGTTAATGTGAATTTAATTATAGTAAGTAAAATAAATAAATTTACTGCCCTTATCCAACTAGTAGAATAAGGGTAGGAAAATGATGATGAAACAAATTATGTCAATAGGTCTATTAAAAAATGTGCAATGGTGTCATCGTTTGAATGAAATTTGGCAAGGAAATAGATTGCGCCCTGGGGAAGGACACGCTACCATTTATCTAAAAAAAAATACAGACTAAGTCGAAGGCAACAGCTAGTTAGAAATAATTTTTTTTTTCTTGCTCCAGACAAGTTCAAATAGACAGTATCTCCCGAAGAGAAGAACACTATATCTTCAGGAGATTTACACGTTTATCAACCTTTG
This sequence comes from Scotopteryx bipunctaria, assembly GCA_949320045.1. Lineage (NCBI taxonomy): Eukaryota > Metazoa > Arthropoda > Insecta > Lepidoptera > Geometridae > Scotopteryx > Scotopteryx bipunctaria. Next base: position 2,342,076 of record OX439458.1, on the reverse strand, counting down.
CGTAGTTTTATCTTTGAGAGTTGTGAAAGTATTCGAGATAAAAGCTAAAGAACTACCCAAAGAAAAAGTGTCTTTCATAGCATAGTGCAGATAAAACTTACAAAGTAGTTTAATTCATAGGTATAGTTGCCTGCATTAAGATGAACACATTTTATTTCTTGTTAAAACTGTAGCTACTTTTTTAATGCTAACTGGAATCCGCAATATTCGAGAATATTGTTCTTCAGCCAAAGAAATGCACATACTCCTTCGCAGTCAAGTAAAAAGACAAGTAAACTTTTGATAGGATTTTGTAAATATTATTTTTGCAGCGACGACGCCAACGGTCCGACTATAGGCAGATTCCAAAGGGCCTCTCAATACTCACCAGAAGCTCATTGAAAGGATAATCGAAGAGCGCCATCTCACTGGTGACGGGCATGAAGCCCGTGATGAGTGAGAGACCACCAGCCTGGTGCCGTGTGAACGAGGCACTGTTTCTATGCACGTTCACACTCTTGTTCATAACCTTTGCGTAGATCGGACGGAACTTCCGTCTAGTATAGTAGCACCTGTAGAAAACCAGAATTGGCATGAGGAAAGTACAAATGAGTTTATGCCAGAATCGTCCTGGATAATCCACAAGTCCACAGCTGAACATGGATTCAAGAATATGCTTCTAGGATGAACGATTTTGTGCTGCCTTCATCTAACCTATGGTCTATCGGATGAGAAGCCGTCATATACTTCGATTCCTTGTTTGTTTTATGAACCTTTACCCTTTCACATTCACGTCCTTTCTGACACAATCCATTAGTTATTGATAACTACTTAAATTATTATAATTAGACCTTTGAAGAAAGATTTCACGTAAAATAATCAAAGAGTAACAAACCTGTAAGCACCTCCAATGAGCTTGTTGATCACCAGTCCAATATCATGCAGCGTGTAAACGTATCCCCTCGGCAGATGTGGCCGAACATCCCTCAGAATATACCTCAAGGTGTTGCTAGGACCGCTCTTCGTGTTATACAGTTCTTCTAGCCGGGGGATCGTGAGGAACTTCCTCATGGAAACACCGTTCTCTAGTAGAAGCTTCACGAAATCTATTCGATCGTGTTCTAGTGCCTGCATCATCGCTTCATCCAGAGCACCTGGGGAAAATGGAATGAGTTGTCATCGACGATAGATTTATCTATTACTACTATAACTAGTCGTGTCTTTTCGAACCAGTGTGGTGAAAGGATTTAAAGTGCCTCAAAGGCCCCTTTCGTCGACTTCATGGACTTAACACATGGCTTCTTCAAAGTTTTCTGTAACGGAAACTTAATTTAGAGGAAGTAGTCAAATGCATATCTGAACGATTCGAAATGATGTCTACGTACTAGCGAAATTGCAAGTGCCATAGTTACAAAAAAATGGTACCATGAATTTTCTAGCTAGTATGTCATAGTTTATTAACGAAACAAGAGTAACATGATTCCCGGTAGAATGGAAAACAAACTGTATACAGCTCTGTCTCGGTTTGGCCGTATGTGTGCGGAGTAGTTTGTAAACTGTGTTTTTGAAACTGGGTCGTGTTTTTTCACCCTTCCATAATTTAGTTCCTGCTTTTAACTCCAAAGCTTTTTTAATAGACTGAATGTTATATGATTGTGTGTTCTTATTACGCTGTGAGCATTATCTTTCACAATACAATTTGTAGACAAAACAACAATTGACATTTTTATCATGCGGCCTCGGTGGCGTGGCGGGCGATTGTTCGGCAGAGACGCAAGAGGCGCAGGTTCGACTCCCGCTGCGGAAGAAATGTTTGCATGATCTGTAAATATTTCTACCGGATCTGCATGTTTTGGTATGATGGTACTCGTAGTTTCTGATACCCACGAGACAGGGAATCCTAGTGTGGGGTCAGGACTATGTATGTGACTGTTGGGTGTTATTTATTATTTATTTATTTATTATTAGCAATTAGCTGCCGCCCGCGGCTTCGCTCGTGTGGTATCCGGACCAAAAGTAGCCTATATGTTTGGGCGTAATTGAGGCACATACATACAAGCACCCTCACAAACTTTCACATTTATAGTTAAGTAGGAAGTAGGATTGTTGTTCTCTCATTGTAAGCGTAGTCAGCTCCGAAAGTACTGACCATGTCTTTCCTGTGGATAAGGCCAACCAAGATGGTATAGGTTCAGACACTGTATAAATCATCTAGTATAGATTATAAGGGCTTTCGTAAGGGTAAGCGTAATGTGAACACGCACTTAGAATATCCTACTAATATTATAAATGCGAAAGTTTGTGAGGCTGTGTGGATGTGACGATGTATGTTTGTGCCTCAATCACGCCTAAACGACTGAACGGATTTGAACGAAACTTAGAATATACATAGTACATGTGCTGGATTAACATATAGGCTATTTTTCATCCGGGTATCACGCGTGCGAAGCCGCGGGAGGCAGCTAGTAGCTTGGTAAATACTTGACTAAATACAAACGTTACCTAGTTATAATAAGTAACAAAATGTATATTGGATTAACAAAGTTCGTGATTACTAGGAATATATTTCATAATTATATTCGAGGGATGAAGTAATCAAAAGCATCTGTTGTTTTGTTTGTCTTTGTAACGAGGGGAATGTCGCGCGGAGATCAAAAGGTGAATGTAAACGTCTGTGTTATTATACATTTATCTAATATGCACGTCACCCTCCGACCAAATAAAAAGAGAAGACGCCGCGCCGCGAACAACAAAAGTGAAGCCACACAAAACCGTGCTCCTGCAAGTAAGCATACACGCTCACGCACACACTTACGCTAAAACCATGCTCATCGCTCTTAGTACGTCACGAGTCTTAAAAATAGAATTATGCCTTCCTGTGTAGTGAAAACTTGTAAAAACAGCAGCAAATCACATAAAAAGTCTCACGGAATCACTTTTCTCTTGTAAGTTCTTCAAATAGCATCGTTTCTTAATTATTATACTATGAATTTAGGTTACTTGGAACACACAACCTTAAAACCTTCGACACACACATAGATTAAAAGGTGGCTTCACTTTTGTTGTTCGCGGCGCGGGGTCTTTTCTTTTTATTTGGTCTGAGCACGTCACCGTTAAATTGTAAATACCGTTGGATTATAATCTATCTCGCGAGATTGTAAACTGACGAAAGATTGTGAACCGTAACATACTGCTTTAAATTTCTGGCGATTCGGCGGGCGCTGCCGCGGCACACTCGCTCTGCTCGCTCGCTTCGCGCGTACTTTTTCACTAACTGACCTACTCCCGAATACTCAAACGCATCTTAAAGTTGAGCACGTCTCAAATGACGATTTTTTGACAGATTTTCATCAGAAACTGTCAAAAAACCGTGAGTTGAGACGTGTTCAACTCTGAGTCGCGTTTGAGTATTCGGGGGCTAACCTACTAATTTCGATCTAAGCAGATGTTCGACAGCCTACAATCTCGCGAGATAGAAATCCAACGGTATTTTAAATTTTACGGTGACATATAATGCTTTTGTGATTGACTCATTTATCAATGCACAGGCTAAAGTTCTAGAAACATTAAACTTAAAAGGTCCTCCTCATATTGTGTAAAGGTGCACTAAGAAAGGAATTCCCGTCAACCCTGCACTGTTTAACCTGAGGGTGTCACGGGTCCAAATCTTAGTTCCCATAGCACCCCCAGGGGTATCTTTCAGGGGTGCCATGGGTCCGGAATGCGAAACTCTATTCCTAGAGGACGCAACGAGAAGATGAAGTTTGTATGAAAAAACATCTCTAGTTTTATACAAACATAATAATAGGAGATAAACCAATGACGTGGAAAACTTAGATACTGTGAATATGGTATATCTGAACAATACAATATCAAGAGCCAGCGAGACGGCAAAAGCTGATTACGAGCTTCTTTTTTTAGGGTTTCGTAACCGAAGGGTGACAACGCCTCCTATATCCCAGTTACTAAGCCTCCGCTGTCAGTCCGTCTGTCCGTCCGTCTATTGGTGGACTTTATTTCATGAACCATAATAGGTAGAGAGTTGAAATTTTCACAGAGTGTGTTTTTCTATTGCCGCTATGACAACAAATAATAAAAAAAGGAGAAAGCCTTAATACAAGAAACATTTATGTAGGTACATGTACGATGGTACGGAACCCTTTGTAACCTTTGTAAATTTTATTGGGACTTTATTCATCAATCATGGTCTATGTCTAAACATGCGTGATGTTCTATACGTATGTATTCATCAATCACCCTTCCTAGCCATAACCACGAACTAACGGATGCCTTGTTGGTCTAGGTATTAATTTGTAACATTTACAACAACCCTTTGGGTAAAATCAATACACTCTAGGATTAAATCTACATTGAAAATGTACGAGCTTAGATTATTTGAAATTGAATTGAATTTTGGGTAAATTAGACTGTTCATTTTACAGCCACGCTTACCTTTTCAATTTTCATTTTTGATTCGAAAATAATGGTTGGAACACGGACCTTAATAATAATAATATAATAAATAACACCCAACAGTCACATATATAGTCCCGACCCCACACTAGGATTCCCTGTGTCGTGGGTATCAGAAACTACGAGTACCATGGTACCATACCACCATGTACCATACCATACCACCGAGGCCGTCAATTTCAATTAAAGTCAATTTAATTGAAAATAGAGAATCTAATAAAGAGGTAATTATTATATAAACCGACAAATTAGATTCAACCTCAGTTTTTTATAGTATTTAAACATGTTTATTAGATAATTTCCCCGTAATGTGCGCCTTAATCTGGAAGGTTCATGGAGGCTTAGGGTCTCGCACAGACGGCGAGGTGCGGCGTAGCAAGCTACATTCAACTTTGTTTCAATTACTTAGTTTTTCACTCACATTCCTTCAACGAGATGAAGTAACCTACGCGTCTCGGTCTATTCGCGTTGAGATAAAGCTGAGGTGGTCTATACTCCAGCCAAATTCGATGTATAATAAAAGTAAACAAAAATCTAACCTAAAACGTTGTCAAAAACATAATAAAACCTTAATCCAATTATTTGTATTATAATTTCGTGATATAATAGCTCCTCTCTGCCGATTTGTTCATAAAATTGTTATTTAAATAATCAGGATACGTTTTTATTAGGATTTTGTCAACGTTTTAGGTTAGATTTTTGTTTTCCTTTATTATTATGTACAACGAATTTGGCTAGAGTACAGTGATCGCGGCCCCGCCTTCTGATCCTAAGGTCGTGGGTTTAAACCCGGTCGTGGACCAATGGACTTTTCTATTCGAAAAAATTATGTGCCAGTACTCTCAAACTGTGAATAAAAACATTGTGAAGAAACCAACATGTCGTAGAATCTAAAAAGGTTTGAAAATATGTGTCAAGTGCACGAAAGGAGCCTTTGAGGAGCATAATGGTTCGAAAGAACTAGTGGCACGAAAACTAGTAGTAATGTTTTGTCCACGAAAATAATCCTTGATCTGCCGTCCCGTCTGTGAGCGCAGGCCAGCATTGTAATTCAGGACACGGATAGTGTCAGGATACGGGACACCTGATGCTTCATGTTACGTAAATTCACAGGTACAAAGAAGTTTTGAAGGTGAGATTACTTCGCCTACTTACCGTCCAACCCAAGAATACTCAAACGCATCTCAGAGTTAAGCACGTCTCAAGTGACGAGTTTTTGACAGATTTTCATCAAAACCTGTCAAAAAATCGTAACTTGAGACCTATCTTGAGACGTACACAACTCTGAGTCGCGTTGGGCAGAAATGTGAGAAAATAACCAAGTCCAGAGTCTTTTACATGAGAATTTATTGTATTATCGATCGTAGTTTTATCAATCATAACTATTTGTGTAGAATATAGCATAATGTTAAAAGTAGTAACCATTTTTACTAAAAGAAAAAAAAGAGTCTTCACGTAAAGAAAATAAAATCAATGACCGACAACATTTTTGAATTTCGAACGCGTTGCAACTTTTTATGGCTAGTCTTTGAAAACATTTTTTAATAAAGGCTTTTGAATGAGACCAAAGAGTTTTTATGTATAGATTGAAACGGTTGGAATATTTATTTAATAGCTTATTATTATGGTATTGTACCTAATATTCACGTTGAAATAGGTTTTCAGTACTAAAACTATTTATATATCCTAGCGCCAGTTGTCATAAATACTGAAAGCGTCAAACTTTATATTTTATAGAACCAACTAGCAACACTAATAACATATTCGCGTAAATATGAATAAAAACGAGGTTGTACGTGATTTGAATACAAAGTTTCGTTTTGTGGTTTGTATCATAATATCTTTCTTTGTTATCTTTTTTATATCTGTTCAGTTTTGAATCTTATATTAGAACCTCAGCATTTTAGAAGCTTTTCTTATTGCCAAAAAGATAATACAAGATTACATTATAGAAATAAGTACATGCATTGGTTTACTAATACTAAAAATAGGTTTTAAAAACTACAAAAAAAACTATTAATGTTGCCAGAGCCAGAACTGGACATTCATAAACTAGTAAACGTAAAGAGAAAAAATGGTGACGAAAAAAATTAAATTAACGAATGACTAAGCAGTGAGGCCTTTGTCATCATCGCCTTTCCAAAAGAGAAAACTATGTATATAATACTTTAATTATATATAGCTGCAAACCCACTCACTCACTGACTGACATCATTGTTCTCCCAGGAGGAGTAGAGATGGGTCAAAATGATGTACGGGGGAAGTGTTCAGGGAGTCAATTCCAATATGGGAAAAATCCGAAATCTTCGAAAACTGCTCCTCATCAGGGACCTCACCTACTGCCAGACGAAACGACAAGACCAAGATCTCTCCTGCTTGCGGAATGTGGACATGCACCCTGGTCGAATCCGATGTGCGGTGAAAAAAATTCAAAATGGCGGAAAACAAGATGGCCGCCATACAAACTTTGACCGACGATATCTCTAAAACTATAATCGATAGGTATGGAGTGCTCGAACAAATGACATAGAGGATGGCGCGATGCAAATGCCAAAGGTGTCAGTTTTTTTTTTTTTTTTTTTTTTCAACAGCAGCGATTACGTCCCTCGCGAGCTGCGTGCAGCTCGCGCCCGCAAGCGAAAATACTAGTAATACTTTAAAACCACAACAAATTACACGTCATATTGATATATCAGCAGGACGTCAGTGGCTATCAGTGGCTATCGACACTTTGGAATAAAAAACAAAGTAATGTCATATTTTTAACTAGAGGAACAGAGGGGAACGCCCCGCGTTGTATGTTTTTCTACAAACTTTATCTTCCCGCTTCGTCCCCTAGAGGTTTTAGATAAGATAGATGAAAATTATTTATTTAAAACAAAATGCATATTAGTCGTGGTTCCAAAATATAACGATGAGACTACAAAGCTTTTAAAGCTATGTAACATCCTTAGCACCCACCTCCATAACCTGTGTTTATTGTTCTGATACAAATAACTTATGAGAATCAAAATATCTGAAACTAAACGAAGGACGGAACTAAAAAGTTGAATTTTAGCAAGGCCCAAACTAAATTGTATAATGATGATCTGGATATATTCACCTGTTTATTTTCTATTTTATAAATTATACGAGTATTAGTTGTAAGTTTTTTTTTGATAATAAATGTATGACTGTTATCTTAAATACCTACACCTAGTTATTTACACTAAAGGCTAAATTTTGTTAACAATTCTGAATTACAATATATTCTACTCGTATCTAGCTGGTTTTTTTATTTGCCAACCGGTGAGCACAGAAAGCCATTAGGCGATGTTTACTCAGGCCATTGTGTTTGGAAAAACAATCAAACTTAGAAAAGCTCTGTTAGTTTTGGAGTAGGACAAACAGTGGACATTGGTAGTAATTCGTTCGCTATCCTCCTACGTATTTATTTAATGCAGTTCAAGAGGTATTTATCTATATAGGTAGGTACTTGTTTAAAGAGGTAACAGATCTGTTGATGGTGACTGCTTCCATTTAATAAAATTTTTACTGAAATCAACAAAAACCCTTTTGGCGTACTCGGTAACGTGGCGGGCGTGTACGACTGAGACTCAAGAGGTGTGATTCTCGTGGCAGGAATGTTTGCATGTTCTGTAAATATTTATTTGGGTTCTAATTCTAATTCTAATTATTGATAGGGGAACAAAGATCTGCACTGACGTCCCTTGGCGGGGTGTATTGTGATTATACCCCTGCTAACCCTCCCCCAGCCCAACTCCTTGAAGTACCGGAGAAGGACTTTGGGACGTTGGCAGCAGTATTCCGTTGTCCTTGATAATGTTGAGGCTGGTCTGGATGTTGTGATACCGTGCTGGTATACGCAGTTTCACTGAGGATCCTAGTGTGTTGTCAGGATTATGCGTTTTGGGAAATCCGTATTTGGGTCAGAATTCTATATTCGGGATTACAATATCATTAGAAACATTATTAGGCCTTGAAAAGTTTTCGAAAATGGCCAGGTTAAGAGTAATGAGAGTGAATTAACCGAAAGAAGTGTGTCAGGATCGTAGCAAATGTTATCTCTGCCCACCCCTACAGGAAACAGGCGTGATTTTATGTATGTATATACCTGAATTCACGAAAGTCATTACCGGTATGGAGTAACGCAATAATTTGAAAACAACTTCCTATAACAAACAACAAACAAGCCTTCAGTAAGCGATCGGCATGCTTCAATGTTTGTTTGAAGCAAACAGTTCACGCGAAACAATCAAACAATACAAAGGTATACAAGAACATGACAGGTAAAAATGAAACATGAAATTAAATTCTGTACTTTCACTGGTTCAATTTAACTTTTCACTCAATACATTGTTGGTAGAGTTTGTAAACTTCTGTATTTTTTACAGTTTAATTTATGTGGTTTATTTTTTTATAGATCTAGTCATCATTATCATCAGCCTATAGCAGTCTACTACTGGGCATAGGCCTCCTCTAATGAGCGCCATAGCGTCCATCTTCGGCTTGACGCATCCAGTCTCTGCATCCAGCAGTCTTTCGCAAATCGTCACTCAACTTAGCTGAGTTCTAAGAACTCATATACCCCTGCGGTTGTCGGTTCTTCGGCAGATATGGCTAGTCCATTACCACTTCAGTTTGCTAATTTGCTGAGCTATGTCGATGACTTTGGTTCTCTGTCGGATATTATCGTTACGAATCGGCTTCAAAGAAACTAGATAGATCTAGTATTGGACCAGTATTGCTAATCAGCGTGGCAATGCGTAGCCAACGTTTTGGCTACGTTTCCATCTTCTGATGATCTGGACTATGTGAACTATCTATAGACCATTTGCAATAGTCTTTAGATAGGTAGACTGTTTTTTATTATTTACTTGTATTATTTGTAAGTTTCTTGCTGTTAATAAATGTTTTTTTCTATTTACAATTCTGCATTAAAAAAATGTTGACTTTCGCGGTCGAACCAATTATGTATCCAAATTAATGATATTGTTAAAATACTTTTCTTAATGCAAATGTTTTAATTGTGAGGTACGGCGCCCTAAAAAATTTAGTACCTATTTCACGAAAAATACCTTTTCATTTCTTTCAGCAAAGCAATAACTCTCAGGACTGAGATTTTTACATTAGCATTTCAAAGTCTACCTAAGAAGATCTTTTTATTTAAAATTGATCAAGCTTTATTTTAGAAAATCTTTTTGCTATTTCAGTAAAGCATGTATTTTAGTCAATTTCAGCTAGCATAGGTTGGCGTGACAGCTGTCAAATCGGTATAATTCAACCTAATTTAACTATTGTCTCTTTCTCACCTATTACCAACTCATGAAAAATGATATATTGATGTTATATTCGGTTATAACCACTGGTCACTTATTTTCATTTAGTTGCTATTGGATATTAGAAAAGTTTGGTCATTTGTTTTCTCCTGGGCATCAAGGGTCGTTCTCAAACTAGGAGTGTAATGGGTAGTTTTAGAACACAGTGAATTTAGACATTGTTATTTCAGCGAGAAAATACAGACGAAATACAGTTTAGTTTTCCTTAAGGGTTCAATCTGTTGACGTTTGCTGCCCAATTTACTAACTTTACTGCTCATTAGTATTATTTATAAAAATACTAGGTTTCGTTCGCGACTTCTTTCGCTTAGTTCACGGATAAATAGTATTGTCACTCTTCGGACAAAAAACTACGTCACCCATTTTCATGGCAACCTCACGATTAGCCAAAAAATTTATTATGCCAAAATTGTTTCCACAATAAAAAGCAAATAGTTCCTAATATACTTTTCCTGAATCTTTTCTGTATTAAATAGACTGATGAATGACGAATAATGATGCGTACCTGGAGGCCACTCCTGACCATACACGAAGACTTCAGATCTGGCGATGTCTACCCGGTTCCACGTGAGCGCAAGAGACAGCTGCTCGCTCGGAGTCAGGTGCTGTGCTCGGAACAGCGCCGTCAGGATCACCTGGTCCAACTCCTGCACCTCTCCTCCTTCCGCCCGCTCTTGGATCCTGAATACTGTGATCTGTGGAAAAATATAACTTAGTTATAGAGTCTGCATATACGAACTAAGGAATCACAATGTAACCACCTCAAGGCGAAAAACGGTCTTTCAGGTTCATTTTGTTGGGTATGTCCATATTTGTCGCTTTTCCCCTTCGATTTAGTCTTGAACTTTAAATTCATCTCACTATATACTTGCCTCAACCAACATCTAGCACCCTGTTTTTGAAGCGTGTTCTACGGCGAAAAGCATGCTTCAAAATGAAGTACAAGACGAACTAAAGAAGTACAAGTAGGGACACACACAAACACATAAGTAGGTACATGTACCCCACATGAGCTAAAGTAATAAAAGGCAAGCTATAAAAATCTAAAGATGAGTCCTTGTTTGAATATTATTCTACGTTACCCTTAGGCGTTTTGCTCACAGAAACAAGAGCCGAGGCGGAGTTGAGGCACAGGCGTATATTACTAGAACTACATTGACGACCTCGGTGGCGTGGCGGACGAGTGCTCGGCTGAGACACAAGAGGTGCGGGTTCGATTTCCACTACGGGAGAAATGTTTGTATGCTCTGCAAATATTTCTTCCGGGTCAGGGTGTTGTAGTATTATATAAGTATGTTTTTACAAAAAAAACGTATATTAGTATTCTATCAGCCATCTGGTGACCATAGTACAAGCTTTGCTAAGTTTGGGACTAGATGGCGCTGTGTGAAATGTCCACAAATATTTATTTATTTGAATCTATGGGATTTGTTAAAATATTTACGCCTTTGCCTTGACTCCGCCTCGACTCTCGTTAGGGCCAAATCTCAGTTTACCTAGAAAATAAATCTTGCAGGTAATTCGTAAACCAACGTACGTACTCCATGTAGCTTGAGGCGTTCAATTACACGAAGCTCGTTTACACGAAAATAAATTGCGAGTAAGGAAAACCACTTGTTTTATTTATATTTAATTAGTTTTACATTTTAATTAGCTTCATTATAGGGCAAACGCTGAATTTATTTTTCATTTATGTTGCTATTGTGTGAATAATGATGACGTGTCTAACAAGGGCTTTTTAAAAAACTTCAAGTTAATCAGTAACTTTTTAATATAAATAGATCTTATTAATTTATAAATTTAAATAACCTTTCTTAGATCGTTATCATCACTAAGGAGCCACTTGCACCCGGTTTAGTATAACTTGAAGTTAAAAAGCGGCAAAAAAGCCTCGTTCTTTTATTTTTGGTAAGTACCTACAAGTTCAAAAGTTCAATTATGTACTCTATCTGGTGATGAAGTTTGTTTAATTGTGTTTGCTTCGAGATGATTTTATGTGAAAGTTCTTTGACCAGAAAGATGAAAAATATTTGTTGAAAAGTTGAAGTGAATTTTAGTTTTTATTATACATACAGAAAAGTTTTTATCATAGTGATTGTAATTGGTTTAAAATTTCTATACCTACATTATTTTGTTATTTCAAATAATTATAGGCTTTATTTTCTTTCTTTTGGCGTCACCAGTTTTGGACATTTGCTATTTCAGGTGCTATTATGAGCACACATTCCTCATCTTGACTATGAACTAATAAATAATGAAATAAAATGTCCATGACATAACAAGCAAGTAAAAGCAATTAACAGTGTTATGATAATTTGATTAATCGAGCAGATAATGCAAGTTGCTGAATGCTCGTTAACGTGGTATTCTGCCGTCATAAGAAAAAAGGACGTATCTACATAAATTCCGAAATAGAGAAAAAAAAATACTGGTAGATGCGTCTTTTTTACTGATTCCGATGATGTATATAACTCAATTATGAAAAAATGTCAGATACGTCTTTTTTCCTTATGACGGCAGTATTATAGTCGCTTGAAGCATTCTTTCCGTGGGAATAGCGAGCTCGACTCTTTTATAATCTGCAGCATACCTAGGCACAGTACGAGCCACGTAAAAATCGGATGAGCAATTGAGCCAAAAGTTCGATTGTGGACGTTTAGTGTTTGCCTATTGTTATAGGTATTTCTTTCTTTTCGTAAAATAAATACCACACCTGAATAATAACACAAAAGGTAAATTCTTTGTGCGCAATTATATCTACCTACTGACAATTTTTTCCCGCGCACAGATCTTACGTGGCGCGTAACTTCTAATTTGTGTCAATTTCTTGACGGCGACGAATGTGCTTTGACAGATATACAAAGCGTCCCACGGCTATGCCACACGGAGGGAAAGTCCCTTAAATACCGTAGATTAGAGAATTTTTTACTTAAAGAAGACTTCATTTTCTCCTCCGTGTGGCATAGCCGTGTGACACCCTGTAGACGTAATATGTATAGAGAAGCATCGACTTTTTGTCAGGACGATTTTGTCATTTTTTGATCGTTTAAAAAAGCTGTGTGATCAGTCCATTGCCCATAACTATAGGCGGTCCATCAGATTGGAAAGGATACTATCCCTTAGTCGACTTTTACGACATGCTCGGAGAGAGAAGCAGCTGGATGTTTTTTCTTTACTCCCAGTCCAGCAGAGGAGTAAAATTATATCTCAGTATTTATAATAAACTTGAAATAATATTTATTATAGCAATCCCGCATTTCAGGTTACGACTATATGACAATTTTCCGAAATAAGTAATCTTATTAGGCTCGGAGTCACGTCCTTGGAACATTCATAAAAAAGCACAAAATATAAAAGAAAAATGCCGAAGGTAAATTACCTATGTAATCTAGATATATAAAACTTTTACGTTACTGACTGACTGACAATCATCGCACAGCCCAACCATAAGTCATGTAACTTGGAGGGTATTTACCTCCTTTGGTGTAGGGGTGCGTTAAGACAGGAATTCCCGAAATTTAACTCTTAGAAAACGCAGCAGGAAGAAGTTTGGCGAAAAATAATTTAAAGTGTACTAAGTTGCGGGGCATTTTTGACGACATTTTTGACGACCTCGGTGGCGTGGCGGGCGAGTACTTGGCTGAGACGCAAGCGGCGCGGGATCGATTCCCGCTACGGGAGAAATGTTTGTATGTTCTACAAATATTTCTTCCGGGTCTGGGTATTGTAGTATTATGTATTATAAGTATGTCTTTACAAAAAAAGTATATAAGTATTCTATCAGCCATCTGGTTCCCATAGTACAAGCTTTGCTTAGTTTGGGGCTAGATGGCGCTGTGTGAAATGACCACAAATATTTATTTATTTATATTTCACTAGATTTGATGTATTTTAAATAGTTTTCGTGACATCAGCCTATAGCAGTCCATTGCTGGACATAGGCCTTCCCTAATGAGCGCCATCGCGCCATCTTTGGTTTGACGCATTCAGTTTCTGCCAGCAATCTTTCACAGATCGTCATTCCACCTAGCCGAAGGGCGTCCTACATTTCGTTTGCCGAGTCGCGGTCTCCACTCAACAACTCTTTTACCCCAGCGTTGTTCTTCGGCGGATATGGCCAGCCCACTGCCACAGTTGCTAATTCTCTGTCGCTATGTCGATGACTTTGGTTCTCTGTTGGATAATATAGTTTTCGTGACAGTCATTCATAAATGCCGTAACCTGTCAATTTATCCTTGTCCTGTCAAACTGTCATTTGTCAACAATAATAATTTAATTAATAACAATAATTTGCTACCTAAGCAACAAACACGGAATACCTTAAACGGTATTTGCTGATGGCAAATACACATTCGGTAACGAGGTGTTGCATAAACCAGTGTGGGTGAGGTTATAGAAGTATTTGACCTTTGAAACATTAGGTACTTATTTATGCCTCTGAGGCGCACTATAAATCCTTTCACCACACTGGTACGATATAGCCTGTGACACGACTGATAGTAGTGTAGAAAATAAACTGTCTGGTATAATGTTTTTATATGATTTACAAATTCGTGGTGAAAACGGCATTTCGACATTTCTCAAAATCAGTTTGTTGGTTTTATAATCGGTAGATTTTTTTACTATAGGCAATAAAGTTTCGGACAATTCATCAGCCCGAAAGGGAAAACTACAAAATAAACTAGCTGCCGCCCGCGGCTTCGCTCGCTTGGTACCCCTATAAAAGTACCCTATGTGTTATTCCAGCAAACATACTATGTAAGTATATTCCAAGTTTCATTCAAATTTGTTCAGCACAAACATACAAACATCCTCACAAAATTTCACATTCATAATATAAAATAAATATTAGTTGTCATTCTTGAAACTCTAAGCTTTGTAAGTCTGTATACAACATCTATACGTCTCAAATGCCACACGAATACCATCGCACAATCGATGCTAAAGGAGCGCGCTTCCAGCTCAAATTCACAGAGGACCCTAAAGTTTATCCGATATCCGGAGAAGATTAAATTAAAACTTTCCTATACCAAGATGTGTCTGTCTTCGAAATGCCTAAGAATTTTCAAAAATTAGCTGGAGCTTCTCATTAAACGTTCTATGAAAACATTGTTAGTTTCCGCCTGCGGATTTACTCGTGTGGTATTAGGATAAAAGCTAGTCCATAAACATCATGTGTCTCCTAGTGGTATAGTGTGTTGCATTTCAAAACGACCGTGACTACTCTAAGCTGTTATATAGCGGTCGCCTCATCTCAGTAAAACAAGGTCTAGAAATAGTTTCAACGCTTTCTACGTCCTTTGTTCATGAGTTCTATTTAGTTTCTTTCATCTTTTTCCTTTCACACTGTGCTTTTTGATAAAGTGCTTTGAAATGACAGTGCTACAAAACAAGAGGTTCTTTGGACCTTTGATCATTGTCCAAGAGTACAAGAGACAAGTTTTAATTTGAGGTTTAATCAAGCGTGTTTAGTTTTTTATACTGAAAGGGCTTTTCGTACAATTCAAGTTCAGTATTCAAGTGAATTCAGCTTATTATACAAATTCTGAGTCAATAGAATTTTGTTCAGTTCAATGAATTTAATAAAATTGATGCCTAAAAGCATTGGTCCGGAGTAGCTAAAATCGAGATGATTGGAGAGAAGGGGGGCTTTTGCCCCGCAGTGGGATACCACAGGCTACTATTAATAAATTACAAAACTATGCGAATTTACTAAGATACGCCTTAACAAACCCCTTCAAAAACCAGAATGAGCAGCCAAATAAATCTATTTGAGTAAAGTTTACTTGAATAGATTTATTTGGCTTTACTCAGTAAACGAATAAAATGAAATACAGGTAATGTAACTCAATATAAAGGGTACTCTTGTGTACGGATGGAACGTAACTTTATTTTGAGGTTTTAACAGGCGCAACATCACGCGCTGTTATGTTTTCATACGTCATGTTAAGGTTTAATCAAGGCTGACTCACCAAGTTCTTCTTTCTGGTGCATTGCAGGAGTTCGCTGTAGAGGCACTCCGCCTGCTGCAAGCCGACCTCAAAGGTCTTCTGGATGGTTCCAATCAGGTAGTCCCTCATGGACTCCAGGACAGTCTGCTCCCCGCTCTCTGATGCATACCTGAGGATTCATTTTAATATTTGTTTAATTTTTGTGTTTATGAAAACCTTTGAAAACCTTAGGATCGGAAAGCGGGGTCACTACCAACTAGACCACCAGTGCATTTGAGCAAACGTTAAACTCCCGAATAAAACCCGCACTTCTTGCCTCTCAGCCCGGCCCTCACCCACCACCTCATTGAGGTCGTACCCTCATCGAGGGTATGAGAAACTACAATCACCATGACACAACATCAAGACCCCGTCAAATTACGGTTAGTTCACAATCCGAATGAGATCACAGAACACTATTACTCCTAGCGAATGAGATTCACAAAGTTATAATAGAAACAATAGGTACACGGTAAGTATTCTTATCTTGAACATGACTGACAGCCCTCAGAGTACCAGAACGACAGTAAGTAATGAGAATAAATATATCCCCAGACATATCACACAAAGAGCATTACACGAGTATCTATGGAAAGAGAAGATATTGCTTCCCTAAACAGTCAGTTCAATTTATCTTATCTTATTCGTAACAGAGATGTTTCTGGAATTACCGAGAGCTGTGTTACACAACACTGTAATGTAAATATCTTTTCACATTAACATGGGGGTCGTCTAAACTGCTTGGCTGCTGCGTAACCGCTATCACTAGACCACCAGTGCTCATCAGTATTATCAGTACTTCGAAGTGGTACAAAGGTACCACAGTATTTCAAGATTCAGCCAAATCAGGTCAGTCGTTACTGAAATGAGTGAGAACTGAAAACACTCAGAAATAGTATGATTGTGGAGGGCCGAGCGCATATTAAAAGGTAATTTCTTTGTGGCTTTCCCGTATTGCCATTCGCTACTTTTCGATCACGTAGCGTTTCAATACTTTCCAATATCAACGTATTGGCTGCATGTGGAATTTACTCTACTGCATATGTTTTGTATCGAAGCCTGCATAAAGAGCTTTATCCATCTAATCTATGAATAATTTATAGTAGAAATTGATATTATGGATAATGCATACCGACACCTTTGAATTATTTTTATGTTTTTGTGTAAATCTATGTAGATAAAACATGACTTTGTTTTATTTTGAGTTTTTTCAGTATTTACTTGATTTAAATGTACCTTCAAGCACCATTAAAGTTAAAAATATTGTAAAGAGTGTGTCTTTGCCAGTAATGCGCTCTAAGCAAAGGTGCCACAAAAGAACACCGCTGTAGTTGCATACTTGCTGTAGCTGTACCGCTGTAGCCATTTTGGCTCACAATTTCATTAATTTTTGTTTATAACTGTGTAATTTTATTTACAAATAGTTTGTTTCTTTCTTGCCTTGCTAATAATTATACTTACTTGTGTACAAACGCGATAAGATCCGCTGCCCTCCCACTGCCATCGCACACGACCACGGGAACAGGCGGGTTGTCTGTCACGTACTCGAGTACAGCTCGTACTGTGTTGGTCCCTCCTTCTATGACCAGGCAGACCACGGGCGTCGATGAGTGAGTGTCTGCAATGAACCGAAACATATATAAAACCACAGATTTAGAATAAGCAATGGCGGCAATGGGCAGGCATAGCTCGAAGAACAGGTAACCGTTGGGGAGTAAAGGGATACGAAGTCAGGATAGCTGGAGGATAGAGGCGGCACAAAATCATTCAGGAAGTATATGAAGAGGCCCATTTCCAGCAGAGGACATCTAAAGGCTAATGATGTATATGAAATCAGTGAACATTCATTGGAGTCGTAACGAGACACAAAATTATAAGGGACAAGGGAAAATAGGGTGTATTGCACAGTGAACCAACGAAAATCGAAGTATGGGGCACAAAGATACCGCTGACAGACGGACGGACGGACGAACAGCGGAGGATGAGTAATAGGGTCCCATTGGCACCCTCCGAGTACGGAACTCTAAAAGCGTAAATTTACGCTTTTGTACAATGCTAGAAAACTATGTATCTAAAAAACTAGCAAACGTAGCACACTTTCCCATTTACACATAATATTGGTGGGAATACTTATAATACTTATTACCCGTAGCCGCCTTATAGAGATACTAGCTGCCGGCCGTGGCTTCGCTCGCGTGGTACCCAGATGAAAAATAGCCTATATGTTAATCCAGTACATGCACTATGTATATTCCAAGTTTCATTCAAATCCGTTCAGCCGTTCAGGTGTAATTGAGGCACAAACATACAAACATCCTCACAAACTTTCACATTTATAATATAGTAGGATAGGATAGGATTACCAACGATTGAAACAGTACCTTCAAAACCCAAAATTCCATCTAACTAAGGTCGTATTGTCAGAAGCCTTTGAAAATTGAACACTCCAGTAGGCCACTACAGTTTATGTGTTAGTCGTAAACGAAATCGTAAATCTACCACTTTTCAGCTTGATAGAATATTTACCCGGGACTGTCGGGCACTCGCTTTTGATGTGTTATTTAGATATAGAATGAGCTCATAAAGGTCCTCATTTCGTATATCAGTTAGACACTGGTGATACTACTAAGGCCTTTTACCATCTATAGTAGATGATTTATACAGCGTCAGGAGGCAACTTTTACCTTCATAAACGCTGTAGTGCCCGGGACGAATTAGGATGGAGTAGGCTTGCCCAGCACCTATTTCATCCTCTCAGCTTAGTCGGCGTTGTCCACAAGAAAGACATGGTCAATACGTGTGGAGCTGACAAAGCCGCGGGTTTCCTTCCTCACGATGTTTGCCTTCACCGTTTGAGAGAACTGGTATAGCGCACATACATTTTTCGCACAGAAAAGGAAGGTGCGCATCAAAGGCGGGGTCACTATCAGCCATGTGGTTCTCATAGTACAAGCTTTACCTAGTTTTGGGCTAGATGGTGCTGAGTGAAATGTCCAGCATTTTTTTATACATTCAAACATATTATCATCATCATGCCTGTATACCTAATGGGGTGGGCAGAGGCACAAGTAATCATAAGAAAACTTGCAGCCACTCCTGATTTAAAGTCCCAAGATGGATATAGTGAATCATGGTGACAGGTGATCAGCCCATAGCCTATGTTGATGGTCCATCATGTTGGAGAGTATACTACCCCTTAGTCGACTTTTACCACATGCTCGGGGAGAGAAGCAGCTGGACGCATTTTGTGTTTTTTCTTAACTCCCAATCCAACACAGAAGAAATCTTTTGTATACAATAAAATAATTAATCATACGTATATTTTAAATTCGAATAGCTGAACTAGTATACATTGTATACAGGCACATTTTAAAAATGTATGCCATACGAGAGAAGCAGAAGATAGTAAATTAAATAGACATTATATTTAAGTTTGATGTTTTAACTCATAGGTTGGTGCTCATTATTTCCTTTGTATTTCGTTCATTACCTTCGTTTACTGAGCGAGCTACGAATAATTAAAGCAAGAACTAAAATTTTGTACTGAAATTATTAACACAAGCGAAGAAAAATATATCCCTGGAGTTGAATGACTCTATGGAGAGTAAATAAAAATAAATAATTTAGGAGCTGTAACACAAAAATGCTCAGAAAACACTCGCTAAACTAATCAAACTTTTAGGAACTCACTTTTCGTAATTAATTTCACTCTTATGATAATTATTCTAGCGTGGCTGGCAAGAACGTCGACCCGAGAGGTGCGAGTTTGACTCTCGTGGAGAGACAAATGTTTGCTTAAATTTCAATGATCCGCGAGTATTTGTCCATTTATCTGAAGACCTTGGGATTGGCGGGTGAGCGTCTGGCTGAGACGCAATAGTGGCGGGTTCGATTCCCGCTGCAGGAGAAATGTTTGCTTATAGTGCACTAAACTAACTAACTAACCAGTGTGGTGAAAGGAATTAAAGTGCGCCTCAAAGGCTCCTTTCGTTCACTTGACACATGTTTTAATACAGTATTTTCTCTGGTAGTTACTATTATGGTACTCGTACTTTCGTTCGAGGTAAGGATGTGAACTATGTATTAATTTAAAGACTATTGGAAGCCTTCGCGACTCTTCCCGCGTTGTTTTTTTTAAACAGATTTCATCTTCCGCTTCTAGGAGTCTTATTTCGGGAATTCTTTTCTTAGTGCACCCCTACACCATACATACATACATAATTACCACGCCCGTATCCCTAATGGGGTGGACAGAGCCACAAGTAAACATAAGAAAACTTGCAGCTACTTCTGATTTAGTCCTAAGATGGATATGGTGAAATATGGTAATAGGTGATCAGCCCATCGCCCATATAAGTAAAAGATAAGATAAAAAAGCTTTATTTGGCACAATATTATACAAGACATAATAAAATATAAAAATAACGTAGTGGTCATTATGTTGGAGAGGATACTATCCCTTAGTCGACTTTTACGACATGCTCGGGGAAAGAAGCAGCTGAACCCATTCTATGCTTTTTCTTTACTTCCAATCTACCAGAGTCCACCATAAGAAGAATATACCCTTCAAGTTTCATATTCTAGGACTTAAGGCTTTGCTTAGTGCACTCTTAAACCATAAGAAGGGTGTACAATCAGTCAGTAACGTAAGAGTTATTAAGATACATTTACATCGTGAAAGACCTGTCTTTTCAAGCAATTTCCTTTCAATAGATCGAGTGGGGATGCATTGCTTTGCCAATCCGCCGGCTTTTCTATTTGTGCGGCGCACTCGAGTGGTGTGGAGTGATGTGGAGTGATTGAATTCCGTTCACTCTAATAAGTATTCAATTATCAGATTGAGTTCTATCGATTGTGAAGAGTATAATTCTGTAGATGTTGACTCAGATGACCGCATGTCTAACAATGTTAGGCCGGCGCGAAGCAAACTATCGGTACGGCATGCCAACGGATCCTTAGGCGTCCTTAGTCATGCCGAGGAGTCCTAAAGCATGCCGAGGAGTCCTCTGGCATCCCGAGGGGTGCCGATAGTGGGCGCCAGGCCACGCTGCCGAATCAACCCGAAGACTGCCAAGGTGTTCTATGGCATGCCGAGGCGTCCTTACAAGACATCTTAGTGAAATACTTCTTCATCAAAGAACTTGAGATGAGATAGTGTAAAAATTTTCGTTGAAATTCTGATAGTCTGCTTTTTGACGGCCTCGGTGGCGTGGCGGTCGTGACGGCTGAGACTCAAGAGGCGTGGGTTCGATTCCCGATGTGGGAGAAATGCTTGCATGTTCTGAAAATATTTTATCCGGATCTGTGTGTTGCGGTACTCATACTTTCTGATACCCACTATACAAGGAATCCTGTATTGGGGTCGGAACTATGCATGTGATTGTTGGGGTGTCATATTTTTATCATATTGCATCAGTCTAGTTTACCACATCATTATCATCATCACAAGTCAAATTCACTCATCGGATACAGACTTCGTATTTAAGTAAGATTGTTTTTGAAGTTTTTTTTGCATTTAAAAGAACCTTGTAGTGTTTTTCATTCTGTAAACAGGTGCAATACAAAGATAGAGCGAATAATCTCATCTAAGTAGCCTATTACAATACAATCTAGGGCAATTCAAATTAATGCGTGTTCTACAGCAAAATGAGCCATTAAAGACCACCCGAGCCGGTAGGGATTATAAGCTTCACTTGCAAGAAGCTATGGTCGTCATAACACAGCCATAATATTTATTTATTTTTATTTTATTTATTTATTTACAAAAAATATAGTTAGATACTTAGACAATTAAATAGTGACATTAAACTTACGATAGTTTGTCTTATCACTAGGTTCTCGCTGTTATAACAAAAAGAGTAAGTATAGTAAACACTTATAGTAATTAAAGAACTGAATATGGACTGCCATTGCGTGGTGACCTTTTTTGATACCTTATTTTATTTGAGAGTTGCCTTATTGTGCCTTTGTGTGTTTGTAAGTTTTAGGTAACATAGTAAATATTTTATTATTCCAAGTTTTTATGTTATTCTAGCATACGTTTGACTTTTTATGGCTGGAAGTTGATTGAACGTGTTTCTGTATTTTTGTGAAAGCATTACTTAATAATATTTAAATAAATAAGTTAAATCATCATCATCTTCCTGCCCTTATCCCACTCTATGTGGGGTCGGCACAGCATGATCCATGATTGATTATGATCATAACTAAGTAAGTTAAATAAATAAATATTTGTGGACATTTCACACACCACCATCTAGCCCTAAACTAAGCAAAGCTTGTGCTATGGGAACCAGATGGCTGATACAACACTTCTATACTTTTTTTTTTTGTAAATACATACTTATAATTACATAATACTACAACACCTAGACCCGGAGGAAATATTTGCAGAACACACAATCATTTCTCCCGTAGCGAGAATCGAACCCGCGCCTCTTGCGTCTCAGCCGAGCACTCGCCCGCAACTCCACCGAGGTCTTAATAAGGGCGCTATTTTGGAGACTGCACCTTTAATGAGTGGAACTGTATTTAGATCGCGTTTTCACTACCTCGTACAAAGTAATAAACGACTCTTTCTGTAGTAAATAAGGCAGGTAGGCACTTACTTTGTAACCGTTTTCAGTAAAGCCTTTATGAGCTTCAGAACTATACGGAAAAGCTTGCTTGTTACGTTACTTTTTTTCAGTGGTGCGGTACGATTACACCAAAATCGTCATCGGTCAAAGTATTGTCGGGCGTCGTCGACCGAACTCAACCGTTCAAATGTAGATGGAATCGATGAACGATTTTGGTTGTTGTAGTGTACCCATTAACTTCTTACCATACGTTTGATTCGATAGGCAGAATTCAGTCGACGAGTCTGCCTATACTTCGGTCTGTATTATCATCTTCCTGCCCTTATCCCACTCTATGTGGGGTCGGCACAGCATAATCCTTGGATCTTGCTTTAAGAGTTTGGCTAAGGTGTTTTATGACCGGCCGCCTGCCTGACGTCAACCCTCCTTGGGAATACTTGCTTTTTGTATCTCATCATGTCGGAGAGGATACTATCCCTTAGTCGACTTTTACGACATGCTCAGGGAGAGAAGCAGCTGGACACATTCTATGTTTTTTCTTTACTCCCAGTCCAGCAGAGAAGTTAAAAACTATAACAGATTAATAAATAATAACGAATAAGATTTTTTAAACCTTGTTGAAATATTTACCAACCCCCGCCCTCCGAATCTCAAATAAGAAGAATTTCATAATAACCAGATAAAGTTTAAAGAATATTCTATCAAATTAGAAAACGTCCAACATTTTCTTAATTTGGTTTTCACTTTATTTAAAAGACGCAACGAGTTTTTAAGTTCATTTTTAGGGTTCCGTACCCGAAGGGTGCCTATGGGACCTTATATTAAGCCACCGCTGTCCGTCCGCCCGTCGTCCATCCGTCTGTCAGTCAGCGGGCTGTATCTCATGAACCGTGATAGATAGAGAGTTAAAATTTTCACAGTGTATGTATTTTTATTGACGCTATTATAACAAATAATAAAAACAAAGTAAATAGTAAAAAAGTGGGCCCCAAACAAGAAAAAACATTTTTAGATTTCGTAATCGATCATCGAAGTTAGCAACACTAGGTGCGGTTAGTAATTGGATGGTTTGAGTGACTTCTTGTACATTTTTGATTTTAATGGGGAACGTGCTGCCTTTATGTAAGAAACATTTATGTACATGTACGATGATACGGAACCCTTCATGTGCGAATTCGACTCGCACTTGAACGTTATATTTTAAGGATCTTAGATATCCATTAAATTAAAAATAAATAAGTTGTTCCGTAGCTGCTACGGCGTAACAACGTAGCACTGGCGTAGCTGTTTATTTAATGTGGCCGAAATAATTGCTACGATAAAAGGCAGCTTTTGCCTTCAGCTTTAATTTCTTTGGACAAGAGTTACAACTAGAATTTATCTTATCCAACCTCTTGAAATCGATTCAGTGCAGTAGTTTGGGTGTGATTTACTGGCAAACATTCAAAATTTACGGTTCCTATTGTTCTAAAGTTATACCTTCGAAACAAGAAACCACAACCTTCGAAAATAACGAGAATTCCAAGTTAGCAACTTTTATAATTAATTGATTTAACGTAACGATAAAGCATTTTGTTCCATAAAAGTAAATTATCTATGAAAAATATCCAGTGGTATCTTTTCAACATGGTGTGCCGACCCCACCTAGTGGGATAAGGGCAGGAAAATGATGAAATGATGATGATCTTTTCGACTTTCATTTCGTGTGTATCACGATGAGTGCAATCTATTTAGATGTTTTGTGTACGACTGCGCTCACAGACAGCGCGGCATTGCAAATGATTTTTCGTGGACAAATGATTTTCGAGCTTATTTCAATGATCTTAGCACATACATTCCTTTAATTCAACCCGGACGATACGCTTAGGTTACTTCATGTCGTTAAAGGAATGTGAGAATGTGAGTGCTGGTGGTCTAGTGGTAGTGACCCCGCCTTCCGATCCTGAAATAGTGGGTTCAAATCCAGTTCTGCACCGATGGATTTTTCTGTTCGAAAAAAATACTTGCGCTAAACTCTGAAACGGTAAAGGAAAACATCAAAAGAAACCGGAATGGCGTAGAGCATAAAAAGTTCGAAAACATATGTCAAGTGCATGAAAGGGACTTTCGAGGCGCACTTTAAATCTTTTCACCTCACTGGTTCGAAAGGACTAACACGTGTAAATAGATAGATAGTAATTGAAACAAGTTGTATCTAGCCCGTTGCGGTGCCTTGTCACGCCTTATGTGTGCTGGCCCTTAGGAAGTGCATGTCTTTAGAGTGTAGGGTTGCTAACAGCGACGTAATCACTAACCACCGCGCCCCCCGCCCCACCCCACCCCGCTCCGCTCACCGTGGTCAGCGGTCAGCCCAGACCACAGGTTAGAGCGTTATCACACTGGCGATTTGCGAGCGTTTTTTCTTCGAGGCGATTTGTGAACATGTTCGCCAAGAAGTCGCCGCGGGTACAGTAGATTTACGGGTCGGCTCGCTGTAAACACGCCTGCAAATCGCCAGTGTGATAACTCCCTTAGATACGCATGGACCACAGAGAGCGATGGTAATGTGTGGCAAAATCTAGGATAATCAATTTTGGAGAGCATAATTTTATTTTGGGGAGGTGGACCGAAGAATAATGGATGGATTTTGTGAAAGATGATGGAAAATGGTTATGGATGGATTATGAATGTAGTGAATACTGACATTACGGCTGATAGAGATAAACATGTTGTGACGATCCCACGTAAGTAGGATAAAGGCACAGAGATGATGAGTCGTTTTTTAGAGAAAAGTAATTGAATAGTGAGTAATAAAAAAATCTGTAAAGTGCGAGTCGAATTCGCACACGAAGGGTTCCATACCTTCGTACATTAAAAATGCTTCTTGTATGGGACTCCTTTTATTCTATTACTAACGACCCGCCCCGGCTTCACACGGGGATAGACATATACCATCGTGGACTTTTTTGTAGACCTTTTGAAGGTGTAAAATTCTGTAGTAAATTATTTTGATCTATCTCGTAGGGTTCAGCCAGCGTTTGCAATGTAAGCGCAAAAAAAATGCGTTTATTTACGACATCACATTAGAAAACTCTAAAATTATCAGTGTTTCTCTACAACATTATGCATGTATTATACATATAAACCGTCCTCTTGAATCACTCTATTTATTAAACCGCATCAAAATCCGTTGCGTAGTTTTAAAGATCTAAGCATACACATTGAACATTTTTGGAATTGAATTAGAATTCCAATCTAGGTGACGGGCCTATAAAACCACATTTGGCTTTATACGTCTGACTGCTTTCAAGCACCACAAAGACATTTTACGGCTCAAATAAATGTTCATATATAAAAGTTAGACAGGTGTCGTTCGCACCTCCCAAGTTTTTATTAGATTCTTATAGGTGCCTAGTTTACGAGAGGTCATAAGTCATGTGTCTGAGACTTTAAAAAGGAGGCTAAGTGCTTGTACCCTTATGTTCGGTAGAATGTTCTACATAACGTAAGAGACCTCGAAGGATAGAGATCGAGGCTGGCCGAGTTTGATGGAAAACTTTGGCCTAAAGTGGGACGATGCATAGAAAAATAAAAAAGAGAAAATGTATACCATGATGATGACATATAACTAATAAATAAATCAATCTGATGAGCTGGATCAGGTGAGCTATCTTTAGACCGTTTGTAACGGCCTTACTCATAGATTTAAATGCGACATGACATACTTTCAAGAACACTGATTTGCTTTTCTGAGTTTCAAGAAGTAGGTGCAAAATTATTTGCGACTTCGTCTGGGTTAAGTTTTCCATTCAAACTTCTTCTTCCCGCTACGTCCATTTAAGACTTATAGCTATGCTTTGATTCAGTCAGTTGGCAACATATGGGTTTTACAAGTATAAATTTGGATTTTGATAAATCCATTTAAAAGTCCTAATGCTATCTGGTATTTTATCAATTCCAGTCACAAAAACGCGCTCCTTAAATCTCGCGAAGGGCATTTAAGGGTGATAACACGTTGACGTGACCAACCCCCGAATCTGTCAGCTTAGTATTATTTGATACAAGCGATAAAGCCTCTTTATGGGGCTTTTACGGTGGCGACTGTTGATCGAGAGCTTTAATGTGTGTCATTTAGGTTGAAAGGATGGGCTGAAAAGTTATTTTCTGTACATTAAAGCAACGTGTCCCGCATTAAGCGAAGAGCAATGGTGGTCTAGTGGATATAACATCAGCTTTTGATTCTAACATCTTGTGTTTAAATCCAGATGCACCTGTGGATGCTAGGCATCCAATTCTCAGGGAATAGACTCGTTTATATTAGACACATACAGTGAAAACACATGTAACATACATAATGGTAATTTTTGCAGTATTTTATTTATATATTGTGATATTTGTCTACGGAATGAAACGCCATTGAACCTGATAAGTTCAAACATGTGTCAAATGCATGATAAGAGCCTATTTAACCGCAGTATAGTGCTAGTATAGCGTACCGTTATTGTAGGCAAAAGTTTCCTCCTGACACTGTATAAATCATCTTCTTATAGATGGCCAAGGCCTTAGTTGAGACAGTATAGGTGCTGGGAGAGCCTTCTTGTTCCAATATAAGAGTTTGATCCTTGCCGACACAACTGATGCATCTTTCTCCGCGTAGTTCTTTCCAGGGCAGCCTCCTTAACCTCTTTATAAGACATGACAGTAACCTTCTTCAATTGGCTCATACAGCTAATCCTCGGTCTTCCTCGTCCTCTCCTCCCTTCTACTCTCCCTTCTATGATGTTCTTAATAAAACGTGTATGATGGCCGATCATCTTTCTGGGCGAACCTACTCTATATAAAATCGTTCCGGGCTCTACAGCGTCCTGTAGTCATGTAAAAAAGTTCCCCCTGACGCTGTATAAATGTATAAATTATATACATATACATAGATGATAAAGTTCAAGGTTGGAAATGAAAATAAAGCATAATTTGCTCACACACTTAATCATTCGTAAGTGATCGAATGAGATTCCACAACAAAACAAGGAAGCGTTCAAAGTTCAGTTGCTCATTACTAGCAACATACTAAGCAGTAAGTACCTGACACTCAACAATGTACGAGTAGTCGTTTACAGTCAGAAAAGTTGCCAGAAAGTATTGAAGCACTCAGGTGCTTCAATACTTTCTGGCAACTTTTACTTTCAGTCTTCAACTTCAGCTCTTATGCTTATGACAAAAACCTTGAGGATGAACGAGCGTAATATTGGTCGCGGTTTTTGCGCCGTTTAACTTCGGTTGCATTTGTTTTCATACACCTCGTCCACACCAAGTTACAAAACATGATTCTAATATATTCTACATGATGTACTTATCCATTTTTTAGTTTTTTTTCCCACCTAAAACAAGTTGTGGGAATAGTTTTATACTAATCTGGCAGAAAACTTGTCAGAAATGTTTGCTTGCATAAAACAGGTATCTAACATGGTGTTTTGAAGGCCCAAGGTGTAAAACATGTATTATTTGCTACTTGTTTAGTAATTCTAATTGTATCGTGTTGTGTCTCCTGGTTTTTTCCTCAGAACAATTTATTGTTCTGAGGAAAAAACACTACATAATATCAGTTTGAATTCGAATAGATTCGAATACATTTTTGTAATCGGATGTGCACAGATAAAATAAAAATTGTTTATGATTAGTCTGATACACAATTTGCAACCTTGCAACTTGTCCTCAGAACAATAAATACAAACTTGTCTAAGACATTATCATTGTTTTATTGGGGTACAAACGGTGTCCCTGTAAACAAGTTTTTGACAAGAAGTCTTTTACAAATTAAGTTGAAAACTTGTATGACAACTTGTTTGTTGGTGTGAACGTGGTAAAATGCCCAACCTTAAATTATGATGTGATTTGAATAACAGAATTAATATTATATTGACAAATGATTTTCAACACCATCTTTTTATCTTTCTTCTTTCCTCTTTTATGCCCTTGCTTTGTAGAATTGATACAAGACGTATTCTGCCATTCTCCTTTTATCACCCGCCATCTTGTTTTCAATCCTTCTTCCTCTTTTACACATTCCGGCCACAAGTATCTGATCTACCTAATATGAACTGGATTACTATAGCTAGATTATAGAAACATTCAACTCGAGACAGACTCTATCTAAAATTAAATCTCAGGCATAAGCCTGTATAATGAAGGATTATTTGAGGCTAAGCCGGTGACAGCTAGGGCAGAGATTAATTTATTTTTGAAAGCTTTTATTTATCTTGCAATATATTTATAGACATATGTTTGTTTTGGTCAAATCTTGCAACATATAGGTACAGGGCGTAACATTTAGATCGGTCAGTATGGGAAAGTCTGAAACTATAAGACATACGAAGATCTGTTCTTAGAAACCATGTCATCGATTTTAGTGACCAGAAAAACTGCATACTCTATGTATGAAAAGTTTAAAAAAAAAGTTCTACTCAGTTCGGGAATCGAACCCGGTCGTATTGAAAAATAAAACTTTCATTATTTCTATTTAGATATCGATTGTGTAGGTTATAAGCAGTAAATGTTACTATGAAACATGATATCTAAAATGAATAAAATGCATTGTATTTCATATTCTTTAATTTAATTAAGTAGATGTTCGAAATGATAACCCTTTTTTTCAATGCAATATTCAACTCGTTTAGTCATAATAAATAAAAAGTTGAATAAGGATTGAAGCGTTTTTTTTACTTTTTTTCACATCCACGCCAATGGCGCGGCCGCCGCCGATCATAATGAGCATCGGCGCACATGTCTAGTGCTAAACATAGTAAAAGAAAAATGATAGGGATCTGTGCGCTGGTTTGTCTACTAGACATTAACGGGCATTCATTAGTTTGTTATAGCGTCATAGCATAAATTAGTTTTAGAGCCATTTTTATACCCCGTCGCGAAGCGCGAGCGCTCTCTTGGCGCGGCCACAGAATAAATAAATAATCGATTGTAAAATAAAATCCAAATGAGTTGAGTGTGCGTCTTCATTTTTCTTAATGAAAATGTATAAGTTGATGTTCCGGTTTGAATAATACACGAGCAAAGCTGCAAACCTACACAGCACCACTCGAAATCATCAATTCAGCGCAAATGTTAACGATGCCAACGTGTTGATATGCTAGCAGTAACCGGCCGAGCGAGCGCGCGAACATGCTTTGATTACCGAGGCCGAGACGGCAAAGGGGGTTCTGCGGGTAGCGGGGGACGGGGGACCTGCCTCATGCCCCCTCCCACCGCGCGCGCACAAGCTCAGTGACTTGCGCGCCGCTCCGACGTACGCAACATGTCCGACGAAACGACCGTATTCTTCCCACGGAAATTAGTCAAGCAATTCATCCGCAAATACAAAGAACTCGAGTGCTTGTGGAATAGAGACTGCGCTGCCTACAAGGTAAAGAAGAGGCGGCATCAGGCGATCACGCAGCTAACACAGTTGGTGCAAACGTTTGATCCGGCCGCGACCAGAGTCCATGTTCTACGCAAGATTGACAGCTTGCGCGCCTGTGTGCGTCGCGAGTACAAGAAAGTGACGGATAGCAGGCAGACCGCTACGAGCGACGACGAGGTGTATGTTCCACAGCTGTGGTACTATTCGTTGTTCTCGTTTCTGATACGGCAGGATGAACAAGAGACGGCGAGTAAAGCTAAGGAAGTCGATAAAACTGAGATGCTATCGCCGGTACCTGCTGTTGTAAGTACATCGCACTACTATAATGTAAAATTTATTTGTAAGTTTGTTTGTTCCCATTAATCACCGTAATGGTTGAAATAACTTGGAACACGCTTATGACCTGGATAACATACTAGGCTGCTTTTAATCTGGGTAGGTGTAAAACTGAGGTCTTTTACCATCTATAGTAGATGATTTATACAGCATCAGGAGGCAACTTTTACCTTCACAAACGGGACGCTGTAGTGCCTGGGAGTAGGCTTGCCCAGCACCTATTCCATACTCTCAGCTTAGTCGGCCTTGTCTACAGGAAAGACATGGTCAATACGTGCGGAGCTGACTAAGCCGCGGGTTTCCTCACGATGTTTTCCTTCACCGTTTGAGGGTATAGGTATAAAGCACATAATTTTTTCAAACAGAAAAGTCCATTGGTATACGACCGGGTGGAACCCACGACCTTAGGATCGGAAAGCGAGGTCACTACCAACTAGACCACCAGTGCTCTCAGATACAAAACTACACTGTATTATGTAGGTATTTTTTAATTCAAACTGAATAAATACAAAAATTATATGACGACGGATTTTAGGTATAATAACAAAGGAAATGTACTACTTTACCTACTCAGATAAACCTTTATTTGGCAAAATATGTCCTCCATCATCTGTACAACTGGCGGTAATAACTTGCCTTAAACAATACATGTCCCATAAATTGTGTCCGGCGAAGTGGACCGTGTCGTAGTCTCGATGAGAACAGTCAGAACACTCTAATTTGCGACGCTGCCAGCTCGGCAGGTTTCGCTCCACATGGCGGTCTGGCAACGTCTCGTTACATTTTGAAGTTTGTAGAATTCAGAACGGCACATTAACAAAACCGAAAGTCAAGCTAATGTTTTTTTTTATGGGCTACCATGACTAACAGTTTATCGCCAAATACTAAACTATCAGTCTCAATAGAACAAACAGTCATTTAATTGTAAGGTCTACTTGTGGGTGATGTGGTCGCAAAGCGACAAAACCTTTAAAAAAAAAGGTCTACTCGTATGGGTGCAGCTTGATTTGAACTAACTTTTGTCGTTTGGACGACAGGCCATCTCTGACAAAAAACTTAAAAACTGCTAATTAAGTGGGCAAGTGCATTATGTGCTTATGATAAGAAAAGTGCACGAAAGGAGCCTTTGAGGTGCACTTTAAATCATTTCACCACACTGGTTCGAAAGAACACGTGACACGACTATATAGATAGATAAGAAAAAACCGGAAGTTAAGCCTTCTAGTTTGATAATTGGTGTTTTTTGTCCTTAGCTTGCTAATTTTACAAGTTTTGGACTCGAAGAGTGATCCTCATGTGATCTACTGGAAAAAATATACTGTGCAACTCAGACACTAATGTAAAATTTGAGCAAAGCTGCAGTCAAAGCTAGTCATAGAGATAGAATAGAAAGTACAAGTCTCAATCTACGGAAGAGAATTAGAGTTGGTTGGCTTTTCTATAATTTGCTGTGACGCAGAATGCTGAAGCTTAGATTAGCCTTCGTGTAGTTTACAGGTTTCTGCTTAGGCTTATGTATACAAAAACAATTTAGGTACAAATTAAATAACACCCAATAGTCACATACGTTCTGACCCCACACTAGGCTCCCTAGTGTCGTGTGTATCAGAAACTACGAGTACCATGGAACCACATCACCCAGACTCGGAAGAAATATTTGCAGAACAGGTAAACATTTATCCCGCCTATTGTTCTGTTGAGCTTGAGACACGAGAGATATGAGTTCGATTCTGGGCATATGTATGAACTGCAAATGTGTGTTCAGGATCTGGGTACTGTGGTTAAGAGTTCAGAGTTTCTGATACCCATGGTCAGGACTGGTGTTATTTAGTATACCATATATCATCTATGTATTTAAGATGAGCCATAGTTTTATTACAAATAGCTAAGCGTAAGCAGAGCAAACGTTCAAATCGATAAAAGAAGATAACAAGTGTCTTTTTTTAGGTAAATTCTAGATTCAAGTACGTAAAAGTGTAGTGCATATCTAAAAATCTAAAGAAAACTGAATGTCGGTATGTAACATACCTACGGTATTTCCTCGGCTCAATCGAGATGTACCTTTTTGTAGAAAAAAATATGATTACATCATTCGCGTTGTCTGAAAAAAATACGGAACTAAAATTTCTGTAGAAACACTTTAGGTCTTTATACAAACGATAATAAAAACCTGTCAAGTGAAAGCCGAATTCGCATGAAAGGTTCCGTACCATCGTATATGTACTTACATAAATATTTCTTGTATGGGACCCGCCCCTTATTTATTGTTTGTTGTTATAGTGGCAATAGAAAAAGACACTGAAAATTTCAACTCTACCTATTGCGGTTTATGAGATACAGCCCGCTGACAGACGGACGGACAGCAGAGGCTTAGTAACAGGGTTACGTTGGCACCCTTCGGGTACGGAACCCTAAAAATTCTGATAAAGTTCGGAATAATGTTATGAATTCATGAAACGATTAATCGAACTAATTTAAGAGTCTGTATTTTTATTGCCGCTATAACATCAGATAATAAAATAAAATATAACGAGGCCCATAAACAAGAAACATTTATGTACAAATACTATGGTACGGAACCCTTCGTTTGCGAATCGGACTCGCATTTGACCGGTTTTTTTATGCAACGTCTGACGGTCTGTTAT
The DNA here is from genome assembly GCA_949320045.1 of Scotopteryx bipunctaria. Classification (NCBI taxonomy): domain Eukaryota; kingdom Metazoa; phylum Arthropoda; class Insecta; order Lepidoptera; family Geometridae; genus Scotopteryx; species Scotopteryx bipunctaria. The sequence continues at coordinate 2,309,346 of OX439458.1, read as the reverse complement.
GGGATAGTAGGGGAAAATTCATAGGCACCGCGTTGGTGACTACGATATACTACGAAAATGTGTGGAATGTCATTGGAGCGCAGTTTCAATGACGTACGCAAGTCTACTTTAAGTTATGTACTCACATGGATGTAACTTCTGCGCCGCGATGTATTTCTCCAGTTTCCTCCTCAGCACGATCTCGGCGCCGTACCGGCCCACGGAGCCGTTGTCCACCAACAGGAAGTACGCGTGTCTGTTGTTCAACACCGCTAGCTTTGATCTGCAACAAAATATCCGAAGATATCATCCACAAATACTTCTACTACTAGTCGTGTCACTATTTCTTTCGAACCAGTGTGATAAAAGTATTTTAAAATAAATAAAATAAGTATAACCTTGTAAGTCAGGGAACATTGGATAAAGTTATAAGATCTTATTTTAAGATAGGTAATTCTACGGACAACAGTATCTTCAAAATTATGGACCACAATATAGGCGATGGGCTGATCATCTGTCACCATGGTTCATCATATACATCTTAGAAGTATAAATCAGAAGTGGCTCCAAGTTTTCTTATGTTTACTTGTGGCTCTGCCCACCCCATACGGGCGTGATATTATGTATGTAGGTATGTATTAAAAAAATCTAATCTAGGAACAGAACAAAGGACTACGCTATGATGAAAGGAACCTATATAATGTTTTGTGTATTTTTGTTCAGAATTATGAAACTTTTGACATGTTGACAACATTCTCAAATTGAATACAAGCTTTATCAGTCATATTTGGCATTAACTTAGTAAATAGCAGCAATTGAAACACGGCAAGTCCAGATAAAAATAAAGGCCACACGAAAATAGCCATCTTTAAGATTAGAACTAAATAGCAAAGACAGCCAACTAATCAGCTAATAGAATCGAGAAGTTTCACAGAATGAACTTAGGTTTTATTTGAATAGATCGTTTAGATCGTAAATACCAAAGGTTCAGGAAAATACTACCTAGACCATTGAACCAACCCACATAAATCGTTTCCCAAGTTCCCTAAGCTCATGGCAATATTTCTCAAATCTGACACCGCAAGGGGAAAAGAATCCTGTGAAAATCCAACCGGATTTACTCGTAAAATCCAACAAAGCCCGCTCAAGGAACGGAATTAAAATAAAACTGTCATTTCAATTGTATTTTAGGGTTCCGTTCCCGAAGGGCGCCAACGGGACCCTGTTACTAAACCTGTGCTGTCTGTCTGTCCGTCTGTCAGCGGGCTGTATCTCATGAACCGTAATAGGTAGAGTTGAAACTTTCACAGAGATACACTCTGTAACAACAACACTCATCATCATCATCATCATTACTCTATGTGGGGTTGGCACAGCATGTTCCTTTGATCATGTTGTAAGAGTTTTAGGTAACAAATAATAAATAAATAAAAAGTACAGAACCCTCGTGTGTCGAAAAACGGCGTGCAAATTCGACTCACACTTGACCGATTTTGTTTTATAAATCGTAATTGTGCTGTTTCTTTATCATCACTTCAACTCCAGGTCTACTTTTCGTTCGTTTTGTCCATTCTGCTTTTATCAAACTTATTTTATTTTAGATCGAATAAGGAAAAGTAATTTCAACCCTACTTTTCAGATGTTATCTTAGGTATCCGAAACTACGTGAACGATTGAGTGTTGTACTTGAAAGACAGACTGGGATCTGTACCAGAATCAAATTTACGCCTTTTGTCTCAGTCGGTTCGTCGTTCCCTATGCCGCCACCGAGGTCTTCGATTGTGTTACCCTGTAATTTGAATCAACATTGCCGTTACTTGGGGGTTGTGGAGTACACTCCCAGAGGAAGTTTCCCAAATAACTACGAGCATAATGGATATTGGATGCTGTAGTTACTAGTTACCCATAAGTTTCCGTAACTAAACTTAGACTATTCAGTAGGTAAGATTTAGTTAACAAGTTTATTTACTTACAAAGAAGCTATGTAGTGAAAGGTTAAAATTGTAAGCAATATGTTTAGGTTCTCAATCTTTCGACGGTTTACAATCTCGCGAGATAGATTATAATCTAACGGTGGTACAATTTTACGGTGACAATATGAAACTATAATGTTCTTACCCCCGAATACTCAAACGCGACTCAGAGTTGAACACGTCTCAATTCACGGTTTTTTGACAGTTTTTGATGACAATCTGGCAAAAAAAATATAATCGTCATTTGAGACGTGCTCAACTTTGAGATGCGTTTGAGTATTCGGGGGTTAGTCTTCTTAGATTAGAATATCATGATGATGCAATGTTGTCGCGCCGAAATGTTTCTTAACTTCTTTACGGCGGTCATGTATCAGTGTCTGCTTCTTAAGATACCGAAGCTCAAGTTAAATAAATAAATAAATATTTGTGGACATTTCACACAGCGCCATCTAGCCCTAAACTAAGCAAAACTTGCACTATGGACACCAAATGGCTGATACAATACTTATATTATACTATTTTTTTTGTAAATACATACTTATAATACATAATACTACAACACCCAGACCCGTAAGAAATTTTTGCAGAACATACAAACATTTCTCCCGTAGCGGGAATCGAACCCGCGTCTCTTGCGTCTCAGACGAGCATTCGCCCGCTACGCCACCGAGGTCGTCTAAAGCTGATGACTTTCTTTTAATAATGAGTCAAAGAGGTTTAATAAGAAATGCTCAGTTGGATCCCGGCACTTGAAGGGCGCTCTATCAATGGAATACCTTACCGAGCTTAATGCCTTTTTATATTTTATTCTTCTCTTTTATCGAAGAAGGTAGATCTGTAATTAGTTTGGTTCTGGCAATTGGCAGGTAACGCGGTGAATCCAGTATAACCACATCAACCTGTAGTATAGGTCTACCAGGATCTGATGGCAAAAAGGGAAAAAAGAAATTGACGCTAGCAATTCTTCTTTGACATTTTCACCACTTTTTAAAGGAAATTTGAAGCCAAACCAAAAACAATTCCTCGAAATTTCAGTTGACATTTTTTTTGTTGCCATATTAAAATTGCTATTTTTTTTACTTTTTTTTGCCATAAGATCCTGGTAGGCCTATATATACATACATTCGTGTCGATTCGTGTATAACCATGATGTGGTGTTGTCAATAAAGTGTCAGTGTCACCGTTCGACACGCTCTTAGTCTGACTGTCATTCTAGTAATGGCGAACGGACATAATAATAATCTCTATCTAACCGTTTTCGGCTACGGTGACTCGGGTTTATGTGTATGTCATCGTAAAATTGTAAATACCGTTAGATTATAATCTATCTCGCGAGCTTGTAAACTGTTGAAAGATTGTGAACCGTAACATTTTTTGGCGGATTGGATTGTTAACCGTTAGTGGTCACTACTCTAACCTAACCAACAATACAAGCAATAATGATTGTTTGTCTTGAGACCTATTCCCCTAATCTCAATTTCTTTTTTAAATAATGAATCTCACACATAATAATTGTCGGCAACTTTTTGACTACTCCCTCCCCCCTTTATATTTTGTGATTTTTCCGAACCTTTTGAACCTCTTCGTGATTTTTTCCGAACCTTTTGAGCCTCACGTGATTTATGAACGAACCCTCTGCCATGAGGTTTCACCGAATAAACTTGTAGTTGAAATCTGGGTAAGTTCATAGTACCTGGACCATTTGAATATAAAAGTTGTACTGGACGCGAAGGGCGCTGTACGGAGCCAGAATATAGTTGTCGACCTCGGTAGCGTGGCGGGCGAGTGCTCGGTTGAGACGCAAGAGGCGCGGGTTCGATTCCCGGAGTTGTTTGCATGTTCTGCAAATATTTTTTACGGGTCTGGGTGTGGTAATTATGATGTACTAGCAGCCGCCCGCGGTTCCCTCACGCGGTACCCAGATAAAAAGTACCCTATGTCCCATTCCAGCACACGTAGGTAAGGTACCTACTATCCTCAATAATCATTATAATATAATATAGTGTACGCTAAACGATGACTAAAGTATTGCCATCTCTTACCATTTCATAATGACAAACAGTGACAGGGCTAACTTTAAGCAATGGCTAACTTTAGCGAACGAATATGAATAATGGTATGTAAGTATATTCCGTAGTTTTTGCGTGAAGGAGTAACAAACATACCTAAATCTAAAAATTAAGAAATTTCGGTGAATTTAGTAAAAATTTTGAGAGTTAAGGTCATGGGCGCCGCGCCGGCAGAAATAATTTCCAGGTGGTGCAGATTTTAGTTTTCGTACAATCTTTGCCGTATATGATTGTTAATAAAAAGATGAAATTTTAGTCTGAATGTTTGAGACATTTACAAATTTCTGACTTATTCATTATGAATTTCTTATACAACGTGTAACATAATGTCCCTATAAGCCCGAAACGGGGGTGTTCTATACGTCATTGCGAACAACGTTTGTTCAACGACTTTTAAAATTTCAAAGGTTTTCATTCATGAAATGTCTCTTAAACTTTGCTCCAATACGTAACTTGACACAACATGAGGCATCCCTATTTACAGCTGTTTTTTGACCTTTAAGTGTGAACTCTAGATGAAACAGGTAACAGAACAGACACCATTAGTAAAATGCCTACCTACTTACCTAATAACGAGGTGGCTTAATAAGTAATTTCTATTTTTTTTTTTTTGAAGGCCTAGTGGTACCTTGGTATTTATTGGTAATTAAAATGTAAGGTCACATCACGACTAAAATCCCTAGACACCGTAAACATCCTTTCAGATCTCTTTGTTAAGTACCTAGTATAGGAGATAGGTATCTTACCTACTCAATTTTGTACCTACCTACTCGGGCCTTAAAGGTATCCTCAGTGGGTGCCAAGGAGTATGAGAGGATGTCTACCGTGCCTGAGGATAAAGCCGTGATACCTACTCAATTTTGTACCTACCTACTCGGGCCTTAAAAGCATCTTGAGTAGGTAACAAGAAGTATGAGAAGAGGTCTACCGTGCCTGAGGATAAAGCCGTGACCCTATTCCACTTTAGTTTTTCCAACGATGTATTATTCCAATATTCATTGGAGCATTTTTCAATGCAATTTTGTACCTACCTACTTGGGCACTAAAGTCAAAGGTTGTGACTTATCTGTCTTACTAATCTTCATTTTCATCGTGAACAGCCTATTTGTCATTGGTTGCATTGAAACAACAACAACAACTAGTGGGATGGCACCTTGCCCTAATTGGCTGTCGGTGCCTTTGCTAAATTCAAAATCCGCAACCGTCAACCGACACCGCACCGCAAGCGTTTGTTTAATAAAATCAAATTGGTTCCGTAGGTTTATTTGTTTTTTACTTTTCTTGATTGAACTACGTAATTGTTGGTAGGCTATTATGTAAGTAGGTAGGTACCTAGTAGCAAATGGGGATGGAGCACATGGTAGCATATTGGTATGAACCCCGCCTTCCCATCCTTAAGTCGTGAGTTCGAATCTATGGATTTTTCGATTCGAAATTTATGTGTGCAATATCAATGCTCTCAAACGGTGAAGGAAAACCTCGTGAGGAAACCAGGCATGTCATAGACGTGTGTCAAAGTGTACGAAAGGAACCTTCAAGGTGCACTCTAATCCTTCCACCACACTGGTTCAAAAGAGCTAGCGACACGGACACGACGACAGTAGTAGTAGTAGTAGTAGTAGTAGTAGTAGTAGTAGATGTATGGTGAAGTTTTTTTCCTTTTTTTTCCCAATCGGTATTTAGTGGGTTACCCCAGACAAGGAACCCTAAAAATTCGGCTTTCGGCAATAGGTACCTACTTTTGGTCGCAAAACAGATCGGATTTTATCAGTCGCAATTAGCATTCGTTCCTTGCAACAACTGCAACAAGCAATCTCTCGGTTCGCGTAACTAATTAACGATACGATGTCGGCTTTGTACTCAAACAGTGAGTATTATGATATGGTGTTGTGTGTGTGTGTTGGAGCAGCACCAAATAATTAATAGCTTAGTAGCGGCGCGTCAGCTCTACAGAGAGCGTTATCCAGGGCGGCCATTGCCATCTTACGGGCTATTTTCTGGGATTGGTGAACCGTCTTCTCTCGACGGGATCTTTCCACCGGCGCACCAGTGAGGGAAGACCGGGAATTCGGTGGTGTGTTGTACCTACTTCCCTTTGATGGATACCGAGTACCTACTGTGTGTGTCAACAGTGATAAAATTCAGTGATAGGTAGGTATGATGATAGGTACCTAACCTATCACCCTACCTAGTAGGTACCCCATTAGTACCTAGCTTACTAATAAAAAATGACAAAAATAATTTTGTGATTGTGAATGTGAATGTGTACCAGTAATACCAACCTCCTAGGTACCTACATACCTACCTAATACCTACCATGTCAATTAGCCGTGTTCCGAGCCAACCAAGAAGAAGGGAGAAAAGGTATAACTTAACTTTTCCTGTACCTAGGTCCTTAGGTAACTACCTAGGTAGATGTAGGTAGGTAGTTGTTTTTTTATGTGTGAAAGATATCGTGATTTTAATCTTCGACTTTAATTTCTACGTAGAATTAAAAAAATTGCAAATTCTTACGAAAACTTTGGTGATTACACCTAGGTACTTTTTGAAACTTGCCGCGCGTTCAATTGTCTGCGTATGTGTGGGTCCGACGCGATAGGAGGGTGCGCGTGTGTTTGTTACCTACGCAAATGGTAAACAAACACATAGGGTTGTCACAAATTTCTCATGAAATAATTTGTTTTTAATTGTATTGGAATTTCAAATATGATGTATTGAACTTTTGCACACGTCAATGTATTCAAGTGCTCGGTCTGAATACACCCCTTTCGGGCTTATAGGGACATTATGTTACACGTTGTATAGGTACCCAGTCGTCACGGCTCACACCTATTTGTTCACGACGATCGAAATTTAAAAATTCTAAATTGGTGGGCCAGGAGTACCCGGATCGATATTAATCGATTTCCATTACTTCTCTGAACGCACCCTTTAAAGTACCGCTACTCTACACCAGATGGCACCAGCATAAGTGGGATGAACTTAACAGAGAAAGCGCAATACAGTTTCAATAATTCCTGTTGATCCCGAGATTCCCAAGGGGTGCAAGTGCACCCTCTGGCACCCCCTTGCCGGCGCCCATGGTTAAGGTAAACTTTACAAAACGCAACGATAGCGCGTCAAAATTTGATCAGAATTAGCAGCGACATCTAGTTTTCAGACGTAGAATTAAGTCAGAACTCCATGAATAATCAAGATTGGAAACTTATTAGACCAGTAATAATTTATGCTTCCTTTCACAGGTAATTTGACATTGACAGTTCCTTTTCCATATGTTTTGTATCATCTATTACTAATCTTTGGGATCATCGCTGTCATAATGTCAAAATAAAAGTATTCTATTTTTCATGAAAAACATGCCAAAAATAAAGAATTTGCAGGTAATTATGACATCAACTAAATGAGAAAAATCGGCTCTTTAATTTGATATAGGTTATGTGCAGTTTTAGACCAAAAATTGATTCCAGGTTTTCATCCCTTTTCACCCCTTTAGAGGTTGAATTTTGAAAAATCCCTTCTTAGTACACCCCTACGTACCAAGGTTTACCTACACTGAAAATTTCAAGTCTCTACGTCCAGCGGTTTAGGCTGTGCGTTGTCTGTCAGTCAGTCAGTCAGTCAGTCAGTCAGTCAGTCAGTCAGTCAGGATGATTATTCTTATAATATAAGATTGTATCAGCCATTTGGTTCCCATATAGCTTTGGAACAAGATGGGGCTGTGTGAAATGTCCAAAAAAAGTTGATTCATAATGTAGGCTGCCATTCTGTGGCTTTTTCTTATTGGACCCCCTTAAATAATTATTTACACTTTATGATGTATTTCCGCGATGATAGATAATTAGATCTTCATCAAGCAACTTAAGTAGTGTCGATACTATTTAACCGATTTCAAAAAGGAGTTCTCAATTTGACTGTATTTTTTTTGTCACGCTGACTATTCAGCCAATTATGAATTGATTTTGATGATTCTTTCACTGATGTGTAGAGTCGGTTTTGTTTTGTAGTTTTTAAAACGCATTACTGTAGCTTTGTAGTTATTGTTTTGCTATATTGCTGTTCTGATATGGACCAGCTTTGTTGAACTAATTGCCAAGTCACGTGGTTAGTTAGTGATTTAATCTCGCCTAAGGCTAGTTGAACCTGGCTATGTGCCAGTACCAACTTGCCTTGGGTCTGTTATGATACGATACGATACGATACGATACGATGTTATGTACGACGTCTGTTATGATGCATCTAATTTGATTATTACCTATTATTTCAAATTAATTATGCTATCATCATCATCATCATTCGCTACCCGACTTCACCTACCGCTGAGATATAAGCCACATAAGCCTGAAGGAATGGAATTTATCTCCTTGACATATTTAATTAAAATCTGTTTAGCAGTTTAGGCGACAGACAGATAGACAGACAGACAGAGTTACTTTTGCATTTATAATATTAGCATGGTTTTATAAAATACTAGCTTTCACCCGCGGCTTCGCTCGCGTGGTATTCAAACAAAAAGTAGCATAAATGTTATTCCAGCACACGTATGTATATTCCAAGTTTCATTCAAATGCGTTCAGCCGTTACGGCGTGATTGAAGCACAAACATACATTGTCACATCCACACATCCTCACAAACTATCGCATTTATAATATTAGTAGAATATATAAAAAAAGATAGATGAGACTACTGGTAAAACTTCACATACAAGTAAAACATCACACATTTATCTAATAGCGGCTGAATAGCGGCTTCTTAACGCTATAATCTGTGATCTCGTATTCGATCCACGTCTGTCGCCCGGTCGCCTGAAATGGGCAATTACCGAGGTCATCCTAAATTATGACGGTCTATGGTATTAAATAGCTTAATTTTCTTTCAAGGAATCTTCAGAAGAAGAAGAAGTAGAAGAGAAGGTCTTCGAAACTGCTTATGAATCTAATTTCGACTTCAATGTACCCACTACGTCTCCAAAAGAACCTCAACGCAAGAGAATCAGAGTGAGGGCACTTGAAAGCCTCACTGGTATTGATGACGAGTACGATGCTATAGGTAAGACCACATCAAGTAGAGACATGACGAGAGATAAGAGAAGATAATAATAATAAATATTTGAGGACATATCACACAGCATCATCTAGCCCCAAACTAAGCAAAGCTTGTATTATGGGAACCAGATGGCTGATAAAATACTTATATACCTTTTTTTTATAAATAAGTACTTATAGTACATAATACTACAACACCCAGCCCCGGAAGAAATATTTTCAGAGCATGCAAACATTTCTCCCGCAGTGGGAATCGAACCCGCACCTCTTGCGTCTCAGCCTATCACTCGCCCGCCTCGCCACAGAGGTCGTCGATGGAAGAAGGAAACATGTTGTTCCGACCCCACCACGTGGGATAAAGCCTATATAAGGCACAATTAATTGCTATACTGAAGTTAGCGTTATTTTTTCTTCAGGTATGAACGTAGCCGCGAAGCTAAGGTACCTCCCCGCCAACATGAGGATCCTGGCTGAGAAGCTGATAGGAGACGTGCTCTTCCAAGCTCAGACTAACGGCCTAACTGCAGCGTCAGCTTTAATTACACCAGATCCGTTCCGCTAGAAGAATTTCTGGGAGACTTGCAATGCTAGGATTCCGTTGGAGCTAGATTTTACAGCCTTATGATGAGAATGATAGCTTTGTATGTTAGTGTGACAAAATGACTTTAGAGAATAGAATCTTAGATCTAGAAATCTATAAGAATCCAGAATATAATCTTACGCAGAAGTCTCCTAATTTTATTTTAGTTACTATAGGTATAAGATGATATTTCTGTTATTTTAGCATAATGTAAATATAAAATTAAAGAGATTGACATAAATATTCAGTTATATATATTCCCAAACCTATAATATGGATAATTATGCCTCCCGACAGCATTTAGCTTCTAAACTGATTTCAAAAGTTGTTACTGGTTACATTTATCATACTATGTGTCAAAAAAAATGGACACGTGTTTCAGGATTTTTCAAAACCACCCATAAAAAGGGGTGAAATGAGCTGTTAATGTTTGTATTGGGACTTTATAAAGGACGCGATTAGCTTGAAACTCGGTTTGGATATTATAAATGCAAAATAAATGGACTTATCCGTATATAAGTACTCTAACGCAGGCAACAGCTAGTACATAATATTACAACACCCAGACCAGGAAGAAATTTGCAGAACATGCAAATATTTCTCCCATAGCGGGAATCGAATCCGCGCCTCTTGCGTCTCAGCCGAGCACTCGCCCGCCACGCCACTGAGGTCATCAGCTGTTGAACTCTGTTTAGAGCTAAACTTTTGAACAGTGAAATCAGCCCTTAGCCTTTTTTACGTATTCTTACCTTGGTGAAGCCATAGCGTGGTAGGGCACGTCTCGTCCCTTGCCGATGAGGTCGCTGGAGCCTTCCACGATGCCCCAGGGAGCGATGCCGATGCTGACCACTCGCCCGGCGCGCTGTGACCTTTCCAGCTGCAATGCGTCTCCTACCTGGCGGGTCACACCTGAGAAGAGAATATTAAAATTAAAACATCACTACTACATAGTATAAAACAAAGTCGCTTCCCGCTGTCTGTCTATCCATATGTTTGCTTAGATCTTTAAAACTACGCAACGAACTTTGATGCGGTTTTTTAATTGATAGAGTGATTCAAAAGGAAAGTTTATATGTATAATACATGCATAATATAGTAGAGAAACACTAGTAATTTTAGAGGTTTCTAATTTGATGTCGTAAATAAACACGTTTTTTTGCGCTTACACTGCAAACGCTGGCTGAACCCTACGAGATAGATCAAAATAATGTACTACATTATATTATACATACACGTATTGTACACCTTAAAAAGGTCTACAAAAAAGTCAGCGATGGTATATGTCTACCCCCGTGCGAAGCCGGGACGGGTCGCAAGTAATGTATAAGATTAAAGTCGCTCAACGAAACATCGAGCGCGCCATGCTAGGCATCTCTCTAGCTGACCGAATACCCAACATCGCATCAATAGGTAGGAGGATCAATCAGTTAAATTGAAGATGGGCTGGACACTTGGAAGGCGGAAGGACGGTAGGTGAACAAAGGCAATGACGGAGTGCCCGACTCGAAACACCCAAATCGCGACCAACTAGCTTGTTTATCCAAACATGTCGGCGCACGAAACGCGACCACAACGCAAGTAGTCACTGAGTAGGCAGGTAAGCTAAGTACCTTAATTATTAATTCTTAAAATACGATGGATGTGGATCATTAAAAGATGTGTAGTAAAATGGAAGTTCCTCGTAAAGGCACAGCTTATGCAGCAGTTGCTATGCAGTTTTAATTAAGTTTGCAGTGAAAGCGTGATAATTCCATCCAGTACATCAACATGCACTTAGCGCTGGCTTCCTGCCTCACTTAGTTGGCCTATTCACCTTCCTAGGTAATAGGATGCAGGAAGGCATCTTTGAATTGAAAGACTGCAGTGGACTAGCATAAAGGAAATTTACACACCACTACTAAAACGCGTGATTCCTGTCGAAAATGGGCGAGACAAAGTATGCGAGACAGACGAGCAGCTTTGGTAACTCGCCTATTTTTGCGATTTTGCGTTACGTACTACTAGACGTGTTTCTAGTGCTTTAGAACCAGAGTGGTGAAAGTATTTAAAATGCACCTCAAAAGTTCCTTTCATGCACTAGTCGAGACGAAAGTAAGTAAGTACGTATGATCTAGTGGCCACGTCCTGTGAATGAGTTTTAAGGCTGCCTAAAGGCCTCCGTCATGGCTTAACGACTTCAAAGCCGGGACCGACAATTTAACGTGCCCTCCGGAACACGGAAGCGCTCAGCTCGTAATGTCACTTGCGGTCACTCATCCAAATTGTGACCGCCCCTTCGGCCGCATACGAAACCGTAGATTCGTAATCATGTTGGAGGATACTATCCCTTAGTCGACTTTTACGACATGCTCGGGGAGAGAAGCAGCTGGACGCATTCTATGTTTTTTCTTTACTCCCAGTCCAGCAGAGAAGTTGAAGTTGAAGTAAGTAGCTACATAGTTGAAGTATATTTAGTAGGTACTGCCGATAGACTTTTGCTGTTCAAAATCATGCAAATCATCTTGTTTTTGTTCGTTAATATCAAAGGGCCAAGGGGCGGCGTTCCTTTGTACTTAACAATCAACTGTTAAAAGGAAACACTTTCATTATGTATAAACTGGCCTCGCCTTGCTGAGGGTGGCAGATAGGCGAACTGGGGTGAAACAGCTAGTTCAGTCTCATACGCCATGCGACAGTGACATGGGATATTTATCAAGTATTAATTAAATTATACATTACTGAGTGAGAGCACTGGTGGTCTAGTTGGTAGTGACCCCGCCTTCCGATCCTATGGTCATGGGTTCAAACCCGGTCGTGTACCAATGGATTTTTCTGTGCGCTGTACTCTCAAACGGTGAAGGAAAACATCGTGAGGAAACCCGCGGCTTAGTCAGCTCCGCACGTATTGACCATGTCTTTCCTGTGGACAAGGCCGACTAAGCTGAGAGGTACTCACTCCATCTTAATTCGTCCCGGGCACTACAGCGTCCCGTTTGTGAAGGTAAAAGTTGCCTAAATCATCTATTATAGATGGTAAAATGCCAATGATGGTAATAGTATATATTGAAAAATGATAAGGTTAAAAAGTTTTTGGACATTGGACTTGTAAGCATCGCATAAAGACCAGTTTCGAAAGAGATACGGATTCCGAGTGTGTAAAAGAAAGACAGAGAGTGAGACCGAGCAAAATAATGAAATCAAATAATTGTTGATACAAGAAAACTACAAAATGAATAAATAATTATAACCTACCTATCAAAGTAAAACTCATTTGAAAATATGGTAGGGTCCCAACATAGATGAAAACATACTAATAACATGAATTTAATTTTTCTATTTACTTTGAGGAACCAAAGAAAATAATGTAAAAATATTTTTTATTTATTAATAAACACATTTCATTAACGAACAACAGAGTTCTACATCAAAATTGGTAATCAAATTCGCTACTGCATTCTGTTAACTTCTAATGAGTTCGTCATAAAGTGAGCTATTTCTCGGCTCAGTTCAGGCATCCAATTAATAGGGCTAGGTGCCTCGATCTTTTTTCAATAAACTCGTTTATGGACACGATTATAGTCAGAACAAAAAATAAAAGAAGAATATCTAATGGAGGTATTAATTTCGGCAATTAGTCTCTTACATAACGACTTCATGACATTTAGAAGTACCATCTTACATGTACTTTTTTTATATGACTAATTTTATTATCCTTTGTACTTTGGCCATAAATGTTGTATGGGGCACCCTTTTATTGTTTTATTATATTTACCTTTTTTAATTGTTGTTATATCGCAACATACTCCGTGAAAATTTCAACTTTATATCTATGACGGTACATGAGACACAGCCCGCTGACAAACGGACGGACCGATGGACAGACGGACAGACGGATGGACGGTAGAGGCTTAGTAATAAGGTCCTGTTTGCACCCTTCGGGTACGGAGCCCTAAAAAGTCAATGCAGACAAAGTCGCGGGGCGTTTGACTAGTTGCACAATAAAGTTACGCTTACCTATTCTTAAGTCTCGTACCCCATTCCTGTTACGTATTAGTGGTACTTAGTAGTGTTCCTTTTGACGCATTTCTTTCTTACAGATCGGCTAAGTGATTGTTTACAGATGGATATGACGAAGCAATTTCCATCGTATCAATTGTGCCCAATCACTTCAACATCGGAGTAACACGGCAGCAATATATATACATACCCCAGCGGATATAAAATATTGCGTAGAAAATTCATAAGCATTCGTATATTTATTATTATTATAGGAAATGGATTCATGAGAATGAGATATTGTGTTATACAATTATGCTTATTTTAAATTATGCCATTAAGCTAATATGCGAGAAAAGATTCATGCCAAAAGGTGGTATGCAAAATTATATTATGCGTAGAAGTTTTATGCAATTATTACACATGTGTATATCTCACCAGTATTAGTGCCTCCAGTAAAAATCCACGCTCCTGTTGTCTTAGCGGCCTTCAGTAGTCCTTTCCTTAGCACCTTTTTCAGTTTCGGCTGGAGGTCAAAGTTGGCTTTGCCGCCTTGGATGGTGATCAGCAGCTTCGGCCGTTCCAGCTGCCACTCCCGCGTCAGGAGGGTCACTATCAGCTCAGGCCGGGTGTCGTGGGATAGGCGGACGTACTGGAAACACATTATGGAATTACCTACTGACTATTATTTTCTAGTTCTCGAAATCAGGTCTTGTTAGAATTCGTTGAAGATCGGAAAAATCCAGAAGTACACGCCCATATCCCTAACGGGATGGGCTGAGCCTCAAGTACGTAACGTTCATAAGAAAACTTGCAGCCACTCTTGTTCCAAGAGTCCCACCAAGATGAATAATGGTGAACCATGGTGACAGGTAATCAAATCAGCCCATCGCTTTAGACCATAGGTCCATCATGTTGGAGATGATACTACTCCTTAGTCGACTTTTACGACATACTCGGGGAGAGAAGCAGCTGGACTTCGTAAAACTGTTGAATGTGTTCGAATATCGTGTGAAATGTGGCGTTTGACGTAGATAGGAAGATCAATTATTTAAAATGAAGTGGTGGCCGCGCAAGGCATCATAAGCGAGTCCACCAGCCAAGTGGTTAAGACATTGTAAAGCGAATTCACTGGATTTGATTGATGAAGGATCGGAAAAATTATAGGTAACCAGCGAGTGTACTGACAAGATTTTGACGAAGTTTTCTTGGCATACTTCAATAGCGACACACTGATGGTACCGAGCAGCTTCGCGAGGCTGCCGCGCGAGGCAAGTGCTCGCTCAGTCAGGACGTGCCTCACTTGCAGTTTGCGTGTTTGTCACGGGCAAGGCACGTCCTGATTATGTGAGTTCTAGCCATGCGTGGCAGCCTCGCGAGGTGGTTCGGTAAGTCAATAATATAGTACCCTGCTATTGGCTTGCCTGGGCTAGCTACTTACTTGTGCTTTGGTGGGATGCGGTCCGCCCTGGAACTCCACAGTGCCATAGGCGTCCGTGGGCGCGGCGTGCGTGTGGCGCGCCGGCACCCACGCCTCGCCCGGCGTCGCAGTCGCTGTGTTAGCGCCATGCGCTGTCTTGCTGAGACCACACCAGCATCTGAACCGAGAATAATAGTCAAAGGATGGTTTAGATATGCTAGCCAATTTAAAGTTCTTGAGTTAGATAATTTATTTTATTTTTGTCCCTATCGTCAACTACGGTGTAGAAATAGGAGTTAAATTAATAAGGGATCATTTTTTTTACGTATGCTGCAGTGTGCTGCATGCTATACTGCATGGAAAAAAGGCTTTTTCCTTCAGTCTTTTTTAATCCCATAATGGTTCTCTGTTAATAACTCTACAATAATCTACGTAAACCTTGATTTAATTGTCATAGAAAAACAAATGTTTTGAACGCTTTCTTCGATCACTGTCAGTTGTTGACTGTGACATAATCGCACAAGCAATTTATATTTTCTTTTTTATTCTTTTTGTAATTTTACTGTGTTATTTTGAAAATCTTTGTGATTGTATGCCAATCAAACGTTTACCGTTCTTTTTCCAACAGTCAAAGGTAAATTTTAATTACGAAGTCTAAATTTCAAAAAGGCAAAATTATCAGAAGATTTTGGGGAATGGACGAAAACGAGGAGCCTCGGCCCTCCACCAGCAAACAAGACCAGGAGAAGCGCAGCCATAAGTCGAACTCAAATACCGATATTGAGAAACAAGATGAGCGCGGCTCGAGCGAGACGTCCATGTCTAACACGCGTTCGGACAACAGCCAAGTCGAAATGGTACACGAGAGACCCAAAGTCCCCACAGGGCTCAAAAAAGAGCGGAAGCCTAGAGAACGGAAAAATAGAAGTAGACCAACTGGCCGCGTGGTGAAGAAGTCTCGACGCCCAGAGGTCAAGAGACCGACGAGGCAACGTCGCTCAAAACGTATAAAAGACAGTAAAAAGAAGCGGGAGTTATCTATATCCACTATTTTTACACGGCTATCAAGCATGTCCATGGCGCAAGGCTGTCCACACTGTGGACACCGCTGCTGTCGCAGAAGGTAGAATTATACAGAACTTGAAATAATTTTATTTATTTTACCAAGTATGTATGGAACGGGATAGAAAGAAGGTTGTTTTCGCCAGATTCTATGAGATGAGAAGGAACAGGATGAGAAGATACAGAAATTATTGTAAGAGAGAAAAGTTGCATTTTAAATGTATGGCCACGCAAACTGTAGGTGAGTTAATTTCTATTTTTACTATACTGGCGTATTTCAATGTTACTCATTCCATTACAACTGATTTGAAGCTTGTACTCTTAACGTGTTAGATAATGTTGCGTCTTATGAATGGGTTCGTCATTCATTTATATGCGGTCGTCATTATTGCACTTTTCTGTTAAAGAAAATTTATGCGCTATGCCTATACTTAAAAACGGTGAAGGAAGACGTGTAAAAACCAGCACGTCGTTGAACCTAAAAATTTCGAAGACATTATAAGACATACAGAGAGAAATATAAAATATGGAACGCCAAGTCTAAGTTATAATCTCAAGTCATGAGATCCTTGATAAAATTTTCAGATTTATAAGTTGATGAAATTTAGGTTCTGAGTGCATCCAAGCTGGTTCCCGCTGCCTAATGCTGTCACCATTGTGCCTCAACACTAACGCCTTCCTGCCAGAACAGACACCAGAGAAACAGATAGCAAGTGAGGTAAGTTTTCATTTTTTTTATTAACCTATATCGTGCCACTGCTGGGCAAAGGTCTCCCCCAAACTCCGCCAATCATCTCTGTCCTTCGAGGTCTCCCACCATTCTCTCTCCAAGGAGTCTAGATTAAATTTTCATTAACTTGACCAATTTTAAGAAATGACATACATACATATATCACGCCTATATCCCTAATGGGGAGGGCAGAGTCACAAGTAATCATAAGAAAACTTGCAGTCACTGATTCAAAGATTCCTTCTGATGTACAAAATATCTAAAGGCCTTAGTAGTTTGAAAAAGAGGCCAAATCTAAATTATATCTTACATTATTGACTGACAGCACTGAAAGCACTGGTGGTCTAGTTGGTAGTGACCCCGCCTTCCGATCCTAAGGTCGTGGGTTCAAACCCGGTCGTGTTTATGTAAGTAGAAGGCAACTTTTGCTAAGTTCGGAAACATGTGTCCAGTGCACAAAAGGAACCTCACCAGTTCTTACGAACCAATATGGTGTAAGGATTTAAAGTGCGCCTCAATGGCTGCTTTCGTGTACTTGACCAATGTTTTTGAACTTTTTAGTTTCTATGACAGCTAATCAGGTACTCTCGAACGGTGAAGGAAAATATCGTGAGGAAGACGGCAACTTGAAGATTATATAAGTTAACTAGCTGCCGCCCGCGGCTACGCTCGCGTGATATCCGGATAAAAAATATCCTAATGTTAATCCAGCACATGTACTATGTATATTCCAAGTTTCATTTAAATCCGTTTAGGCGTGAAAGAGTAATAAATATCCATACATCCAATAACATCCATACTTACAAACTTTCGCGTTTATAATATTAGTAGGATTACTGGTTTAATTACTTATTTTGTAAGACGATTGTTTGAATTATTGCGAAGACGGTTTGTTTGCGCAGATAACGCCAGAAATGATCCACGAGGCTCTGAGGAGGCTTACAATGTGGCGGCAAGAAGTAAACACGGACGCCATTCTCGATTACATAAAGGTACATAATAATACTACTTTATATTAGATACCCTGTGCCTATTTCTAACGGATATCCGAGTCCGTAGGTGAATTTTATAGCAGTATTCAAGCCATTATGGAGGCCTTTAGGCGGCCTAAAAACTCCGTCACTAGAGTTGGCCACTAGCTCATACGAACATACATCATAGCAGCAGCAGCATTGTTTATTTGTTGAAATATTGATGGCTTTTTAACGGAGAAGTTGCTTCAGTAAACTACCTATGTACGTCCTTTAGTTGATTGTAGAAATCGGGCAAAAGGTTTTTGTGTTTTGGTTTTTGACCAATACTGGTCGAAAATATAATATTATTTTTTTGATTCAAAGTATAAAAATTAAAACTAACAATGTTAATGCTTTCAGTTTTAAGTTACAATATTACTGTTGGCGATCCCTTTTTCAAATAAATAAATAAATGAAAATGGTTGATTTGCATTGCATGATAAAAAATTGAAAACTTCAACGGTCATCGCTCGGGAAATAATTTTTGGTCCGGACTTTGGATCAGGAGTGGCTGCAATTTATTTTATGATTACTTGTTCTTACCCACTCCGTTAGGAATAAGGGCGTGATAATAATATGTATGTTGTATCCACATACTACATAAACGTACGCAGTAGAGTATAATAAGTCGTGCTACCAGTAGCTCACTCTAAATATCAAACAAATGTTTGATGCACAATTGAACAAAGAGAACGTCTCTCCCTTCCTTGAATATTTGAGCTCTATCGCGGAAGGTTATGCCTACTTTGCCCGTTTGTCTTTGAGCGAGGTTTCCTATTAAAATTTAAAAGTTGCACGGGTTCTAGAGTCTGGCACAAAAGGAGGGTACAATGAAATTCTTTTTACTGTCGTTTTTACTAGAAACACTTAAGAAGTAATAAGACGATCACAAGTGCAAGTTACGTTTACTCTGGTATTTTTTGTAGGTAATTTGTTTATTTTTTGCTCTCCTTACTTTATTGTATAACTTTAATTAAGAGCACTGATGGTCTAGTGGTAGTGACCCCGTCTTCCGATCCTGAGGTCGTGGGCTCAAACCTGGTCATGTACCAATGGATTTTTCTATTCGAAAATTTTACTTGCGTTATACCAGTACTCTCAAACAGTTGAGAGTACTGGTAAACGTCTCAAACAGAAAAATTGCGAAGAAACCGGCATGTCGTGGAAACTAAAAAGTTCGAAAATATGTGTCAAGTGTACGAAAACAGCCTTTGAGGCGCACTTTAAATCCTTTCACCACACTGGTTCGAAATAACTAGTAAGCAAGTAAGCAAGTTCGTATGAGCTACTGGTCAACTCTTGTAACGGAGTTTTTAAATCGCCTAAAGGTAACTAATGCATAAAGTAGAAAGAACTAGTGACACGACTAGATAAGAGATACTTTGATTAAACGGTAGTGGACACTTGAAACTACTTATCTAGCCTACCTACTTCTGGATATTTGTCTATTTGTCATCCCTATCCCTCTCAAGAAGTCACTATAAATTTTCGAACTTTGATTAATAAATTACTTTAATAGATTGCATAAACTCAGCTAACGAGACAATAAAGTAACAACTTAAATTACGGCCTCGCCTTCGGATGATATGACTGAAACAAATTAAACTTTGCAGCGGAGCTACCCGGTGGGGTTCGGTGAGGGGCTACTGGCGGAGTTGACGGAGAAACTGCGGATCGCAGCTATCGTCGGTGAGATTATTGCTAAGGCTCCCTTTACATAGACGAGCCTTGTCGAGTTTGTGGCAAGTATCGCGCCATACAGTAAGCAGAATTAGAATTGCTTGGGAAATATTAGAAACGCCACCTTATGCGGGTTGCAGACCGAAAACTAAGCCATGCCAAAGCTAAACTAAGCCAGCTAAGCTACGTTAAGCTATGCTAAACTATAAATATGTCCCGTGCACACCAAGACCTAAGCGAAAGTCTGTGCTGTGAATTCAGTGGCTTCACACTGGCGGAGGAAGTTCGAAGGGCTTAGCTTAGATAGTGTAGCTACGAATCAGCATATACACTAACTTAGCTTCACATAATGACGACCTCTGTGGCATGGCGGGCTAGTGCTCGGCTGAGACGCAAGAGTTCGATCCCCACTACGGGAGAAATGTTTGTATATTCTGTAAATAATTCTTCCGGGTCTGGGTGTTGTAGTGTTATGTATAATAAGAACGTATTTACAAAAAAAAAGTATATAGGTATTCCATCAGCCATCTGGTTCCGATTTTGCAAGCTTTGCTTAGTTTTGGACTAGATGGCGCTGTGCGAAGTGTCGACAAATATTTATTTATTTCCATTTCCATTATCCCAAACCATGTATTTTACACTTGTAATTTTGAATAAATACTTTCTACTTTACTTTATTTATATTTCAGTTAGCTCATATAGCTTAGTTTGCATAGCTAGCAGTCTGCACATAAGACTTGTGTGTAACTTGTATGAAAAACTGCATCAGCTATGAGAGCTATTAACTAACTTATCTTAGCTCTTGGTCTGCAACCCGCATAACAAGACGCCATTAACGTTTGCTTCGAAAGTCCACCTTTAGCAGTATTACAACAAACTCAAACTTCAGGTGGCTTGTTTCTTGTTGATATTAATCCTTTGAAATATATTGTCTGATTCAGTGCAAATCTTTTGAGGGATGCTTTCAAAACGAGGCCTTTTGTTTTAGATAATCCGACGGCAATTAAATTACTCTTATTATCTGATGAGGTGTCATCAAACTGGCTCTTTGTTTTCCCTCCATCCTTTGATTAATTATTAGCGATGATGACATATCATATATATCGGATTTGAACTCACGACCTTAGGGATCGGAGGGCGAGAGCACTGGTGATCTAGCGGTAGCGGATATTGAATTTTATTGCAGGTATAGTGACGCTGACAGGCGAGAACCTCTGGAGCCTCAACTGCGCCCTGCAGCAGCGGCACATCACCAAGAACCACGTGACGCTGTTCTGGAAGATTTATGCGGACACCATGAAACCGGTCGTCAGGAAACCAGACGCTGTTAGTGTTTCATCATCTCCCTGCCCTTATCTCTTATCAACATGTATTTTTCTTCCACTCCCCACTATCAGCCGTCATCTCAGTATTCACCCCTTTCTTACTTATATCATATTTCACGCAATCTTTTCTTTGGTTTACTTCTATTCTTGTCTCCTTCTACATTCTTACCTAACACTCTTCTCGTCAGATAACATGTGTTTATAAGGAGATTATTTAAAAATCCTTGAATGCATTTTGAATTATTTCAAAAATCTAAATGAAGTGTTCTTTCAGATAAAGTTCTATCTATGGTATTTATGGTACTTGCCCGCCGTATGGGACATGGTGTATATTACTGCTTTTAGATAAGTTGTAGGTAAATGCTAGCTGATTACCACAAAATGTTGTTCGCTCTGAATATACATAAAACTAGCTTTCACCTGCGGCTTCGCTCCCATGCTACCCGGGTGAGAATTCACTTATTTTGCCTTACTTCCATACATCATAAATCTTCGGCTTTAGACTTCCTGGCTGTTATTTTATATTGCCTTTGTTTATTGTCCAATTATTATGGAACGGAGTAATAGTAGACCCATCCTACTAATATTATAAACGCGAAAGTTTGTATGTATGGATGTTTGTTACTCTTTCACGCAAATTAACACACAGCGGCTGAATGGATTTGACTGAAACTTGGAATATACATACATAGTGCATTGTACTGGATTAACATATAGGCTATTTTTTATCTGGGTATCACGCGAGCGAAGCCGCGGGCGGCTGCTAGTATTGCAATAATGTTTCGAATCAAAGATTTTTTGAAAACATCATTTTATATAATCTGATAGGTCTAGAATCTAAAATGTTTTTTTTTTCTTTCAGCCTCCCCAAGAGACACGACAGGAGCAACAAAACCGCACAGCGAGGGACGAAATCCCTGACATTTTGCCCAATATCATGTATGAAATTATTTAACTCTAACATTTTATAATTTACATCCAGTGACTAACTCTACAGCTATATTAGTGTACCTATTTGCTATTGTGTTTTTGAAAAATTATATTGAATTTCAAATGATTTTTGTTTCTAATTTTGCTTTAGCCGGAACTTAATGACCTATTTAGAGTATTTACAACCGACACAGATTAGTAAAGTTCGCTAAAATCAATTTACTCATTATGTTAATCTAGTACATGTACTATGTATATTCCAAGTTTCATTCAAATCCGTTCAACCGTTTAGACGTGAAAGATTAACAAATATTCATACATCCAAAATTTCGCGTTTATAACATTAAGTAGGATATAATAAGTAAAATCTAGAGTGGTTTCTCTATTTCTGATAAATATTTTCCAAATCCGTTGTTCAACATCTGCGTTCTTTCGAAAAGTTTCATCTGAGTCGGCAATTGGAAAAGTTCTCAGCGTCGTCACCGAAGTGGTCGGGAAATTCATAAGACATTTATTCTGGATTTTATTCTGAGCAAAATTTCCAATGAGCAGATGGGCAAACTATTTCGCGATCATTACTGGAAAAGTGGACTTGGTTATGCTAGATGTAGACACAATAATATTATATGAAGCGCTCGTGGCGTAGCTTGCTTAGGCGTTCTTGATTGATCTTTAAAGTTAAGCAACGATATGCGCAGTCACTAATTGGGATGGGCGACCGTAAGTGACGTAGCTGAGCGCTTCCGTGCTTCGGAGGGCACGTTAAACCGTCGGTCCCGGAGCCATGACGGAGGTCTTTAGGCGGTCTAAACACTCCGTCACTAGAGTTGGCCACTTGCTCATACGAACATACATACATACATAATATCATAAATAAACATAACATAAACATAAAATCTGGAAGTTAGTGTGCGAATGGGTTTCTGTGCTTGTCCCCTCATCACCATAAACGGATCTGGCTGAAACTTGGATCACTTACACATAGTTTATGCACTGAATCAACATTCGTACGTATATTTCAAGTTTCGCTTGAATCCGTTTATCCCCCTATGCACAAACATCCCAACATCTTTGCAAACTTTTTAATTTATGATATTAGTACCTAGGATGGTATACATGTATCGACGGGAGAAAGCGATTTTGTCGTATCTCAAAATATTCAATTTTACGCCAGAGCCAAAAAACCTTTATTAACAGCAATTAGTTGTGTGAACAGTAAAAAAACTAGGAAAAAATCAAGGGCGTATCATAAAATTCATTCATCGTAGAAAGACGAGACATAGACTATTCGACGCGACTTTTTTTGCTTATCAACAATCAAGTTTTAAGTCGTATAAGCCATTTTTTGTGATACGACATTCCCGCTTTCTGCCGTCGATATGTAGTTGTAGCGCATGGCTTTGTTTTTACTTACACATGCTCATCTTTCGCGCTGGGCACAAAACACCGACACTCTCGCTTCTGGAATGATGTCTCTATCCAACTGCGGGTTGTTTTCTGCAACAAACACAAACCAGACTATAAAGAATGCAGACAATGCTTCCAAAAAAACTAGCGAACAAGATAGTCTACATTTCGACGTTATGAATGGCTTTCGTGTAGGTAAAATATGAAAATTTCAGCTTTACACGCGCTATACTCGGATCAAAAGTAGTATATGTTATTCCAATTCACAAACTATTATATATTCAAAGTTTCATTCAAATACGGTAAGCCTTTACGCTGTTAGGCACTAACATACAAAAATCACCACAAAAATCCATTCAATCTTTCAGATTCATTTAGTAGAATCATATTTTATTCTATTTGCTCTTCGATGAAAAGTGTTTCCTACTTCGAAAATTACAACAAAACAAATAAAACTTGAATATTTTATTTCACAAAACTGAAACGAAATCGCCAACAATGCGCAAACTTGAATCCAAATGCTCCATTGTAAGCACAGTTCGTAACAATTTCATATTGCAGCTGGACCTAACAATGGTTTGTCCAAACCTTATTGTCGACCAAAACATATTACCCTTTATTTCATGGGTTCTTAAACTATGTGCAGTCACGGACCACTGTCAGAATTTCTAAAATGCCACAGACCCCCCCCCCCTCTGTCAAAGAATATTGTGGAAATTTTTTTTATAAAGTCACACTTAGATACCAATGCTTGATTTAATTAAATTAAAATTGATAAACATAAATTAAATAATTCTCCCACGCCTCGCGCTGCTCAACAATAACCTGCGAGAGTGGTCAAGCAAATGATGAGATTTTTTCATTAATCTCAACAATTAATTGAGCTACTGTGGACCCCTGGCACATGTATTACGGACCCCTCGGGGGTCCGTGGACCCCACTTTAAGAAACCCTGCTTTATTTGGACCCTGAGGTCCACCAGTTGACAATATCAAAGGTCTAATAATTATTTAAAGGGAATGCAAGCCACGACCATGACCAGACAGGCTTGCAGTCAATGAGAATTATAATTTAGTACCTATAGAAAGTTTGTGGCCGCGTCCAGCCGTAATAAAAAATTTTAGCTTTGGTTTTTATAAGACAGATATATTTATTTCATTAAGTTTTAACAAACATTGGTTAGTAGTGTTTGTAAGCTTATGTTAGATTTGTCTAAACATTATGTTCTCGTTTACAAAATTATTATCTATTAAAAAAGTTCGAGTGAAAAACACGTCAAAAATAACAATATCAAGGGATACCTAATCAGGAGTGACCACGCACAGCGGTAACAATAGGGTAAATATGATAATAATAATAATAATAATAATAATAATAATAACACCCAACAGTTACATACATAGTCCTGATCCCACACTAGGATTCCCTGTGTCGTGGGTATCATGGTACCACAACACCCAGACCCGGAAGAAATATTTACAGATCATGCAAACATTTCTTCCGCAGCGGGAATCGAACCCGCGCCTCTTGCGTATCTGCCGAGCAATCGCCCGCCACGCCACCGAGGCCGTCAAATGTACATAATATATAGCCGGTAGCACCACTCTACAACCCCAGCGGGATCAATTGCTCTTCTTTTGTCCTCTAAGTAACGTCTGACCATAGGCCAGTTCCTTTGGCCACTATTCAATAACAGTTTTGGTCAAGCTGCCACCATTTCATTGCACAAACCAAGCTATAAATAGAATTGAATGAAATCGAACGGTTGACAAGGATTGTTTTCCAAAACAACGTCGTAAAACACCTTAATAATGTTCCGTCTTTGATAATCTACTGTCAATAATCAAAAGTTCACCCTGCTCCCATTTTGACTATACTTCCTGGGGTAACAGTAGGCAATTTGTCAGCATTGACCCAATCATTGGGCCGACAGACGACCAGTGACCAGCTTTAGGTGGTCTGTTGGGCACTTTACACACACCACCGCTGAATCGCGCGGTTCTCAGCGAGGGGCACGAGCAAGACAGATTTGAAATCCCTAACATTATAAATGCGAAAGTTTGTGACGATGACGATGTATGTTTGTGCCTCAATCACGCCTAAACGGATTAGAATGAAACTTGGAATATACATAATACGTGTGCTGGAATAACATATAGGCTACTTTTTATCCGGACACCACGCGAGCGAAGCCGCGGGCGAAAGCTAGTTAATGTGTAATTCAGTTTTGGTGATTTGGCAACCCGTGCGGCTTCGCAGAGGAATGCTAAAACTAGTCGTGTCACTAGTTCTTGCTAACCAGTGTAGTAAAAGGATTAAAGTGCCCCTCAAAGTACCTTTCCTTTCATGCACTTGACGCAAATGATTTCGAGAAAGGGATCTTTCAGATTCTGCGATAGAAAGTAACACAACTGAGTACTGCAATACCGCACGGAGCGTTTTTTTGTATATCTAGTGGAGTTTAATTTGAAGAGTATCGAGCGGGTACTGGCGCGGCGCAACAGATGGTTAAAAGTTTGCGAAAATTACTCAATCCTCAGTTAACATCCGGGACAAATGGGAAACTTGAAAGGAATTCTGATGATCAGATTAATTTTAATTACTTTCGAAGTAAATTGTTTTTTTCTTGGATTGTATAATACCTTGAAATAATGTACTGTTATTTTGGATAAGCTTGTTTTTTTTGGCATGAGTTTCATTGAGCCTTTGTTATCTCAGGATAATTACATATTATCACGCTCGTATCCCTTATGGGGTGGGCAGAGCCACCACCACAAATAATTATAAGAAAACTAGCAACCACTCAAGTTCCGAGATCATTAGTTAGATTTAATACCTATGAAAATTTAAACAGGTTATTAAACACGACAAAAAGGAAAAAAGTACACTAAACTTCCCAAGATTTCAAGATAAATTAGCATAAAACAAAACAGAAATACCAAATATAAATAATTGCGACCATAAAGCGACCCCTACTAAAATATTTCCACCACATTATCTCAAATTAGGGCAAGTACAGTCAACGACGAATGATAAAGCCTTTTGAACATTTAATTTTTATTAATGGACAGACAGGGTTCTGTTTTCGAAAGAACCGTAAAAAGTAAAAAAATTCAGTGGCCTTAAAAATATGTATTGCTTTTATTTGTATAGCGGCAATAGAAATACACATTCGGTGAAAATTTTAACTCGGTTCAAGAGATATAGCCCGCTGATAGACGGACGGACGGATCAAAGGGCGGACGTACGGACATCGGAGGCTCTGTAATAGGGTCCCGTTGGCACATTCGGGTACGGTATACTAAGGCCTTTTACCATCTATAACAGATGATTTATGACAGGCGTCAGGAGGCAACTTTTACCTTTACAAACGGGATGCTGTAGTGCCCGGGACGAATCAAGATAAACCTATTTCATCCTCTTAGCTTAGTCGGCCTTGTCCACAGGAAAGACGTGCGGAGCTAAGTCGCGGGTTTCCTCACGATGTTTCCCCTCACCGTTTGAGAGTACGTTCGTATGAGCTAGTGGCTAACTCTTGTGACGGAGTTTTTAGGCCGCCTAAAGGCCTCCGCCTTAACGACTTAAAAGCCGGGACCGACAGTTTAACATGCCCTCCGAAGCACGGAAGCGCTCAGCTCATAATGCCACTTACGGTCACCCATCCAAATTGTGACCGCGCCCAACGTTGCTTAACTTCAACGATCATTCAAGAACGCCACCAGCTCTTCCGTACCAGAAACGAAACCAGATGATGAAACTGTTGTTGTTTCTATTTGATTGATTCCTGTTCACAACAACAAGCCATTTCAAATATCCACATTAGCTCGTCGACGGGCCATACATCTCATCTAAATGTCCAAAACATTGTGCTTTGCTGGCGCGACTCCAAACGCACGCCGGTCAATAAAGCCTGAAGTGGAGATTGCTGAATACTCATAAAACGAATACGGGCCGGGATAAAGCTATTCATTAATGTACTCATTGACCGAGCAGCCTCGCGAGGCAGCCGCGCGGTTCAATTGCTCGTTAAGTCAGGCCTCGCCGGCAGTTTACGCGTGCATTTGCAGCTTTTGATAGCAGGAGGGCAAAGCACCATACACCCAACACGGGAAGTCAGTGCTTTGTTTCCCCAACAGTTAGAATTAGAAATAGAGTATTTTGCCTCGCGCGGCTGCCTTGCGAGGCTGCTCGGTTAGTCTGTACCCTGCTATTGCTGACTAATCATAAAACTACTAGGGTTGGGGTTAAGCTATTTATTCTGATATAGAGCCTAGACCAAGGTAAGCTTTTAGGCTGTTATGACAAGATTGAAGGAAAATGTTTTATGCAGGAGAAGACATAAAACTAGAGGCATCTTTCGTCAGTCATTTTAAATCCTTTCTATTATAAATCCGAAAGTTTGTGAAGATGTTATTAACTAAATGGTATGGTGATGGTACAGAACTAAAAAATAGACTAAAATGGTCCAAATTCATCATCACCATCATCATCATGTGTCACAAAATCAAATTATGTCAGACCTATTGTAGGTAGCTACCTAAATTCTACGCAGCTGGGTTTTTGTTCCTTTAAATAAATACTTGTATTATTCGTTCTAGGAAATGTGAAAATACCCATTTGTGGTAACAATTTCCGTAACGGCCAAACCTATTGTAATAGCCTCAATACAATTCTTGAACTGAAATAACATTTTCACTCTTTGCTATTGAAACCGAGGGTAGAAACAACTATAATAATTATAAATACAAAAGTTTGTGTGTTAGTGCGTGTTTTTTCCTCTCAACCCTGTAATTCCTTTTTCCTCGAACATACATACATACATAACTCCGTAAGTGCTGAACGGATTTAGATGAAACTTGAAAAATACATGATCCGTGACCTTGCATACCACAGGGTCTGTTGGTCGCAGGGTACATGCTAGTCTCTATTTATCTATCTAGTCATGTCACTAGTTCTTTGGAACCGGTGTGGTGAAAGGGTTTAAAGAGCCTGAAGGCTCCATTTTCGAACTTTTTGGTTTCTACGACGATGGATGCTAGCAAGATATATGTATTACTACTCGCCTTATTTGTTTTAGTAAGTCTACAGTGAGCTTGCCTACTTTACTTATGTAAACTTTGAAAGGTCAGATAAGTATGTAGGTAAAGTAGAGCATAGATCTTCTTTATGTCAATGACCCGGTTGCGGTAGGTGACCCCGAAAAGGGTCTAATGACTCTTGATGAAATAGCTAGCGATGAAAGGATTAAAGGCTTTTTTGCACTAATAAATTTTCAGAGATATTAGAAGTTTAATCTCAGATTTTATTGGAATTTTTGGCTCGAAGACTGAAAATAATATTTTAACCAAAGAAAATGGTGAAAAATGCATGTTTCGCGTGTGTTTTGATCTAGATGTCGAAAACCCTACCATATATTCCGATTACTTTTACTTTGATAGGTAGGTAGTAACCATATCTTTAGAAGTTGAAACCAGTTGTTTTATTAATTTTGTAATTTTCATGTAATTACCAATTATTTGATTTCAATATTTCGCGCGTTCTCACTCTATCTTTCTTTTATTTATTTATTTTTTCGTATAAAATTGAGCCAGCTTGTTATGAAGGTTGGGAGCGTCAATCCTCGTAAGATCTTACAGACAGTAACAGTTTGATCATCCACCCGTCTAGTATACTCGAAATATAGTTTATATACTCGAAATTTGTTGCGCTATCTCTTTCAATTCGATTCGAAATCGGTCTAGACGCGATTGTATGGTGGCCTCTTAACCACGCCCAATCGCAGAATAAATTTGAATGAATCTTGGAATAAGTATCCTCTTTATACATAGTACGTGTGCTGGTAAACATTATAAGCCCGGGCGTAAGCTGGTCTTGACTCTAACCCACAGCTACACCTTATCGCACGAAGAATTTAGTAGCTCCAAACCTAATCGTACCCACAATATATTTCTAATAACTCTTAGCGACGCAAGGGAAATGTACATTTGTGAATTACAGCCGAGTGTGTAGAACACGTCGAGCCGCTTCTCGAGGCCTTATGCATAAGTAAGCTTCAACGTACGAGTATGTGCCTCTTCATGCATTTTGGAATTTAGGCCTCTTTTACTCCCGTTGTCGTGTAAGAAGTAATACGAACCGGCCAAAAAAGCGTGGAATAGAAATGCTTTTTTGACGACCTCGACGGCGTAGTGGGAGAGTGACGCTGACGCAAACGGCGCTGCTTAGATTCTCTTTGTGGAAGAACTGTTGTTGTACACACACATTATAATTATAACATTTTCAAAAAACACAATCACATAAGATACATTTGCGATAAATAGAACAATTACGGTGACATTTTACTTGTTAGTCTTCCATTTTCAATATAACAAAATTACCATGATTGCTACCGACACTTCCTCCTTCATTTTAATAAATACAGTCTTGTTCATTTTCCTCCAGCGCCTTTTACCATATACTCGGTTTCCACTGAACGGCAATATTTTACACTCAATGCTGTAAACGGTAAAAGGGTAACCAAACATTAATATTTAGAGAAAGAGTTCTGATATTTTCGTACAGTAGAAATAAGGGCGCTGTAAATGTGAAAAGTACTGTGTCTAAATTACATTTTCTCCTGAGCAAACGGACTCGAGCCAACCAACAGATGCAGTGTTTATGTAAATCTTTTGAATTTTACATAGTATATTCAGTCCCTGAAACTCTGGATGCTTTCGCAAATTGCTTTGAGTTACCTGTTTATACTGTGGCTGCAAAGGTTTCTCTAAATATGTTGTTTTATTATTATGAGGACATTCCTCAGATTTATAAGACGAAGTTTATGAAAAACTAGCTTAGCTCTTGCTGGAGCAATGATGTTATTTCCTATTTTTTTCTTTTTCCGATACTTTCTATTTTATCTGACTTGCCCCGTGTACTACTCAAATGTGACTCAGAGTTGAGCACGTCTTAAATGACGATTTTTTTTGACAGATTTTCATCAGAAACTGTCAAAAAACTGTGAGTTGAGACGTGCTCAACTCTGAGTCGCGTTTGGGTATTCGAGGGTTATTAGTTTATTTTTGTAGTTACAAGTTTTGAGTTTTGAATAGTCTTCCTCAAAACACTTTTCTCCTTCACTCATTTCAGCACTTCCTTGAGGAACTAGCACTTCAAAAGTTAATTTGTCCTCCTTTTTTTCGACTAATGCCAGGTGCCTACTGTCGGCACGACATAAGGGTTCTTTTGGCGAGCTTAATCATGCGGAGGCGTCCTTAGGCATGCCGTGCCGTGCAATGTGCGCCGCCCCAAGGCACTGCTGGTGGCACCCTTCTTCTGTTAGCTACAAGCAGCTTCTTATTGTCTCAAATGACATGCGTCGCCTGGGGATCAGTAATGTACGTTTAGGGTGGCATAATAGGAATGTACAATATTGTACATGATTGATGGTAATTCCATTATGACGGTGTTAGCAACGCATTGTTTGTTATGATAATGCTATATTATGATACCTTTGTTTAAAGCTATGTCACGTGTTACGCTTGTAAATAAATGTATGTTACACTAAATTAAGAATCACTAGGTTGTATTATGTGGTTATTTTGCAACTTTACTGACAATCCAATAATCTTTTTTATCTTTTTCGGACTGGCAACTAGCAAGGGGCAAGGCACCACTTAGGTATACCACTTAGAATAGAATGGAATATCTCACTGGATAGAATAAAAACAATAGAATAGAAACATGATCCCGTTATCGGGGTGTCTAAGAGCGTGTCTTGGTCTACGGAGGGATAAAACATTTAATAATCAAATGACGTCATCAGTATGAACTTTAGTAAGCAAATTCATCATCATCTTCCTGCCCTTATCCCACTCCACGTGGGGTCGGCATAGCATGATCCTTGGATCATGATGTATAAGTTTTGGCTAAGGTGTTTTATGACCGGCCGCCTGCCTGACTCAACCTTCCTTGGAAATACTTGCTTATTGTATCTCATCATGTTGGAGGATACTTCCCTTAGTCGACTTTTACGACATGCTCAGGGAGAGAAGCAGCTGGACACATTCTATGTTTTTTCTTTACTCCCAGTCCAGCAGAGAAGTGAAGTAATGAACAAATAACTTTAGTAAGCAAATTATCCACACAAAATACCAGGGGTCTTACATTACGGGCGCCATTTTGAATCCTGAGCGCAACGAAGGATTGTATGATTACATAAGAAAATAGATATTTACAGGACCGAGGAGGCTGGCAAAATCGAAACGTTTAGCCAACATTTATACCCTAAAACACCTTCATTTTATCAGAAATTGTGTAGATAAGGTATATGAAAAATGAAAACGCTGTGCGAAATGTCAACAAACATTTATTTATTATATGCAACTGTGGTTCTCAAGCTGCTTCTATTCTAAAACTGTCACTTTGTAGATTCTATAATAATTTGAGCTTTAGAACACTAGAAATCTGTAGGCGGTATCGTAGCAAGCAAGCACATTCATGCAGACCAAACTTTGAGAAATTCCAGTACAGTTCCCGGGCGCTGTGATGGATCGTAAACATCAATTTGCTCCTCAATCGAAGATAATGAACTGTCGGCAGCAGGTAAAGTATGTGTACTTCTCTCTAATGGATGGCTTCGGAATTATGCCTTCGGGCAATGTATGCGCGAGACTGTTGGAAACTATAACTCCTTAGATAGTCTGTGGGACCTGGCTCTTTACCAACCTTCGTGGTCGTGAGCTTAGAACCAGAGCATCAATTGATTTTTTTAATTCCTCTCCATCTAAAAGTTGTCTAGAAGACATCACTTATAAGACCACTATATTTAAATTGTTTATTTGTAATAACGAGTTTTCATTTATCAATACTAGAAGCGCTCGTGGTGTAGCTTGCTTTGACGTTCTTGATTGATCGTTGAAGTCAAGCAACGTTGTGCGCGGTCACAATTGGGATGGGTGACCGTAGGTGGCATTACGAGCTGAGCGCTTCCGTGCTTCGGAGGGCACGTTAAATTGTCGGTCCCGGCTTTTAAGTTGTTAAGTCATGACGGAGGCCTCTAGGCGGCCTAAAAACTCCGTCACGAGAGTTGGCCACTAGCTCATACGAACTTACTTACTTACTATTTATCAATATGAAAGGTTTCCAACGCTGAGTATCGTATCATAAGTAAAACATAAAATATAATAAAAAAATAACAACCCAACAGTCACATACATAGTCCTGCCTGACCCCACACTAGGATTCCCTGTGTCGTGGTTATCAGAAACTACGAGTACCATGGTACCACAACACCCAGACCCGGAAGAAATATTTGCAGAACATGCGAACATTTCTTCCGCAGCGGGAATCTAACCCGCGCCTCTTGCGTCTCTGCCGAGCAATCGTCCGCCACGCCACCGAGGCCGTCGAATGTAGGAATAGCCTCATGTCACATTTTGTTACGTGTAAGTTTACCGCACTTGTTATCTACAGTCTACAATTAGGTGCAAGCTACTGACACAATGGAATCCTAGCAATGGGCGTGTTATTGCCGGCTGTAAATCAAGCGAGAAAAGCCATGTGCAATGTTGCGGTGCAGAACCGACTACGATTGGTCTGAGTAACATTACTGTTCAGGTCTGAACGCCTAAAATTATGCAATTTGTAGTTCTTTTTCCTCCAATTTAAGAGGTTCAGCTGATTTTTTCCATTCTTCGCCAACACCACATCTTATATGCTTATATTTCCTTATAGTTATTAAAGATTCATAGATGGGATATAAAAATGGAGAATTGGAAAATTTCCAATGTACCTAATGGAAGCAAAAGGCGCAGTACATTACTCATATGAAATTTTTCAAGTTATTAAAGTATGTATAAGATTTTGCAGGTAGTTTTTGATACGATGGAGGTAATATTTGAAATATTTGACCTTTCAGTAAACATTGGGAAGGATACGCTTTGAATCTAACGTTTTGAGTTAATGCCCAGTTCTTAAATTCTGCTAATAGACGGATCGTTAAATTATCATATTCGAAAAGCGCCTTACATTTTTTAATCAAAAACAAAGTTTAGGTCACTATCCTTTATCCGTTAGCAGAATATAAGAAGCAGGTATAATAGTATGAAATCATAAGTTTATTATTATTACTATGAAGTGGGACAAAGCATGAGTTAATTGTTCAGGTTCTGAACACTCTTTGTGATGCTTTCAGAGAACGTTCGCTGACAACTGACAAATTCATACCTTGGGATAGTGAGTTTCATCCCGCATCTCCTCTGGGGCCATTCGTCTTCAGCAAAATGAATTTTTCAGTTTAAAAGAAAACGCTGCAATATTTTTATTTTCTTGTTTACTTTTATTCGATAACTTATCTGCTGGACTGGGAGTAAAAAAACATAGAATGTGTCCAGCTGCTTTTTTCGCCGAGCATGTCGTAAATTCGACTAAGGGACCAACATGATGGATCATCTATATGGGCGATGGGCTGACCACCGGTCACCATGGTTCACCACATCATCTTGGGATTTAATCAGAAGTGGCTGCAGATTTTCTTGTGTTTGCTTGTGCCTCTGCCCACCCGTTTGGGGATACGAGTGTGATAATATGTATGTATGTATGTTTTATTCAATAGCAATGTCGATATGTTTGCAAAAGAGTGGAAATCATCCTCCTCCTTAATTATTCCTCCTTGTTTGAGGATCATGACTCTGTGTAAGATGACTTGATCTATGGTTTTTCTCTATCTGCCACGGTCTTCGGCTTGATGGATAGCGGTATTAACGGACAGGTCTAAATGTTCCGACAGAATGGAAATCATAGGTGCAATAATAACGTCCTAAAGACACATAAAGTTTATGTATGTTTTGTATAATAGGCCTCCCTTTGTGTGTGCCACTCACTTCACCCACCAGCAGTGAGTGAAGTCGGGTTGCAAATGATAATAATATATAATAATATATTTATTTTCGCTCACAACAAAATTAATATTAACATGATATTATTTAAAAATTTATATAAACAGTAAAATATGGAAAAAATACAGATATAATAGTAAAAATAATAACATAAACTTTAGGTAGTTAGTTAACCTGTTTTGTGAGAGACTGGTGCCTGAAATAGGTAGGGTAATGTGAGCAAGAGTGAATTAATAAAATACTGTGAAACTTTATGTGCTCTACAGATAAACAACATTGTAATGTTCTCATTCCCCTATAGCAACAGTTTGCCACAATCAGAAAATGACCTTAGATATAAGTTAAATATGACTTTGCATACAATATCATGCAATAATAATAATATACATGTAATTGACTCTAACAGTGTTGTTAGTAAAAAATATTATTTGACTAAAGGTAGGTATTACCTTTCAAATTATTACAAAAGACAGGTAGCAATGTCGCTATCTTATTATTTTAATATAACAGCCAAGAACTTGGCTACTCAGACTGCTTCTTTTGAGCAGTATAATGACCCCCAAAAACAGACTCTGGAAGTTACTCCAAGTCATTTAAATTAGACCTCAAGACAATAGAGATAGCCTCTAGCGCTTATTATTCACCTTTAAAAAAATCAGTTCTTCATTCAAATATAAGAAAATCCGATAATATATTAAAGTCAAATAATAATAAAAAGAGTCAAAATAATAATTTTAGAAAATCAAAGGTTACTAATTTGGTGCATCAAAATATTCAAGGTTTGAGAAGTAAAGAACTACAGCTGGAATTGTACATGACCTCAAACAAAATTGACATAATTTGTATTACAGAACATTGGCTAAAAAATCATGAGCTTATGTTTAATTTCAGTGATCACCAAGTTGGTAGTGCTTTCTGCAGGAACCATTTTGAACGAGGTGGCTCATTAATATTACTAAACAAACAAATTAAATTTAAAGAACGCAAAGATATTATTCACCTGACTGCAGAAAGACACATAGAAATAGCCTGCGTAGAGTTGGAGCAGTTCATTGTTATAAGCGCTTACAGCCCGCCTTGCGTCTCCTTTGATGTTTTTGAAAAGGTTATGGAAGAAATTATGTTCAAATTGTCTAAATCTAACAAGGAAATTATTGTATGTGGCGATTTTAATGTAAATCTGCTTGAAAAATGCTCATTAAATACTAGATTAACAAGTTTATTTAAATCATTCAATCTTGAACCATCATTTATGGAGCCAACTAGAATAACTGCCACCTCAGCTACATGTTTGGACAACATATTTACTAATGTTAATATAATAAGTAAAAATATTATTAATCAACTTGAATCAGACCACCTTGGACAATTTATAAAAATTGAAACACAAACTAGGCAAAATGTAAAAAGGAAAATTACCTATGTACCAATGACCATTAATCGATTGGAACAGTTGAAATCAAATCTAAAAAATAAAATTCCAAACATAATATATCATAATGAAGATCCTAATTATTTGTATAATACATTTTTTAAAGAATTTAATAACGAATTCAATTCAGTTTATACATCCAAATCGATCATGGTATCTAATAAGCCAGGATTTTGTGAGTGGGCAACAGCAGGAATACATAAAAGTAGACAAACATTGTATGAATTGTACAGTATAAAACAATATAATTTCAGTGAAGAGTTTAAAGAAAAAGTTAAGAATTATTCTAAAATATTTAAGAAAGTATGTAAAATAGCCAAATCATTATATTTGAGTTCAAAAATTAAAAACAGTCAAGATAAAATTAAAGCTACTTGGAATGTTATTAAAGAAGAGACTGGAAAAAATATAATTCATAATAACAGTTTTAAATTAAAAATAGATAATATAATTATTAACAAAGATGAAGATGTAGCTAAAGCGCTCGAATTGTTTTTTACTGATATTCCAGTCTCTACTACAAAATCTTTAAACTCTTCCCACATAATCGCAGAGTCAATGTTGAAACAAAACGTACCTGAATGTAAAACAAATTTTTCATTCGATTATGTCAGTTCTAATGACATTGTCAAGGCTTATAAATTAATCAATGTAAAAAAGACCACGGACCTCTGGGGAATTTCTGTTAGCGTCGTAAAACCATTGATAGACATAATTGCACCTGACCTAGCTATGATCTTCAATCAATGTATTGATTGTGGTGTGTTCCCTGATTTAATGAAACATAGTAAAATAACACCTCTCTTCAAATCTGGTAGTCATTCAGACCCTAGTAACTATCGTCCTATATCAGTACTACCGACCTTTAGCAAAATATTTGAAAAACTGATTCTAAAGCAACTTCAAGACCATTTTAACATAAATAACCTACTCGACAACAAACAATTCGGATTTATGAAGGGCCGTTCAACAACAGAGGCTGGTGTCGAGTTAATATCGCATATTTTCCATGCATGGGAAGAGTCTCGTGATGCTTTAGGGATTTTTTGTGATCTGTCAAAAGCATTCGATTGTGTCCATCATGAAACATTAATCAGGAAACTCCGACACTATGGGGTTAGGGGTTTTGCTCTTGACCTTCTCAGTTCCTATTTAAGTAACAGAATACAAAGAGTCGACGTTAATGGAAAACGTTCTCCAGGGTCAATAGTAACAATGGGTGTACCACAGGGATCAATATTAGGACCATTTCTATTTTTAGTTTATATTAATGATTTACCTAAACTTGTTAGGGATGATCATGAAATTGTATTGTTTGCAGATGACACCTCATTTTTATTTAAAATGAAACGACGCCAGGTTAATTTTGGCGAAGTAAACAATGCAATCTCCAAAGTCGTAGAATGGTTCGATGTAAATAACCTATTGCTAAATGAAAAGAAAACCAAATGTATAAGATTTATACTACCAAATGTTACACAAGTAAATTCTCATATAAAAATAAAAAATGAACATATAGATCTCGTGGACACTACTACTTTTTTGGGCATAACCTTAGATAAAAAGATTCAATGGGACCCACATATAGATAAATTGTCGAAGAGACTTAGTTCTGCGGCATATGCAGTCAAAAAAATACGTCTACTTACAGACGTAGATACAGCTAGACTAGTTTACTTCAGCTACTTCCATAGCATCATGGCATATGGCATTTTGTTGTGGGGGAGTGCTGCAGATATAAACACCGTATTTGTGTTGCAGAGGAGGGCTGTTCGAGCAGTTTATAACCTGGGTCCTAGGGAGTCATTACGTAATAAATTTAAAGAAATAAACATTATGACTGTTCCTTGTCAATATATTTACGAAAACTTGATGTACGTACATAAAAATGTTAGTAAGTTTAAGAAAAATAGTGATAATCATAGTGTTAATACTAGAAATAAGGATAAACTTGCTGTACCCACGATTAGGCTAGGTAAAGTTAATAAATCATTTAAAAGGCAATGTGTACGCTTCTATAACAAAAATATAAAGTCCCAAGCGAGATGACAAATTTGTCAGTTAATAAATTCAAAACACTAATAAAACAAAAGTTGTATAAAAAAGCTTACTATAAAATATCCGATTATATAGAAGATAAAAATGCTTGGGACTGAATGCTCCAACTCCTTTTATAACATGATTGTAAAGGGATCATTTTCCAAAAAAATAGCCAAGCGTGGTTTCTTGCCTGTATCTTCCACGCCTGGTCGCGTTACGAACAGGTGTAAATGCAACGTAGATTTAAGACGTGTCCAAGTGATCCCAGTGATTTTATGGAATAAAAATTTTTGACTTTGACTTTGACTTTGACTTTGAAAAAAACCTGTGCTACAGATGATGATGATAATGATGATGTATTTGTGCCTTGGGGAAAATCTAGCAGCAGTGAGGTCACGCCCCTCCAAACCAAAATCCTGGGTCCATTACTGTATAGAAACAGGTATTGTCTAAGTGTTTGCATGATAAGCGACCCGTGTCGGGCCGGAGTCGTCACGTGACTTACCTCTCCTAATTAGTACATTACGTAGGTTCTAGTTTTTTATAGACGCAAACTAGTCCGTAGCAAGCCTTGAACAATGGGTGAAAGTTTGCAAAGTCAACATCTCCCTATCGACAGGTGCTACTTATCGGCCTGAAAGGGATTACCTAACCCTCAATAAAGTCAGGTAAGAGACGCCACGAAGTATAGAAACTTATAAGACATTGGCGTACTTACGATATATACTAGATGATTTATACAGCGTCAGAAGGCAACTTTTACCTTCACTGTCGGTGCCTTGTAGTACCCGGGGCGATGGATCTTGCCATCTATCCCATCTTCTCAGCTTAGTCGGCCAAGTCCAAAATATAGACCATGGTCAATACGGAGCAGAATAAGCTGTGGTTTTCCTCGCGATGACCGTTTGAGACTAGTGGTATAGTATTTTTTTTCAAAGCAAGTAGCTTTGAAATCAGCCTGAGAGGGTTTACGTAAACCTCAATAACCAAGTAAGAGACGCGTCGTGAAGTACGAGTACATAAACTTAAGAGATCAGCGCAAACTTATACATTTCATTTAGTTTGGTTTTGTTTAGTTTACGTTCCTTGCCTAAATACTCTTCTGTTTTTGTTTCCATGTTACGCTTCGATCAAATAATTGATCGAAGATGTTACGTCCTGTTTCTTTTATCTGAGTAATCAGTATGTGCTTTTGCGTGATACGTATAGTAGTAAATAAATATCTTAACCAATAATATTAAAAGAAAGCGTTTAAACCAATGACAGTTCGATTAGATAATAGGTAGGTATTAAACTTTTTCAGTTCTATAGAATCAATTTGCTTAAAATAATTCAAAAGTCTTCAAAGGAAAAATAACTTTTGTTTGAATTATTTTTTGTTAAGGTTTTTCCTTCGTATTTTCAGCTTTTCCGATAGAAAATCCGCCTGGTGTCTATACCACTGATTTGTACCATCAATTGTACTAGTGATACTAATAGTTTATACCTTGTATTTCACAAGATTACTTGTCACAAGAGCTGGCCACTAGCTCATACGAACTTACTTACTTACCTTGTATTTCATACAAACATTAAAGACACTCAATCACGGATGATTGGCACTTTATGAATAAGTTTTGCAAACAGGCCTGAGGGCTCCGAACAGGTTATATAACAGACATTTACCGTATCCCCTTTTCTTTGTTCAAAGTTTGTCGCGTCAGGGCTCACGCACGCAAGGCACATCTGTCGATACCTTTTTATACGCTGTATACTTATCGTAAAAGGATTTTAATGTGTATTCAGTTAAATCGGATAAACTTTGGATTCGAATAATGTACAGTAGTGCCACAAATATTTTACGCCTCGGCAAACTTCATGCTTGATATAACTTTACTTAATTACTAAACTACTTTACTAAGCTTTACTTAATTTTCTGAACTATTAAAATAATAACTGAACCAACCGACTTCCTCACGATGTTTTTCTTCATCGTTTGAAAGTACTGGTAGCACACAATCCACGATCGGATTTGAACCCACGACCGGCGATCGGCGGGGTCACTAACACTAGACCACCAGTGCTCTCGCAAACAAAGGAGTGTTATGATCCCTTCCACGTGTCATCTTCGATGTCAAACGTGATTCAACTGTGATTGCTTATTGTTTCTTAGGTCCCTGTGGACTAGAAACAATGGCAGTGGCTCTATAAAATAATGGATGTTCTGTATTGTTGGAAAGCCAGTTTAATAGGCACACGAAGATCCTGGTTTCTGGAATTTATCAAAGTCATGTCACAACTTCTTGCTCGGGAGAGAAGCAGCTGGAATTCTTTAATCCCAGTCCAGCAGAGAAGTTTTGAATTGTGTGAATGTTTGTATGAGTAAGAAAAACGAATACTGAGATGACAGCTGATAGAGGGGATTTGAGAAGAAAACGTGATTTGCCGACTACACTTAAGTGGGATAAGGGTGATGATGACGATGATGATGATAGTAGTTTCCAATTAATTAGTGAGCTGAATTTCAAAGAGAAAGTAATATTAATTAAAAATCTGACACATCTGAAAATGCTGACGTCACAGGGGAGACGGGGGAAATAGCGGAAATGGGGAAACGGAAGCGGAAGCAGCTCGGTATTCGAGCGTCGAGCCACCTCTACTTTGTTGCTGAAGAGATTATAATAAATATGAGGCTAGATGGGTCATATTAGAAAATGTGCCTTGGATTCTTTTATTTATGCTAATTATGTTAGTTAGGTTATGAGATAGTTAACAAATTACATAAAAATGGTATGTTATTTATTTACTACAAATTATAATACAGTTCAAGCTTTTTATGAGTTCCAGTTATAAACCAATTTTCTAATCTAAGGTAAGGTATAATTCCGCTGGTTTGATACGCTATTTACCTACTAAGATTGCTGATTGATATCGACGAACTCGTTGGCGTGGCGGGCAAGTGCTCAGCTGAGACGCAAGCGGTGCGGGTTCGATTACGGGAGAAATCTTTGTATGTTCTGCAAATATTTCTTCCAGGTCTGGGTGCTGTAGTATTATGGTAGGTATGTATTTGCTAAAAAGTATTTATGTACTCTATCAGCCATCTGGTTCCCATAGTACAAGCTTCGCTTAGTTTGGATCTAGATAGCTCTGTGTAAAATGTCCACAAATATGTATTTATTTTTAATATTTATTTATATTGTAAACATCATTGTTGTTAACGTTAAATAAAACATCAATAGCCTAAGTTCATAGTCTCTGATAGATTTCCAGAGAGAATCATAATTGATTTAAAATTTTTCATACACCGAAGGAATTAAATAAAATTGTCTCTCTAACTTTTTAAAAATTCAGAAAGCTTTAAAATGTTCTTTCTTTTCAATGTATTTATGTGACTTCTTTGTACGTATTCTTTGTCTAAGGATTTCCTGAACGTAGCAACGTCGTTTGTCGTGGTTTAATACCACCAGTACTTTACCGTTTTATTAATGAAGCTATACCCGTGCCGCGGTAGTCCTGGTTAGCCCTATTTACTCTTTGATCTACATAATGTTTATTCTGTTACAACTACAAGTTATACTTTAATTACGAATAAACTAGGAGCCTCGAGCTAAGATCTTGCGTGAACTACGAAGTCATTGAAACTAACAAAAGAGAGCTCAGGTTACGATTTTCTAAAAATTACTTTTTCGTTGTGTTCCTAAAACTGTACGTCCTAGGATAAAAATAAAACTATTTTCGAATATATATCTCGAACTCTTGCATCTCAGCCGAGCACACGCCCGACACGACACCGATGGCATTTTTTTCTATCATACCAACTTTTAATTGTTTGTCCATTACAATCCACTATCTTAGGCTAATAATAAAATATTGATAGTACAGTAGTACCACAAATATTGTGCACCTCGGCAAACTTCGTGCTTTGTATGAAAACCGAATTTGTCCGAATATATGGTCAGCTAATAATAACTGAACCAAACCTTTTAAAAAATAAGTATCTTATAATTATTGTAACATCTCTATTTTATATATCATCATCGCGTTAGTTCGTATTTCAAAAGCTAGACCAAAATTGCCGAGCCGCACAATATTTGTAGTACTACTGTACCTACCATAACAGCCCACGGTTTTTTATTTCAAGCATCCTTAAAAAAGTTTTTTCGTTATTTATAGGTATGTATTGCGACTAACTAAAGCCTTTGAGGCGAACTTTAAATCCATTCACCAGACTAGTTCGAAAGAATTAGTGGCATGAATAGAGGATGAAAACGACTAACTAAAGACGATATTCTAAGGCTGTTACAAAATTTACATTACAATTAGCATTGAGGGACTTGTGGTCTAAAGCCCCTATTCACCCTTATCTACCCTTTGATTTTCTTATGACTGATTCCTCGTAACGAGCCACTAATGACTGGCGCTAATTAGTAGTATGTGTGCTAGTTTCCAAGAACTTGTTCTGAAATGGTTAAACTATTAATTTTCCGATAAACGTCGATTTTATGATACCATCCATTTTTGAAGCTACTGGGAAATCAAAAAGGAGTTATAGCATGGCGCAGAATATAAATGATGACTCCAGGGAAAAAGACCAACCTGTCACTTTTTTTTTCAAAACTAATCTGTGAATGTAGTTTCCAGTACTGTACGTGGTAAACCGAACAGGGTAAAAATGGAATTAGACTGAGTTATTGACGTTTAAAAAATCGCATTACATTCTTTGTTAATTCTGGTTTAGGATAGTTTAATTTTTTTTAATGCAAAAAAACCTTTTTAATTTTTGTGTTTATTAAACAATTTTGATTCAACTTATATTTTGGTTTCATTGTGGATCTTAATATGGGTTGGGCACTTGAAAACCTTCCACCACACTGGTTTGAAAGAATTAGTGACACGACTCCTTCTATGTCAGTCTTAGCTGCTGCGCTGTCGTAATTAGGTTGTGCGTTTTTAATCGATATTGTACCGACCCTCACCACGACAATGTTTTTGAAAATATGTGTCAAATGTAAGAAAAACATTAGGTACTAAGAAAGTGCCTGGACTAGAATGTAGTAGATGTGAAAAAGTGGTTCATGCCGAAAGTCACTTTACAGCTACCTACATTATTTCCATTATTATAATTTAATTACCCACCTAATTCGTACCTAACCGTTAAGTAAATCTAAGACTCATGTAGCTTCTACTTTACAAGCCGTGGTTTTCGTGGTGCTATTTTAATTAAGCATTTTGTAAACTTTTTATTATGATAAATAAATAAAAAAAAGTCATAATTGTCATACTCTCGGTTACAGAGACAAATCTTATATTATAAGAATCTTTGTCCTGACTGACTGACTGACTGACTGACTGACAGACAACGCACAGCCTAAACCGCTGGATGTAGAGACTTGAAATTTTCAGTGTAGGTAAACCTTGGTACGTAGGGGTGTACTAAGAAGGGATTTTTCAAAATTCAGCCTCTAAAAGGGTGAAAAGGGATGAAAACCTGGAATCAATTTTTGGTCTCAAACTGCACATAACCTATATCAAATTAAAGAGCCGATTTTTCTCATTTAATTGATGTCATAATTATCTGTAAATTCTTTATTTATGGCATGGTTTTCATGAAAAACAGAATACTTTTATTTTGACATATGACAGCGATGATACCACAGATTAGTAATAGATGATACAAAACATATGGAAAAGGAACTGTCAATGTCAAATTACAATACATTCATTAGCGTCTAAAAAAAATTGTTGCGATAATATTTTGGACTGTTAACACTACAGGTGGGTTACGGTAAACATATTCGTTCGCTAAAGTTAGCCCTGTCACTGTTTGTCATTATGAAATGGTAAGAGATGGCAATACTTTAGTCATCGTTTAGCGTACGTTATATTATAATGAATAATGAAGATAGTAGGTACCTACGTGTGCTAAATGGTCCATAGGGTACTTTTTATCTGGGTACCGCGTGAGCGAAGCCGCGGGCGGCTGCTAGTTATTTATAAACATAGGCTGCATAGTTGGGCGGGGCAGTTGGTAAGCAGAGTTGATAGACGGTGGAGTACGGATTTAATGGAATGGTCGCCTAGAGAAAGCAAGCGTAGCGCCGGCAGACCTGCCAGATGGGTCGGCAACATTCAGACGAAGAGGAAAGATCTGGATGCGATTGGCCGAATTCAGATCTGAATGGCATAAAATAGGGGAGGCTAATACCCAGCAGTAGATAAATACGTGCTGATAACAATGACGATGTAGATAACTGCGCAGTGTTCACGTTTGATAAGTTGTGACGCCAACAGATCGAATGTCCTAGTTCAGCTATTAATTCGATTACCGCCCCCGAGCTACGGTAATTGGACGCTAGACGAACGTCAGAAGAATAGTACCGTATAAACTAGACTAATGACTCATGAATAACCTTATTTATTCTAATTCTAAAAAATAGAATATCATTCGCAAGTTGCAATTTTCAGGGCTGTGGCCACGTGGTCCGACAGCAATGTCCGATCAAT
Source organism: Scotopteryx bipunctaria (assembly GCA_949320045.1). Classification (NCBI taxonomy): domain Eukaryota; kingdom Metazoa; phylum Arthropoda; class Insecta; order Lepidoptera; family Geometridae; genus Scotopteryx; species Scotopteryx bipunctaria. The sequence continues at coordinate 2,265,325 of OX439458.1, read as the reverse complement.
CGGACTACGTTTTTTTTCAGCTAGTGCGATTATTCCCTTCTCCGTCTCTCAAATTTTAGGACCATGTGGTCCGATGATAAAGTGGTAGGAGAACGACCAGTCCTCCTGGTGCGATTCATCGAAATCACACATATCAGACACCCACGCATCCTCTAGTCCTCATATCCTCATACCCTCATATCAAAATTTAGTCTAGTTTCCGAACCAAAAAGTTATCGAATCTAAAGGTCGATATATTTCTTTTTTGCACTTCGTTTTTTCACCATGAATATTTTTTTTTTTTTCATCCCAAATAATGTATCCAAGGTCGCAACGGACAGATGTTTTAGCTTACTCCGGACTCGTCATAAATACGCCCGTGGCGAAGGTAAACTGATTTTATGGTTACCATTGGGCGAGAACTTACCATTGGCAGCAGCCCCTTAGCGGCCTTCATAGCATTTGACATTATTATTATATTTGTCGAAAGAAAATAAGTGCGCATTGAAAATTGTCTTTTGTGTAAGTCATGTTAAAAATAACAAAAAAACTGTAACTTAACTTTAAATCTAGTTTTGTTCGTTCAACATCAAAAAGCTATTGTCCTACGGCTCAGAGAAAATAATGTTATTTGGTACATCTGAATTGTTTTTTAAATCAGTGTCAATGTACTAAATTACAACAGATACAGGACTTTTTATAGTTTTTTGGAACATGCCAATAGCGAGTGTTACTGACCTACGTGTTTTAATAAAAACAAACAAAATAGATTTTTAAACTACGATATAAAAAAAGTAAATAAGTTCGTATGAGCTAGTGGCCAACTCTTGTGACGGAGTTTTTAGGCCGCCTAAAGGCCTCCGTCGTGGCATTTCACGTCCACATTTTTAAATCCGGAAGGCACATTAAATTGTCGGTCCCGACCGACAATTTAATGTGCCCTCCGAAGCACGGAAGCGCCACTACGATACAGTCTGATAAACAATGGAGATTGTGTTTTTGACACAGGAGCAAAACATTTCCCAACTTTGCAACAAAGTATAAACAATTGAATATTCAAATCGCTGGGGAAAATAAACACGTGTGCAATCTGTTTGAATAGTGCAATTTGTTCCAGAAACAAGAGTTATTCACGTTTGAGCAGGGGAATGATTTAAATGGAAGTGTTTCTGCAAAATGGAATGCTAAAGGAGCACAGCCGACCTTTCAGATGAAAAATTCAATCAGTACGTTTCAAGGTGAAAACTTTACATGGCGATAGCCGCCGTCCACGGCTTCGCTCGACTGCCCGGATATAAAGAAGCGTATATGTTAATCCACTCACGATAATACATACATTATAATCACGCCTGTATCCCTAATGGCGAGGGTAGAGCTACAAGTAAGCATAAGAAAACTTGCAGCCACTTCTCATTTAGTCTAAGATGAATATGGTGAACCATGGTGACGGGTGATCAGCCCATCGCCTATATAGGTGGGATGATATGTATTTCAGCTGCTTCTCACCCCGAGCATATCGTAAGAGTCGACTAAGGGATAGTATCCTCTCCAACATGATGAAGCTACGTATACGCTAGTATATGCGTGAAAACGTACAATCTACTAATCTGTGGCATGAACTCTGAAAATGACGTTACCTTGGTCATGAATTTATGGATTTGAATTTAGAACATTGTATTCAAACTTCGAATTGTTTTCCACAGCGGGAGAATGAGTTCGTATTGCTTATGGTACTGCTATGAAAAAGTTTACATTACAAAACGTTACAAAAAACCAGAGGTTGCAGACTCTAAAATTGACTGCATCTTCGCTAAACGTTGTGTTTGTACAATATTATTTTAGTTATGGTGATATACGTGTGAGGTGTACGAAGGGAGGCTTTGAGGTGTACTTTAAATCCTTTCACCACACTGGTTCGATAGAACTGGTGATACGCCTAGTAGTAGAATTTACGTTGTTACGTACAGAAGTTAGTATCTACTTTAAATTTTGAGTTCAAAGCTAAACAAACATCTACTTGTTTATCGTCAGTATCCACGGAATAACTTGAATATTGCTTTGTGGTTAATTCCATAGATTCTCTTTAGCCGTCTGTCCTCGGCTTAGCTTTATTACTGCTTCTAATTGTCACTTTGGGAGGCAAATTCGTTTTGATTATTTGGATAGTTGGTTAGCGCGGCATAGACACTAGAAATTCATTCTTATTTCTGAATTAATAAATATTTATTTGCAATGGCAGTTAGAGTTTTAGTTGTAGTTGACTCTGGTTTTAGGGGTTGAAACTATTCAATGAGGCAGCGTGGTTAGCCCTTTGAGAACCTTACCTGCGGTCTGTGATCTGAAATCTGATTTCTATACAGGTAGAAAAAATCCTACAGAGGCGTATATATTTATATATATCCATACTAATATTGTAATGTGAAAGTAGCTCTGTCTGTCTGTTACCTTTTTACGCCCAAACCGCTAAACAAATTAATATAAAATTATGCAGCGACATAGTAACATCTTAGGGAAGGACATGGACCACAATTTGTCATGAAAATCAATACAGACGAAGTCGCGGGCAACAACTAGTCCTACTAAAATTATAAACGCGTTAGTTTGTATGTATGGATGTTTTTTACTCTTTCACGCACAAACGGCTGAACGCATTTGAATGAAACTTGGAATATACATAGTACATGATTGTACTGGATTAACATATAGGCTATTTTTTATCCGAGTATCATCTTAGCGAAGTCGCGGGCGGCAGCTAGTTTATAATAAAGTTAAAACTCAAAGCCTACTTTATACCTGTAACAGTCAAAAAATAAACAATATTTTTCATGTAACCACTTAAAAATTCTATAAGAGGGACTACGCAGAATGAGTTCATAAAAATTTCAAACGTATGCTCGATGAAATGTCAGTAAATCTTACTTATATTATAAATGCGAAAGTTTGTGAGTTTGGATGTTTGTGCCTCAATCACGCCTAAACGGCTGAACGGATTTGATTGAAACTTTGAATATACATAGTACATGTGCTGGATTAACATATAGGCTATTTTTCATCTGGGTACAACGCGAGCGAAGCCGCGGGAGGCAACTAGTGTGAATCTGAAAGAGGCGTCATTTTACATTGGATGCTGAGTGATGAAACCGGGTCTCTTCACGAGGTTTACGAGAGCACTGGTGATCTAGTAGGAACTCTGCTTCCGATTGTTGGCTCGAATTCAGTATACCATGAATTTTCCGTTCGAAAGGTTTATGTACTCTCAGGTACTCTCCAGTTTTGCAGTTTTGTATTTTCTTTTTTCTCATTTTATTGCATTACTGTGGTCTCCCGCAGGTCTATTGAACCTCTACGTTTAGATAATAATTATATTAAAAAGAGCCCAAAGACTAATGTACGTCACGTATAAGATGAATGCGTCAAGTCAAAAATAAGGCGCAATTACGCTCACCATGGGCAGCCTATGTCCAGTAGTAAATTGTTTATCAGGCACCCTAACTTATATACCTATCTACTAAGAGTAATAACAGTTGTGAACATATTTATTAGACCTCACTGACTAGCAACTAAATTCAAATCAAGCAATTCCGCCATAATTTGCATTTTCCGCTGAAGTGTCCATAATTGGCGATTCGAAACGGAGTGGAATTGAGCGAAGCGCCGCGAATCATTGGTACCCATTTCGAATTTATGCGGTACCAAGCGGGTATTAATTAATATTGTATCTTTTTTTAAAAACACTCTTTTACAAACAGGTGTAAATGCAACGTGGATTTAAGACGTGTCTCCGTGATTTAAAGGAATAAAAAAATTTGACTTTGACTGGTGACTTGTGCTGACCGCAGGTTTGTAAAAATCTATTTCGGGTACCAGTTTCTGACTAAGGTTTCATGTTTACTTCATGTTTACTTCTAGATTTATCATCATCTTCCTGCCCTTATCCCACTCTATGTGGGGTCGGCACATCATGACCCTTGGATCATGCTGTAAGAGTTTGGCTATAAGGTGTTTATGACCGACCGCCCGCCTGACGTCAACCCTCCTTGGGAATACTTGGTTATTGTATCTCATCATGTTGGAGAGGATACTATCCCTTAGTCGACTTTTACGACATGCTCGGGGAGAGAAGCAGCTGGACGCATTCTATGTTTTTTCTTTACTCCCAGTCCAGCAGAGAAGTTAGTACTTCTAGATTTATATGATTTTTTTTTTATCTGAGATAGGTTTGCGTTTGACCACACTCTACCTGATGTTAAGTAACAGTGTGGTCTAAGATGAAGCACGCTTACCTAGAAGAAACCTATTGATTCTCGATTTAAAGACACCTATATTATACTCTTCAGGAAATACAGACCCCGGCAGAGTTCCACATTTTTGCAGTGCGTATAAAAAATGTGGACATCTACATTATGTACATACATTTTAGAACCACAAGTAATCATAAGAAAACTTGCAGCCACTCCTGATTCAAAGTCCCAAGATGGATATGATGAACCATAGTGACAGGTGATCAGCCCATCGCCAACATGATGGGGAGGATACTACCCCTTAATCGACTATTACAATATGCTCGGGGAAAAAAGTAACTGGATTCATTCTATGTTTTTCTTTACTCATAATCCAGCAGAGAAGTAGGTAATATTTGCATTACGTAGGTAGTTATTTTTGTATGGATGTGAAATTTTTATTACTTATAATTTTCCTTTACAAGTTTATTACTTAACCAGCTGCCGGCGGCGGCTTCGCTCGCTTGATACCCGGATAAAAATAGCCTATATGTTAATCCAGCACATGTACTATGTGTATTCCAAGTTTCATTCAAATCCGTTCAGTACAAAGAGTAAAAAAAATCCATACATACATTCGGTTTATAATATTAGTAGGATAAGATGCAATTTTAATATAATTCAGGTTGAGACAGGCTTTCAGTTCTTAGAAGAATTATGTGGGTCTATAAATAGCTACCTAGGCGGGTATTCTCTGGGCCCGCGAGACTGCGCAACAGATGGGCTCTGGAAGTTTCGGCTGACCCGAGCCTTTGCAGAAAGCGGTGGTATTTTCAAGATCATGCATATATAAATATATTATCACCCTAATGGAGTGGGCAGAGCCACAAGAGTCTTAAGATAACTTGCAGCCACTTCTGATTTAAAGTAGATGGATATGGTGAACCATGGCGACATGTGATCAGCTCATGCATCGCCCATATAGATGGTCTATCATTAAGCCGCGGGTTTCCTCACGATGTTTACCTTCACCACTGGGTACTGGTATAGCGAACATAAATTTTTCGCACAGAAAAATCTATTGGAAAATTACCGGATTTGAACCCACAACCTTAGGATCGGAAGGCGGGGTCACTACTAACTAGACCACCAGTGCTCTCAGTTTAGGAAAACGCAGAACAGAATCGACCTCAATGTCTGCTACGACACGAAGATCAAAGCTATTGTAGAAAAGATATCAAATAAAAGTATTTTTTTTATTCCTTAAAATCACTGGGATCACTTGGACACGTCTTAAATCCACGTTGCATTTACGCCTGTTCGTAACGCGACCAAGCGTGGATAAGAAACCAGGCTTGGCTGTTTTTTTTGGAAAATATGTGTCATTGTATGTTATTTGTGGATAATACGGCCACCATTTGATAGTAACCGTTTCATAGGAAGCTGCAGTTTAAGTGGAGTATCGACTTTGTGCCCGGAAGCCACTCTTTAAGATGGATAACGGTCCAATCGATTGAAGCATCACTTGTTTGAGCTAATGTAATTAGTTCTGTTTAAACAAGTGGCGTAGCGAGTGAGAGTGACGCGATAGGTAAAAGCAAAAAGTATTTATTCAAAACTAGCTTCCACCCGCGGCTTCGCTCGCGTGGTACCAAAATAAAATTTAGCTTATATTATTCCAGTAGTGTATTACACACTTGTAATCCTACTAATATTATAAATGCGAAAGTTTGTGACAATGTTTGTGCCTCAATCACGCCGTAACAACTGAACGGATTTGAATGAAACTTGGAACATACATAGTATGTGTGCTGGAAAAACATATAGACTACTTTTTATCCTGGTATCACGCGAGCAAAGCCGCGGGTGGAACATGTAAGTTGGTGTTGTTAATAAATGATTGTATTGTATTTGGTTATTTATTAAAAATCGCAACCAAAATAATGGAAAATTCTATAAAATTCTCTGAAGTTCCAAAATAGTTTTGCGAAATATCGCTTCACCGAATGGTTTACTAAACCCCACGAGTCAGGTACAACGCCTTTGTTCCGACATACCGATGGAAATTGCACCAGTCTGGACTTGATGGTTTGTTCGTTACAGCTTTGAAATTCTAGCAACCGTACGTACCTAATAGCGCTTATACGGTTCAAAACTTCACTAGGTCTTTCGAACCAGTGTGGTGAAAGGCGGCACTTTTTGTGCATTTAATACATGTTTTGGGACAGCAGAAATTAATACTTGTACATAAACAAAGTATACGAGAAAGTTCATTTCATTTCATTTCATTTATTTGTTTATTTGGAGCAAATACATTATGCACATGATACAAATACAACACTGGAAAATGCTATAGTAAAAACTGTGTCGCATTTTCCAGTGCCCAACCTAAGGACTATGGAAATTTAAACAGTCAAACAAACAAACAAACAAAGTCTAGTTTTGGAAAAAAGGTTAAGTGACAAAAATAAGCATGCAAAATTTAGTAGGCAGTAAAAATACAAATATTGAAATAATAAAGCAAGTGCCTAACTCTCACAAGATGTGGTGTGTGCATGAGTATGTGGGTGTGTGTGTGTGGGGGGGAAGGTGTGAGGGTGTGGGTGTAGGGGGGTGTGTATGTGGGTGGGGGGGCGGATGTGTGTGTGTAAGGGTATGTGTGTGTATGTGTATGAGGGGGAAGTGTTTGTTTATTATGTATATTCGTTTTGTGGGATATTATTTAATCTGGATTAGTTTTTCCGTTTCATCGTAGGTCAGAGTGTGAAGCCATTTTTTTATTATTTTTTTGCACTTATTGGTAGGTAGATGGTACATGTTTAATATTTTATTTATTCTTTTATATAGTATAACACTAAGAAAGTGAAAGTGACGGAATGCAAGGGCAGTGCGACATGATCTACCGGAGGATAATATTTTAGGTCTACGACTGGGTATTTCAAGAGGTACATATGCAAGGTTCTTGTGTGTACGTAGGGCAACATTTAGAACAAACAGCTGTCGAACAGATAAGACTTCACCTAGCAAATAGAGTTCATGAGTAGGGAAAATTCTAGGTTTATAGTGCATGACTTTGAGGATAGCACGTTGGGCTCTCTCAAGCTGGAGTATCGAGGTCTTTGGTGCTCCTCCCCAAGCGGCTATACAGTAGGACAAAACGGACTGCGTCAATGCAAAATAAACTGTTTTTAATGTTACCTGATCAGCACTACCTCTTAGTTTTTTAAATATGTATATAAGTTTACGTGTCTTGGAAGTAGTTGATGACAATTGAGATTTCCAATTTAGCGTGCTATCAATCAAGACACCCAAGTATTTAATAGTTTTTACGCGTTCTATTTCACCACACATGCATGCCGTATGGGGATACTGAGCACAGGTGTGTGCTCTTATATTAAAGGTTGCCGGTGGTTGCGAGGATGAGGTGGCTGACATCGCTATAACCTTGGTTTTATTTAAGTTGAGTGTGAGAAGATTGTTTGATAGCCACGTTGTGACACAAATTAAAGCGTTTTCAGCAAAGTGTTTTGCTTCCTCCCAGCTTTTTCCTGTTACTAATAGTGCGGTATCGTCGGCGTAGGCAAGAACCTTACAGTTTTTGAGTTCGAGTTTACAGAGATTGTTTACATATATGAGGAATAGGGTCGGCCCGAGGACACTACCCTGTGGGACCCCATACGTTAAACGTTCTTCTGTGCTTGTGTAGCTGTCTATAGTGACACACTGTGTCCGTTCAGAAAGGTAGCTCGAAAAGATCTCAAGTGCCTGTCCTCTTATTCCAATCGCTTCCATTTTGTTTAGAAGTAAGGGTACAGAAACAGTGTCGAACGCCTTTGACAAATCTAAAAATATGCCAACAGTTTTAATTTTAGAGTCAATGTTATTTGCTATTGTGTCCGTTAATTGGAGCACTGCGTCTTCTGTAGACTTAGAGTGGCGAAACCCATATTGATTTTCTGCAAGGATGTTGAATTTATTCAAAAAATTTTTGAGTCGAAAATTTAAACACTTTTCAAATATTTTGGATATAGTGGAAAGAACTGAGATGGGTCTATAATTTTCAATACTGTTTCTGTCCCTTGCTTTGTGTATGGGATGTACTAGCGCCTTTTTAAAGACCCTTGGAAATACACCGCGTGAAAAACAAGAGTTAATTAGATGAGCAATGATAGGGCTTAGAGTGTTTTTTGCTGCTTTGATAATAGAGCTGGGAATAGAGTCCCAACCCACTGCACAGTTAGGCTTAAGACTGGTTATGATTTTCCTAATTTCATCCTCATCAACATCAAACAATATCATTGACTCAGGTTGAGTAGGGCCGCGTGGTTCACGTGAAATAGAGGGTCTACACTGAATCTTCAGGGCTAAGGTCTTGCCAACTTCTGAAAAATATTTATTTACATAGTTGACTGAATTTTGCGGGTTTTCTAGAATATTTAATAGTTCCACTGGTTTAAATTTAGTTTTTTTTGTGCCAGTTATTTGCTTGATAACTTCCCAGGTTGCTTTAGGATTACTCCTAGCCTTCTCAAACTCCATTTTTTCATATTCGCGTTTAGCCTGTTTTAATAAGTGATTGCAATAATTTCGGTATCTTTTATAAGTAGTATGTTTTATTATGTTGTTCGGTTCTTTTTTGTGAATTTTGTTTAACTTGTCTCGGTTTCTTATACATTTAAGAAGGCCAGGAGTAATCCAAGGCTTAATTACCCTCTTTTTTGATGGAATATTTATGATTTTAGTGTGCGTTTTGATTATAGAAAAAATTAAATCAACTAGTATTGTTGATGCTTGTTCGGGATCCTCAGAATTCATCACCGAAGCAAAATCCGCAGTCTCAATTTCAGCAACAACAGCCTCCTCATTTACTTTTTTGGATTGACGTTTGGGGTTATATATGTTTTGTTTATGTAGATTGCAGCATAAGAGAACGGGTCTGTGGTCGGTTATCGTAACATCTAAAACTAACGTAGTAGCTTTTCTATCGGTTTTTAGCATAACATGGTCGAGGCAACTGAGGTTACGCGTAGGTAAGAGATGTGCTGGAAGTAATCCCTGGTAAGCTAGGGTATTCAGGTACTCCTCTGAGTTTGGGTCACTATTTTCTGGTGTTATATTAATATTAATATCACCAATTAGAGCAATAGTACGTATAGACCGAAGGGATTCGAGGTATTCAGCTAAGCTATTCAAAAAGTCAGTACAGCTCTTATACGACGGTGGACGATAGACCCCTAAGATAGCTATGTCATTACTTAATTTGACAATAAGACAGTTTGCATCTCTAATGAACGTCTCTTCAACATGATGTTTAAGGTTATCCCTAACGTAAATAGCTATGCCATCATTTTGGTTGCTGAAGTTTGATTTATAAGAAACAAAACCATCAAGGTGGGGGGTAGTAGGAGCTTTACTGAGCCAACACTCGGACAGGACAATAATATCACAAGAAGTTGTGATTCTATTTAATAGCAACTCTAGTTCCAAGAAATTTTTGTTAATACTCCGAATATTTAAGTGTAAAATGTTTATAGATGCACGAGTGCTAGCTATAAAATTTCGACATTGTTCCGGGTCACAAGCAACAGATTCTGAGACTGAAAAGGACTGAATTTCATTACTGATAATATTTACATCATCCATATTGGAAGTTGATGAAAAAACAAGTGTGTTGGATATTCCATATTAGAAAAAGTTTATGTGTGTTTTGAGGTGTGTGTTTGTGTAGGTGTGTGAGACATTTGGGGGTGTGTGTAAGGAGGTGTGTGAGGGTGTGTGCATGTTTGTATAATGGGTGTGAGAGTTTAACAGTATATAAAAGTGAAAGTACGTTAATCCAGAATATTACTATCTTTAAATAACAAATCAAAAGTAGTAATCCAAACCGATTTCGGTTGGATTTTAGCTGACGAAGTTTTTTATTTTGACAGCATAGTCATTCCGTCGCAGTCTTAAGGTTGTTTAAGTCATTCTCATGGTAATAATAATAATAAATATTAATAAGAAATGAATATGTATAAATGCTAAAATGTTCGGGCTAGTATATGTGTGTGTGTGTGTGTGTATGTGTGTGTGCGTGTGTGTGTGAGGGGAGTGAGTATTTCAGAAGGGGGAGAGTGTATGTGGAAATGTGTTTGTTTGTGGGTTGATATTAAGATCTATTAAGTGATGAAAGTAACAAGTTTCTCAGTTTCATTGTAATCCAATTTTAAGAGCCATTTCATGGTTATTAATTGGTTGAAAGTAAGTAAGTAAGTAAGTAAGTACGTAAGTACGAGAAACCTCAGAGTGTGAATGATAATCTTGCGGATTGAGGATATCGAGATCTCAGTTCGGGGCGAAAGTGATATATTGTTTTTTACTGCAGTAAAAGTAACTGGTTAAATGCAATTACACTTTTCTCTATAAAAACAAACACTAATTCAATCAATGTGCGCTATTAAGCCAGTTTGAACTCGCTTTAATCCGAACCAAATCAATAAAAAGCCACAAAAACGCAATGAAACGGTAAAAGTTAATAAAAACTGCAGGTGAGGCAGTTTCAATTTATGACACGATAAAACAGTCCTTATGACTCCAATAAATAAAAGCTATTATACTTTGGCTTTGATATTCAAACACGACGAATATGACACTATCACAGAAGAGAATCTTTGTAAAAGCTTTGGAAATGGAATTTGCTTCTTTGTAGGAAGGAGTAAATTCTTCGAATGCTTCTTGCCTTATTCTGTTTTGTACGATAAATAGGCTTCTACAAACATTGGTATACTTCAGTGCAAAGCTGATTTCATGGTCTCACAATTTTAACTACTGTTTAGGGTTTCATACCCGAAGGATGCCAACTGAACCCTATTAGATACCAAGCTACCTCCGCTATCCGTGCGTATGTCCGTTTGTCCGTCCGTTTATCAGCGGGCTCTCATAAACCGTGAAATTTTCACAGAGTGTTTCTATTGCCGTTATAACAACAGATAAAAACAATAAAAAATAAAAGGGGGATACAAGAAACATTTATGTACATCTACGATGGTACGGAACCCTTCGTGTGCGATTTTTATTCCGCCTAAATGCGGCATCTTGCCTCTGTTTATTAGCTCAGAATTAGCTCACACCTAGCTCAGAACGAGCTCACGTGAGACAAAAAGCTAATTACTTAGCACGTGTTGTAACAGCTGAGCTAGAACAGTATGACCTCGTACAGTGCCATCAGCACCTGCTTCAACCAAAAATATAGAGAAAGTGGACAGGGCACGTGAAATATTTTTTACAAAATTAAAAAAAGACGTTTTATTGAAGTGCACTGGTGGTCTAGTTGGTAGTGACCCCGCCTTCCGATCCTAAGGTCGTGGGTTCAAACCCGGTCGTGTACGAATGGATTTTTCTGTGTGAAAAATTTATGTGCGCTATCAGTACTCTCACAACGGTGAAGGAAAACATCGCGAGGAAACCCGCGGCTTAGTCAGCTCCGCACGTATTGACCATGTCTTTCCTGTGGACAAAGCCGACTAAGCTAAGAGGATGGAATAGGTGCTGGGCAAGCCTACTCCATCTTAATTCGTCCCGGGCACTACAGTGTCCCGTTTGTGAAGGTAAAAGTTATCTCATGACTCTTTATAAATCATCTACTATAGATGCTAAAAGGCCTTAGTTTAGTTTATTGAAGTTCAGAGGCTTCGCTATAAAATTGTATGGTTGGTAATGAGTATGTAAGAGGGAGCCTGAAGGTAGCGCCAGTGACGGATAAGTTGAGGAGCAATAGGTTAGCGTGGTATGGACATGTCATGAGAAGGGAAGAATGTCATGTGACGAGAAGAGTGTTTGATATGAATGTGGAAGGATATGTGGGTAGAGGTAGGCCAAAGAAAAGATGGATGGACTGAGTAGAAGATGACATGAGTAAAAAAGGAGTGAGCGTTGAGATGACTTCTGTCAGGGGGAAATGGAAGAGGAATACACATGTTGTGCCGACCCCACATAAAGTAGGATAAGGGCACGGAAATGATGGTATAGACCACCTGTGGCGAGCGTGTCCAAGGGAGAAATGTCTGCATATTCTAAATATGTACATTTCTTTTGGGTCTGGGTTTTTTTTTGCTGTTTCTGACGACGACAGGATAGCCTGATATGGAATCGGAACTATGTATTTGATTTTAATTGTCATGGTGTTATGGTCCTCGTAGTTTCTGATACCCATGCCATGGAATCCTAGTGTGAGTTCGAAAAGACGGATGTGACTGTTGGGTATATTTTTATTCTTCTTGTCCCATTTTATTTATTTATTTATTAGGCAACGCCGACAGAACACACTATCAAGGATAATTCACAAAAAATAGTACTATAGAATACGCACCAATTACAGGCATTCACAGCATTTGCAACAAATTAGCAGACAACAGCTAGTGAAAAGAAAAATATAATATACCTATATCCTACTAATATTATAAAAGCAAAAGTTTCTAAGTATCCACATTTACAAACTTTCGCGTTTATATGTTTATGCGAGCGAAAAGTCGTATGTTACCTTTTTATATATCTTTTTTTTATTTCTCTTATCTCTTCTAGGAGATGTAGGCTTGCGTCCGACCCGGGTGCGACCTACATACGTCCACATACGCCATTTGTCATGTTAATGCGGACGCTTACCGGATGAAGAGGTGAAATAGTTGTTCCCACTGACCCAAGATGTGACCCTAATTAACCATGTTTTGTTAAGCCTTTTCTTTCCTAGCCATTAGGGAAAGGCAACACAGTGGGCTTGATATTCAGATTTCCTGTTTTAATTAGGGTTCCGTCCAACCTGAAGGGTGCCAACGGGACCCTATTACTAAGCCTCCGCTATCCGTTCTTCTGTCTATCCGTCCGTCTGTCTGTCAGCGGGCCGTATCTCATGAACCGTAATAAGTAGAGTTGAAATGTTCACAGTGTGTATTTCTATTTTAAAGAATAAAAGTAAAATATAACAAAAAACAGGGTTAGAAGATATACTTTTAACGTACGATGGTACGTAACCCTTCGTGTGCGAATTTGACTCGCACTTGACCGGATTTATTATTTATTTCCATCCCAACTCAAAAAACTTTCAGTTCGGAACACGGTCGTGGGCAAAGACCATAAGATAACAACGGCCATCAACGGCACTTTTCGGATAGCAAGGCTTATCTCCCAAAAGTTCAGGGTAAAAGGTTCAACTATTTGTTTGAAACCGTAGGCTAAATAGTTAAAATAAGTTTCTATGGTAATGTGCTTGGAAATAACTTTACGGGTAGTGTTTTTGGTGAGTATGCTAAATTCAATGAAATTCGGCATTCGCTTCGCTCGCTTGATCAATTAATCAGTGGCTTCACAGTAATTGAATTATAATTCAGATACATTTTCGAAAAAATATTTAGGTATCCAAACTCGTAAAACCTTAAACCTACATTCACGACATTGGAGATGATGGTGTGCTAAAAAGGCTGATGGTTATGATGATGATGGACAAAGATGGAATAGACATCTGCAACTGCATCTACAACTGATAAAACATCTACAAATTTGGAAATGTATAGAACTTCAGGTTATAAATCTACATTTAATTTTTTTTTTCATTTTTCGAACTTCATTTCGCATTAAAATTCTCTTCAGTTATTACTGTTGGAAACGGAATACAGCTGTCACTTCGGCAATTACGTGCTACGGGGATCTACGCAGCTACGAAGTGCTACAAAGGGCTACGAGCGCTGCAATAACGCTTTGACAAATCAAACATCTATTCACAATTTAAAATTTGCATTTTATGTAATAGCTTCCATCCGCTGCCTCGCTAGTACGGTATTTAGATAAAAAGTCGTTTACATATTGTCTCAGTATACGTACTACAAATAGGTATTCCTAGTTTCATTGAAATCGGTTCAGCTATTACGAACATCAAGAACATCTAAGCAAGCTGCTGTCTAGTGGGAGCGGCCAATCTTTCCGATCCTAAAATCGTGGGTTCAAATCCGGTTGTACACCAATGTATTTTCAAGAGTTTGAAAACTTGTGTGTCAAGTGCATGAAAGGAGCCTTTGATGCGCATTTTAAATCCTTTCACCACACTGTTCCGAAATTTTGAAAAATTTTGATAAAATTTGGCCAAGACAGATTGCATCCTGGAGAAGAACATAGGCTACCTCGTAACACATAAATTTAAAATATGATCTCCATTTAATTTTCCACGCTGAAGTGCCTTCAAAAACGGACTTTGTAAAACAAGAGGTGTACCTTTGAACTAAATATAGCGAGTTGGTTTTAGGTGTAGCGGAAAGCTTGTTCAAGCACGTACGGCCACAGATTACACAGCAGTTTGTACCACACACGGTGCTTTGCGTGAAACACTGGGCTATAGAACTGATTTAGGATCTCAGAGGAGTGAAAATATTTACTTCAAGAAAGCGAGTTGGCTTATTGGGAGGTTTTGACTTTGGTGGTGGGTTCGAATCTCGATGTAAATGGTTTGTAGTGTTAGAGCACTGGTGGTTTTGTTGGTAGTGACCCTGCCTTCCGATCCAAAGGTCTTGGGTTCAATCCGGTCGTGTACCAATGAGTTTTTCTGTGCGAAAAATTTATGTCTGCTATACCGGAACTCTCAAACGGTGAAGGAAAACATCGTGAGGAAACCCGCGGCTTAGTTAGCTCCGCACGTATTGACCATGTCTTTCCTGTGGACAAGGCCGACTAAGCTGAGAGGATGGACAAGTGCTGGGCAAGCCTACTCCATCTTAATTCGTCCCGGGCACTACAGCGTCCCGTTTGTGAAGGTAAAAATTGCCTCCTGACGCTGTATAAATCATCTAATATAGATGGTAAAAGGCCTTAGTAGCGTTATTAAGAGGTTCGTCGTGATTTTAGTCTTGGTCATGTTGCACAAAGCACTCATAATCAAGTATAATCCAGAAACAAATATAAACTATTGATACGTTGAAATGTGTTTTTCATTATATATATATGCTTAAATATCCAGGCTACGTGTTAAATATCCAGTTTAATTAAAAAGCCTAGTGTTGCATGAGAGGTAAAGCTCGTTCATATGTCAGCGGCCTATTAGGTCAACCATTTTGCAGAGGTGAAATAACATTTGACTTGCATACGCTGAATATCAAAGTGTGCGATGCATAGTCGGTCAGGTGGTAGATATTTTTAACCGACTTCAAAACAAGAGCAGGTTCTTAAACACTGTATTTTTGTAACATTCAAAAATACAACTGAATGAAGACTTCCTTCTTCTAATGTATTACATCACTTGATAATTGAAAGAAGAAACTGTATTGCAAACAAACAAAACTGATAATTGCTGGCAAAGGGTGGCCTTATCGTTTGATGCGATTTCTCCCAGGCAACCAAACTAAGAGTAAAACTAAATTAAAAACGCAAATAGTACTTTAATATAAGTCTCCGGTCTGACACATATATGGCAACACTGTTGGCAGATCCTTATAATTTCTGGATGGTACCAACCTTCGAACGATATGTGTCAAAAATTTATGACGTTCTGACAGTTATTTCACAGTTTACGGCGGTTTTAATGGCACTAGTTTTGTAATTTTCAAAACAATTTGTGTGTGAAATGTCCACAAATATTTATTATTATTATTAGTTTGATAATATTATAAACGCGAAAGTTTGTATGTATGGATGTTTGTTACTTTTTACGCAAAAACTACAGAATGGATTTTAACGAAACTTGGAATATACATAGTACATAAACTGGATTAACATATAGGCAATTTTTTATCTGAGTACCCCGCGAGCGAAGCCGCGGGCGGCGGCTAGTTATTAGATATAATTTACAAAATGCTGAAGAAACAGTCTGGCTACCTAAAGTCCAGCACATCAGACTGTGGAAGCGTACCAAAGACGCCGCTGTAACACGCTGAATTGCAATATTAATCTGTTGAGCGAAATAAGAACCACGTCTCTTGAATAGCGCATCGCTTCGACCCCTGAAAGAATTTCGCGAACGCGGTGGGCAAGCTTTTACAAAGAACAATAAACCAATAATAACGGACAAAGCCGAATTGCGCGAATCCAGTGGGCCATAAGTTTACATACATTTGTTTTTGTAGGCAGTTGCCGCGTGAATTGCCTCGCTTTGTTTTATTAAGGCATTTAGGACTAATACTGAATACCATTTAGACTTTTAGAGCATCCTCTCCAACATGATGGCTATGGTCTGATCACCTGTCACCATGGTTCACTATATCCAGCCTGGGACTCTTAGCTCTACCCAGCCCGTTATGGATACGGGAGTGATTATATGTATGTACTAGCGACCCGCCCCGGCTTCGCACGGGTGCAAAAGAGATAGACATATACCACCGTGGACTTTTTTGTAGACCTTTTTAAGTTGTACAATACTGTAGTACAGTCAGCGTCAAATTGATATGAGCGTCTAGAGTAGTCAAAATGATCTGAAAAATATAAAAGCAATTTGATATACGCAGTTCGAATCATCACATTGTTGTAAGCACCCAAGGTGTCCAAAATTTCTTACTACTCATTGTTTCATTAGCGTACACCATATTATAATGAATAATATAGTGTACGCTAAACGATGACTAAAGTATTGCCATCTCTTACCATTTCATAATGACAAACAGTGACAGGGCTAACTTTAAGCAATGGTTAAATTTAGCGAACTTCCGTAGTTTTTGCGTGAAAGAGTAACAAACGTACCTAAATCTAAAAATTAAGAAATTTCGGTGAATTTAGTAAAAATTTTGAGAGTTAAGGTAAACTTTTCAAAACGCAACGACAGACGTTCACGACAACGACGTTCTAGGATTTGATCAGAATTAGCAGCGACATCTAGTTTTTAGACGTAGAATTACGTCAGAACTCCATGAATAATCAAGATTGGAAACTTATTAGACCAGTAGTAATTTATGCTTCTTTTCACAGGTAATTTGACATTGACAGTTCCTTTTCCATATGTTTTGTATCATCTATTACTAATCTTTGGTATCATCGCTGTCATAATGTCAAAATAAAAGTATTCTATTTTTCATGAAAAACATGCCAAAAATAAAGAATTTGCAGGTAATTATGACATCAACTAAATGAGAAAAATCGGCTCTTTAATTTGATATAGGTTATGTGCAGTTTTAGACCAAAAATTGATTCCAGGTTTTCATCCCTTTTCACCCCTTTAGAGATTGAATTTTGAAAAATCCCTTCTTAGTACACCCCTACGTACCAAGGTTTACCTACACTGAAAATTTAAAGTCTCTACGTCCAGCGGTTTAGGCTGTGCGTTGTCTGTCAGTCAGTCAGTCAGTCAGTCAGTCAGTCAGGACAAAGATTCTTATAATATAAGATTAAAGTGCTCATAGCGTAGCTTGCTTAAACGTTCTTGATTGATCGTTGTAGTTAGGCAACGTTGTGCGCGGCCACAACTGGAATGGGTGACCGGAAGTGGCATTACGAGCTGAGCGCTTCCGTGCGTGAGAGGGTACGTTAAATTGTCGGTCCCGGTTTTTAAGTCGTCAAGCCGTGACGGAGGCCTTTAGGCGACCTAAAAACTCCATCACGAGAATTGGCCACTAGCTCATACAAACTTACTTATGTATGTATTTATTTAGAGCATATAATGTTTTATCGAAAAACAGTTTTACTTTAAAAGTTAAGTGAGATTCACTGTTTATTCTCAAAGAGTCAACTATGACAATAACTCTATCATAATAGCCCCCATCACATAACAGTTTTAGGAGATTAACCAAGTGACGCACCCTGATAAGCTGACTAATCTTTTCCCTACAATGACTTAACCAATTATCTGCAGTGGCCGATCTACCCAGGTAGGCCCCCTGCCGACGTAATCTTGCCAAATGGGGTTATGTTGACCCAGAATGACTATGGTGCAACAATTCAGAACATGCTACATATAAATACATACTCTTCTGTCAATTGAGGCAACCAATAAAGCTGTGGAGGTGGCTCCTTTTTGGTCAAAGTAACTATAACAGTCAACGAGTCATTGACACGCTAAGATGAAGAAAATTATATAGTACTATACACTTACATACGTAATCCCAACAAACGACATTAAAGATACCAGTAAAAACAGAACACCCAAAGCAATTCATTTCAAATTACATTGTGGCCTCGCGCCTCACATGACCATAGGCAATTCCGTTTAATTATCCAAACACGAATATTAAATCAAACGGGAGCTCAGAAACAACTGTTGAACGCAGCCACGTCATACATCGCTTCTTATCTACCGCGTACGTTGCTAAATCTAGCCTAAAAACGGCCATGGTTGATGCACATACGAAGAATACCGAAATCAGCTGAGCTGGGTCATCGTTGATTTCGATGTACATCGCTGGCGGGGTACGGTTTGTGTTTCAAAAACTGTAGTAAAAACAGTAGCGGTCGCGGTTACGGGAATGTTGTCTGCGGTGTTTTTACCCTGTTGCTGAGGGTTGAAATATTAATCAAGGCACGGCCACCTCGTTGTACTTTGATGAGGACCTAAATTAGATCCCTTAAGGTTATTTATGCTGGCCGACAGGCCCTTTTTATAGCTAAATGGAGGCTGGGCCGGTGATACTGTAAAGTAAATGTTTAACAAGTTCGGTTGAGCCGCCGACTAAATGAGATTTAGCTTCTAGCTCGGCTTAGAACAGAGTCATTGAACAAAGTAAATACCCCTTTACTTATAAACGTCGCTTTACTTAAACGTGAATCAAAACATTTTTTTTTATAAAAACGGGGAATTTTCACATACTTATCGACGATAATAAAATAAATAACACCCAACAGTCACACACATAGTCCTGACCCCACACTAGGATTCCCTGTGTCGTGGGTATCAGAAACTACGAGTACCATGGTACCACAACACCCAGACCCGGAAGAAATATTTACAGAACATGCAAACATTTCTTCCGCAGCGGGAATCAAACCCGCGCCTCTTACGTCTCTGCCGAGCAATCGCCCGCCACGACATTTTATCTATCTTAGTACTTAAATCAGAAGTGGCTGCAAGTTTTCTTATGATTACTTGTGGCTCTGCTCATCACATTAGGGATACGGGCGTTTATTATATGAATGAATGAATAAATATTTTATTTTTCATCCCACAGCTGGGCAAAGGTCTCCCTTATAGATTTCCAGACGTCCCTGACCGAACCATCTTCCAACACCTCCCCTCGAAGGCATCAATCTCGTCCCGCCAACGCTTCCTCGGTCGACCCCGACTAGATATTAATTTACGTACTCGTAAATATCTACCAAATATCGTAACAAAGATATCGCTTCGCGAACCACGCTCAACCTTGAAAGGGGTTGAAATTGTTGGTGCCTTCGCTAACACAATAGGTATATGAAATATTTCCATTTTTACAAAAAAATAGGTTTTCAAATATTTTTAGGATTTGTTCTGTTTATCGAACATATAACAACTATCAGAACGGCACTCGAAATATTGTTAAAATTTTTGAGAGATTATAAATCAATTTTCATGCTATAGTTTAATTCAAGGATTGTGCTGAGTCACCTCTTTTTTTCTGAGTTAGCAGCGCCACCAAAGTCCTCAGAATGGTTAGAAAATAATTTCATTTTGTTCGGTTTTGTTTGTGTTCTAAAGGACCATGAAATGTTTTTAATCTTAAATAAACCAAGATTGAAGATTGAGTCGCTACAAAATGAAGGAAGTTGATAAGTACTAGGTCAATATTGAAGTTTAATTTGGATTTGTTAAGTACTTTCTTAAGTAATTTGGTGTAAGCTAACCGGTTACCCTAGAGGGCTCTAGATCTTACAAAATCATTTGGTAATCCAGAATCCTCAGTATCTCTTTGAAAAGTTTACTTGGTTTTACGGTTTCACACACACACACACCATTAATTGTTATAAGTATATTGAGGCAATAATTTTTTTTTTTCTAGATAAGATTTCCTTTGCCGTTGGAAGGCATCCAACCGTTAGGACCAAATGAATGCAGCTTTAATTGCAAACAATATACGGAACAGATTATTACGTAGCAAATATTAATGTAGCGAAATGTATTCTTTATCCCTTATCCTACTTACGTGGGGTCGCCGGTCGGCACAACATGTGTTTTTATTTCACTCCCCTCCAATGTAGCAAACTTTATTAGTCGCTATATACATATTTTCAGAAGATGCCCATATTGAACCTTTGCTTAGTATTAACAAATTACCTAGGCACTTCTTTTAAGTACTAACTTTTTTAAATATCAGGATATAAAGATACTAAAATGAAATAGGAAGAATGCGTACAAAATGTTTTATTTTGTACTCACTATTCCTATTTCATTTTAGTACATACATACATAATTATCACGCCCGTATCCCTAATGGGGAGGGCATAGCTACAAGTAAACATAAGAAAACTTGGAGCCATTTCTGATTTAGTCCTAAGATAGATATGGTGAACCATGGTAACAGGTGATCACTGATCAGCTCATCGCTCATATAAGTGGTCCATCATGTTGGAGAGGATACTATCTCTTAGTCGACTCTTACGACATGCTCGGGAAGAGAAGCAGCTGGACCCATTCTATACTTTTTCTTTACTTCCAGTCCAGCAGAGAAGTAATCATTATTCATTTTAGTAATACCTATAATAAACATAACAGATAAAAACATCAAGTTTTCTTTCAAAACTACTTCCAAATGGCATCCGAAACCCATCTACATAATGCAGTGAAGTTTTCAAACTACTTGCGGCAAACAGCTCAGTCTTTATCTAACTTGGACAGATGTTGTTTTGAGACGGAATTCTATTCGCCATTCATCGACGATTTTATTACAGAACCCTTCGTCTAGACATTATTACTGTTCTAGATTTTGGGAGAGTTCGAGAGTAAAAACCATTTGTTTTTTCCGATTTTATGTTATTTATGAACCGATGAAGTTTTTACTTAGTTTACCTTTGTAGGTACTTCTGTCATTGTTATAATGTAAATCTACATAATGTCTACGTAATTTCATTACAAACTCAAAACTCTTCTTCATACCATACCTAAAACTGGTCAAGTGCGAGACGAATTTGCTCACCAAAGGTTCCATACCATCGTACATGTTATATTTCTTGTATGCCATCTATTATAAGTGGCAGCACATTCGCTATTAAAGTCAAACAAATAATTCAAATTAAACATCTTCTATGAGGATCCCCTAATTTTCAATTTAATAATTACATTTGTACAAATCAGTAAATTTTAGATCGTTTGAAAATGAAATACACAAGAATAATACAAAAAAAATGTGCAAAAACTCACTCGACCCATCCAATCGCCTAGTGTTGCTTATCTTCAATGATCGAGAACGAACGTAAATTTTGTTTTCTTCTATAAGGGCCCCCTTTTATTTCATTTTCATTATTTGTTGTTATAGCGACAATAGAAATAAACACGTGAATATTTCAACTCTACTTATTACGGTTCATGAGATATACAGCCCGCTGACAGACGGACGGACGGACGGACAGGAGGCTTAATAATAGGGTCCCGTTGGTATCTCCGGGTTCTTTCTATCTGTGAACCCAAAAAGTAAGAAATCATGGGTCACACTTTCATCATGGATCAATTCTTTTACCACACTGATCGAAAAGAACTTCTGACACGAGTCCAAAGTCCGTCAAAGCACGGCATACGAGGTGCAGGTACTATTACCAAACCAAACTTTTCCTCAGCCTTTATTAAAAAAAAAAACACTTTTCCTGTTTTCCTGCTTATCTATACTAATATTATAAAGAGGAAAGATTTTTTTGTTTGTAACGAATGGGCTCCGAAACTACTGGACCGATTTAAAAAATTATTTCACCAATAGAAAGCTACATTATCAGGGTCCAGTATAGACTATAATAAATTTTCAAAAAAATTAGGGATCCGTAAGAAAATTGTAATATTTTAACCCAAGGTAGTAAACCCAAAATAGTTTTTGGCGTGCGCTGCGAAAACTATTGATTATAGAACAAAATAATGTACTACACGCGTACGAAGTCGCGGGCAACAGCCAGTATTTATTATTTACAAAACCAAACAGCCTCGAATTTCCATAACTCACCCCTCTTCCATACAAAAAGCTGTGTTTGAGTGTTTGAATGGCTTGAAAGCTATCAGGGCTCTTGTCGCTGAGAAATATCGCATAAACGTGCAGAGGTAAGAACATTATTTTCAGGAACTCATAAATTTTTATTAAAGGTAGCGGAGTGCTGACTCGAAGTCTTGAGGTGTTTTGTGTTTCTGAACCCAACATCCTACTATATTATAAACTAGCTGCCGCCAGCGGCTTCGCTCGCGTTGTACATGTACGATGGTATGGTACCTTTCGTATGCGAATGGGACTCGCATTTGACTGGTTTTTACAACATATGGCTACTTTTCTATGTCACCGATATCGCGGCCTACTTCAGGTTGAAACACATTGTCCATTGTACATGCAACCTGAATATTTAATACAGTGTATTAATTTTTGATGGAATACAATATTGGATGTCTTTTCAACTTTTAATTAAAACTTTTAATTAGAAAATATGAATTGTATATAGAAGTAGCTAGAAAGTTGATTAAGCTTAATTTCTAACCCCACGGCTTACAACTTTGTCCGCTTTTGAGGATTTGAGGAGAGCAACACAAGTCACTAAAGAACAAGCCGATCGATATTCGTGAAATATCATTTTGAAAACTAAGCGTTGCTGGTGTTAAGATGGAACTAAGCATTGCGAGAACCTTTTAACTTCACTGATGATTTCAGTGGCGTGGCGTCTGACTGAGAAGTGACAGGTGCTGGTTCGATTCCTGTCTCTCATACAAATATTTACCACTAGCTGCCGTCCGCGGCTTCGCTAGCGTGCAATAGCGTGGTACCCGGACAAAAAATAACCTATATGTTAATCCAGCACATGTACTATGTATATTCTAAGTTTCATTTAAATCCGTTCAGCCGTTTATGCGTGAAAGAGTAACAAACATCCATACATACAAATGTTCGCGTTTATAATGTTGGTAGGATAGTACTCATAGTTTCTGATAATCATAATGACTCAGAAAATCCTAGTAAACTATGTACCTATGGGTTATTTTTTTTATAGCCAACACAGGTCATTGTCCTGACTCACGGTGACTGAAAGAAGTAAGACATGAAAGGTGAAATAATGAGACCATTAGGTTCCTAGTGGCTCTTCAAAGCGTGTTTCTATCGTAGGTTTGAAATTCTTATGAGCTCGGTGTCAGAATCAGAATCAGAATCAGAATTCTAAATGATTTATACAATACAGCGCCAAGAGGTAACTTTTTGCCTACACTAACGGGAGGGTGTTGTCCCCGGGACGATTTAAGATGGAGTAGGCTTGCCCATCACCTACCATTCTCTCAGTTTAGTCGGACTTATTCACAGGAAAGACGTCATCAATACGTTCCGCACCTAGTCATGAAAAATAAAAATATAACTCTTTTTAATAACAAATATACGTAAAAATAATAAATAAAACATTTTTATAATTTAATGTAGGATTTTTATTGAATAAAGATTACTTTTCTTCAAACTACATACGTGTACTTAAAATTAATTACCTATGCATTTCGCAGCTATAATGAATTGCAAGTATTTTCTGCAAGTTTTTACCGTAGAATACTTTTAGGCCGGTAAATATTTATAAAACGCTTTGCATAGACCGCTATTATGCAAATGCAGAACGCGTTGCTAAAATTATGCTTTTTATTGCATAAATTGCAGGAATATGTTTTTAATTATAAAAATAACTATTGTAGGTTACTTACATTTAATTTTATTTTGTTGTGGAATCAGAGATAGTGCCTTTTTAACTATTACTTGTTTCTTCTTTTTTCTACTTTCTAATATAGGAGGCGCGCGGGTAATGGGTAAATTAAAAAACTCCCACAAGTCTGTGAACATCGCGAATATGGATTGACTTGTCAGGCGTTGTCCTTATTCACGCGATAACGCGATCATCGCCAGATCGTGCGATGGTTTTACTCGTGCGACTAGATTTCAAACACACTAGATCTCGAACAAGTGGCCTTATTGGCGTTTGCGCGATACTGTAATTTTTCAACTCCATCGTGTCATCGCGCTTTCACTAGTTCGCACGAACTAGCGATGATCGCTTTAATTAGGTCAACGCCTCATGTTTTACTAAGTTCATAAAAACTCAGATAACATTATTACATTTGCACGAAAGCTTTAGCCTTCAATTGTGCACGAGTTTGCATCAATTTCAAACAACATACTGACAGTCTAGCTGTAGCAGTTTGAAAAAAATATAACGGTGAAGGAAATCATCGTAAAGAAAAAACATAGAACGCGTCCAGCTGCTTCTCTCCCCGAGCATGTCCTAAAAGTCGACTACGGGATGTTATCCTTCAACATGATGAGATACAATAAGCAAGTATTCCCAAGAAGGGTTGACGTCAGGCAGGCGGTCGGCCATAAAACACCTTAGCCAAAACTCTTACAGCATGATCTAAGGGTCATGCTGTGCCGACCCCGCATAGAGTGGGATAAGGGCAGGAAGATGATGATGATGGTCATGAGGACCTTTTCAACATCAAGCTAGTCCAATTGGTCCAATTAAAACATTTCACGTATGTAAACTAATGCACATTAAACACAGGAATACTTCCACCAATGCGACATATCTCACGACATTATATCTCGCTCGTAACGTCATTTACAGCAGTGACGCTAAACTTTACCTTGCCACAGAAACCAATTAGGCATTCTACCACTTAAGCCAGTACTGCGAATTTAGTTCAGAATCACGGGTGTACCGCACCAAAATCGAATAATATAGGGAACAGAAAATAAGGTCAATGAAAATAGATCAAAAGGATATAATCCTACTGTATCCTACTTATCTTACTATCCTACTAAATTATAAACGCGAAAGTTTGTATGTATGGATGTTTGTTACTCTTTCGCGCCTAAATGGCAGAGCGGATTTGAATGAAACTTGGAATATACATACTATATATTATCATACCTATAGGCTATTTTTTATCCGGGTACCAAAGTGGCTTCGCTACCGCGGGCGGCAGCTAGTAGCCGGTCACCCATCCAAATTGTGACTGCGCACAACGATATATAATAAATCATGAGGTTACTTATTCTGGGAATATTCAAGACTTAAAATAGTACAGAGTTAAATTCGATTTCAGTGAGGTACACCCTCTGCCCTGACGAACCCGCTAACTCTGCATTGAGTTATGTTCCACGCACATTAACTTGTTACTACAAGTTAGTTCAAAGCGCTAAACTTGGTTCTCGTAACAGGAAGTTGCTATTCCTTGTTTGCATCTTCCGTTGTTTGAGTTTTTGCAACATTGAACATTGTGACTGAAACTGACTGTTTAATATTGAGTTCTAATTACTTTATTAGCACTTTGTGAATGTAGCAGGTAGACGTAAAATATATAAATAGGCTTAAATCGACACCATTAAAATAAGAAACTGAAATGTAGGTACTATTGAAACCTACTTCATCATTAGAGTTAGGACTTAGGGTCAGTTCACACCGAGGCGTGACGCGACGCGGCGCGTAAATAAAACTTTATATAATACACAAAGAGATACACATTTTATTGAAATAATTCGAACGTTTTTTTTAACTAACTAACCAAACCTATTAATTTCGATCTAAGCTGATGTTCGACAGTTTACAATCTCGCGAGATTACAATTTTACGGTGACATATAAATTTCATTGCAGGCGACTGTACAATATGATTTAGTACGAAAATACCTACAGGATAGATGCTCCTTCCACCTCAAGGCTGACAGTGAGCTCTTGGAAGAGCTGAGCCGAATAACGAGCCAATTATTTTTTTCCGAGAACGCCAAGGGGGATACACACTGTGTTATATTGTCACAATGTCGATAAACTACTTTTGCTCCAGGGAACTTTTATAGGTGGATCCTAAGATTTTTATGAAGGTAATAGCCTCCGCCCGCGGCTTTGCGCGCATTGTACTCGCACAAAAGGTAGCCTATATGTTATTCCAGCCCACGTACTACGTATATTTCAAGTTTCAGTCCAATCCGTTCTGCCGTTACGGCGTGATTGAGGCATAAACTTCGTCATATGCAATGAAATTAGTGCGATTTTGGTACAATGCATAACATCACCTTTTTCTTAAAGGAGTAGGCAGAGAACACGGATCTCCAAATGCTACAGACTCGACATACTACTCTCGCTTAATTCACTTTCGGCACGGCTTGCCAAAGGATCTTTAGGCATGCCGAGGCGTCCGTAGACATGCCCGAGACATCCTTTGACAGGCGTGCTTAGGCATGCTGTGCTGTGCCGATAGTGTGCGTCGGGTACTCTTGGCATTTTGATTTTAAAAAGATGACACCAATTTCATAGTTGTTAAAAAATATTTTACACCGTTTAAACGTTTACAACGCCCATAATTACATTATTATTTTAACCTTCGGTAGCTCAATCGTGTTTTAATAAACGGTAGACCTCAATTATCTATTGTTTCTGTGAAAACTGTTGCAATTGTGTGGGAGATTGCGGAAAGTCCCTGAATAGGTAATTTACCATAGACGTTGTTTAAGAACAAATTAGATCTTAGAGTTAGTAGAAAGTAGGTAGTAGATAGGTACCTACTTTAAAAACCGGCCAAGTGCAGTGTCGAATTCGCACTCGAAAGGTTCCGTACTATCGTACATGACTAACATAACTCTGGTCTATCTTAGACCAAACTGTTACTTAACGTCAGGTAGAGTTTGGCAAACGCAAATCCATTTTAGATAAGAAAAAAACCACTATGCCATGACTAGTTACTCTCTCCAATTCGTTTTCTTTAATGGCTTAATTCATATTTCAAATCAATATCGTGCTAAGGTCAATCATCAAAAATCCTTGTATAAAATATGGATCAGTAATTAGATTACAATGAAAGTAATAAACATTTACCTTCAAACAATAAATGATTCATATAAAAAGCGATGGTTTTCAGACCATCATTCAGTTTATCATCACCCTCTGTTCTCTTATCTCGTATATAAGATAATACTTCTGTGAAAATACTTACTTAAAACTTTTTCAAGTAAGTTTGTCACTTTACCGTTTCATTTTTGTTTTTTTTGTGAAATTAGTTTTTTTCACTCTTCTGTGGTGGAGAAGTTTCTTGACAATCGTTACTTACCTGAAATAGAAGAAAGGGATTTATTAATAAGGATTTTTTTTAATTCACTAGCCCCACACTAGCATTCCCTTCGATTGTGTTGTGAAACCTAGTCTATTCCTAGAACCAAATAAATAAATAAAAAAAATGATAGAGGTTAGATCGTTAACTATGTTAGAAATATACCTAGCCTTTCTGTTGATTATTTATTTCAAGTTGTCGCTAGAAAACTAAGTTGCGTCATCAAGTGTAAGTTATTTAGCGCCTTACCGGATACTTCTAAGGATACTGCTTAGCCCTTGGAAATATTATACTAGCTTACATAAGTGAAATAAATTACCGTGTATTAAACTGTTTAATAAGGTATTTTAATTTATCACAAAAGTATAATTTACTCCTACTTCTACTTGTGCCATTGTCAGTGGTTATTTTAAGACCAGTGTGGTGAAATAGTTACGGTTGTTTGTGAAAAACAAATCTTGAATAACTCCAGAACCCATAAGTTTGTTCAAAATGTTGTCTAATATTTTATTAATGAGAAATGTATAACATTTTGTATCAATTTTCAACAAAAATAATAATTTTCAAACAGTTTGTTTTAAAAACAACTTTTCTAAAGTTTTAAGTAATCTTTATGAAGATAAACTTATAAATCTCTTTCAGCATGAAACTCCTACTGATCTTAGTGCTCGCCTCAATCTCCTGCGCCTACTGCCAAAGGGGGCAGAGAGAAGAGAAGTACACCGACAAATACGACAGCATGAATATTGACGAGATGCTGAGGAACAAGAGGCTGGTGTCTGCCTATATGCGATGCCTTGACGGCTCGGGCAAGTGCACTTCTGACGGACGGTATTTAAAAAGTAAGTTTTAAGTTACATACAATAATTAACGTGGCAATGCGGCCAGCGTCTTCGGCACGCTTCCACCGTCTGATGAGCTGGAGCAGGTGAGCTATCTATAGACCGTTTGTAATGGCCTTTAGATAGCCCGACTGTTTCTCTTGTATTTTGTAAATTATATTTGTATTAGTTGTAGGTTTCTTTCTGTTAATAAAGATATTCAGTTACATACATTATGGATGTAATGCCAAAAAGTACAATGTTGACTGCTGGATAAAGGTAATATCGTACGAAATTACGTAGGCTAGTACCTTTGTCCAGCAGTGAACTCCTATAATGATAAATTAGTAATCCTATCATATGATAAAAGTGAAAGTTTGTGAGGATGTTTGTATGTTTGTGCCTCAATCACGCCTAAACGGCTGAGCGGATTTGAATGAAACTTGGAATATACATAGGACATGTACTGGATTAACATATAGGTTATTTTTTATCCAGGTACCACGCGAGCGAAGCCGCGGGCGGCAGCTAGCTTCTTATAAAAAGTTTCACTTTACTTGTTACTATTTTATTTAAAGTTCGAAAAACATGTGTCAAGTACACGAAGCCTTTGAGACTTTAAATCCTTTTACTTCATTCGAAAGATTTAGTGACACGACTAGATAGATAAATTACCTAAGATAGATTGAATAGCAAATCAAAGACAGTCTATACAACTTTAATGATAAATGAAAAAAAAACTCATGGAGATATTCTATAGAATATTAGGTAGTTGGCGTTTTTTACGCTGGCATGAAGACATATTGATCACTTGAGATGACTCTGGCCAATGGAAAAATATCAATCCTACAGTCATACAATTTATATGTATAGCAACACCTACCAGCTATTTTTTGACGCTGCCAAACTATGGTATAATTTCTGGTAATCTTTCAGTGCACATCACTGACGCTCTCCAAACGGGCTGCAAGAAATGCACCGACGCTCAGCAGAAGGGGGTTCGCAAGGTGGTCAGCTACATGGTGAAAAGGGAACCTGAGGTCTGGGAGAAACTCGTCAAGATGTACGACCCGAAGGGAGACTACTCCAAGAAGTACAGGAATGATCTTAACTCTTTGAAAAATTAAGGTAATTGTGGCTTTGAAAACTATGGGCCGGCTACCATTACAGTTTAAATTAAATTTTCTGTTTATGGAGGTTTTTAAGATAAAAAAGTAAGTCTCTACGCTTCTGAGTTCGAGAGAATTTAAAGTACCAAGATTTTCGGACCAGAACATCCAAAGTTGTTTTTGTTTCCGAAAGAAAATAACTAATACTAAGTATTCATATCACTAGTTCCGTCGAAATAAATTGTATGTCGGCGAAAAACGTGACAAACAATTTATATGAGATATTGATACATAACCGTCCTATAACCTTAATAAATTACCAAAATAATCCTATTTACTGAATTTGTAGTCGGTCAAAAATGACCATGGATGACAACCATAGACTGATGGCCCACTGGCTATACTTGCTGATTTAGTTCTCGCTTAGCGATAATATTTGCATGAAAATAGTTTTGAATGGGTAATGTGCGAGCTATATAATATATGTTTGAGTGAGTTTAAACTTTCAAATTGAGCTGGGGCAAACTTTAATTTGAAAGATTTTACTTGGAAATATTTTTCAATAATCTGGACTTAACTCGTGTGTCGATTCTGCTTAAAAAGATCTCTAACATGTACTGAATACCCGGTGCCACACTTGTCACCCCTTGTCATAGACGAATAAGGCAGGAGCATGTGTGCAACTATTTCCTATCGATTCTGGTTGAAAAGATATCAAAAGATATAGTTACTGAATTCCTGACGCCACACTTGTCACACTCCCGTTACAGACAAGCGAGGCTACGCTAATATTTCATCACAGATTTGCCATTACTTATACATATAAAATTACAGTCCCTGTGAGGTGGTTTCTCATTGTCACTCTTATATCAATGAAAAGAGATAGCTTCGAAGATTTAATGAGTATTATGCAGAACAGGGATCATGTTTGTGAAACGTTTGGTATTTCCGTCACATGCTACGCCAGCTATAATCTATCCTTTCTCTATACATAGTTATTGCTTGTACTTATATACAGGACTTAAAATTGTATGGAGATTTTTCTACTTTTAAATGTTCGTTGTTATTTAACTTATTTTAGATTAATAAACTGCATTAAAAATATCATGTTTGTCTCAGTAATTTTTTTTCCTTATTATTAGAGGCCCTCGATGTTCCACTGCTGGGAAAAGGCACACTCTCTACATTAACCAACTTTATTCCTTAAAAAGAAAAAAAAACCTTTCCTAATCAAAGATCAAATAGCTACTAACGTTTCTATTTCAATTAAGCTTGGTTAAGTACTTGTGACTGATGAGTTGGATCCCCGAAGGAAATCTTACTTTAACTGATCTCTTAAGTACCTATCGTTTTTATTTGTTTTTACAGCTTCCTTCCTTTTGTAATTTTATTCAGTCGAAACTCGACATTGAGCTTTATTGTCTAAGAGTGAAGAGTCAAAATTAAGGCAGTCAAATAACTTGTGTGTGGGCTAAGTGCACGGTTTCAGTTTGAGCATTCTATGTTCTGTGGGTTGAGTCTAGTTTAACTGTTGTCAGCGGTTTATAAACATTAAATAAAATAATGGAAAACAGAAGAATATAATTATAATAAAATGGCAACAATCTTTTTTAAATTATTGAATCATTAATCTTATAATCCGTGAAGGAAGGGAAGTCTCATATATGAAAAAGAGTTTTACTTAGAAGGCAGAACTTTTTTATCAATAAAAGTATTGTTTATCCAAAAAAATGGAAGCGAAGATAAAATATAGCCCGAAGATTTTTCATTTCTTATATTTACATAAAGTTTAGAGGAAATGGTAGGTTTCTTTCGAAGCAACAGTGCATAGCACCTTTGAGGACTATTCGAAGAATAAACTGCTTTTTTATGAAAATACGCCTTTTTTCCTTTTGAAATCGAATTGAAAAGAAATTCTTGTTTTGAGGCACGCGTTGGTTTTATCTCTCGCAGCTGCTATCGTAATGGAAAAGAGCCTTCGAAATATTTTTTTTTATCAATAGCATCCAACGGCCAATAAACAGAACCTCAGACGAGCCCTAGTCGCTACGTTTGGGTTAAAAGTCGTAAAATACGTAACACAAATGTGCCAAAAATGGTGTACGTAATAGTGCGATGATGCGATAAGAACAAGATCACCATGGTTCACCATATCCATCCTCTTTAATCAGGAGCGGTTGAAAGTTTTCTTATGACGGCCTCGGTGGCGTGGCGGGCGATTGCTCGGCGGAGACTCAAGAGGCGCGGGTTCGATTCCCGCTACAGGATAAATGTTTGCAATTTCTGCAAATATTTCTTTCGGTTTTGGGTGTTATAGTATTATCTGATCTATTATAAATAAGTATTAAAAAAATATATATAAGTATTCAGCCATATCCAGTCCATAGTACAAGCTTGCTTAGTTTGGGGATAGATGGCGCTGAGTGAAATGTTCACAAAAATTAATTTATTTAATAACAAATAGCATAATTGGACAGGTAAAGAAACCTTCAGTCAACCTTGAAACGGCGTGCACTGTCCACGACAACTCGCGTGCTAACTGAAAATCAGCGAACAATACCTACCAGGAATTTCCATTCCGTGATTATTCTACTGTTTTATTCATTTTCATGTAGAAAATTAGGTCGTCAATGGAAAATTAAAATGAGACTATTTGCAAGTCTTTTACGGCGGTTTTGATTGTTCAAATTGAACGGTGTTTTAATTTTGACAAAGTAACTTCTCGACCGAAAAGTTTTCTACCGATTCGGCCCAAATGACACTTTCAATTTTAATTAATTTATTTACTGACATTTCGGTCAACAATGATAAACGCTGTTTTTTACAGTTAGCGATATACTTAAACTGCCAAGACAAATCTCTTAAACTTATAATACAAATCAGTTGGTCGCCAAGAGGAGGCCACCTGAAGGCCTCCGTCATGGCTTAACGATTTAAAAGCCAGGACCGACAATTTAACGTGCCTTTCGAAGCACGGAAGCGCTCAGCTCGTAATGCCATTTGCGGTTACCCATCCACAGATTATGATCGCGTACAATGATAAATGATCGATCATAAGGTTACATATTCTGGGAATATTCAAGACTTAAAATAGTACAGAGTTAAATTCGATATCAGTGAGGTACACCCTCTGTCCTGACGTACCCGCTAACTCTGCATTGAGTTATGCTCCACACACGTTAACTTGTTACTACAAGTTCAAGTCAATAAAGAGCGTCTAAGCAAGCTATGTCACGAGCGCTTCTTTTTAATGCCTAATAGATGGATCCGTTGGATCAACTTTTATAATCTGTTTCTACGAGTTACACTTGTGGGGGTGACTGGATGGGAACATCCCAAATATTATAGCTGAAAACTCTTTTGTGTAACCTTTCACAAATGGAACTCACATTTTTGTAGTTGTTTTGTTGTCTTTATTGTTTTTAATGTTTAACAGTAAAAATCTTTTACTTGTTCAACTAGGTACATTTCTGCTTCACGCAATTTGCCCGAGACCAATATTCTACTAACGTAACATTCATTGCCATAGCGGCATTGTTTTTCTATCATATCTGTCATTTCGACAGATAACGTTACTATAATAATGAACGTCCCTTTGTCCGTTAGTTGAATATTGGAACTGGGTATTAGTCACGATGTACGGCTGTAACCAACTGGGTAGTCGGTTCAATTGGATCAAGTCGGTCGATTTCTTGGTAATACATTGTATTGATATTCTTTTGTTCGCTGGTAATCCTGAAAAGGTTTTGTCAATCAACCCTCATCTTGATTACAAGGCTATTGTATGACAAAAACCCTTCTGCCGAAAAGTAGGTAATTAATTTGACCAAAAATACCTACCCATAAAAGTATTTCGAATATCAAAAAGCGAAAGGTCTTAGTCATCTCCCTATCTATAACAAACTTAAGATTATCTATTCGAATGAAAGTACTTAAATATTTCTGCAAGCTTTAAGTGCAATATGAAAAGAAAATTAAATTCCAAACTTTTATGAAATCGTCCCACGATTCAAGATCTAGAAGAAAATACTTACTAAGTTAAGGCAAAGTAGGCACATCACGAAGTTAGAGCTTAAAGCGCCGGGGCAAAGTAGATCAATGCCTGTAGTCCTAAAGTCTCCAATGAAATACGAATAAGTTTAAGAAACCTTCCAAGTTTTCTTAGATCTTGACGATCAGTATCACTCGGGTTGGCCACTCAACTGCGTGCAAGCATTTTTCTAAAATCCACGTTGGTACAGGCTAAAATACTGAAGCTAGAAAGCTGAAATTTAGATGATAGCTTCCTTTTAAAGCAAAACCACCCACTAAGGCGGGATTTTTCGAAATTTAATCCCGAAAAGGGTGAAAATGTATGTATTGAACGTTTTAACGCGTAGTCCAATTGGCTTAAAACTCGGTTTGGATACTTTAAATAAAAAATTAAATGAAAATATCAAGGGGTAAAAGCATGAAACTTACGGGTTTATTCCTTTTACGATGTAGAGGAGCACTAGGAAAGGAATTCCCAAAATGTAAATCCTACCTTCATGTCCAGTTACCACTACAACTAAGTCACGGGGCGTAACACTAGTAAATATATAAGCTCTTATGTATGTATGTATGTTCGTATGAGCTAGTGGCCAACTCTAGTGACGGAGTTTTTAGGCCGCCTAAAGGCCTCCGTCATGGCTTAACGACTTAAAAGCCGGGACCGACTGTTTAACGTGCCCTCCGAAGCACGGAAGCGCTCAGCTCGTAATGCCACTTGCGGTCACCCATCCCAATTTGTGACCGTGCATATCGTATCGCTTAACTTTAACGATCAATCAAGAACGACTAAGCAAGCTACGCCACGAGCGCTTCATTTATAAGCTCTTAAAACAAAATGACGTCATAATTTCAATAAATTCTGGGCTTAGCGAGTATTAAAATAAATTTCAATGGCTTTAGACCGTGCCTTGATCTAAGCCAACAACGTTTGTCACGATGAGAGCACCCTTTGGTAATCCCGCTGTCATTGTTTGGGGGCTTCAACATTTTTATTAAAGAAATTTCAGAGACTAGAGGTCTGAAATAGAATGCCAGTTTGTTCAGACCTGAGTTTATTTTCAGGGTGAAACAATTTCATGTTGCTTAGGTACTTACAAATAAATAAATAAATATTTGTGGACATTTCACACAGCGCCATCTAGCTCCAAACTAAGCAAAGCTTGTACTATGGGCACCAGATGGCTGATAGAATGCCTTCATAGGTACTTATAATACATAATACTACAACACCCAGACCCGGAAGAAATATTTGAAGAACATTTAAACATATCTCCCCGAACCGAGCATTTGCCCGCCACGCCACTGAGGTCGTCAAAATAGTATATTTATAGAATCTAGACGTATCTACGAAACTCTAGACAAATCAAATCATTTATTTTGTAAAATCATGTTGAAACAATATAGGTACATACCGTTAATCAGCTAATGAGGATGCTAACAAGCATTTCTCTGTAATTTATAATCATACTTATATTATAAAGAGGAAAGATTTGTCTGTTTGTTTGTAACGAATAGGCTCCGAAACTACTGGACCGATTTCAAAAATTCTTTCACCAATAGAAAGCTACATTATCAGGGACCAGTATAGGCTATAAATATATTTTCAAAAAATTAGGGATTTGTAAGAAAATTGCAATATTGTAACCCAAGGTAGAAAACCCAAAGTAGTTTATGGCGTGCGCTGCGAAAACTATTGGTTATAGAACAAAATAATGTACTACACGCGTACAAAGTCGCGGGCAACAGCTAGTTATACATATTTTGTTTATCCTGAGAATTGAACAAACAACGGCTCAGAGTCGTGGACTCTTGTGTATCTACTTAGGTTTGGTGATTGGAATCAAACCTGTATAATCCTGTACCATGTATAATATACATACATACATAATATCACGCCAGTATACCTAATGGGGTGGGCAGAGCCACAAGTCATAAGAAAACTTGCAGCCACTCCTGATTTAAAGTCCCAAGATGGATATGAACCATGGTGACAGAGGATCAGCCCATCGCCCGTATAAATGGTCCATCATGTTGGAGGATACTATCCTCTTAGTCGACTTTTACGTCATGTTCGGGGAGAGAAGCAGCTGGACGCATTTTATGTTTTCTCTTTACTCCCAGTCCAGCAGAGAAGTATGAAAAGCTAACGTACCATAAAATTGGGTAAAAACGGAAAATACCCCAAACAGTTGTCGTATTCCGTGTGATAATATAACAAAGGCGTAATTTATTAGGCATATTATAAAGCTGTCAAGCATTATGTGGCATAATTTATGCTCTAAATATTAATAAATGGAGTAATGGTATAAGGCTCCGTACTCACATACTTTGAGGAGAGCGGGGGTTAGCAGCTATCGATCATTCGACAAAGAAATCTTCCCACTACGTCTATTAGGATAAGAATTTCGGGAATTCCTTTCTTAGGATACCCTTACAACGTAGGAGGAACTGTACCCTCCAAGTTTAATGTTCATTACTCTAGCTCGAGTATTGATCAAGGTTTAAGCTGTGCCTTCACTGTCAGTCAGTCAGTCAGCCAGTCAGTCAGCAACGTAAGTTTTGACTGACTACGATTGACGATTCATCTAGATTTTTACACAAATAAACATGTCCAAGAGGTTTTCAGAAGATCTTTTGTTATCTAAAACCTACTTAACTATTAGAAAACGCAAATTAAATTATACATTTTTTAGGAAGAGGTTCTCGTTATACAACAGATAACTTCTATTATACAGAACCCTAAAGAGCGAGGTTTAGATACACCGGGAACCCAGTTTTAGGGTTAAATACTTTTTTGCGTGACCTTCGCTAACATGACGCTGTAAAATTGTTTAAACACGAAGGGGTGAATTGTTAATGACTTTGTCCGGTAAAGAGTATGTTTGTTTGTAGGTACCTACTTAATTACGCCGCCACAAAGGATAAAGATTTCTTCATTTATGCTGTGCGACTACGTTATTTTTGCGCTCAGAAAGGTTTGCCATATGATTTTTCCCAAGGTCGATCGTGTGAAAAATCATATGGCAACATTTGGCAAGACCGCAAAATGCGAAACTTCGCAGGATCGCAAATAGTGTAGACGTAGAATTACAGGTACAAATCTGGAACTAGAAAAATCGTACCATACTTTGTTCCTTCGATTAATAATTCATTTATTTATTTGGACAGCATAGTCTTTGAAAATTAGTAATACTTAAAACTAAGGATTAGTATTTTATATTCGTATTAATAAGTGATTTGGTCCTCTGAGCTTCCATACCAGAGGACAGTTTAAATTTGATGCCATCACCTTTTGTGCTGTTGTTGCTGGCGCGAAGTCTGCTCAGCAAAGAGGCTATTTTTTTGCGCCAGATGGCGTCAAATGCGTCTAATATAATTCATCTGTTTGTGAAGTTCAAACGAACACGAGTTGAAAACTAACGAAAATGTTACCGCCGTTTAGGCGATGCTATTTTCAAAATCGGTTCCCGACGTCATCATCATCATCAGGGTATGGACCTCCCTTTGTGTCTGCCATTCTCCATTATGTATGGGTGACGTCATACTAAAAATATCATATTACAGTAGTACCACAAATATTATGCGCCTCAGCAAGCTTTATCCTTTGTATGAACACCGAATTTGTCCGATATGCAACTAATAATAACTGAACCAAACCTTAAAAAAAAATAAGTTTCTACATAATTATTGTAACATCTCTATATTATATGTCATCATTGCGTTCGTTAGTTCGTATTTCAGAAGCTAGACGAAAATTGTCGAACTTGCGCCTCTTGCATCTCAGCCGAGCACTCGCCCACCACGCCACCGAAGTCGTCAATAATACACACAATATCTGCTCATTTTCGCATTTACAATATTAGTTTGTTGTAGGTAACTTACGTCATATGACGGACACCGATATTTTTAAAACGGTCCTGCCATGACCATTGAAATTCTCCACACATAGAACGAGCAATTATTTCAGCCAATCAGTGCAGCTTGTGGAAAATTGTCGTTTTAAAGCAACTACTGATTATTCTGTGCGGTTAATGAGAGCACGGAATGGTTGGTTAAGAAATTATCAGACAAATCGGATGCATTGTGATTGATTACAAATTGTTGAATTGGTTGAAATCGATCGCATTCTGGAAAATTGTTCAACCTTATTTTAACTAATATGTGGTCCATTTTAGTCAGTTCTTAGAACTTGCTACTTACCTCCATAAACCACATAGGCCACACTCCTCAAGAAGCATTACGCTATAATGGATTTGATTTCAGAACTATCTCTGTTTGAAGACAGATTTAGAATTCAGATTTATCTCTGTTTCAAGGTAGTAAAAAAAGAATAAACATGGATTAGATAGATAGAAAATTCTTTATTGCACAAAAGAAATACCATGTACATAGGCGAACTTAATGCTAATTAGCATTTTCTTCCAGCTAACCTTTGTGAAATTTGGAGAACAAACAGAGGTAGTGCTTATAGGAGACTAAATAGAGTAATAAATATTACACATATTACAATGGATTAGACTGATTTGAAGATCATTAAGTTTAATAATTGTTTATTTTTCACTGCATAGCAGTTATTTTTGCTGGTTGGGTCTCACTATTCCCTTTGAGAATTTGAATTGCGTTTCACGTTTCACGGTCGTTTATCTGACTTTTACCGCCTTTGCGAATGCTTTTATCAATACTGGCCCCTTGACATTGTTTGCCGAACGCAGTCGACGGGTATACTGAGACCTGTTTTAGTAGAAAATGAGTATCATTATTCCCATGACGCGTTTTCAAACGCAATGGGTATAGCGAGACCAACCCTTTTTGCTTAAGCGACCGGCAATAACTTTCCTTACCCTAAATGAGAGAGTGTACTTTTTACCGGTAAAAATAAAACCTCTATTTCTTTGAACAACTTACACAATCATAAGAGTGTATTCATAAACAAAACTCAAGCATGAGTCATGTCTTAAGTAAGTTCGTTGTTATAGTTTCCGATTCCCACTTGGATATTGTTCTTGAAAACAAAGTAAATATCTTTATTAACAGAAAGAAACTTAAAACTGTTACAAATATAATACAAAAGAAACAGTCGGGCTTTCTAAAGACCTTTGCAGACGGTCTATAGATAGCTCACCTGATCCAGCTTATCAGACGGTGGAAGCATGCCCAAGACGCTGGCCGCATTGCCACGCTGAATGACAACGCGGTGGGTACCCGTAATATAAAATAATACATTTGACATTCTAACCCCCGAATACTCAAACGCATCTCAAAGTTGATCACGTCTCAAATGACGTTTTTTTTTTGACAGATTTTCATCAGAAACTGTCAAAAAAACGTGAGTTGAGACGTGCTCAACTCTGAGTCGCGTTTGAGTATTCGGGGGTAAGAAGACATTGAAATTGACTTTGAATTTTATTCGGTGCGTTTGTTTGGGTAATGCTCTGAACTAACACTCAAGTTCGGACACGTTTCTCCAAGTCGGTCGTCTCCAATATCTAGTTGACCCGACTCCAGGAGCGGTTAACTCCACTTGCTCACTCTTGACCTCGGAGTACACTCAACACTGAAAGTAGGGAATTTTGACAAAATAAACTGTATTTGATACCTTTGTAGGTAATACTGTCAAGGAATCGTTACATATATCTGAATCTCGAAGATCAAATATTAATAATTTTTGCCTAAAATCTCTTTATATTCTTTATTTATATTTTATATTATCTAAATATTAATACAAACATCCTCACATCGATACAATTGAGATCACTGATGGTCCTGTGGTAGTGATCCCGCTTTTCAATCCTAAGGTCATGGATTCAAATCCGGTCATGCACCAACGGTTTTTTTGTCAAACGGTGAAGGAAAACAACTTGAAGAAATCGGTATGTCGTAGAATCTAAACAAGTTCGAAAACATGTGACAAGTGCGTGAAAAGAGCTTTTGAGGCGCGCTTTAAATCCTTTCACAACACTGGTTCAAAACAACTAACGACTAGGGGATGTATAAGTTTTTAGCGCTGGTATTTTGGCAGGAGAAGACAAGAGAAAATAAAAGCAATTATACAAGCATTGTATGCCTTACGTTCATACCATCTATAATAATAAATTATCCCTGGAAAAAGTTTTTACCTGTATTAATTTTATTATAATATAGCTGCAAACCCACTCACTCACTGACTGACATCATTGTTCTCCCAGAAGGAGTAGAGATGGGCCAAAATGATGTATGGGGGAAGTGTTCAGGGAGTCAATTCCAATTTGGGAAAAATCCGAAATCTTCGAAAACTGCTCCTCATCAGGGACCTCACCTACTGCCAGACGAAACGACAAGACCAAGATCTCTCCTGCTTGCGGAATGTGGACATGCACCCTGGTCGAATTCGATGTGCGGTGAAAAAAATTCAAAATGGCGGAAAACAAGATGGCCGCCATACAAACTTTGACCGACGATATCTCGAAAACTAAAAGCGATAAGCAGGGAGTGCTCGAACAAATGTCATAGAGGATGGCGCGATGCAAATGCCGAAAGTGACAGTTTTTTTTTTTTTTTTTTTTTTTTTTTTTCAACAGCAGCGATTACTTCCCTCGCGAGCTGCGTGCAGCTCGCGCCCGCAAGCGAAAATACTAGTTTTATTATAATTATTTAGTAGCGACAGCTATTTCGAACAACCTGAAAACAAATCTAGCCAGAAACGAAAGCGGAACATACAGGAACCGCATTCGGGATTTAAAGTGCAGTCCCCAACGAGAGCGAGGAAAGTTTAAATGGCTCTACGAATTAGCGTCCTTTTAAACAGAATTTATTTACGAATAGGGAAATTCAGGCAACGTTGGAAACTGGATATTTTGTGTTTTGTAAATGAGCCTCCCAGCATAATATTTTTTGAGCAAAGATAAATTGATAATTATGTACGTCGAACAACTATTTCAAAAGTAAAGTTTTTTTTCATATTTTTTATGCGATTAGGAATCGAAGAACAGAACACATGCTGTGCAAGGTTATAGATGGTAAGTGATATATAGTTTTTAAGTGAATTAAGTGAAAATAGTATATTTTATTATCACTTACTAAAAGGACATCCGTGGTCTCTGCGTACCCCTATGAGACAGATGATATTATGTATGCAAATTTTGTATTATTTACTTAGGTATCAAATTTTCCACCGAGTATTAAGTGTAAAACGACGTTGAACAGTGAACTTGGCACTCAGTTCTCAGTCGATACTCAAACACTTCAACCCGGGACAAATGCGGGCGTCGGATTAAATGTTCTTTGAGTTTATGGAACAATTTCATAAGGCAAAATTGTTTCTCCAGGCAGTTGAGAACAAAAATGTTTTTTGTTACATACATACATATTATCACGCCTGTATCCCTAATGGGAGAACACCACCTTCCGATCCTAAGGTCATGGTCAGCTCCGCATGTATTAACCATGTCTTTCTGTGGACAAGGCCGACTAAGCTGAGAGGATGGTATAGCGTATAGGTGCTGGGCAAGTGTACTCCATGTTAATTCGTCCCGGGTACTACAGCATCCCGTTTGTGAAGGTAAAAGTTGCCTCCTGACGCTTTATAAATCATCTATATTTAGACGGTAAAAGACCTTAGATTAGTCCTGGACATTTTTCATATTGCATTTAAAGTTTTATAAACAATTACATCAAAATAAGACGAAATAGCGTGTAAAATTTGTATACAGCTAACGAACTTTTTTTTTGTTTCAATGTTTTAAATTCAGATTGCTCGTTAGCAAGACATTGAAACACTAGCTGCCGCCCGCGGCTTCGCTCGCTTGGTACCCGGATAAAAAATAGCCTATATGTTAATCCAGTACATGTACTATGTATATTCCAAGTTTCATTCAAATCCGTTCAGCCGTTTAGGCGTGATTGAGGCACAAACATCCAAACATCCAAACTCACAAACTTTCGCATTTATAATCTAAGTAAGATTGTTCAACCAATTTAATATCTCTCGAAGAAATTCAAGGAGAGGCGGTCAGCAACTGCAAATTAGTTAATTAAGGTTTATGAAGGCGGTAATTTGATTACATCCTTGAGCCTGACAGTACCCACTGAAGTTCGAGAGGGTTTTTTCTCAGAGTTTATAGGTAGTAAACGAAAATGTACGCGGTAATAAAATTGTACACGTGCGTCCATTTTTACGTTAATTCGAGGAAGATCCAACGTATCCTACTAATATATACACGAAAGTTTGCGACAATGTGAGTATGTTCGTATGTTTGTGTGAAAATTTTGTGAGGATATGACGATGTATAACTTTTGTGAGCATAACGTCTGAACGAGTTTAAATGAAACTTGGAACGATACTTAGCTCGTCTGGAATAACATAAAGGCTACTTTTATTTAGATGCCGACAGCACTGGTGGTCTAGTCGTAGTAACCCCGCCTTCCAAGCCTAAGGTCGTGGGTTCATATGCAGTTGTACACATTCGCACGTCGACAAAAACATCGTACTGTCTAGATGACTTTTCTCTAGGAGCATTAGTTCTGCCGGTACGTCTCTTGGAAACTTTTGAAAAAAATGCCTATCTTTTACTAGCTGTATCTCCGCAACCAATGAACCTTGAGTACTCGAGTACTCAGATTAGACTCAAATTGTAGCAAATTTAGTTAACTTTACAAAAGTATAGAATAAAGATACCTATAAAACGCTTCCTTTTCCTAAAAAAGTGATCATCTGAAATCATCTGATAAACATCATCCCTCTTCATGACATGTATGGGACACCACGCTAGCCTAGCCTATTATTACTCCTCAATCTTTCTGTCCTTACTTTCAAACTAGTTAAAATAATTTTACAATATAAAAAAAAAAACAATTATAGTAAAAGAAGAGCACCAATGGGAAAAACATTAATCTACCATAAAAAATAACTTCTTGAATTAGCTTGTCATAATAGTTCAAGAGGAGTAAAGATCTTTTCAAATTAAAAAAAAACGAATTTGGAACTCCGATCATTATTTACTTTTGACGCTGACTGTATATGACAGAAATGCTGAATATTTGACGTTGCTTTGGCATCAGGTTCAAATCCGTTTTTACTTCCTACGAAAAAACCCTTTTCGGGTTTTATAGAACCCTCATATGAATAAGCCCTATAAAAGAGAGTACCTATTCATACCAAAATTTGGATTGCGGGTTTGCGGGTCAAATACTGGCAAGCAAAAAAACTAGTAAAAAAACAAAGTCTAAAAATAAATGCCAAGGTTGTGCAACAAGGAGTTTTCATGGAAAATTCAAATTTGGAACGCCGAAAATTGCGTCCAGCGCGAGCGCTCAAATAATTTTTCCCAAAGCCTAGCCAAGCTCCATTGGATATTGTCGTGTTGTGACACCTGTGCGTCAGAGTATTAATACTGTTGTATTTGAATACGGTGAGAAATAGAGGTGGTTTGAGCTCACCTAAAATTGGAACTTAATCAAGAAGGTTTTAGTTATTCTGCCAAACAAAGGAGGCGACATGTATGAGAATAATAAAGTAATTTTTACATAATCTAAAGTATATAATATGCTGCTGAATTGAGTTGTGTATAATTCACCTACAACTACAATTCGAACCATTTTACGAAAATTACAGGAATCGCTTAGGATTTGCTATTAAAACGAAAAATGAATTGCTGTAGATGAATTGCTCAAAGTGGCTTTTTTAGCCCAGCGGGTCTTACACCAATGGATGTTACTGTTCGTAAAATTTATATGCTCCATACTAGCGAAGGAAAACACCGTGAGGAAACCGGCATGTTGTAAAACCAAAAGTTCGAAAATTTGTATCAAGTGAAACAATCAAAAGAAGGGTTACGACTAATTAGATAGGTAAAAACTAATGTAGATGACACACAATACCACTTAACTAGATATATATCGTAAGTATTATAAGCCCCAGGGTATAATAGCACTGCAATGTTTCTCCTCTAATGTAATTTAGTTTTCTCAGCGGTTCGTTTGTCCTTATGATATTAAACGTCCCCCACAGCTGCAACATCTTTATGAAAAATGGTTTTAAAATGAACAATGTTCTACCTGTGTTGATGAACTTTGCACTGCGAATATTGCTTTTTAGATTGAGTTATTCCAGTCTAGAGTTTTAGGATGAAAATTAAAACGTATTTTATAAATAGTTCTACAGTGTTGTAGCTAGCAACTTATCATCATCGTCTCCTGTGTCCACTTAACTGGGGTTCTTCTTTTCCATTCTCCTCTACCAGCCGTCATCTCGGTATTCATTCCTTTCTTACTCATATCATCAATATCATCTTCATTTTCCTGCCCATAATCCACTAGGTGGAGTCGGCACAAATGTTTCCCTCTTCCATCTTCTCCTATCATCTCAGTACTTACTCCCTCACTCCTTTCACACACAATGTCCTCTTTCACACCATCCATCTCTTCTTTGGCCTTCTTCTAGCAATGTATCTTTACACTTCCTTACTTATATCGTCTTTAGGTATCGTATTGGTCTACCTCTACTCTTTTATACATTCATA
This sequence comes from Scotopteryx bipunctaria, assembly GCA_949320045.1. Taxonomy (NCBI): domain Eukaryota; kingdom Metazoa; phylum Arthropoda; class Insecta; order Lepidoptera; family Geometridae; genus Scotopteryx; species Scotopteryx bipunctaria. Next base: position 2,221,502 of record OX439458.1, on the reverse strand, counting down.
ACAAACATTTTTCTAGTAACGTGACGTTCTTTCCTCTTCCTCTTCCATCTCCCATATCACACTGACTATATGCCACTTTTAAAACTGTTGCACAATGTACTGCAACGTAGGTTAATTAAATTGGCCGCTATGAAAGGCGAATTAAAAAGCAAACGACGTCCATGAATCTACATTATGCTTCATGAATGTATGCGAGCGATAAATAACGGCGAACTGTTGCGGGGAGCCGAGAAGTAAGAAGCTATTGGACTTCCATTTACCTTTTAAGACACTTCAATAAGCTACGAAATTAATTTGAATAACCCCCGAGCCTCGAACAGAACGTCACAAATCAATCGGACCTGTGAGAATTGGAAAGATCCTTTTGTTATGTAGTAAATGAGCTCATGATCTTCAAACGCATCAACAGATCTTCATAAACTATATCTAAGATAATTCATGAGTATTAACGTGTTGTCATGAAGTTACAGGTACACTGCTGGATATAAGCCATGGGTACAATCAAACTGCGGTGCTAGTCTATCATGTTACTAGTTCTTTCGAAGGGCTCCATTCGTGCACATGACCAATGTTATCTATTTGAGTTGTATGTACTGTTTGAGAGTACTGGTATAGCGCACATATTTTTTTTCGGATAGACACGACACGACGGTGGGGATTTGAACCCACGACCTTAGGATCGGAAGGGTTGGCTACCACTAGACCACCAGTGCTCTAATATCATGATGATGACGATATTTGTCGTTGATGCTGTCTGCTTCAATCTCATTTCGTTTTGAAGCAGCTATACGAGTATTATTAGCCAAACACAGTATCCATAAGTCCAGTCTACAGGTTGTTAGTTCTTGAAGCTGTTACTTCGCCATTTTGCTATAAACTGTTGGATTTGCTGGGTAGTAAAGCTCTGAGTAGTACGATTTTTACAAGCATAGCCTTATTCAGCCTCTAATATTGTAATGTTGGGCTTCTGGTGATTTGGAGGGAGTATTATGAAATATATGTTTGGGATGCGTGTCTACTGTATAATTACTGATGGAATAAATTAGCTGGCTTCAGTTTGAAGCTTCACTCGTGTGGTACCTATTCGGATAAAAGTAATATATGTACCTACTAAACACTACCTGGTAGGTGCCTCATTCTGTGTTTTCTTTTTTATATATCTTTTATTTTATATCTTTACTTGTTCTACTTTGTTCTCTGTTTGTTTCTTCTGTCCTTCTGTCTTAGTAATTTTCTTGTTGTATGTACCATGTATCCCATCCCCCGTATTCTAAAACTTAACTGTCACTGACTCAAATCATCGCGGAACGTCAAATAAAGTTTACTTTTGATAAATGCATTCTGTCTCTATCAAATAACGTCACAGTCCCGGCACAAAAACGAAAAGTCTTATCAAGTTCGCTTGTCAGATTTTTCGCTTAGTTCCATAAAATTCTGCACACTTAATAGCAGAAACTCTTAAGTCCAATCTGTAATTTCCACGCCCGTGAGAGACTTATGAAGCTTCAAACTCTCAAAGTTCGGCACTTATCAATTATTTTAACGGGCGAAGAGAATTAACGAGAAACATTGTTTTTATCTCATTCAAGACGTGGATCTTTGACAACATTCACTGTACGCCATTAAAAGTTTTACTCAGAATAAATACGGGTCCTTAGAGTAATAATCGCCGAAGCCCTAGAAAGGACCTTTTCTGGTGAAATCCTTTCACCAGAGTTTCGAAAGAACTTGTGACATGAGGAGTAGTGTGCATTATGGATCGTGCGTTATCAAGAATAGAGCATCGGAATGGTTCTTAGCAGTCCATAGTACCGGGAATTTCTGGTTTTGGGAACAAGACCTCATGATGTTACTCTAAGTTTTAATGAAACAGAGGGTTTTATGAAATACCTGCATAATTATGGTACATGGCCCTAATACGTCATCATGAGAAAAATAAACTGTGTATACTACTGTAGATGATTGTCTCCAATTATGCCAATTAAATAAGTACTATGAACACATTAAACTGCTAGAAACAACACGTGTACAACTGGTTCTAATAGGAGTCCGGATTCTAAGAATTAGGACCGGGCCGGGGAAACGAATTGTAGGACAGCCCCTCATCCAATGACCCGATGACATTGTGAGGGTCGCGGGTGATCGACGGAAAGAGGCAAAATCGTTCGAACTGGGTATATCTAATCGTGTCACTAGGATTTAAAGTGCACCTCAAAGGCTTGTTTTGCTGGTTTGTTCACTATGTTTTCCGTCACCGAACTGTGGTTCTATTGGTGCACACAACCCATGACCTAAATATAGGAAGGTGGGGCCGCCACCACTAGACCACCAGTGCAGCAGTCCTAGGGATATAGGGGAGGCTTATGTCGTGAGTATCTGTTTCAATGTTTACTGATTTTGTAACTTTTGCTGGCGGCAATACATTACACCGATATTTTTTTAAACACGTAAAAGTGTTCTTCAAACATTTTATAGGCGCTATCTTAGCCCCTTGGCTCTACCGTTGGCTCGTCGGCAATGAACGCAATAACTCAATAATGCTTACGACAGAGCTATTACACCTTTATTACTCCAAGTTTCCGAGTTTAAAGAAAATACTTTAGTAAACGGTGAAAGGTAAAGTTTGAGCTTTTAGTGTATAGTAGAGGAGTTTTCACATCGCAGGTCCAGTTGGAGATGCTTTTAACTGAGTTGGTAGTTGTATAATAAAGTCCCGAAAAGTGAACCCCATTTCAAACTCTAAGTCGGTGGACTAAAATATAAAATGGGACATCTTTTCAAAACTTCCCCTTTCGAGTACTTTTGCGATTGGATGATACCTTCAAATATTTGTTTACCAGACTGTACCGTACATAACATAGATCCTACTAATATTATAAACGCGAAAGTTTCTATGTCCATTCAAATCCGTTCATTCAACATATTATGGATGTTTGTTACTCTTTCACGCCTAAACGGCTGAACGGATTTGAATGAAACTTGCCTCGCTCACGTTGTACCCAGATAAAAGTAGCCTATATGTTAATCCATCACACGTATTATGTATTATGCCAAGTTTCATTCAAATCCGTTCAGTCGTGATTGAGGCACAAACATCTAAACATCCTCACAAACTTTCGCATTTATAATATAAAATAGGATAAATGACTCAAGGACTAACCTTTATTATTTTCAGTATAGTTGCACACATATTTTTCTGCACCATCTCACACTATCACATACAACCTTCAAACTACTTTGGAAGTGACATTTTCGAAAGAGCAAGTAATAGAAATCGGACTTATTCAATAGCAGCTGTGCCCAAACAATGCGTACGAGCATCTCCGATCCTTACGACTAAAGATATCCCTCTCTCTTTCATTTCATATCTCCCGTCCTTTTCAGTACGCAAAACTGTTAAAGCACCCCAGTATAACTTGAGCCACCAGGACCTGTGTTGTCTGTTATAACAGGGGCTCAGGATAAGTGGTTTGATTGTAAACCCAGAATTTGCGTCGAGATGATTCCATCAACGCACCCTTGATAGGGTTGTCACTTACAACAAAGCAAGCAATTTTGTTAAATTCTCTGTACAATATTATCATTAATAGAATAGAAAAGAAAAAATTAAGAAGAAAATAAAGAGCCGCAAAATATAAATTACTAGCTGTCGCTCGCGATTTCGCTCGCATGGTATCCGAACAAAAAGTAGCCTATAGGTTTCAAAGGGCAACCCTAGCAAGTACATTATCATTAGGTAGTCCAAGGTTATATTTGTAGCACTCTACTACAAAGTAAATATATTAAAGGACTTTTAATAGAGCAGAAGCTTCAAGGACTGTCCAAGAAAAGGCCACTCAGTGTACTAAGGTCAGCCGGGAAATAGCTAGCCGTAAGATGGCATTTTCTGCACCCTAGGGTGATGTAAATAGACCTTTACCGATTAATAAATGGTTTATACAGTCAGAAGCTATGTACAGTAGTACCACAATTCGTGCTTTGGATAAAAACCGAATTTGTCCGAATATGCAACTAATTATAACTGAACTAACCCTTTATTATAACCCTTTACAAGAAATAAGTTCGTATTTCGGCGCACAATTGTAGTACTGTAGTAGTACTACTGTGAATGTTCCCCAATAACGTCACAATGTTTCAGTCCATTTGGATGGGTGACCGCGAGTGGCATTACGAGCTGAGCGCTTCCACGCTTCGGAGGGCACATTAAATTGTCGGTCCCGGTTTTTAATTTGTTAAGCCATGACAGAGGCCTATAAGCGGCCTAGGAACTCGGTCACAAGTGTTGGCCTCTAGCTCATACGAACTTACTTTTAGTGCATTTGGATATTTTGAAATGGCCCTCAGCAAGTAATCCACTCTACATGTTAATGGATAGACTTGAGAACGCAATCCGCGTGCTAGCCAAGGCCGCAGTAGGAACTCGTAAGCCGATTAGGTATTAGCTTTGAACTACGTTCTACGTCATGTGGGAGGCTTTCGCGTTAACGTTGCCGTATAATAGCGGACGTTATTACATATTGGAAATAACAATAATAAGTATTTGAGGACAGCACACAGCACCATCTAGCGCCAAACTAAGCAAAGCTTGTACTATGGGCACCTGATGGCTGATAGAATACTTATATACTTTTTTTGTACATACATACTTGTAATACTACAACACCCAGACCTGGGAGAAATATTTGCAGAACATAACAAACCATAATACGATAACGGTAGGCGTAGGTATATTGAATGAGAAGAATAAAATAACAGATCTTGTCATGCATACACTGTAATGGTTAGTTTTACAATGGTTTACCGAAATACTGCTCAAATTAATGGAACGATAGTCTATTACAACACAAAATGTAGGCACTCCACGGAACACGTAACGTGCCTCTGTGATGCGAACCCATTGCAGTCCGTTACCATTTGAAATGTCAGTCTCCGACACGCAGTCACGCATGCACACTGACATCCGGGTTGTGTCATGTGTCACAGTTGACGAAAGGTCAATTGTCATCATTGCGCTCTTTGCTGCTGCCATAAATTAATCGAGGAGCCTTAAAATAATGTTCGTTTCACGTTGAATAAAAAATACATACATACATACATACATTATTATCACGCCCGTATCCCTAATGGGGTGGGCAGAGCCACAAGTAAACATAAGAAAACTTGCAGCCACTTCTGATTTAAAGTCCCAAGATGAATATGGTGAACCATGGTGACAGGTGATCAGCCCATCGCCCATATAGATGGTCCATCATTTTGGAGAGGTCTATCCCTTACGTCGACTTTTACGACATGCTCGGGAAGAGAAGCAGCTGGACGCATTCTATGTTTTTTTTTACTTCCAGTCCAGCAGAAAAGTAAAAAATAAAAGTAACTAATAAAAATAGTTTTCTTAATTTTATGGCCGTAATTTAGCCGTCGCCGCTTCTGAAGAAGGCTTTATTCGCGTTTTCGCATGCAGTAGATTGGGTTATTAGCTCACGGAAACTGCACGCAAGGACGGGGTATCGAGCGACTCCACGCAGAGAAAATTAATTTTCTTGGCGAAAATGGAAGAAAACTCATTTTGAGAGCGATTGAGCCACGCGCGACTGTGGCTGCGAGCACTTTACTCTTCGCCTTATGTAGAACTAGCAGCCGCCCGCGGCTTCGCTCACGCGGTACCCAGATAAAAATAACCTATAATAAATACCCTATGTCCCATTCCAGCACATGTAGGTACCTACTATCCTCATTATTCATTATAATATAGTGTACGCTAAACGATGACTAAAGTATTGCTATCTCTTACCATTTCATAATGACAAACAGTGACAGAGCTAACTTTAAGTAATGGCTAACTTTAGCGAACGAATATGAATAATAGGGTATGTAAGTATATTCCGTAGTTTTTGCGTGAAAGAGTAACAAACATACCTAAATCTAAAAATTAAGAAATTTCGGTGAATTTAGTAAAAATTTTGAGAGTTAAGGTAAACTTTTCAAAACGCAACGATAGCGCGTTCTAGGATTTGATCAGAATTAGCAGCGACATTTAGTTATCAGACGTAGAATTACATCAGAACTCCATGAATAATCAAGATTGGAAACTTATTAGACCAGTAATAATTTATGCTTCCGTTCACAGGTAATTTGACATTGACAGTTCCTTTTCCATATGTTTTGTATCATCTATTATTAATCTGCGGTATCATCGCTGTCATATGTCAAAATAAAAGTATTCTATTTTTCATGAAAAACATGCCAAAAATAAAGAATTTACAGGTAATTATGACATCAACTAAATGAGAAAAATCGGCTCTTTAATTTGATATAGGTTATGTGCAGTTTTAGACCAAAAATTGATTCCAGGTTTTCATCCCTTTTCACCCCTTTAGAGGTTGAATTTTGAAAAATCCCTTCTTAGTACACCCCTACGTACTAAGGTTTACCTACACTGAAAATTTCAAGTCTCTAAGTCCAGCGGTTTAGGCTGTGCGTTGTCTGTCAGTCAGTCAGTCAGTCAGTCAGTCAGTCAGTCAGGACAAAGATTCTTATAATATAAGATAACATACATACATACGCGTATTTACCATAAGGTAAGGAAATAATTTTTTCTTGGTTTGTTTTCAAGAAAGCACTAGTAGTCTAGTTGGTAGTGACCCCGCCCTTCCGATCCTAAGGTCGTGTACCAGTGGATTTTTCTGCGCCTAAAATTTATGTGCGCTATACCAGTACCTACTCTCAAACGGTGAAGGAAAACATCGTGACGAAACCCGCAGCTTAGTCAGCTCCGCACGTATTGACCATGTCTTTCCTGTGGACTAGGCCGACTAAGCTGAGAGGATGGAATAAGTGCTGGGCAAGCCTACTCCATCTTAATTCGTCCCGGATACTACAGCGTCCTGCGACGCTGTATAAATCATCTCATCATGTCGGTTTTCTCACGATGTTTTCATTTGCCAGTTGAGAGTACCTACTGATACAGCGCACATATTTTTTTCAAACAGAAAAATCTATTGGTGCTCGACCGGATTTAAACCCGCTATCTTAGGTTCGGAAGGAGTCAGTACCTCTAAACCACCAATGCTCTAATTGTATAAAGTTAATCTTACATTACCTACCTACCATGTGGCCAACCTTACACAAAAAAATATTTTAGTGAACAGTTTATTTTGCTAAGTAGATTAGACAAAATAAACAGAAATAATATGGTTATTTCAAGAAACTTTCAAGTAATAAAATTATTTTCAAAAATAAAGTAAAAAAGAAACAGTCGGGCTATTTAAAGATCAACAAGCGATCTGTAGATAGCTGATCCAGATCATTGTTGCGAAAGCTTATCCGGGACGAAATTAATTGGAGCCCAACAATTACTAAAGAAGATAGACTAAATAACAAAAACATGAGACAAAATTACATTACAGTGGCGATCAATGAATTCGCTCTGAGGAAAGGTCTCAAGCGTCAACAACAACCAAGCAGGCCCAATTAGGAAGGTTTAACCTTGCACCCTTATTTTCAAACAAGCTTAGTCAGAATCACACTCAACAACCTATCAAAATGGAGAATTTATTGTTTTAATTTGACACAGCGCCATCTAGCCTCAGAGCAAAGCTTTACTATGGGAACCAGATTGCTAATAGAATACGTTGTACTTTTTTATAGATACACTTATACCTAATTACCTAGACACAGAAAAAACTTCTATGTTCATGACATAAATGTTTTCCCTGGGTAGAAATCGAATCTACAGTGCAAAAGGCAGAGCCAGTACCAATCCTAGTGATATGAAACGTATGAAGTGTTTAACTAAAAAGTTTGATTTATTTCGTTGTATCCTGAGCTCCCACTTCTTAGAGTTTTGATGTTTTCGTAGTTCAGGTTAGACTGGATATTTCTTTAAGCATGGGGAAATCCGAACCAGAAGAGAACTGGCAAGATAGTAACGGAAAAGTGGTTATGAAACCATTTCTTCTTTTTTGTGAAATCAATTTTTTTGGCCAAGCGTGAGTTGCCCATGAAATGGGCGATCTTGCCAAAATATTTTTTCATGCTAATCTACTCAGTTTCTTCTAAGCATGATTTCATTACATCGGAAAAACAACCGGGACAGCAGAAGTTAGTACTTGTACTTATACAAAGTGTGTAAGTACAAGAAGCCTCAAGGCGTGTTACAAACACATGGTACCGAACCTGCTGACGAGAACTGCAGCAGTGCAATTTTATTGTGTTCGACCGGTACAAGGCGACCGCCGAGTCAGCAGTGACGTCTTTACCTAATCCAGCGACCTTGTTAAATTACTTGTTATTCGCCATTCCATTACTGGGACTAATATCGACCGGGCCTTTTACCATCTATAGTAGGTAGATGATTTATACAGCGTCAGGAGGCAATTTTACCTTCACAGACGGGACGCTGTAGTGCCCGGGACGAATTAAGATGGAGTAGGCTTGCCCAGCACCTATTCCATCCTCTCAGCTTAGTCGGCCTTGTCCACAGGAAAGACATGGTCAATACGTGCGGAGCTGACTAAGCCGCGGGTTTCCTCACGATGTTTTCCTTCACCGTTTGAGAGTACTGGTATAGCGCACATAAATTTTTCGCACATAAAAATCCATAGGTACACGACCGGATTTGAATCCACGACCTTAGGATCAGAAGGCGGGGTCACTACCAACTAGACCACCCAGTGCTCACAACTACAGTAATAAAGTGCATTCAAAAATCCTTTGGTTTTTTTTTAACCATCAGCTGTGGCTAACGTATTTGGCACGAATGCAAATCTTGCGAACTGTGGACATCGCACGCGAGATCTTACTTCTGGTCGAATTACTAGTACTTGTATTAATAATAGAAGTAGTAAATAGTATCAGTAAGAAAGCCTTTAAGGAGAATTTTTAATCCTTTCATCACACTGGATCAAAAAACTAGTGACAACGCCAGTATTAGTAGTAAGAAAGGAGTAAACCCCACATACGTGAGATAAAGACAAGGATAATGATGATGGTGATGAATAAATAGTGAATAAGGGAAACTATATTTGATGAACTACACGGTACCCGTGCTTGTAGGAACTTTGAATACGGATTTCTAAAGGCCACGACTTAATTAGTGAATGTTTTACTATCAACCAGCGTGGTTTAACAACAGAAGTACAGTGTTTTACATCATACGATACGCTACGATAAATAGTATACGAAAAATATACCTGAAGTTTTATGTAAGTATCTAGAAAAATGGACTTATAAAAACATCGCCAAGGTTATCTATATTTCGATGTTTCGTATTCAAAGAATATTCCAGGGTCAGGTCCAAGTTCTACCCAAGAAAAAGAATAATTGTAAGTAGTACATAAAATATGAATGGTCTTTTAACTAATTTTATTGAGTACCGTCGGTTTTATTTTGAAATGGTTTGATTTCTGGATAATGCCATAAGGCAGGGAATCCATTGCAGGGTACTTTGATTTCTGGACAGCACTTGGGCCAAATGCTTTAATTGGTTAATGAATTTTTTTACGTTTGTCATTCGTATGTATTCGTATATTCGTATTGTATTCGTATATTCGTATATAACATATCGTCACTGGAAAGGCAAATTTACGTAAGCGCCAATCGAGAAAAAGCCGTTTGAAGTTCATTTTTTTCGTTTTTTTAATCATAACTTTCTACCTAATTATCGAATTTTGATGACGTCAACGTAAGATTTCATTCTTTTTTCATTTTCTATGCCCAGCAATTCATATTATTGTATTTGGACTGCTATTTTAGGATAATAACTCAATATGCCTATTTGGCGCCATTTTGGCGCTTACGTAATTTTGCCTTTCCAGTGACGATATAGTTTTTAGTAGATGCAAATAGAAAAATTATCACCAAGAAGACCGCCCACTAGAAAGCCACGGAAATTAGACAATGATACCAATTGTGTTAAGTAGAAAATGATACCAATTTTCTTAAACTGAACTTAATTTGATAAGCTCTAAAATTACAGCTATCCCTGTTATTTCAATGTATAAGAAATGGCGCCAATATTTTTAGAACTATCAAATTAAATTGAGTTCAAGAAAATGCCCAACAGAATCATTACCATTTTCAAATGTTTTTATTCTAACAATTCCGAATAAAAAATCATTCCTGAGGTACGGGTCAGTAACCAAATTGAGGTGACTGATGATAAAATTCATTTAGGCTTGGATATTTTAAACTGATAAAAAAACGCTTAGCTTAATAGGTAATCAATTAAATTACGTTGTTCCAATAAAGTTAAATAAAACTAAAGTTTTTACTCTATTATATTACCGAGTATATGATTTATACAGCGTCATGAGGCAATTTTTTTCTACACTAACGGGGACACTGTAGTGGACTTAGGGTTACAACACTGACATCATCTTTTCAGCTTAGTCGGCCTTTTCTACAGAAAATACATGTTCAATATGTACACACGTAGCTGACAAAATCTCGGATTTCACGTATTTTTTTTACTACAAGTAAAACTAAAAATTACGGCCTTTTACCATCTATAGTAGATGATTTATACAGCGTCAGGAGGCAACTTTTACCTTCACAAACGGGACGCTGTAGTGCCCGGGACGAATTACGATGGAGTAGGCTTGCCCAGCACCTATTCCATCCTCTCAGCTTAGTCGGCATATTGACCATGTCTTTCCTGTGGACTACGAGTGTATTTTCAAAACAAAACAATTCAAATTAGGTATTCAAACTCATAAATTCAAATTTCTTAAAACCTCCGTACCCGCCTCTTAGACCAACAAAGCTCTATAAGCTGGGATAGTGGGACCACGAGTAATAGTGGTACAATCCCAGTGGGACCACGAGTCGCGACCCGAATGTTGCATCTGACAGCATGCGGGAACTCGCAACAAACGCGACTATGTCAATCCAGCAACATGTACTATGCTGCCCTCCTAGTGAAGAACGCAGTAACTAGCATTTTTGACAAAAATTAGGCGTTTCCGAATGATTACGTATTGATTCTAAGCCGTTTAGGCTTGAGGAGGCACAAAAATACAAACATCCTCACAAACTTTCACATTCATAATATAGTAGGATATAGGATATGTTCGACAGATAACAACGTTGCTATTGTAATGAACGATCCGTCGTCCGTAAGTAAAATATTGATACAGGACTTGTGCTCCCAATGCTTATTTAATGAAGCTAAATATTATTACCATGGTAACTTTACTTATTCAAGAAAGGTCTGTTCGCGCATTATCGTACTGTAGGCCATCTGCCAGTCGTGGACGTCTCGAAAAACCTCTCGCCCAGGCACTCAGGCCATTCCAAGCTGATAAGAACCTGCTGGAGGAGAGCCAAGTAGGTCACAAGTAATTGGGCAAAACTTTTGGATACTACAAACATTCGGTAACATGCTCCTAAAAATTTCAAAAGCTTATTCAGCTTATTAACATTACTTTTTGATACCATTCACGGAACCTGGTTTGGACTACTAATACTATTCTTTGAAACCTTTGTCGCATTTCACACAGCGCCATCTTGTCCCAAGCAGCAAGTTTACGAATATTTTCTGGTTTGCGGCATCATTCTGTTTCATAACACATAGCAGTCACAAGGCGGACTTGAAGAGCGTTGATAGATCAAACAATTAACACCAATTCACACTTTCCGTAATCAAATATACCACATTGATACCGCAATCGTTCACTGATAAAGACTACAGGTAACATAGCCATTCGTTCTTGGATAGCCGAACAGAACGCACGTGTTTTGTGTTTACCTAAACGTCATGTTTTTATTAGTTTTTCTGTGTGGGTTGGTGGTGACCCAAGCGCAGAATTTACAAGTGAATACCACAGAAGGATTAGTTGAAGGGACCCAAATGCCAAATGGAGATTATCACGTCTTCTATGGCATACACTATGCCGGCCCTACCGATAGACAGAACAGATTCAAGGTAAGAATTGTATATCTCCTAATACCTCAGACCAAATAAAAAGAAAAGACGCCGCGCCGCGAACAACTAAAGTGAAGCCACCTTTTTATATATGTGTATGATGGTTTTGAGGTTTTGCGTTCCAAGTAACCTAATATTCATAGTATAATAATTAAGAAACGATGTTATTTGAACAAGTGAAAAGTGACTCCGTGAGACATTTTATGTGATTTGCTCCTCTTTTTACAAAATTTCACTACACAAGAAGGCATAATTCTATTTTTAAGACTAGAAGCATGGTTTTAGTGTCGGTGTGTGCGTGAGCGTGTATTTACGGTGGAGCACGGTTTTGTGTGGCTTCACTTTTGTTGTTCGCGGCGCGGCGTCTTATCTTTTTATTTGGTCTGAGCCTAATACATAATAATGCTTTCGTGACTGACTGACTGACTGACTGACTGACTGACTGACAAACACATGAACGCTCAGCCTAAACCATTATACCTAGGAGTGCACTAAGAGGGGATTTACCGAAATTTAAATCCTGAAGGACGCAGCGGGAAGACTGGAAGTTTATGTGGAAAGAAATCCAATGCGGACAAAGTCGAGGGAAGTTCCTCTAAATATTCATAAACACGATGATTAGATACTACATTGCCAACTTATCAAAGGCTTGAATGATTACCGATCGCCGAGTACCTACAAGGTTTAGATTGATTAACTCAAAATGTTCTGTACTTCTTATCGACATCAAAATATTATATCTTTATTGTATTCAATAATAAATAAAGACATGATTGTTGTTGACATTATGTAAAAAGTACCTAAGGTGTCCCTAATGAAATATTGCTACCATATTTACATACTATTATTAACTTTAGCAAAATTTTGCTAAAATATGATAATAAATACGGCATCACGTGTTCCCGAAAACATCGCTGGGTAAATAAATCGAAGTTGGAAATATTCCAAGCCAAGCTGAGAAACATTAATATATTTTCCTCAACTAAACGGTATTGGTGGACGTTTCAAGGTCATACTTTGCTTTGCAAGTGCATTACAGGCTGTCCAGTAATCTGTTCTATAACCGGACAATCGCTAGCACTAGCGAGCAACACTGTGATTATTCGCTAGAAAATCAAACTTTGAGTACCAAATCTGAATGGACGTTGTAGCTATTCGATCCACTTTCTTTCCAGACTAGAGCTAAAATTGCAATAAATCTTAAAAAAATACTGGAAATTACTAAAGTCAACGATTACCAAGAGAAGCTATTTGCTTGATCGTTACTTTAAGATAAGACTATGAAGGTCTTAAGTAGCACGTCATTCAAGTCTTATCAGTGGAATGATCAATTAAAAATATTTAAAATACTATTAAAATTCTTCAAGAGAGTATCTACCGTTACTAAATTGATTTTGATATAGTTAACCGATGTATTAGTAAACGAGTTGAAACAAAAAATAATTTCAATACAATTTAAGTTTTTTTATGGAATACACAATTTTTTTATTTTTCACCCAGCTTGTTTTAAAGTGACCATGTTTATATTACTTAGTATTTAATCAAACTAATTACTTTATTATTTACATTCTGCGTACTTCTATAAATAAAACACGTTATTCTATAGAATCACGATTATTTTTCTTATGAATCACGCTTTCAATATTTATAAGGAAAACGATATCTTATCTGAAAGGAATCTGCTTGAAATAGGCCACACCTCTGATATCAGTAATAACAGTAACCGTTAAACTTTCAGGCCCCGACTCCCCCGCTGCCATACCCCGGAGGAATGTTTCACGCTATTGATAGCAACATAATATGCGCGCAGCCAGGTGCCAACGGCCTCATTGGCTCCGAAAACTGCTTGACCCTAAACATTTACACCAAAAACGTGACATTCCTCAAGCCTGTGATGGTCTGGCTCAACGCTGAAGAGTACACTACATCGCCAGCAAAAGCCTACTCGTTCAGAAGATTCATAGAAGAAGACATTGTCGTCGTTACTATGAACTTCAGACTGTCTGTCTTCGGATTCCTTTGTTTAGGCGTACCGGAAGCACCAGGAAACGCTGGTATCAAAGATGTAATTCAAGGACTAAAGTGGATTAAGGCCAACATCGCTGGGTTCGGTGGGAACCCTGACAACGTAGCGCTGTTTGGACATGGATCAGCAGCCGCTATAGTCGATCTGGTCACCATGTCACCACGTGCAACGAATTTAGTCCACAAGGCGGTTGCTCTTAGCGGTTCCGCGTTAGCGCCCTGGGCAGTCGCGTACGATCCCATCGGCTACGCCAATCTCCTTGCCCAGAAACTGAGCTACACTGATAAGTCTCCATCCGAGCTGGCAAAGTTGTTAGTTTCCACTGATTTCCAAAGCCTTGGTGGATCACTCAACGGCTTCAGCTTTACAAACAATACACCACTGTTTGCGCCTTGTATAGAGAATCAGAATTTGAATGATACTGTCCTGACTGATGCTCCGATCAATTTGCTAAGAAGCGGTAACTATAGCCACATACCATACATTGCTGGCTATGTTAACAGAGAGGGAACAATGAGAGCTGAGCAGGCACGATTCGGTGTTTGGCAGGAGAAAATGCAGGCTAATTTCACAGATTTCTTGCAGGTAGATTTAGATTTTGGCACGAACAGAACAGACAAGGCGCAAGCGATAAGAGATTTTTACTTCAGCAAAAGTCCTATTAATCTAGATATTGAAGACTATTTGGATTATCATGGAGACACATTGGTCCTTGTCTCTGTTATTAGAGGAGCGAGAGAAAGGGCGGCAACTTCCACTAGTGAAGTGAGGTTGCTAGAGTTTGCGTACATGGGAACTTTGAACTCCGACTGGCCTTATCACCAGATCCCGCTGACAGGCGTGAAGCACGGCGGCATCCTCAACTACTTGTTCGAGTTCGATTTGAAACAAGAGGACGGGCCCGTCATGATGTCTTTGGTTAAGCACTTTGCGGCATTTGCTTGTGTTGGGTGAGTTTATAGAACGTGACTTTCATTTGGAGTTTTAGCTTATTTTTTGTGAAAATGCTTATTGGCTGACTGATTTTGAATTTTTTTCGATTGTAACTGAGAGTAAAATATTCATTTCTGAATTTTCAGATCTCCGTTGACTGTGGGTAGACCGACCATCGAATGGCCAGCCATCTCCAAAGAAAATCTAAACTACCTTTACTACGGTGGAAACTCTCTCGAAATAGCAAGTCTTCCAAACGTAACTAACGTGGAGCAGCCGAGACGCGACCCTCACACCACAAGAATGACCTTTTGGAGTGAACTCTATGCCAAACATTATAAGGCTCCAAGTCCCGTGTCATCGGCGAATAGAGTTGCATCATTTTTGTATGTTTGTGTGTTCAGTATTATTTTTATGAGACTGTTTTAGTTTTTATAAACTTATTTTAAATAGCAGCGTAAGTAAGTGTAACAATTATTGTGTAACTGCCAGCTATCATTAGATCTACACTAGTTTTCAAGGCTACGTTTTAACAACACTTAGTTGAAAATGCTCTATAAAGTACAGTCGAAGCTCAAATAATTGCGGTCATTAAGGTTCAAAATTGCCTGCTACAGTTTTGCTATCGAATACTTTCAATTCAATTGGAAATGGAAGCTTCAATTGAAAACCTCTTTCTGATCTAGAGATCGTAGGGTCATCTATTCTTAAAATATTTTTTGTGATTCCAAAATGTATTTAATTTTAATCTTAAAGTCACCAAATTACTTTCAATGAAAAAATATATGGGCCCTTTTTGCTGACGTTTTATCACTGTGATTTTCATTGATACCCAGGCATCAGTCATTTTCAAGTTATGACATGACTGCAAGTTTACCTATGAGTACCTTGAAACTATTTGTTAATTAAAATGTACAACTAGTAGTACAGTAGAACGTAAAATATGACAATACTGTAATATTGACATGATGGATTTACTATTATGTATGTATGCGTATGTTAATTATGTTAGTAAATACTGTTACCGTATACTAGATATTATTTATATCAATAAATATGTTGATTTTTGTATATTTTTTATGTCAATTTCGTCTCATTTGACCATGGGTAATTAATTAAAGACTCAATAAAAAAATTTAATGTAATTCCTGTGGATACAGCTGACTAAGCCGAGAGAATGGTATAGGAGCTGGGCAAGCCTACTTCATTTCAAATTGTCCCACTACAGCGTCCCGTTAGTGAAGGCTTGAAATTTGGCTTTTGCTTCCTGAAGCTGTATAAATTATCTAACACTAGCAGACGCTCGTGGTTTCACTCGCGTAGAGTAATTACTTGGGTGCATCTCATGTTTGAATAGCATTGATACCCCGTTGCACTTGGTGTATTATTAAACCTGTTAATTTGTTATCATTTTGTATTTAAAGAAACCAAGTAGATAGTTACCTCTATCAGAAGTAATTTCAACACTCACTCCTTTCTTACTCATATATCATCTTTCACAAAGTCCATCCATGTTTCATACAAGTATTCTCGAAAATCTTTTCATGCAAATATCGTAACTCAACGTTTTGTACGAAATCAGAGGAATCAAATCAATTTTGTACACAAATTTTACGCTCTATTTTGCATTCGATAAAGGATTTTATATCTTGATCCGACTATAAAGTAGGGTATTGTGAAACGTCATCGAGACCTCACACGAGTATACAAGTTTCAGGAAAATTCTTTTAAAAAATCATTAAAAGTAAAGTACGAACTGTATGAGCTAATGAGCAGTACAGAACAATAACTCATGAATTCAATAATAATATTGCGTTCACACAGTACATGTTTTAGTTGGGTTCACTTTAATGATAAACCCTAAACACAGTTTATTAATACGGTTAGAGTAGTAAAACTATATGAATAAATGCAAACAATTTAATTTGAAATCATCTCTTGACCTTATTAATAATGAACACCATGATAAAAGTGTTTAAGAAATAATGTTTTTACTCGTCTGATAACCTTACAATATGATTTTCAAAATGATTATTTGGTGCTAGACGATTCTAATGATGATTGATTGAATGATGATTTATGAAAATCCAAGCAACAGTGAATAACATTCAAACTGCCGTAATTCTATGTGACGACAAGTCATCGATAAGGCTGAAAGTTACTTAAAAAGCAGAAATAACGATTACATCTTCATAAAAATTCACAGTTAAAAGTTATCTCATTCGTTTACTCGTGTGCCTAAGGGGATGAATCAATACAAAATCCTTACGTAAATATTCCTGAAAACATACTCATCTTCAAAGAAAATCCAACCTTACTGAATCGCTTTAGAAATCAAAATGCAATGGAGATGGATTAATGTTTGGATCCTAAAGTAAATCAGTCGCGAGGAAACCAATGACTACGATTTATTAGATGGTTTTAGAAGAACGATGAGTTTGGAAACAATATATTATAGGATTGTCACACACATTTCATATCTTACTTCTGTGCCACACTTCCGTCACAGCAAGTGTGGCAGAACATTTGTGTAGATATAAATGTGATTTATATGTCACTAGTATGTTAACGACACGAAATTGCTTTATTTGGAAAAGTATTACCGTACAATTACACAGATTATCGGGCGAAGTATATTCGGACGTCGTCGACCGAAATAGGCCGAATCCTACCGTTATGCGTATCAGAGATAATGTTTATGAGTATTTGGCCGATCAATCAATGCTTAATTAAAATCTGTTGTAGCTATGTACTTATCCCATTTTCTTAGTACTCGTACTGTCAGGTGTAGGTACTTACCTGTAAAGAAACAAAATTATATTTAAAACTCACTCAAAAATATAGGGATACGTACAGAACATCGAGCATTTAACTGAATAGAGCAGTAATGTTATTCGTTTTGTTCGAAAACGAATTCCACCAAAACAGTGGGCCCGCCCCTGCGCTCTGATTGGCCGACTCAATGTCAAGTATTGAACTAGAGCTGTGCAATAAAATATTCATATCGATATCGATAGCAATGTTTGTTAAGTGGAATACAAATAAAGTTTAATATGTATTATGTTTACGTGTATGTTTGCGCGCGTGTGTACGAAATAATAACTATAAACTTTATAAAATGGAACTTCCATACTTAAAAAAAATATAGTAATAAATGAAATAAATTCGATGATCAAAAGAATCTTAAATATATATAAATATTTGTGGACAATTCGCACAGCGCCATCTAGCCCCCTTAATATTACTAACTTTATTTATTAAGGAAATATAAAGTATAGCCTTATCTATACTTTTTATACTAATATTACACTTACAATATTACGTTACAAACAAAAAATCTTAATTCCTATTTATAATATTAGTATAGATATAAACTAGAGGACGCCCCGTTCTTCAAATCTACTTATTTGTTTGTCATAAATAACCTTTTCTGATAAATATCGATACTAATTTTGATTATGACAGTCAGCATCACTAGTAACACGTGTAATGAATAAAAAGGATGGCATAATATAGGTTACACCTAGGTAAGAGCAAGACGCATAGACAAGCGTCCATTGTTTCGTTTTATTTGACCAGTTTAACTTGAGCCGTGATAAATGGTTGTAAATTGAAATAAAATTATAGTTTATTGATGCTTACCGATGAAACGTGATTCCGTCTGTTTTAAAATTCGATGTCCTGCTGTTTTTTCCACACCACCGAATAGAACAATACGGCATTATGGGTTATAAAACCAAACTTTGAATATTTTCATGTATCGGGAGACGGACGCACACACAGATCACTTGTTGGTTTGGTACTGATTCAGTGCGAGCGTGAATTGTTATTATACAGGTGCATATCATCATATCAGTTAAGGAATTGGATGGCTCATTTTACTACTCTATTAGTTAAATGCTTGATGGTACAGAATAACATCCATTTAAGTTAAGCATCCCGTTAGACAAAATCACACGATTCAGAGCCTGTATATTATACTTCTACACTACCCAATACATGCTCTCTCTCTCTCACACACACCCATTCCACACACACACACACTCACACACCATGATGAAGAGAGCAAAGCAGCGGAATAATACAAAATCGCAATCAGGGAGTTATTTAGACCACGCGATCGAAGACGCGGGTGCAATCTAACAGAAAATAACAATAACCTATACAGCACAAAGTTGATCAATTTTGAGTTTGCCGTTCCAACATTTTATTCAGTAACTAGTGGAACGCTCACGGTTTCACTCGCGTAGAGTACATTCTTTTGGGTGTTTGAGCAACCTTGACACCCCGTTGCACTTCTTTGGTAACCTCTAAATACGTTATCGTTTTGTATTGAAAGAATCCAAATCTATTTTCAAGCAAATTGGACCACCCGTTAAAAACTTCCCATGCAATCTTTATCAACCCCTGCTCCCCGTTTCGGTGGTAATTTTAATAATATTTTATTATAGACATTTATTAAATGTATTGAATAGTATTTTATGCTAAGTTTTAATTTTCAAAATTCAAGGAATGCTAGTTTTCATACAAACGTAACGTCAAACCCCTTAGGGATAGAGTTTTCAAAAAGCCTTCTAAACAAGTCTTAGGACCAGCGGTTTAGGTTCTGCGTTGTCTGTCAATAGGTCAGTCACGACAAACTCTTTTTATGTAGTATTATGATAATGCCACAAGAGGCCTGGGTTTGATTCCCGCTGCGGAAGAAATGTTTGCATGTTCTGTCAATATTTCTTCCGGGTCTGGGTGTTGTGGTACCATGGTACTCGTAGTTTCTGATACCCACGACACAGGGAATCCTAGTGTGGGGTCAGGACTATGTATGTGACTGTTAGGTGTTATTTATATGATATGATGTGGATTTCAATCACATTGTTATGCATAGCTACATGTTTGTTTGTGGCTACGGCCAGACTGAAAGACTTAAAGAGCTACGAAATTCTACATTACGAGTACTTTAAACCCTACGAGATGTAGAACACGGCAAATTAAACCCATTTTCAGAAATTACCAACGCGATTCAATGTTATACCTAAGTTCTCTGCGTAATTTTCCAAATTTTGTATTCTGAATGAATTCAGAGCAGCAAACAAATTGAACTAGACCGAGTGTGACCGTAGAAAGCCCTACGTCATTTAGTACCAGCTACCTAAACTATTCTATGACTTATACTTACGTAAATACATTTACGACCGGGTGAGAGATTTTTACCAAATATTTTAGCTTTAGTTTAGCACTTAGCTGCTTCACTCCGCGAGCAGGTCATAAAAGTCGATTAAGGGATAGCATCCTCTCCAACTTGATGGACCATCCATATGGGCGATGGACTGATCATCTGTCGCTATGGTTCAGTATATGAATCTTGGGACTTAAAATCAGGAGTGGCTGTAAGTTTTCTTATGACTACTTATGATTCTGCCCACCCTATTAGCGATACGGGCGTGATAATGTAGATAATGATAATAAATATTTGTGGACATTTCACACAGCGCCATCTAGCCCCAAACTAAGCAAAGCTTGTACCTACTATGGGACCCAGATGATTGATAGAATACTTTATGTATGTATGTATTACACTGTAGGTTATATTCAAATAAATTTACAACATAATCGACAAAAACCTTTACAAGGTGTCGTGTACTTGATGGCGTAGGTTGCCTACGGTTGAAGCTCGGTCTACATTTCTGCCTTGGCACGTTCACATGTAAATTGCTCTGTGTTTATTGAAAGGTAATGAGATGGAGCGAAGTCTAGACTCTTAGACAACAGTAAAGCCGTATTTACTGTTAAATGTTGGCTTAAAGATTAAGTCTACACAACAGGAGAATAATTTGTTAATTTGTAAAAAATTACCAAATCTTATCTTACTTATATTATAAATGCGAAAGTTTGTGAGGATGTTTGAATGTTTGGATGTTTGTGCCTCAATCACGCCAAAGCGGCTAAACGGATTTGAATGAAACTTGGAATATACCTACATAGTACATGTACTGGATTAACAATAGAGGCTATTTTTTATACGGGTACCACGCGAGCGAAGCCGCGGGCGACAGCTAGCTAACTATAACTTATAGCCTTCCTCTATAAATCTTTATGTGACTGCTTAGAGTCAGTGTTCAGCTAAAACTTATTATATTCAACAAAAAATTACAAGGATACTTTGCGTTGAATTTACGTCTATTGTTAGCATTTTAGCAAAAATATGCGTTCAATATCAAAAAACAATCGTATAATATTGTTTTACATTTCAGCTGCCATTCAGTTTTAGACACTCAGTCGAGTTATAGACTTTTCTGATTCTGAAACCATCTTCAGAATACTGCAATGGTACATGTTGTACATAAATGTTTGTTGTATGGGGCCTCCTTTTATTTTTTATTCTATTTTATCTTTATCAAAATAGAATAAAAAATATTGCCGCT
The DNA here is from genome assembly GCA_949320045.1 of Scotopteryx bipunctaria. Lineage (NCBI taxonomy): Eukaryota > Metazoa > Arthropoda > Insecta > Lepidoptera > Geometridae > Scotopteryx > Scotopteryx bipunctaria. Next base: position 2,200,204 of record OX439458.1, on the reverse strand, counting down.
ATAACAGTTGTTATAGCGGCAATAGAAATTACTATTCCCCCTCGGCTCTTGCATTTATAACATTAGTGTGATCATAATTAAAATACCTATAGCAGGTAGAGTTAAGTTTATAGGCTATTAGTTAGCGAATAAAAGTAAGTTCAATATAATTAATAGTAAAAAAAAAACGTAATACAACTAGTATTTTACTTCAAAAATCAAAAAAACCCGACCGTATAGAATTAAGGTAATATAGTGGATTTTTTTATCATCCATACACCTCAAAAATATTACCCTCCTTTTTCGCTGTCGGATAAAAAACGTTACAGTATCTTCTAACAAAGTAACGAAAGTAGGTACATCTCATAGATAACAGCCTTATCAGTGAAGGTTTGTTTGCTGATATTATCTACTACGACCATGTGTACGATCTAGTCAATCAAAATAGAAACTCTATTTAATCTAGAAAAATTCCATTAGCCTACACATAAAAAAACCAAAAGGCATAATAAATATGCAGTATTGACCATGTCTTTCCTGTGGACAAGGCTGACTAAGCTGAGAGGATGGAATAGGTGCTGGGCAAGCCTACTCTATCTTAATTCGTCCCAGGCACTACAGCGTCCCGTCTGTGAAGGTAAAAGTTGCCTCCTGACGCTGTATAAATCATCTACTATAGATAGTAAAAGGCCTTAGTTCATTTATTTATTTTAAAGGAAAATACACAAATACTTAATTATCACGCCCGTATCCCTAGTGGGGTGGGTAAAGCCATAAGTAATTATAAGAAAACTTGCAGCTTGATTCAAAGTCATTCGAACCATATAGATGAGTCTGAGTTCATGAGTTTTAATGAAAATATGATTTTAGTAATTATTTGAAAAGATATAACAAGAGACTAAAATAAGCTCTCAAAGCAATTACTAAAGTTTCCATTACTACCATATAGAGTAGGTACTTTTAACTTTATTTAATCAAAGTTTTTAACAAGTAGAATAAGTTTCTCCAGTAGAAGCATGGTGATAAAGACCTTGTTGCCAATGTTGAAAGAACCAGTATAAAATGAAAAGATTTTGTAATATTCGTCAATAATCCCATAACGAAACTAGACGTATACAAATAATATTCTAATCGCAGAATTATGCAGAACCATAAACTTTGATTACCATAAGTCATTGGGTTCGGTTCCCGTCTATTTTCGCTGGCACTCGCATTGATCCGTTCTCAGAAGTGGGATCTTATCTAAATTTACACGCTTTTGGTTTATTTGCGGTTAAGCTGCAGTTTCCTAGAAGTATCGATTATTTATGACTAAATGTGGGAACAACCTTAGGGTGTTGTACACGGGCAGATATGTGGAGCGTACGTTTTCTGTTGGATCTTTGTAATCTACTCTCAGTGATATCCGCACTAGGTCACCAAAGTATAATTTACTCTATACAAGTCTTCACTGTTTGAGAGTACTAGCGCACATAGTGAGGAAACCCGCGGCTTAGCTCCGCACGTAATGACCATGTCTTTCCTGTGGATAAGGCCAACTAAGCTGAAAGGATGGAATAGGTGCTGGGCAAGCCTTATCCATCTTAATTCGTCCCGGGCACTACAGCGCCCTGTTTGTGAAGGTAAAAGTTGTCTCCTGATGTTGTATAAATCATCTACTATATGGTAAAAAGCCATAGTATACGAGTTTCGAGGAGTCTATTATGACTATTATTATTATTATTATCACTACGTCTTCGTCATTAATTAGTATTTAAAATAATAGTAATAATTTTAATAATGTAATTATGATTCTATGATGAAAGGAATCTAGAAAACCAAGGTATTTTCTATATAGAAAATACCAACCATCGTTATGTTTTTCTATATGGAGAGCACTGCTAATCTAGTGGTACCGACCTCGCCTTCCGAAAATGCGGTCGTGCGTTATAGTCCGGTCGTGTCCCAATGGAATTTTCTAAACGAAAATATTATGTGCGCTATACCAGTACTCACAAACGGTGAAGCAAAATATCGTGAGGTTCTACGGCATGTCGACATGTGCCATGTGCAAAAAAGGGTTTGAATCCTTTCACCGCACTAGTTCTAAAGAACTAGTCAAACTAGTAGTAGTAGCTTTTCTATATAAGGGATGACTTTTTCGACAGGTGAGACTATTTGCGGATTGGGCTAAATCCCTCGAAATGGGATTGCAGACTTCAGCAGCTCAGTCTGGATTTGAGATGTGATTTGCTGATTTAGGATAATGTATCTTTTGAAACGCTGAATTTCATATTTGGAATGAACAAAAGAATGCAAAGATATAAAACTTTAGCTCTTTTAAAAAAAGACGAAGTTTCTCAATTCGAAGTTAAATCCTCGATTGCCAGAGGCATTCATAATGTATGTATGTTCGTATGAGCTAGTGGCCAACTCTAGTGACGGAGTTTTTAGGCCGCCTAAAGGCCTCCGTCGTGGCTTAACGACTTAAAAGCCGGGACGGACAATTTAACGTGCCTTCCGAAGCACGGAAGCGCTCAGCTCGTAATGCCACTTGCGGTCACCCATTCCAATATTACCGCGCATATCGTTGCTTAACTTTAACGATCAATCAAGAACGCCTAAGCAAGCTACGCCACGAGCGCTTCAGCTACGCCACGACATTCGGCACGACGCGACGTACTACGGCATTCATAATAATATTAATTATGTACATTTCGTATCGTGGTATCGTGCTACTATCTTAGGGTCCCACAAATTTACAGTCCGCCGGTGGATATCAGCCTGTCAGTAATTGTTATCCTACTATATTAACGATCTCATTCGTCAGGTATGGAAATATCTATTTCAAACGCTCATTCCATTGTATGCTCTCATTCGTCAAAAAGAAATAGCACTATTCGTAATACGATTTTTTTATATCGTAAAAATTAGAAAAGCTTTTGAAAGTAATGTGGTTAACACAGTCTTCATGGTATCGTAAGAGTCGTAAAACCCTACTGATGAAATAAAATCTATATTTTTTGGTTATCTCCGAGAAAAATAAAATCCTTTGAACTAACTAGTTTCCCCGGAAGGACTAATCTATCTCAATGCGGTTATCTTTGATAGATTTAAACCCACAACCTTAGGATCATTACCATTAGTGTGGTGAAAGGTAAGTGCGCCTCAAAAACTCATTTCGTGCACTTGAAACATTAGTTCACAGACCTTGACTATTAACGTGAAAACTGAGTTTGCTATTTCATTTTCTACTGCCAGGTACTAGACATTAGTGCAACGAACGAGCTTCACTGGCAATCTCCGGTTATTTGACCATCTGTCTCTGTCTAACTTATATCTTCTAATCCGAGTGCGATTGAGACAGACTATAAAGATGAGCACACAGCTTGGAAGAATAAATACACACAGGGTTTCTGACTTGGCTTTCAAGACAGTAGCCACAGAGTATATAACTACACAAGCAGTACAATGTAAAATCGTGTCTTACATGCTACTAATATTATAAATGCGAAAGTTTGTGAGGATGTGACGATATATCACGCCGTAACGGCAGAACGGATTTGAATGAAACTTGGAACATACATGTGTGCTTTTTCAGTTTTTGTAATAAGAATGTTCGTGTTCTATATTTTTCAGAGCTTTGCTTTGTTGTCATCGAAATTCGAGATCACTATCACTAGACTGGCTTATTCCAGAAATACCCCCTTAAAATATTTATAGATATTTTTATTAATTATCTTCACTCAGACAGAACTGCCACTTTGCAAGGCGGATTTTGAGACATCTTTCTTCTTTCATCAAAAAAAGAAGTCTCGAAAGGGGAAAAGTAGAACTGAAAAAATTAATGTCCAGAATACTACCAGCAGGTACTACTACTGCTACGAGTATTTTACTATACTGTGATGTGTAATATTCAAAGGTATGGAGCACAAATCTCATACTTTCCGCGCGATAAATTACATCTCTGCTATTACGGTTCGTTCGTAGTTTTGGTTATGAGCTTAGGAAACCGCAGCCAAAACTATATTTAGTCAGACTGCAATGTGAAACACAAAATTCGTTGCAAATTCATGCTAATGAATGATATTGAAGAGTCCATAGAGGACGATATTATATTATCGGACCACATTATCCTGAAAGGGAAACAGCGTAGTGCGATTCCATAATCGAATCAGCTGGAAAAAAATCACGTAATCCGACTGATCGGATATTTCTACCGGACTACGTGGCCACGTTAGAAACAAATCCAAGGTCAATCATAATTTTTGCACCTGTTAAGAATGTGCAATAGCTGATTTTGCTCACCAAAATCGATGTTGGTTAATCTTACTTCTTTTTTATATAAATGCGAAAGTCTGTGAGGATGTTTGGATGTTTGTGCCTCAATCACGCCTAAACGGCTGAACGGATTTAAATGAAACTAGGAATACACATATTACATGAGCTGGATTAACATATTTTATCCGGGTACCACGCGAGCGAAGCCACGGGCGGCTAGTATATATAAGCAGTGTATAAGCAGCTAGTATTATAATACGCCAAAGTTTGTGACTAGGTAATTGAAAGGAGTACCTTACCTACCCGTCAGCATGGGAGTGACAGAAGTTCATTGCGTGAACAAACTCGAGTAAAAAGGGAGGGGTGTTTGTGCCTGCATTTGTTTCTACTAAGTAAGTTCGTATGAGCTAATGTCCAACTCTATTCGTTTCCACTCATCTCTATTGTTGCTGAGACATTGTTGATCGGTGAAGTTAAGCAACGTTGTGCGCGGTCACCATTTGGATAGGTGACCGCAAGTGGCATTACGAGCTGAGCGCTTCCGTGCGTCGGAGGGCACGTTAAATTGTCGGTCCCGGCTTTTAAGTCGCCATGACGGAGGTCTTTACGCGGCCTAAAAACTCCGTCACAAAAGTTGGCCACTAGCTCATACGGATTTACTTTACGTTTTACTCATGTAAAAAGTCTGAGCACGGGTACATTGCATTTAAAAGTATTTTCAGCGAACTACTAACACTGTATGTAAAACTGTAATGATGTAATTATTTGTAGATACCTTCACAGTAGTCAAGTCCACTGGGCGCCCCAACACCAGTTCTAACATTTTGCAGTTTTGTAATGTTTACATTTTGATAACTTCACTCAGACAGAACTGGCACTTTAGATTGCACTTACGAGTAAATGTATTCTTTGATCAACAATTTGAATGACGCATAACATTTTTATTAGTTCACCATCACTCATGCCTGAAAGTTATATAAATATAAAAAGTAAGTTCGTATGTATGAACTAGTGGCCAACTCTTGTGAAGAAGTTTTTAGACCGACAATTTAACGTGCCCTTCGAAGCACGGAAGCGCTCAGCTCGTAATGCCACTTGCGGTCACCCATCCCAATTGTGACCGCGCACAACGTTGCTTAACTTCAACGATCAATCAGGAACGTCTAAGCAAGCTACGCCACGAGCGCTTTGTGATATAACAGTATGAAATCTTAAACAGTTGACAAAATAATATGGATGGTTCAATTATATAGGTACTATCTAAATTAAAAAAAGAGAGGCCATACAAGAAACATTTATGTACAATGTACAATGATACGGAACCCTTCGTGTGCGAGTTCGATACGCACTTGACCGGTTTTTTTAAAACGGATTATCTGAAAACCTATGTGCAAGTACGAACACACAACGGCACTAAAGTCCTTTCTTCCGTTTGAATATTAAAAACTCATTTCTTGAGATATTTTTTGAGAAAAATAGCAGCTTTTACAAAACACCAATTGAATTTTACAATGCACCAATCTCACTACCTCTCGAGTAAAACGCGAAGCAGACACTGTCTAATTATGAAGGTACCTAATCTATATATATAAAACTCTTACGTTACTGACCGACTGACAAGAAACACACACCCTAATCAATGAGTCCTAGAAGCATTTTTGGATGGAATATTTCTCTTGGTGTAGAAATTGGATAAGAAAGAAATTCCCGAAATTCAGTCACCATGGTCACCATTCTCCATTCAGGTGAACTGCTTGTTCGTTTGCACGGTGCTCGGTGAACATACAAAAAAACATACAGTCGAACATAGAACCTCCTTTTTTGAAGTCAGTTAAAAACCCAACGCGGACAAAGTCACGGGGCGTCCCGCTAGTCTCTCCGTTCTTTCGAACTAGTGTGGTGAAAGGATTTAAAGTGGAAAAAATGAAAAAAAAAAAATTTAAGTAAAACAGAAATACAGGTATACTTGGTGCCGCCCGCGGCTTTGCCCGCGTGGTACCCGGATAAAAAACAGCCTATGTTTTAATCCAGCATGCACAAAGCATATTCCAAGTTTCATTTAAATCCGTTCAGCCGTTTAGGCGTGATTGAGGCACAAACATACCCATTAGGATCGGAAGGCAGGGTCACTACCCAGACCACCAGTGCTCTCTGTAATAGGTAAATCCAACTAATAAAGATTCTAATTAGGTTGTCTGTCCGTCATACTGAGATTGATTGATTCATGGTATTCTGGTTGTCATAAACCTTTAGGGTTGAAATTTTCTTCAGGTTTTTGCATCCCACAAAATTTATCAATCCAAATGTTTGTGAGGATGTGAGTGAGCAATTTTTCTTAGTTTAAGTATGAAAGTTTGAAAAAATATTACTGAATTTTATATTTCCAAAATATTTTAATGTTTAAAAGCAGGAAAATGATGATGATGTATAACAAAAGCCGATGGCACATGCCTACTTGAGCTCAAAATAGATTAATACCGTGAGCGAGCAGTCTTAAAAAGGTAAGCGTACTCAACAAATATTTACTTTTGTACGTCAGTAGTTCTCAACGTTTTGTCTAGATTCTACAACTAAGATTTGTCAACTTTTATTCAATCCGTATTATTACTATTTATTCCATACCTTTCAATCGTGTACCTTGCGGGCTGCTAAAACTACTTGCCCAGGCATTCAAATCAAATCAAATCAAATCAAATGTAGTAAATCATTTACATTTTATTTACATGATCTGAGGATCGGAAAGTGAGGTCACTGCTTCTAGTTTACCAGTGCTTTTAAATAAATGATAAATAACACCATATCCATCTTGAGACTTTGAATCAAGAGTGTCTGCAAGTTTTCTTATGAATACTTGTGGTTCTGCCCACCCCCTTAGGGATACGGGCGTGATAATATGTATGTATGTATAAATAACAAAGGGCCAACTAGTGATTTGACTTATAAATAAACCCGCCCTGACCCTACATTTATTTTATTGCAGCTGGCAGGCACTATGAGTAAAAAATACATAAAAATATATGAAATCCAAACACATCGCCTGTGACCTTGGTATTACATTAATTTAATGGATTTTTTTATTTCATTACGAATAGAATAAGATACCTTTATATAAATGCGTCATTTTGCGGGTCATGGCAAATATATAAAGGGGTAGGGCAACCGCTCTACTTTTCAACAATGATCAAAATTAAGTTTCTTGTGGATCCTGAACGTGTCCATTCACAAATGAGCACGTGTACACCATGAAGGTTGCTCAAAGATCCATGGAGCGGGCCATGACATGTGCAGTCACAAAATGAAAAGATTCGTCACCTTGAGGTTGGTTGTCGCTTGTAAATGCTCGATGCTTGCACTAGTGTAAGAATCAATTATTTTTAACTCAATAAAACCTAGTAAAACATACTATCTTGTATGACACGATAAATTGTCAAACAACTTTGATGCGCGTCAATTTGAACTTGTTGTCGAGTAGTTAAACATAATTTTCTACGCAACAGCTTCTGTGCTTTCGATTCAAGAGGTAACATGTCTCGCGACACGTCAAACGAATCAATTTGAAAACTGACGAACCTTTTCATACATGGTCTAGGATGTATGTATATGTACGGGATGATGTACGGGATGATGTACGGGCTACATCATCCCGTATACATCCAAGACCATGTATCAAACGTTGAGATTCGACGCCGCACCAATGTCGAGTATTTAGGTATTGAGTAGAGGGTGGGACATTTGTCTAGATGGGACGACATGGACCAAAGCAGGTACCGAATGGTGGCCAAGAGATTTTCGGCAAAAGCAGAACACCTGCCTGATGGTCAGAGGACATTCTGAGGGCAGTAGGAGAGCAGTGAATCCGGCTTGCACAAGACTGCCAGGAGTGGTTTGATAAAGAATATAGATAGATATACTAGGTGTCGCCCGCGGCTTAGCTCGCGTGGTACCCTAAGAAAAAGTAGCCTATATGTGATTTCAGCACTCGTACTATGTATATTCCAAGTTTCATCTAAATCCGTTGAGCCCTTTTGGCGTGATTGAGGCACAAACCTACATTCACACACCCTCACAAACTTTCGCATTTATTAATAGATATATAATCAAAAACAAAAACGTTAGTTTGACAGAGTATGTTTTCAACGAATGGTTTTGATTGCGTTAGAAACGTTTAAAATAATAATAATAATAAATACATTCTTTATTTGCAGACACGAGATCCATAAAATTAAAATTAAAATTAAAAATGACAAGAAACGTGAAAACATGCGATTGGATTGTCCATTTACTCTTCATGATCATACAGGATACGGATGAGGGATCGTTTATTGGCATTGCAACGTTGTTATATGTCGAAAAGCGTCATAATTTTTTTGACATAAATTAAATACAACTTCACTATGGTAATGAGCGATGCGTCGTCCGTTAGTAGAATATTAGAACCGAGAATAAGTCAGTTAGCAACTACAGTTAACCAACGTGTGCGGTGTCCATTGATGTCCCTGATAACTTTCCAGAGCAGATATTGCACTGGTCAAAGGATCTTGTTACACGCAATCTCTTGTAATTAACTTGGTCGTTTCATAGATAGATAGATATATTTATTTATTTATTTCATTGAATTGACAAACATTGGTTAATAGTGTTTGTAAGCCTATGTTAGGTTTGTCTAAACACTATGTTCTCGTTTATAAAATTATTAAAAGTTCGAGTAAGAAAACACGTCTAAAATAACAATAATAAGGGATACCTAACCTACCTAATCAGCAGCGACCATGTTAGTCCGGCGTCAGAAAACAGCAACGAATTTTAGATGTGTTCGTTTATATTTTAATATCACTCGGGTTTGCTCACGTTTTACCTATCCGGATAAATAGTAGCCTTACTAAGGCCTTTTACCATCCATAGTAGATGATTTATACAGCGTCAGGGGGCAACTTTTACCTTCACTAACGAGACGCTGTAGTGCCCGGGACGAATTAAGATGGAGTAGGATTGCCCAGCACCTATTCCATCCTCTCAGCTTAGTCGGCCTTGTCCACAAAAAAGTAGCCTAGTACCTAATTTTATTCCAGGTAAAATTTCAACCAAATCCGTTTCAGATGAGTGATTTTATAAGGTTTATTTTTTCTTGTTAAAATAAAACACCTGAATGAAACAAAAGTACCGATGGTAGCCTGTTTCACTCGCATGATATTCCAGTGTTACAATCTGGGCCCCAATCGTGCAATTCCAAACGTAATTACCAGAGGCAATAGCATCCATGTTTCGTTTATGCACATTTCGCATTGCGGTATACATTTTTAAGGCCTACATTCCCTCTACATTCTCACAGCAAAAACTGGGTCTTCGACTAAACCGCTTGCGAATGTGGAGCTTAGTCGCTTTCTCGCCAATTTCGCGCTTCGCGGAACCCTTGAAGCGGGACAAAAAATCGGAGAACAAGGCGTGAACGCAGAGCGGCCGCCGACCGTGAGGAATGCGCGAAATGGTTCTACGCTTGTTTCGCAGATGATTCGCGGCTTTGCGCACGATTTGCGCGGTTATGTGTATAAATGTGAACCGTTTTTGACATCTGCCAAAACGAAAACAAAAGAACGTAGCCGTGGCTCCAAACTTCCAACTTTTACAGAACGTAAGATCCATCCGTGATTTTCTAAGAAACAGCATTAATTTTCTTATTACAAGTTTAACCTCTCAGCTTATTCGGCCTTGTCCACAGGAAAGACATGGTCAATACGTGCGGAGATGACTAAGCCGCGGGTTTCCTCACGATGTTTTCCTTCCGTTTGAGAGTACTGGTATAGAGGTATAGAGGATAGAATAGGTGCTGGGCAAGCCTACTCTATCTTAATTCGTCCCAGGCACTACAGACTCCCGTCTGTGAAGGTAAAAGTTGCCTCATGACGCTGTATAAATCATCTACTATAGATGGTAAAAGGCCTTAGTTTACAAGTTTAACCAAGACTTAAGTTCTTATCTGTCTGGCAGTGTACCTATTCGTCTCTCATTCATCAATTAAGATTATTATGCCGGTAATACTAAGAGGTGCAATAAAGCTGTCGCCCGCCCAGGGTTTAGTAGTAACTGCTAAAGTGAACTGTGGCGCTGTTTACATTACAAGTACCTATGTTAACATGTAAACATTGTCGGATAAACTGCAGTTACAAATACAATAGGTATTGGGTATGGTCAGTATAAATCTAAATGAGTTTTAGAAATAATATTAGGTAACTAACATCCGCCCTCGACTCCGCTCGCTTGGTACGTACCTATACTCCAGCCAAATTCGATATAGAATAAAGGTAAACAAAAATTTAACCTAAAATGTTGGTAAAAACCTAATAAAAACGTAATTTAGTTATTTAAATTACAATTTCGGGAATTGAAAATCGTCAGATAGCTGCACCCTATCAGGATACGTTTTTATTAAAATTTTGTCAACATTTTAGAATAGGTTTTTGTTTACCTTTATTCTATATCGAATTTGGCTGGACTATAGATAAAAAGAACCCTTATGTGTTAAGTATACTATTATTTCAGGTCATAAACTAATCTGTAATGTGTATGCCAAGTTTTAGTCAAATCTGTTCAGCCGTTACGGAGATGAACGCAGTCAAACATACATACACACTTTCGCATTTATAACATGTGTTTCCTGCGGCGCGATGCGGGGAAAGTCTTGAATTAAAAATACTATACTCTGTAAACAACTCGGGAGTGGTCTAAATTAACGGTGTGGCCTACCTATACTACACCAGGTACTAATTTGAACTTTGAACTTCCGCTCAGTCATCACACCGTGACCGAGTCATAAACATACAAACACACAAACATCGTTACAAAATACTCTATAGGAAGTCACAATCACGTCCATAAAAAGTAAGTTCGTATGAGCTAGTGGCCAACTCTTGTGACGGAGTTTTTAAGCCGCCTAAAGGCCTCCGTCATGGCTTCATCGTGGCATTACAAGTTAATACTTTTATGGAAACTAACGACAATGAATTAATGAAACGAGACTTTACATAATGCGATTGGATTTGGCTGATTAAACATTATTTTCATTGATATCTATAAAAAAGATAATCTACTTGTATAATAACTGGAATCAGAATTTGATTTAGAGCTTAGACCCTTTCAAGGGCTTAAAATATCGATATTCGTCGGTGTGGCGTAAATAATGGATAACCCTGTATCTGCCGAATAGCATTGATCGTGTGTTTCACAAAAAATGTACTTTCACTCACTAATTTTGCTACAGTTTCCACAAAAATTGGAATTTTTGCGTTCTATTTTTTTTTAATATAGCTGAAGAGTTGTGCTATAGTTTACAATTAAGAGTTTCCTATTCATGTCCCTAATATTGTAAAGAAATAACATGAAATGGCAAAAAAGTCTCATTGATTATTTGATTACTGAACTTTGTTCATTATCTAGCGTAAAAATTCTCTAAACCTTCAAATGTTATTAATAAACATTTCCAATATGAGATTACGAGTTTTTATTAAGAGAGACTATGATTGAAAATTAATTGACGTTCATGAATATTTGTTGCTAACTGTACTTAGCCCACCTGCTGTAGTTTATCTTGCTTAGTTTATAATAGTCTACGGCCTAAGCTCTTGGTTCTAGTGCACTGCAGTTAAATCTAACTACTTAGTTAAACCCTTAGGTACTTGTTGGATACGCCTTGTTGGGTACCCACCTTAAAAAATGCTCAACGTATATTTTCATTGACTCTACTGGCTGTGTACAACATCATCATCATCAGCCTATAGCTGGACGTAGGCCTCGGCTTGACGCATCCAGTCTTTTAATTTTTTTAACTTAAAGCTGAGCATTTGGGAAAAGCCTGAAGAGTAACGAGATTTACAGGATCAATATCTGAACATATCAAAGTCGTAAAACAGTAATAAACATCGCCTACTGGCGCACTCCATGTCCGCAATATAAATAAAATATTTTATATCGGTCCGTTTTAAAATTCAGATCATCCAATATACATATATATGCAATGCTACTCGTAAGTATGGCGTCATAATGGAAAATGGACATTGGACCAAGGACAGAGCTTTCAGCCAGATGATAATGTATCTGGTCTGCTCTGCTAATAGTCGTATAGGCAAGTGTGTTGAAGTTGGTAGGTAAATATTTTCAAAACTAAGTAGCTAGGTACTACGAGTAGGTATACGTCAAGTTTTCGCTTTTCGCTGAAGCGCTCGTGGCGTAGCTTGCTTAGGCGTTCTTGATTGATCGTTAAAGTTAAGCAACGATATGCGCGGTCACAAATTGGGATGGGTGACCGCAAGTGGCATTACGAGCTGAGCGCTTCCGTGCTTCGGAGGGCACGTTAAATTGTCGGTCCCGGCTTTTAAGTCGTTAAGCCATGACGGAGGCCTTTAGGCGGCCTAAAAATTCCTTCACAAGAATTGGCCAATAGCTCATACGAACATACATACACACATAACGTTTTCGCTAAGAACCGTGAAGATGTCATAAAGACAAATGACAGTCGAAAAAGATGCCGTGTTATTTGTCAAGATGTATAAACAAATGACAGTTGAAGGTGTATTTAAGCAGTAGGCAGAGATCACAGATCTCCATTTGCTTCATACTTGCATACTTATTTCGCTTTCTTCACTCTCATTTGTCGTTTTAGGGTACCCTTGAACTAGCCCTTTTTCTCTACGTCAATGATTTGGTCTAGGTTACCTATGCCTGGGTCTTCCCCTTCCAACGATACCATTCACACTCGCCTCATACACTTGTTTCGTAAATCTTCTTTGATTCATCCTCTCTTCATGACCGAAGCATCTTAATATACATATGCTGAGTGGTGGCCTTTTTTGTTACCCTATATTGTAAGTGTCGACTAGTGCCTTAAAATTGTACCTGTGTAGGTTTTGGTAACAAATTTTTTTTTCTTTCTTTAACATACCTTTTTTTCGGGTACCTATCAGAACACCTAAATAGCAAAAAGACTATTTAGCAGAATTGACTAAGATGCGAAAATGACCTTGTAGCAAAACGTATGTATGTCTAAAACGACAAGTACAGTCAGTCTAGTACAAATAAAAAATACTCTTAAGTTTTTAAAACGTAATTAAGTATTTAAAAAACATAAAGAAGCAAACTGGCAGGAATTAAGAGATTTTTTATTAAAGCGAGACAGATTTTGAAAAACTGACATAACTAGATCTTATTTCACTCCCCATTGCTCTCTTATCACGCTATTTCTCACTCTATCTCTCAAAGTCACCCCACTACGAAGCGCACGCATTACTATTTCTTTTCAAATGATGGAAAACAGTGATGTTGTCGAATGAAATGTCACACTGAAAATCCAAAATATACACACGACAAAATCGAATAAATGTGAAAGTTTGTGAGGATGTTTTATGTTTGTGCCTTAATCACGCCTAAACGGCTGAACGGATTTGAATGAAACTTGGAATATACATAGTACAGGTGCTGGATTAACATATACGCTATTTTTTATGCGGATGCAACGCGAGCGAAGCCGCGGGCGGCTGCTAGTACATGATAAAATGGACTTGGTTGTCGAATCCATCGCTCACCATTGATGGAGATAGTTTTGAAGAGAAGAAGTAGGGTTAGAAAGAAACGTATGTTGGAAGATTATCAACAAAGTATGGTCCATCACCGCAATTAATAGGTAATACCTCTTTAAGAGATTCCAGAGGTAGCCTCGCAGTCTTCGTGAGGTGTGAGGGAGAGAGCAGAAGCTCCATCTTCAATACGAATCCTGATGGTAAAAATCAGACTAGCTTTGAGAGGATAAAGTTACATACCTATTCCTTAATCAAAGAAGAAAGAAAGCGCAATGGACTTGACGCCTAATTCTAAAGTTAAAGGTTTTAGATTGACAAAATAAAGGCATTAAATAAATAAAATAAATAACACCCAACAGTCACATACATAGTCCTGACCCCACACTAGGAGTCCCTTTGTCGTGGGTATCAGAAACTACGAGTACCATGGTACCACAACACCCAGACCCGGAAGAAATATTTGCAGAACATGCAAACATTTCTTCCGCAGCAGGAATCGAACCCGCGCCTCTTGCGTCTCCGCCGAGCAATGGCCCGCCACGCCACCGAGGCCGTCAATTAAAACATTGAAGCCATAGGCTCTCAAACTTTAACTAAAAATAGTAGTGTATTATTGTGACCCACTTATATGGTTTCAATTTCAACACACTGGATCGAAATAATCAGTGACACGAATGCAGACAATACAACTTCATCGAGAGCACTGGAGGTTTAGTGGTAGCTGCCCCGCGTTCCCATCCTAAGGTCGTGGGTTCAAATCCGATCGTGCACCAATGGATTTTACTGTTCGAATAATTTATGTGCACTCAAACGGTGGAGGAAAACATCGTGAGGAAATCGGCATGTCGTAAAACCTAAAAAGTTTGAAAACATGTGTCAAGTGTACAAAAGGAGCCTCTGAGGCACACTTTAAATCCATTAACCACAGTGGTTCAAAAAGAATAGTAGTTACCATTCCATATCGATTAAGTAGGTGAGTACCTAATACAGGATGAATTTGAATTGAGTCGACAAACATCGACGGTGTTTTCTATGGTTACTTAAGAATATTTATGGCACAAAGTCATCTAAAATATCAACCATGGTGATATTAAAAAGAAATCAAAGTGTCAAGTTTATATTTCGTGAAGTTTAACCTAATATTAGGTTTCAAACACTTTGATGCGTTGCCAAACTTACGGTAGGTATAATTTACTTACATTACATTTGTATACTTTAACTAATCTAATTTCATACTTTGAATATTTTTTTATCTAAATTCTCTCTGATCATTTCAGTACATTAACGAATAATTGTCTGAATCGTTTATAATAATTAAATAAATTGTTGTTTTTTATTTCAATTTCAAGTAATTGAGTATAAAAAAAAATCTACTATATTATGAATGTGAAAGTTTGTGAGGATGTCTGAATATTTGTGCCTCAATCACACCTAGACGGCTGAACGGATTTGAACGAAACTTGGAATGTACATAGTACATGTGCTGGATTAACATATAGGCTACTTTTTATCCGTGTGCCACGCGAGTGAAGCCGCGGGTGGCAGCAAGTATTCTTATATAAAAAAAAACTATTGCGGATACTGAACTATCCATATCGATATATCGACTATTTTCAATTGAATGCTGTATATTGTTCAGTAGATCTTTCAAGGAACTTCTATATGTGACTGGACTAAGATGTTAGTCTACAAACTGACATCACCATTCGTATAATCCTACCGTGCGTCATTAAAGATAAACATGAAATATTTGTTTAAAAATCAAGCGGTATCGTATCGGTAAGACTCATAAAAGTTTTAGTTTTGAATTAGGTAAACACAGTTGCTGTTTTTTTGTGGAAGTATACTAAGTTCGTATGAGCTAGTGGCCAACTCTTGTGACGGAGTTTTTAGGCCGCCTAAAGGCCTCCGTCATGGCTTAACGACATAAAAGCGTGATAAAACTGATGATTGAACGTGCTCAGCTCGTAATGCCACTTGCGGTTACCCATCCCAATTGTGACCGCGCACAACGTTGCTTAACTTCAACGATCAATCAAAAACATCTACGCAAGCTATGCCACGAGCGCTTCATTAAGACAAATATATAAGATATACTTAGTCTCTTGTAGGTCTAGCTAAATACCACAGCTTACTAGATGACCTCGGTGGCGTGGCGGGCGAGTGCTCGGCTGAGACGCAATAGGCGCGGTTTCGATTCCCGTTGCAGGAGAAAATGTAACTCATTATGTTTTTCTATGTCATCTAAACCAAACAAAACTTCATCCAAACTAAATCGTGATTGCATACAAACAAACATAGATACTCTTATACTTTCAAATTTATAATTTGATTAGCTGCCGCCCGCGGTTTCGCTAGCGTGGTACCTGTATAAAAAATAGTTAATCCAGTACATGTACTATGCATATTCCAAGTTTCATTCAAATCCATTCAGCCGTTTAGGCGTGAAAGAGTAACAAACATACATCCATTAAAGTGTTACTTACTTTAATTTAAGGGTTCTTCATCATTATCATCATCAACCTATATTCTCTGCTGGACATAGGCCTTTCCTAATGAAAGCCATTGCGCCCTATCTTAATTTAAGTGTTGTTTCGCTTATTTTTTTATCTAATAATATTATTTTTAAAACAAAACATACCTACCTAATTGGTTAACTCAGAAATTCTAATTGGAGAAAAAAAGATTAAAAACAAAGGCGATAAATAAAAAAACTGATAACTAAGTCCTGGGTGTAAATAAATCGTGTTGTTTATTTGTGATTTCAAAATGATATCTAGTTGTATTTAAAACTTACCTTTTTTACCAACGCGAACGGCTTCACAACTTTTTGGGTGTAGGCAGAGGTAAACAATATCGTGTGCACTGGCGCCTCTGTAGGTATGCCCAGAGATGTCATTGTCAAGACATCGGCTTGTCACTTTTCACTGAATTTTTACTAAATATTAATTAAACTGATTGAAAACAAATTTAGAGTTATTCTTCTAGTAATTAACTCAGTATTTCAAAAGCTCGTATAGTTGAATTGTTTTCAATAGTCTTTAGAAAAGCTCTATATTCCCGGAATATAGAGCCTCCTGGAATTCATTACGTACTCTGAAAACTTACTTTGAAAGTTACAAATTACTTGTGCAAAGGTCACTTTCATTTCAGAATGAGCATTATTATCATGAAAACTGAAAATTGTTCAAAACATATGCGTAATTACGAAAAGAAAAACTCCATTTTAAATCTCTATCTTGACTTTTTTTTATATGGAGATACCAGATTGAGTCATTACCAATTTGTGTAAATCAAAATAAGAAAATACGTGTCACAAACAAAATGTCCATATACAACACTTTGCACTAACAACTGACAGCTACTGTCTAATCATCACTTCATCCCACGAATGAATATCCAGAAGACATAACCTTGTCATGATGTAAATACAAAATAATATTTTGTAAACATTCGAGTATATTTTTGACATGTTATACAGAAATCAGCGTCAAGTAGCGGTTTTTCTCGAAAAGTAATATTTAATTTGTTATATTATCATAATTATACAATTAGGAAATTGGTAAATAAAATAAACACAACACAAACCAATCGTGCGTCAGTTAGTCCCTACGTGAGTAAGTAATTAAAAGATCGGATTTTAGTGTTCACAAATGAATAAATCTATTTACATTTTCCCTATTGCGTGCTTAATGGGGTGGGGTTGAACTGGATTCTAGGCGTGACTCCGCTGAATAATGAACTAAATTTACAACATAAATCTTGAAATATTTACTAAATTACTGGTAACATGAAAAGGTGTTTGGGCCAAGATAAATTACGGTGACTTTGTACATTTCGTTAGCATTATACGCTGAGAGACAGACTTTCAGTAGGTTTTAAGATTGTGATATATTCTATTATTTTATTTAAACTGAGTTGGTAAGAAAAAACTTACCCGCAAAGAAGAAAAATCTAATGAATACGGGGTTATTTAAAACATAAAAAACTAAAGACGTCTGTACAAGATCACATTACTCAAACCCAGACTTAACTTATCAAAGTCCTGTGCAAATAGATGCGCTGCAATCATACAATTTGTGTAATCAACTCTTGCTACTGTTTGCGATGCCTTTGTACCACATCATTTACATTCCACTATCTGATTAGGTAGGTAGGTACCTCCGGGAAGACGGGGGCCTTCAAGATAGGCAGGCGTTAAGGGTTTTTTAAGATGTCCTTATTAGTCTCGGGACCGAGGCGTGTGGGTGAGTTCTAACAAATCGGACACTTTCAGAAGCTCTTTATTTCTACGCTAACGTTTTCATTACATTCATGCTTTTTTATTTATTTACGTAGGTACTCAATAGAATCATTAGGATCGTGAAACGTCATTAAACGTATTAAATCTACGCTGGATTCGCGCCTGACGCGATGAGAAACAGCGTTTGACTTTTTTTTGAGGAAATTACCCGTGATCGTATATTATCCGAGGCAAAAATCGTGACCTATTCGTAGAAGAACGCTACATTTTTTTTCAATACTTTTCTATATACTAGTAAAAAATAACACTCATTCGTTAATATACGAATTAGTGTTATTTTTTTGACTTAAAAACGACTGAGGCCTTTGCCATCTATATAAGATGATGTATACAGCGTCAGGAGGCAACTTTTTTATACACTTACGGGACGCTGTAGTAGATACCCGAGACGTACTCATATATAGAACACCATAGAAAATAAGGCCTGGCGCACACAATCAGCACGGCATGCCAAGGGATCTTTAGCCGTCCTCAGGCATGGCGTGCCGTGCCGATAGTGTGCGCCTGGCCTAAAATGTCACATTCACATCACAACAAGTTCAACGACTTATTTCATAAGCTAGAGAGTACGTTGAACCGAATCACACTTTCAATTAAAATAAGACTTGAATGAACAAAGCGATCACCATACAACCACATGTCACATGTCACATGTCACATGTCACATGTCACATGTCACATGTCACATGTCAAATCGAGAATCGTAATGATAGTAATTATAACACTTGAAACTCAGTTCTTTGCAATTTTTCATAATCATATGCAATCTCTTTTAACAATTTGTAGATTTGTAAAAAAAACATTTCAAACATTTTCTATTATTTTTAGTCTAAATGTGTTCAATTTATTGTAGTAATGTTTTAGTTTTCCGAAGTAATTTTATGACGCCCAGTACCCCTGCTGCACATTATGATACAATAAAATATTGAGATCCATATTATTAAAATTCCAAGTTTCAATATTCCTTGTAATAGAGTTCAAAGTTTCATTATAATACTGGATTCGTAGCTTCTCGTTTTGAAATAATTCCAGACACGCATACAAATGCACAAACTATTTATATACAAGCTTACCCCACATAGATAAAAACGCGGTATGTCCGACCGAGATGTTGACTGATGGTAATTTATCTACAATTATCTTGAGAAAACATCCGTTGGGCTATTTCTGTTACTCTTACTACGCCAAAACACGGATACCTAAATAAATATTTGAGGACATATTACACAGCCCCATCTAGCCCAAAACTAAGCAAAGCTTGTACCTACTATGGGAAACATATGGCTGATAGATTACTCATATACTTTTTTTGTAAATACATACTTATAATATTATAAACACCTAGACCCAGAAGAAATATTTGCAAAGCATGCAAACATTTCTTCCGCAGCGGGAATCAAACCCGCTCCTCTTGCGTCTCAGCCGAGCACTCGCCCGCCATGTCACAGAGGTCGCCTATACAACAACTATACTATAGATAGGAATTACAAGCTTGTTTCGCATAAGTCCCCGAGTTTCCCGAATTACGGAACCTCGGAACCTCGGAAGATCTATTCAGCGTCTCAATTATTAAAGCTTGGCGGAGTTTGTACTGAAATACCGGCTTTAAACTTCTGAGGTTTTAGAATTAAAGGAGGCACGCCTTCTGAATTCCCGAATACATGCTCTGAGGGAATGCCGGATGTTTACACAGTCGTAGTGAAATATGGACTACAATATAGACGTTTATTATTTACAATATAGACGGGTCTGGGTGTTGTGGTACCATGGTACTCGTAGTTTCTGATACCCACGACACAGGGAATCCTAGTGTGGGGTCAGGACTATGTATGTGACTGTTGGGTGTTATTTATTTATTTATTTATTTATTTATACTTATGTTTTATACTTCTCTGCTGGACTGGGAGTAAAGGAAGGAATAATGATTATAGGCGTTTTACCATCTATAGTAGATGATTTATACAGCATCAGGAGGCAACTTTTACCTTCACTAACGGGACGCTGTTGTCAACATCATCTTCCTGCCCTTATCCCACTCTATGTGGGGTCGGCACTGTGCTCGGGACGAATTAAGATGCAGTAGGCTTGCCCAGCACTTACTCCATCCTCTCTCTCATCTTAGTCGGCCTTGTCCACAGGAAAGACATGGTCAATAGACGCGGAGCAGACTAAGCCGCAAGTTTCCTCACGATGTTTTTTTTCACCGTTTGAGAGTACTGGATCGCACATCAATTTTTCACATAGAAAAATCCATTGATACACGACCGAATTTGAATCTACCTTGGGATCGGAAGGCAGGGTCACTACCAACTAGAGCATTAGTGCTCTCTGCAATAGACACTTCTTAAATCATTTACACCACGGATCTAGATATACTACGGTCCTGACATAGGTACTTCTTTCTCTTCATTCATTCTTAATTCAAGTAATATAGGTAAATCCATACCCTCACACCACCTCGCACACATTAACGCATTCTTTAAAAATACTTCTGCTATTTTTGATTATTAGATTTTAATTATTTCTTTGATTATTTAGTTCTTAGTACATGTACAATTAAGAATGTTCATTTTCATTTTAGTTCAGTAAAATTTCATAGCAATACATAGCAACGTCGACTTATCAATATGAAACTTTTCGATTCTCACATAATCGTAGATTTTCTGTAATTTTTCCACATCTACGTTCTAGTCCGTAATTAACAGTAATTATTCATGAAACATTCGGAGAGCAAAGCAATTATTTTCACAATTGGTTCAGGCGTTACCTGCTTAATTGATTCTCAAAATATTCTCACAACCGATTTAAATAATTAACATACTAAAACCAAATACTACAAATCCGGAAGTTTATGTCTTGTGAGTATGTTTGTACATTAACGGCTCATTCACATCGTAAATAGGTGAACAAATTTGGGTGGAATTTAGAAAAATAAACAATGTATGTAACCTGAGCCTCTAGCCTTGTCACTTTGAATCTAACGAAGTCGCTAGACGCTACACTGCAAATAAATGTATAGGAGCGACTATATGCAGTCTCAATGTAACCACGTAACACAGCGGTTTTTTTAGAATAAGATAGTATAATTTATTCCTCTTACATACTCATTTCTTATCAATTCTTGTTAGCCATCTCAACTGTTGCATGTACTCGCCTTTCATCCGTCTCTTTGTTTATCCAAAAACATATTCATTATAAAAACACTTATCACATAGCCATTAGTATAGTTTAGTTTTGAATCCTCCGAATGGAAGATCTCTAATAGATTTCAGAATTATCATCATAACATATATATTTTTGAGACAAAACTTAACCATTTCATTTCTGGATGGTGTTACTGTTTTATCTGTGTAGTGCATGGACGTAGCCGCGGGTTGAAGCAAGTATGTAGGTAGATAAGGTAGATATCTATATGTAAACTCAAAACGTAATTTTTAACTGATTTCTTCATTTATTTCGATTTGCAAACTTTTTGAACACTACGACGCGGGATGTTCCCAAAATCTTTCTGCCGCCATATTTTTCTTATACCACAGATAATAATAATTTCTTTTATCATTCGATTCCAACCAAAGACAAGCAAAGCACACTGGCCGGTAGAACATTTTGATTAACATCAGCAACTGTCAGTGACAGTTACTTGCTCTGTTCAGTTTATTTTCTTTTCTTTTGAAGGCGATTGTGACAAACTCATTTTACCAACGGGGTTTAACCCATTTAAACAAACTTAGACATGACATATATATAATTTAATATCAAGTTACCATAACGCTCGTCAAAGTTAACAAGCCCTCGCTAACAAGTGACAATTGAATTTACACGCGAAAACGCTACTTTGACACGTTCGCGAACCGATGGACAAAATGTTTGTTCATTGCTTTTATTATCATTGAAAACAGACTTCTGTTTTATGCCGTACACTATGATACGAACGAGTTTCAAAATCAAAGAAATAAGACTAACATACGTACATTTATTATCATGCCCGTATTATTAATGGGGTGGACAGAGCCACAAGGTAATAACTTACAGCCACTCCTGATTCAAAGTTCTAAGGTGGATATGGTGATCAGCCCATCGCCCGTATAGTAGGTCCATCATGTTAGAGCATACTATCCCTTAGTCGACATTTACGACATGCTCGGGGATATAAGCAGCTGGACGCATTCTGTGTTTTTTCTTTGCTCCCAGTTCAGCAGAGAAGTGTAACAAATAAAGAAAAAATATTTTGGTTAAAAGAAAAATCACACACAAAACTCACACACGTCTAGAGATTGTGTTCGTTGCCTTCATGTAACAAACACAAATTTTTGAAGAGTTCAACCGTTCTGTAACAAGCATGACAAAAACATTACAAAATAATTATCTATTCTGCAACAAACAAAAGAAAAACATCACAAAATTCTCAAATATAGACAGTTTTGTTCCAAACATCACATTATAACACCTGGTTTCAACTCCAAGCAAAAGAAAATTAGCATTCGTTTTTAAGCATCACAACTTCACAAGTTACAAGTTTACAACTAAAAACTCTCACTCAAAACCCAGGCAAATACCAAACTACTGACTTTATTCCTCTCAATGAGGGGCACTGAGAGCGATAACATCGCCAGCCCGACTTTTTTCAAGCCAGCTTGAACGCCTGGCTGGAAAATGCAAAACGAACTTGAATATTTTGTAAAACACTTTACCTAAACAAAACAAAATTCAAAGAATGGAAAGAGGTTGCAGAGAAAAGTAGAGCGTGAATGATGATGACTTTTTGCGAAATAGTTAAGATAAATTTAACGTATCTATGAACTGGTGGCCTAGTGATAGGTAAGGCGGTAGCCTTGCGATCCTTAGGTAATTGGTTCAGAATCTGGTCATGTGCCAAAAAGTTTTTTATTCGAAAAATTTATGTGCCCTATTACCAGTACTCACAAACGGTAAAGGAATTCATTGTGAGAAAATCGACTTGTCGTAGAACCTAAGAAGTTTGAAAACAAGTGCACGAAAGGATCCTTCGAGGTTCACTTTACTATCCTTTATGACTGAGCCAAAAAATGTTTTTTTTACCAAACCCGTTAGCTTTTTATACCTATCTAATCTACGGCAGATCTGAGTAGGCACACGAGTATCACCTAAATAGACACCAGTCTATTACAACGGTAACTTACGCTACCTAGCTGTATGTGCCAGTCTTACTAGGTAAATGCTAAGCATGACTATTCCATTAAGCTGTAGGAGTTAAGGTCGCCACCACACAAACATGGAACTAAAATACCGACGCACTTCTGGTTAACTTGACCTCCATGTAACTTATAATCGCCTGGTACCTACGCTGCTACAAACTGACCCCAGTCTTTTCTCTTGATATAGATTTCTAGCTACATTTAATTCAAGCGTAAGATGATATAATACCAATTATTTCTTTATAGCTTATGCCCGCCTAGTACGAAATAACCGCTCTTTGTCAGTTTTCCGGTTGACCGACCACGCAAAATGAAAATGAAAGATGAAAAAAAAAGAAATATGACAGCCTTGGTGGCATGGCGAGCGATTACTTGACTGATACGTAAGAGGCGCGGGTTCGATTCCCGCTGCGGAAGAAATGTTTGCATGTTCTGTAAACGTTTCCTCCGGGTCTGAGTGTAACCATGGTACTTGTAATATCCCACGACATGGAATTCTAGTATGAGGCCAGAAGTATGTATGTTACTGTCAGGTGTTCATTATTTTAAAATGGTTAATTCAATGATTCCATCAGTGGCCTGACCGTCCCTGCGTCTGAAACAGAACATTTAATTATTCTGATATTGTGATTGGACGTGCTAATGGCGGTCTCCTCCGTTGACCAGGAGAACGCAGAATGACCAGACCACAGAATGCACAGAGTTAACATTTCGCAATGCAGTGCAATAGGTTTAAAGTTTTTAGTAGTTACGTAGAGCGATTTCACAAGCTGGTAATCTGCCTTTGTTCTCAAACACTTACCACGGGTACTAGATTTACGAGGATTAGAGCTACGATGGCCCCTTGTTTTTGAACCCGGCCAGTCACTTTTCAACATGTAATAGTTGTAAGTTTCTTTATTTTATAAAGATAGTTTTTTACATTTTATAGTACTCAAAAACTGTGATTTTTAGAAAAAAAAATAATGAACATAGACATGTAGAATCCGATCTCAACCATTTCAGTCCTTAAGGCCTTATTTTTTTATATTAGCCCACCGTGCGATAAAAGTCGCGAGCTTAAAATGTAAGTGCTCAGTATTAAAAATGTGTTAGTTGATATAAACGATTCAAATAGTGACATTACGACCGCTTATGTCAATCCTATACATTTCTGCAGAAGTGTTTAGCGACTTCGTTCGACGCTAAGTGTCTTGGCTACAGTCTTTGGTTTGATAGCGTGGTGACTCGATTGCCTAAATTCTTCCTTTTTTTAACTTACAACTTACAGAAGATAATCTATTGTTCTTCCAAGGATTCATGTCTTCTTGAAAGCTTTTAATTGTACATTTACAATAACGAACAAATTCGTACGGAAGTTAAGGAAATAAAGCCAAAATAAAGACAAAACCACTCTCCTACTTACCTTCTTGTATCTAACCTGTCGTGACCACACAACATTATTTCCTTATGGACCGGGGACCTACTCCCGATATCTCGAAACCATTCCTAGGTTTACTGCACTCCTACAAATCGAATTGTTGGTGGGGAAACAAAAAGTAAAGTTCGTATAGCCATTGGCCAACTTAAAAGCCGGGACCGACAGTTTGACGAGCCCTCCGAAGCACGGAAGCGCTCAGCTCGTAATGCCACCCATCCACATTGTGTCCGCGCACAACGTTACTTAATTTCAACGATGAATCAAGAACGTCTAAGGAAGCTGTGGGGAACACAGATCTGCATTGACTTCCCACGTTTGGGTGTATTGTACAATCCTACTAGCGCAAGATGTTAATGGAACCCTGGATTCCACCTCTAGACTCCTGATCATAACCATGCGCAAGTCAAATTCAAGGCCTAAGAATTCGAGCAAAACCCAAGTGACTTTAGAAACGGAATCGAGTCGAGTTTCCATAGTAAGGTCATGGACCAGGAAAACTGTCGTTATTCGACTTATGTACCTCTGTCGAACGCAATGGGCACGTTCCGACTAAATGTAGGAGAAATAGGTACTATTATTGTATTTTCCTAGCTGTTCTGATAAAATTGTTTCGTTACAAATTAAATCAATGTAAGGGCCAGTTACTTATCAACCCTTTTATCTGAATACTAGTGATACCCCGTGAAATTTTACGCGAAAATTTTACAAACTTCAATCTTCCCGCTGCGTTATCTAAAACTAAGGCCTATTACCTATACATACATACATATTATCAAGCCCGTATCCCTAACGGGGTGGGCAGAGCCACAAGTAATGAAAACTTGCAGCCACTTCTGATCCAAGAGTTCCAAGATTTATTTATTTATTTATTTATTTATTACGGAACAACAAACAGCTACATTATAATGGCTTAAGTAAGATCCTTATAGATACATTCTGCGTATGCAGATCAATTGGTAATAATATAGCCCACGGCGTTATCCACAGATTAAATAAATACATATACAACAAAAATTAACTGTAAGAGAGTCTAGTCTAAAAGTAAAGTCTATCTTTAATGAAAAGGTAAAGAAGAAGAAAATTTATACATATAAGAAAACAGAAGATGAAAAAAGGGAAAATTAACTTAAATGTAACTTAGAGTCTGCACGGAAAAGAATACAATTAATAATTTTTTTAAATTTGTAAACAGTGCAGACAAATATATCTATATCTATGAACAATATATTGTAGGACTCAACCATACGACGAATGGGGATACGAAGTCCCGAGTTAGTGCGGCACGGAGTAAGCGCAAAGAGAGTACGAGCGCGAGTTGCTCGTGGAGTGCAGGTTCTCGGGACCACGTAACATAGTCTTGAGACAAGGTCAATGCAATTAAATTTATTATGCACAATGTTGTACAGGGTAACAGCTTCCAGGTATTTGCGCCTCGATTCAAGGGTACATAGTTTATACCTAGAGAGTAAGTCGGGGTATGAGGAATATTGATGATAGCATTTATAGGTCATCGATCGTAGGTACTTTCGCTGGACCCTCTCTATCGCCACAACATATTTGTAATAAAATGGGTTCCAAACCGGCACCGCAAATTCAACTTGTGTACGAACTAATGTTTTATAGAGGTAAATAAACGTTGATGGTCGCCTGAAATCTGATGATGATCTCATAATAAAGCCATACATCTTAAAGGCTTTATTAATAATACTCTCAACGTGTAAGTCCATGTGAAGGTGAGTGTCAAGGAGAATGCCAAGATCTCTGAGTACCGTTACTCTGTTCAAGGAAGCACCGCAGAGGTTATAGGTGAAATTTATAATGTTGATATTTTTAGTAAAATTAATGAAATTACATTTTGGCAAGCTGAGGTGAAGTTTATTGGCATTACAGTATGTAGTGAGTCTATTTAGATCTTGTTGGAATAGAATGCAGTCATCAATGGTTTTTATGGGCTTATAAGCTTTAAGGTCGTCAGCATATAACAGAAATTTTGAATTTTGGAAGCAAAGGTCAATGTCGTTTATAAAAAGTATGAACAGAAGTGGTCCTAGGATAGAACCTTGGGGAACTCCTGAAGTTACGTGATTATAGTGGATTATGGTGACAAGTGATCAGCCCATCGCCCATATAGATTCGTCATGTTGGAGAGGATAGTATCCCTTAGTCGACTCTTACGATATGCTCGGGGAGAGAAGCAGTTGGACGCATTCTATGTTTTTTCTTTACTCCCAGTCCAGCAGAGAAGTAAATTACCATACATATAAGTACTAGATGATTTATACAGCGCCGACGCCAACGATCCGTTTTCCATTTAGTAAAAATTTGAGCCGGGCATATGGAATTTACCCAGCATAACACAATCATGAACCTTCTGGTTTCATTAACCCTTGTAATAATAAAAATAATCGTAAAACTACCATTTCTTCCCCATTTGCTGCTCAGAGTTTCGTCGAAATGGATAATGTTTCAGAGCAATACACACAGAGAGGTAACTATTGTTGTTCTGAAGGCGCTGTCTTGCCTTGCGCAAAAATGTACAGAAATTCAGAATTCTACAGACGAGTTACTTTAACCATTTATGTTTCACTAGCTGCCGCCCGCGGCTTCGCTCGCGTGGTACCTGGATAAAAATAGCCTATTATGTTCCAGCTCATGTACTATGTTTATTCCAAGTTTCATACAAATCCGTTCAGCCGTTTAGGCGTGATTTTGGTACAAACATCCAAACATCCTCACAAATTTTCGCGTTTATAATATACCTAAGTAAGATTTACCTACTACCTATGTGCATATATTATTGCATCATTGAACAATCCACCGTGAAAATCCACGACTTATGCCCTGTCCTAATATCCTACTACCGGACACGGATCGTTCAAAACCATAGCAATGTTGTCACAAAATGTATGGCGCTTATCGACAGATAACAACATCGCTATGGTAAAGAACGATTTGTCGTCTGTTAGTAAAATATTGGTATCGGGCAATAACCAGCTTCGCACGTAGTGACCATGTCTTTCCTGTGGACAAGGCCGACTTAGCTGAGAGGATGGTGGTACTGAGCAAGCCTACTCCATCTACAAATTGATCTGGGCACTACAACGTCCAGTTAGTTAGTAAAGGAGCCTTTGAGACGCAATTTAAATCCTTTCACCACACTGGTTCGAAAAGAACTATGAATCCATCACGGTTTTGTGCTGGTCTTATATGGATAAGACCCCCTACGGCCCACGGATTTGACTACATCGTCTGCCCATCTCTTCATCAGTTTTTGGCCAATTCGGGTCAATTAAACGTTTGCCTGTTGGCCATAACGAGATAATTGGAGCAAAGTTTATTCATGATAAAACCATGGTCAGTTTAACATAACTATCGACTAGTGGACATTATGTCATCACACGTGATATGTCCAGGATATTATCACGTGGTATTGTGATGATATACAGAGTGTTCTATTTCTTCTCTACTCGACTGAGAATAAAGAAAACACATAGCGTCCAGCTGCTAGCTAAAGTTGAACTAATTCTATGCTTCCATCGATCCATAGATAGTGTTATCAATGTTACCTTTCATCACATTGACAAAACTAAAACTTTACGGTCGCACGCCATATCATGGCAAAATTATATAACTACGTAAATACATGTCATAAGTATTTTAAGCAATAATTTTTTACATAAAATAAACAAATCAGGGAATTAAAAAAGAACCACGTACCTATCCTTTCACCACATTGATTCTTAAACCAAATGAAACATTCAGGCTTTTTAGAACCCCAATGGCGGGATTCTAAATTCCAATGGTATTTATTGCCCCGTTCCAAAATTCAACTACTTAACTATCATAGCCATTGCATTGCAACGGTATTTTTCGGTAAAAAATGTAGGTATGGCGCTTTTTGACAGATAGGATCCTGCCTACGTTGTATTAATTATTGAACGAACCATTTTTCCGTCAGTAGATATTGAAACCGGTCTTAAGAAGGTACCTAACCTACCTACCCAGTATCCTTTCACAATGCAATAACTCACGTTTCGTTTATCCGCATTTCGTATTTTGTTATCGTGCTATTTTCCTATACGCATCATACGCTTTCTACTGTTTTTAACGCGTCGTAGCTTGCTTAGACGTTCTTGATTGATCGCTGAAGTTAAGCAACGTTGTGCGCGGTCACAATTGGGATGGGTGACATTACGAGCTGACCGATTCCGTGCTTCGGAGGGCACGTTAAATTGTCGGTCCCGGCTTTAAAGTCGTTAAGCCATGACGGAGGCATTTAGGCGGCTTAAAAACTCCGTCACAAGAGTTGGTCACTAACTCATTCGAACTCATTGTTTTTTCAACAATTTTATTAGTATTCATTCCTATCTTTGAATAATATTGGAACTTAGTGGTTGATGGATCTACTGATAAATTCACATAATTATCTCTAGCTGTAACACGCATCTCTCGTTGACAATAACAGAAGAATAACGAACGAACTCGGTGGCGTAGCGGGCGAGTGCTCGACTGAGACGCAAGAGGCGCGGGTTCGATTCCTGCTACGGGAGAAATGTTTGTATGTTCGAACCCGCCCCTCTTGCGTCTCATTAGAGCACTCGCCCGTCACTCCACCGAGGTCGTTTGTATAGGTATCATTTGACATTATATGGCTACACCTGTCACTATGCAACAAGTTCGTCAACGCATGATAGTGTAGCCGAAAAAGTTACACGAAAAGCGGTTGCCATAAGTAAGAAGGGAGTAACTGACAATTTGAATCCCATTTTGATACGATTTTTATATTTTTTTAGGTACCTATGGAAAATAAACTTCAGATTAATTCATGAAGATTATTATACTTATGCTAATGAAATTATTTACAACAATAAGTAGGTATCTAGTTATACGATAAGTAGGTATATAGTTACAACTACAGGCGATTTTACGGAAACTTCCTTGAGAGAATTTGTACCTACCCAACTGGGTATCCAGTTTATAATACAAATGAGGTAATAATGGTTGAAATAAATACCTACCTAAGAGGTTATCTTGGTACATAGATATATACATTATATGAGTTCCCTTGCGAGATTTTCTTATTATGAAAACGTGCCTCTAATAACGCACATCAATTGTGTATCATTAATAATAATCGTCTGCGTGCTATATTATTATGACCTATAGGTACCTACATTTAAAATATACATATTACCAACATAATTATACAAATAACTAATGAGGTATTCTCATTACTTTATGTCGCAATGGGTTTTAATTACGAAAATTGATTCGTTATCATTGTAAACAATAAATATACAAAACCAATTTGTTGCATGCGCCACCTAACGTTATTTCTAGGTCATTCATTATTAAATGCATCCGAGTACGTTTTCTATTTGTCTTTTTGTAAAAGAATAACCTAAAACATTACTCACTTTTGTGTAACCAAACGCAAGGTCGACAATCAGTCCCGCGCATAATTCACTAAAGATAAACTCTAGTTACTTACCGTTTTAACTTCGCTGCCCCCAGACTTGGCGTTGGACATTGCTTTTATCATCCTACTGGAGTTATCCAGGAGGCACTTTTGAATACTCATTACTCCTTTTTTTACACTACACAATGCACTTAAAAATTCACATCGTTGGCACTGCAAATAACACGTCACACAACAAACAAGTTAACCCATCGGGGAGACACAACAAATTTACATTTTATCTGGTCGGATTTATACGCGGCTTGTTAGGTTATATCCATTGATTTGACGTAAGAAAGTTTTGGTAGAGACGGGGCGTGTACACGTGCGTCGCCGGCCTTGTGTGGACCTAGACTGCGGTGCCCGGTGGCGGTGGGTGACCGGGCTGAGCTGAGCACAGCTGGTGGCGCCCCCGGTGCCCGCGCCGTGAATGAACTCACAAAGAACCGGGGAACCCGCTCGCCACACCTATAGAGTTCACAAACGTCAAAAAATCTCGCAACAAATCATGGTGGCTCAGCTCAGTCGAGTCTCAGTTCAATTTGCATGCAATCTGTCGGTGAGATCTGTAATTTCCCGTGTTTCGGCTGCGCGCTAATGGCCCAGACGGGCTCGGCCATTTGTCTGAACTTATTGCATTCCGTTTACGAGAACAATGGTTCTCTTTAATCCCCCTGCCTTTTGTTATTATACCACTATACACTTATACCTTAAGCGTATTGAGGAATATTCTTAAAAAGGAAAAGTTTTAATTCCTCAGGGCTATATAAATGACGCTAGGATGTATACCATAGTCACATACTATAAACCGGATATAAACCGTACAAACGGTCGAATAAGATGACCGTTTGCTCTCGGTTCTCGGGTGTTCCAGTAAAACGCGATCTGGAAACAACTGGGCATCCATGTTTTCATCATTCCTCATTATTCAAATATACCACAGATAACTCAATATTTACTGAAAAACAATGTTCTACAAGGTATAAAAGAAGTTTGAGCTGTGCTGTGAAGCGTAATGCAGGTTAACAACCAGTAGTTAAATACTAACCTTCTTTAATTAAAGGTTTGAAAGATAACACTTTTGAATTCGGTCAATGTTTTGTAGGATTGCAGAATGTATTGTTTACGAAAACAGTAAGTTTTTGCTAAATTTTATTTATTTTATTGTGATTATGCAGTTACTTAAATGAAATGACGGGCCCGCTGCAAGTTACAGCTTTCTTAGCTAAAGAAAAAGTACGTAATCAACCTTAAATAAATAAATAAAATAAATATTTGAGGACATATCACACAGTACCATCTAGCCTCAAACTAAGCAAAGCTTGTATTAGGACTCGTTATTTCCATAAATTATGTGCCTACTCAGTTATAGTGTTCATTTATATACTTTAAAATTAAAAAAAAGTTCAATTGCGAGTTGAATTCGCATACGAAGGATTCCGTACCATCGTACATCAAAAATGTTTGTTGTATGGGGCTCCCTTTTTTATTATTTGTTGTTATGGCGGCAATAAACACAGACTCTATGAAAATTTCAAGTCTCTACCTATTACGGTTTATGAGATACAGCCCTCTGAAAGACGGACAGACGGACGGACGGACAGCGGAGACTTAGTAATAGGGTCCCGTTGGCACCCTTCGGATACGTGACACTAAAAAATTATAAGTTAAACAGAGCATCGTATATTGGTAGCCCTCGAGAAAAAAAATCTTGTTAATTTCAAGACTAAGAATTAAGTATTCTACTGCTATCTGGCAATTACTCATTCAGAAACTAGCAAAACGAAAAAGTAATAACACCGAAATGGCGGAAAACTCCAGTTGACAAATACACGCTGAAAATGTTTCATACCGACTTTTGCTCCTAGCCTATGAATTATTGATACAAATTCGTCTTATTCTCCGTGTCAGCGTTTATTTTTCCTTCAACTGGCGCAGGAACTGTGGCGGTAAAGTTTTCTCTACTCATACATTTAATTTGCACACTTACTCAATCATAAATTGAGAACATTGGCTATGTTCATTTATTTTTATTTCATTAAGTTCAAGTTTTTTCATTTTTATTCACATTGTTAGTCTTTATCATCATTTTATTAGTTAGTATTTTTGTCAAAATTGTGATAAGTAACATTTTCACCCTCAGTTATTTCTTGGTAACTCGTACCTGGTAACTCTTACTCTTATTTACATAATTATATCTTGTATCCTAGTATTACATACAAACATACAAACATACTTTTTATCCGGGTGAAACGCAAGCAAAACCGCTGGCAGATGTTAGTAGAGTTTCATTCCTGCGCAAGTGAAACAGAGCGGATTCAACAAGCAGAATAATAAAGATATTATACAGACCTACTTCTTATGTCCGGTTCCAATATTCAACTAACAGACGACGCGACGCGACGGATCGTTCAATACCATAGCGACGTTATTATCTGTCGAAAAGCGCTATATATTTTTGAACGAAATTATCGTTGCTATGCCATGGTTAACTATGGTTAGAGAGCTCTGGTGGCCTAGTTGGTAGTGATCCCGCCTTCCGATCGTTAGGTCGTGGGTACAAATCCGGTCGTGTACAAATGGATTTTTCTATGCGAAAAAATGATGTGTGCTATACCAGTACTATCAAACGGTGAAGGAAAACATCGTGATGAAACCCACGGCTTAGTTAGCACGTATTGACCATGTCTTTCCTGTAGACAAGGCCGACTAAGCTGAGAGGATGGAATAGGTGCTGGGCAAGCCTGCTCCATCTTAATTCGTCCCAGGCACTACAGCGTCCCTTTTGTGAAGGTAAAAGTTACTTCTTGACGCTGTTTATATCATCTACTAGGTATAGATGGTAAAAGGCCTTACATGCTTTGGTTATGATCCGTCGTCATCGGTGAGTATAATATTAGAACCGGGCATAGTTACCTTCGCAGTTGGTAAACTAATTTGCATCATGCAATACAGATAACGTCTAAGGAAGATTAGCATTATCTATTATCTTAAACGCTCTTTATAATGTATAGGTAGGTACCTAACTAGTGGATCTTATCTCAAGTGCCTCTTTGGCGGGTACAATGTAATAGAAACATTGCTTAGTAGACTAAAATCGATGCTACTTCATTTTTAGGGTTCCGTACCCGAACGATGCCCACGGGACCCTATTACGAAGCCTCCGCTGCCCGCCCGTCTGTCAGCGGACTGTCCTAATAATATTATAAACGCGAAAGTTTGCATGTTTGTTACTCTTTCACTATGTAGGTATATTCCAAGTTTCATTCAAATCCGTTTAGCCGTTACGGCGTGATTGAGGCACAAACATACATCGTCACATCCACACATCCTTACATCCTCACAAACTTTCGCATTTATAATATTACTAGCTGCCGCCCGCGGCTTCGCTCGCGTGGTACCCAAATAAAAAATAGCCTATATGTTAATCCAGTACATGTACTATGTATATTCCAAGTTTCATTCAAATCCGTTCAGCCGTTTAGGCGTGATTGAGGCACAAACATCCAAACATCCAAACTCACAAACTTTCACATTTATAATACTAGCTGCCGCCCGCGGCTTCGCTCGCGTGGTATCCGGATAAAAAATAGCCTATATGTTAATCCAGTACATGTACTATGTATATTCCAAGTTTCATTCAAATCCGTTCAGCCGTTTAGGCGTGATTGAGGCACAAACATCCAAACATCCAAACATCCAAACATCCAAACTCACAAACTTTCGCATTTATAATATAAGTAAGATAAGTAAGATTAGGATTCTATCAGCCATCTGGTTCCCATAGTACAAGCTTTGTTTAGTTTGGGTCTAGATGGCGCTGTGTGAAATGTCCACAAATATTTATTTATTTATATCTACTTTGGTGACAATAAGACTTTGCCTATTTAGGCATTTTAGTATGAAATGTAGAGTAAAACTTAATTCTCACACAATTTCCTTATACTAAACTGTCACGGGTCAAATTTCGTAAGTTCATCACATTTACTTTTCAAAGTCAATTGAATCCGATCCGAGATTCTCATGGCTGTCTCTATGGAGACGTGCTCTTATCTCATGGTCATGGCCAATTCATTTTAAACTTGACATAGGAACCTACTGAATGAAATACGTTTTCAAAAGAAGTAGGATTAAGTAATACTCTTTTTATAACTTCATAACAAAATGCATTTATTTCAATAACAAAAGTGCCAATCGAATTTGCACACCATACCATAATACCATAGTATGTACCTACATAATCTAAAATGTTTCTGGAATGGGCCCCGTTTTATTACCTATTTAATTTATATTTAATATTTGTTGTTATAGCGAGCGACAAATGAAACAAGTACACACACTGAAAATTTCAACTTTCTACCTATTACCATACCACAGAATAATTTTATTACTAAGTACGTTTTATGGTTCATGACAGCCCGCTGACAGAAGGGCGGACAGACGGACGGACAGACACGAAAGGTACGAAAACCTCAAAAAACCAGACTGCGTAGAATTTAGATAGCATAGCACAGCTACCATTCAAGTTTTATGACACATGATTATGATGAACTAGTTGCCGCCCGCGGCTTCGCTCGCGTGGTATCCGGATAAAAATTAGTATGTTAATCCAGTACATGTACCTACTATGTATATTCCAACTTTCATTCAAATCCGTTCAGCCGTTTAGGCGTGATTGAGGTACAAACATCCAAACTCACAAATTTTCGCATTTATAATATAAGTAAGAAGTAAGATAAGTAAGATTACTACCATTTTAGTCTTAGTTCATTGAAAATGGCTTCTTAATGCCGCCTATTGTTCCGAGATGCCGCCATATTGATATTTTTTACACTTTCCGTGTCAAAAAGTTTCATTGGTTAAACAGGGCTGAACACTCTTTCGGTATCCAGACGAATCCAACGTCATCTCATTTGTCAAAATCCGTCCAGCCCGTCCACACTTTTCCGCTACAATGACAGCCAAAGGAATGCACAGCAAATACATATACCTACCTACCCCATGAACCTTTTTAACTCGACTACGACGAAGTAAGTTATCTTCCTTCGTCGTAGTCGAGGAGATTCTCTATTCGACAATATATTTTCTTTCTATTTATGTTTCCAAGATGTCGGACGGTCGTCAGCTAATTACCAATTACGAACTATAAAAACAAGGTAAGTGCTAATTGTTTATGAATACGGGTTCTCAATGAAATTAGCAAAATGATGTGGCAATAAACTGGCCATATCTACCAAAGAACCGACAAACGCTGGGGTAAACGAGTTCTTGAGTGGAGACCGCGACTCGGCAAACGTAATGTAGGACGCCCTCCAGCTAGGTGGAGTGACGATCTGCGAAAGGTTGTTGGCAGAGACTGGATGCGTCAAGTCGAAGATAGGGCGCGATGACGCTCATTAGGGGAGGCCTATGTCCAGCAGTGGATTGCTGCAGGCTGATGATGATGATGATGGGTTCTTGACAAACGCCTTGATGACGCGTCAATAATTATTGTAAATGATGAGATTACAAAGCTCATGGACTCAGAAGTAGGTCACACACGTCACGTAACCCACAGAATTATTTGTAGTTCCGGATTAATGCAGCGTAGCAAATGTTTGTTTGTGTTTATTGATTTTATTTTATTGGTTTAAATTACACGTGTAGGTAGGTAGGCAGGCACTAGGTAACAAAAACATGTAGAAATGTTACATCAGAGTCACAAGAAGGCTCTGACGTTAGGCTATTACGTTTTAGCACAGACCATAAACAAGTTTAAGTTTAACAGTATAAACTTGTTTATACTGGGTCTGTGGTTTTAGGTACGCTATTATAACATTTCAAATCGTGGCTAATAGGTGGCAGCACGTTCCCAAATTGTGCAAAAAGACACTTGACCCATTCCAATTACTACCCGTGACTAGCGTTGCTCAACTTAGATGATTGATTAAGAACGTTATAAAAATGTTTCTTGTAGGTTTTTTATTATTTGTTTTTATAGCGGCAATATTATATTTCTTTAATAGAAATACCTACATACTCTGTGAAAATTTCAACTCTCTACCTACATGAGATAACAGCCCTCTGACCTCCTCTGACAGAAGACGGACGGACAGAGGCCCAACATCATCTTCGGCATTATTTTCTAACTTAAATTGGCGACATCTAGCGATACTTTACGGTATCACTACATACATCAGATTCATTTTACTTCTGGTTTACTTTCTTAGTAATTAGTTCAGCCGACAACCGCTAGATGGCGCTGGCCAACACCACATGCCATTGTGTTGTATTTCGATGTTTTGGTTATTTTAATGAATGTTATCGTTTAGTTCGACGCGATTCGTATCAGTCTCGTCTCGACGGTATCAGTTGCAGCCACTGTTTGGTAAGATTATAAATTATTGTTTGTTTTATCCGAAGTTTTGATTTTTGTTCGAGTAGAATTTATGATGAGAAAAAAGCTGAGGCATTGATGAAATTGTATTAGGAATAGGATAAGGTATCTTGTAAGAAGAATGTAGCTGTCTTAATTTGTTTTGTATTGTTATTGAAGTTTTATTTACTGTTTTACTGGAATTGTCCTGTTTAAGTACCTATTTGGAGTTATATAACCAAACTAAACTTATCTATTGAACAATTTGATTGTCTAAGCAAGGTTTTTTTATAAAGTTCGAGAATATTAATATAAGAAGTCTTTTATATCCAACTACCATAGGTATAATCTTGATTGAATTCCTAGATAAAAGCAGTCAAAATCAGACTTATGTCATCATCATCTCTGGGCACCCCTGAGCACCCATAGGTCATTACCATTAGTTATAATGATTATACCTACGAGATTACTTAATTAGGTATTTACTTAAAGCACTTAAGTACCTACCTACCTCATTTTGCGGTAGGCAGTTTGGAATTTCTGTTCAAATAATAATTAATCTAAGTTATATTAAAAAAAAGTAGAGCGCATTGCGACTGTACAGAACTCTAAGCCATTGAGTCCCTTTTTATTGTTATAAACTTATATTTTTTACTCGTATTGATTTCAACGTAAAATCAATGAACTTTAGTTGTTATTTCGTTACGGTTTATAATTAATTCGTAATTTATAATTAGTTTAGCTAATTAACTAATAAATTGCGATTCATTTGACCTTATCTTGATTATAACAATAACGGTCGGTATACGGTTAGGTACCTCGAGATATGTTTAATTACTTTTGCTGTTTTACCCTAAGGACAGTCTCAACCCGGGAATCGAAGGGGTGTGGCGCATTCGGATACATTGGTTTAGGGTGCACTGAGACATGACACACTATTTTTTTATGACAATAGGGACATCAGTAAAAGACATTTTTAGGAGATGTCTAATGCCTTGTTCCAATATTCTACTATGAACGACGGATCGGTCAACGTTGCCACTTACCAACGCAACGTTGTTATCTGCCGAAAAGTGCCATATTTTTTTTGACAGAAAAATAACGATGGAATTAGTATCGTAGCCAGGATCTTTCTTCGCAGTCACATCACAGTAAACAACATTACTGTGATATGAACTATCTGTAGTCCGTTAGTGGTATATTGGAACTGGTCATAAGCTATGGTTCGCACTCTGGTACCAAATAAGCTAGATACGCCTGCATCTTTATTCACATTGACCGTGCATTTAAATGGTTTCAGCTCAAAATGGGCCCAATTAAGCCAAACCCCGCTAAAGTCCTGCTGAGAACCGAAATAGAGAAGAGAATCGCAGCACTCTCTAAGGAAGAGAAGCAGCGGCAGTCTAAGGTCGTCTATGAAAAAGTAAGAAGACTTCTTCTATCTTTGACTTCTTTTACCTTTTCTTTTTATTGTAAGTATTTGTTTGTTGATGGTACCATGGTATTATGCAATATGAATATATTCAAAACAGCTTCGAAAAATCACATGGCGCACCCTTAGGATCTACTGGCATCCATACCACCAGTTCACTTTATAAGGTACTAGCTGTTGCCCGCGACTTCGTACGCGTGTAGTACATTATTTTGTTCTATACCTAATCAAAAGTTTTCGTAGCGCACGCTATAAATGATTTTGGGTTTTCTACCTTGGGTTACAATATTGCAATTTTCATACGGATCCCCAATTTTTTTGAAAATATGTTATAGCTGGTCTGTAATGTAGCTTTCTAACTGATAATGTAGCTTTCTATTGGTGAAAGAATTTTTGAAATCGGTCTTGTAGTAAGTTTCGGAGCCTATTCGTTACAAACAAACAAAAAAAAATATTTCCTCTTTATAATATTAGTATGAAATAAAATTTCTGCCCATTTCCAGGTGATAAACCATCCGTGGTACAAATCTGCGAAGCGCATATCCCTCTACATGAGCACCGACGACGAGGTGAACACGGCGCCTATCATAGAGCACATCAAGGCTCGAGGGGCTGCTGCCTTCGTGCCGCAGTACGCTGGAGGAGTAATGAAGATGCTGAAGCTGGAGCGTGGAGACGAGAAGACCATGCCGGTCACCAAGCACGGCATCGCGCAGCATTCCAAGGACCAGCAGAGGGAGGATGCTTTGGAGACAGGTACACCCAGGCCAAGATAATCCTACTATATTATAAAGGTGAAAGTTTGTGAGTTTGGATGTTTGTGCCTCAATCACGCCTAAACGGCAGAACGGATTTGAAGGCTCATGAAAATATGGATGGACTATGTGAAAGAAGTGAGTACTGAGATGACGATCCTATCACTATAGGAGAAGATGGAAGAAGGAAACATGTTGTGCCGATCCCACCTAGTGGGACAAGGACTGGAAAATGATGATGATCTTTGCTGTGTGTGAAGGTCTTTACTCATAAATGAGGTAACGGCTACAGATGCACGTTTTAATTTCAGGTGGTCTGGACTTGGTCTTGGCGCCAGGAGTGGCGTTCTCGAAGGCAGGCGCAAGGCTCGGCCACGGGGGCGGTTACTACGACAGATTCATCGCAAAACTTCGAGCAAACCCTGAAACGGCTCCTAAAGTAAGCACTAAATTACTAGTAGTTCGCCTCGAACTGTGATTATCCAGTCTAACCTGAACTATGAAGACATTGAAACTCTAACAAAAGGGAGCTCAGGCTACAACGGTTTTTAAAATTTTATGAAGTAGATGCCTACTTAGTAGGTAATTAGAACAGGAGCTCGCGAGGTATACTTGAAAAATATAGGTCAATAATTTTGGTATGATTTGAGTACAAGAAAATGTGACTAGTGTTAAATCTATGAATATGTGATTATAATTTTGTTATTATTAGGAAATCCTGCACTTTTGTGCTTGTAGATTAATGTCGAAAATACATTAGGTAGGTATCTACTTTAAAAAAGGGGTTTTTCTGCTCGAAAATTTTATATGCGCTGCCAGCACTCTAAAACGCCGAAGGAAAACATCGTGAAGAAACTGGCATGTTAGAGTGTACAAAAGGAGCCTTTGAGGCGCACTTTAAATCCTTTCACCACGCTCTGGTTCGGTAGAACTAGTGACATGACTAGACATACCTATACGTTTGATTGAAGTAGGTAGGTGCCCTTGAACCAAATCATTATGAAAGAAACTTACTTTTTCAGGTGGTGGCTATTGCATTTACCGTTCAGGTACAAGACGATGTGCCTATGGATGAACAAGACCAGACAGTAGATGAAGTGATTTCTGGATAATAATTTTCATGTACTACGAACCTATCTCAAAAACCAAATATTACTTGTAATACTTGGCCTATACTTTCAAATAAAAAGTTAATTTATAAAGACACTTTATACGAATTCATAAATGTATAAAGTAAGATTTATTTATGATAATTAATTTGCATTTTTGTAGAAAGTAAAATAACTTCATAACTAATTTTATTTAAATTAATATTAAATTGCAATGAGATAATAATTCTTGGTATGTAATAAGCACTGTGAAAATGGAAGATGAAAAAATATATAACGTCTATTTAAAATAAACCCTTTGTACCTACCTATATATTTTTTACGACATCCTATAAAGTCAAAATCACAATTCTCTTGAAACTTTTTTATATTCTGTGGTGTGCTGAAAAACATTTATTTACCACTAAATGTTTTTCTATGATTGAAGTATTCGACTATCAAGGTTTCAAACTCTTATTAAAAGTAAAAATAAAATGATCTTAAATCCTTTTCAAAAGGTTTCAGAAAATTGACACTACTGGTTAATATAGTTCGTAAATAGTTTATTATAATATAGTAAAGGCACTTGGTGCTTATACAATGGCTACAAGGAATAAGTAAAGATATTATATCCTTAGAAATATAGGTAGCTCACTCATACAACTAATAAATCACAATACATTGATCACAATTTTCGATATATTCTTATTATATTAAACAACCTAGACAAATCCTAGAAATCAGAGATTTAAGAATATTAGGAAGAATGTTTTGCTTATATTCGCATTCGAAAAATATTCATATTATAAAAGGAAAATCATAATAAACATCGAAAATATAAAAGTATCAAGAGTTATAGTTAAAGTATAAAAGTAATATTAAATTAAATAAAAGTAAGAAAATCTCGAATAAAAACTACTTTAACTACAATTGAATTTAAATTAAATATCTGGAAACAATTAAGATCTAAGAGAAAAAAGATATTGCTTCTAGTATTACGTTAAAAAAATATTTAAAAGCTAAATAGCTGTATTTTATCTTTTTTTTACAATATTCGTATGATGGCATTCCACTATCAAATAAAACTTAAAACGACATTAATTAAAAATTATTACAAAAACCTGGACATGCGTTGTTTTATTCTCTTATATTAAAAATGTTATTTATTATTATTGTATTCGGTATTATTCAATAATTACTGTGTGATAAGATGATAGTGAGTATCAGCAAATCACGTAATGAAGCAACTTTCGAATCAAATACCAGTTTCAGGTAAATTCAATGAAGTAGGTTATTACAAAAATTACAATAATTATACTAACACACGGATTACAAATTATCAAACTCATTGAGACGCACAGCGACAGACGAACTTATCCTCAAAAGCATTTTTGCTAATTTATACTAATAATTCGATAGTGGAATCCCAATTGTCAAAGATTTTTGAGAACTCTTAATATTACCGTTCATTTGCCATCTGTACAAGATGATTTATACAGCGTCAGTAACTTTTGCCTACATTAGTACACTGGGACAATTAAAAATGTTTGACAAGTATCAAAATAAATTCTTGCTAATTCTAAAATAAATTCGTCAAATTTTGATTAAATATTATATATGGAGACTAGCTTATTATAATAAAAAAACAATAATAGTAAAAAAATATGATAAACAATAACTGATCAAGAAAAATATTCCCTGAGCTTAATTAGATATTGAACAGCATAACACCGAATTGAAGATAGTGACATTCCAAAGACCTTTTACCAAAGGACTTGAAGTCAGTGTCAATAAGAGAGTTGCCCTTTATAAGCCAACCCCCCTCAAAACCGTCTTATGATCAAATGATTTAAAAACAGTGCCAGTAAGAAAAAGTTGATTAACCTTTGAACTGCTCTAATAGCCCAGAGCGCTTACGTCTTTAAATATTCCAGTAAATCCAGCTGGCAGTTCAACGTATAGCCGCCCGAAGAATCTGTCCTCTTGACATGGGTTCAGTTAAGAAATAGTTCCCTATTCATAAATCTACCACCCTTTTAAACTGCTCATAAAACCCAGAGTCTATATTTTTCATGATAGCACTAAATCCAGCTCGTAGTTCAACGTATACCCGCCCCGAAGTCTCTCTGACTTGAGTTCAGTGTCAATAAGAAAAAAATGTTCATAAATCTACCTATTACGAGTAAACCCCACCTTTTTCAACCGTATTTTCGATATTGCAGTAAACCCAAATGTTTGTTCAACGTATAGCAGCTCCGAAGACTCTTTGTCCTCTAGACATGAGTAGTTCCACGGCTCCGACGGCAGCGAGGAGGAGCAGCAGAGCGATGACGGCTAAGACTATCCGGCAGCGACGTCGCCGGCGCTCGCCGCGGGCCAGGCGACGGGAGAGAGCTTCTGTGCGAGCACCATCAAGGGTGAACAGAGCGCTGGCGGCCTGGAATAGAGAAATTGCTTATTTTCACTGAACCGGGTACTAGCTGGGTAATTGTGACATGGGAAGTTACATATTTATAACTAAGCATATCTGTTCCAGCAGTCAATTTGAAGTTTATTTTTTTTCTAAGGACAGACTAACGTCCGAATACTCAAACGCATCTCAGAGTTGAGCACGTCTCAAGTGACAAGTTTTTGACAGAGATTTTCATCAAAAACTGTCAAAAAACCGTGACTTGAGACGTGCGTAATACAGTCAAGAAACAACTCAAACCTATAATTCTATAGCGCAAGTTTATTTTTTTCACAATATAAAAAGTAAGTAGGTACGTATGAGCTAGTGACCAACTCTTGTGACGGAGTTTTTAGGCCACCTAAATTCCTCCGTCATGGCCTAACGACTTAAAAGCCGGGACCGACAATTTAACGTGCCCTCCGAAGCACGGGAGCGCTCAGCTCGTAATGCCACTTGCGGTCACCCATCCCGATTCTGACCGCGCAGAACATTGCTTGACTTTACAATCAATCAAGAATGTCAAAGCAAACTACGCCACGAGCGCTTCATAATGACAGATTTAACTAAGAACAAAATGTGAAAAATCCAGAAGGGCTGTCGATAAAAATGAAGGCAAAAAGTCATAATAATTTTGATAGACCATAATAATTACGATAAAATACAATGACAAGTCAAAAAGGTAGACTATTGCGCGAGTAGTTCACCAGCCAGCTCCTCGTCAACGAAAATGACTTTTTCAAATAAAAATCAAAGCTGACGCGTCTTCAAAGCTAAGGTCGAGTCAGGATCGAAGCCGGTCAAGGTTTTCATATTATTTTACTATTTCGTAAAATAATGGTAAAATGGTCCTTGCGCGTTCACAAAACGTAATCAAACTACATTCTTGGAGCAACTCGTTATTAGGGTTGTCAAATATGCATGCATTTTATAACGATTTTTTTTATACTGATTAATTTTATTACGGGTAGATATAGTTCGTATGAGCTAGTGGCCAACTCTTGTGACGGAGTTTTTAGGCCGCCTAAAGGCCTCCGTCATGGTTTAACGACTTAAAAGCCAGGACCGACAATTCAACGTGCCCTCCGAAGCACGGAAGCGCTCAGCTCGTAATTGTAACCGCGCACAACAAGAACGTCTAAGTAAGCTACGCCACGAGCGCTTCAGTTCAAGAAATAGTTATTACCTACCTATCAGTAAAAATCATCTGAAAATATGGTGGGGTTCCCTAGAGGATCTAGATCAAAACATAGATTAATAGTACAAGATTTTTTTATCGTATTTTTTTATCTAATCGTGTTTTTACTTTGAGGGACTAAAAAAATTTCATTATTAACAAAATAATTTGATTGATTATGGTGAAAAAATCCGATATGGCACACTCTTAAGAATGTGTCCTGGGTGTTGTGGTACCATATTACTCATAGTTTCTGATATCTATGATACGGAATCATAGTTACTAGTTACTACTACTACTTATCGTGTCACTAGTTTTTTCGAACCAGTGTGGTGAAAGGACTTTAAGTGCGCATCAAAGGCCTTTGTGCACTTAAGTGCAATTGACACTTTTTTTAAGTTCTCTGACATGTGGGGTGACACTTACTGACATGTGACATGTATGTAACTTTTTAATGTATTTTTTATGTATCATGTCTGTGGCAACCCTACCAAAAATTAAAAGTAAACCACATGTTTATTTTCACACAATTATAATTACAACAAAGGTCGCAAACATTAAAGGGCGCCTTCCAAGTGTTCATAACTTTAATAGATGTTGAATTTATGAAATAAATAACTTTAATTAAAAGAATGTAATGAGTGTATCATTAACAACGATTGACACCATTTAAAGCAGGTAACACACGGTCAATTTATTTTGTGAATATTTAGTATTTTAGATACTGCATTATATACACACATACACAAACAAATTAGCACGCCCGCATCCCTAATGGGGTGAGCAGAGCCACAAATAAACATAGGAAAACTTGTAGCCATTCCTGATTCAAAGTCCCAAGATGGACATGGTGAACCATTGTGACAGGTGATCAGCCCATCGCCCATGTAGATGGTCCATCATGTTGGCTTCATCGCTTAGTGAGAGAAGCAGCTGAACGCATACCGTTTTTTTCTTCTATAAAAACCTCACCAAAATACGGCAACATCACATAAAACAGATAGCTTTGCAATCGCCTTGTTAAGACAGGTAATGAGTGGTAAATTCCAATCATTACTCGATTTCGTAAGAATTTTAAATAATTTAATTTATGTACCTACTCGGGTAATATGAGAATGTCATTTTGGTATGC
This sequence comes from Scotopteryx bipunctaria, assembly GCA_949320045.1. Lineage (NCBI taxonomy): Eukaryota > Metazoa > Arthropoda > Insecta > Lepidoptera > Geometridae > Scotopteryx > Scotopteryx bipunctaria. The sequence continues at coordinate 2,155,656 of OX439458.1, read as the reverse complement.
TAGCGTGTAATTTATCCTACTAATATATAAATGAGTACGAAAGTTTGTGAGCACTTGCGGATAATGTGTATTTGTACGGGGGGGCCAAAAATTCGGTCTACCACCCTAATTTTGAAGTTTATTTCATCATCATCATCGTCTTCCTGCCTTTATCCCACTATATGTGGGGTCGGCACAGCATGATCCTTAGATCATGGTGTAAGAGTTTTGGCTAAGGTATTTTATGACCGGCCGCCCCTGGCTGACGTCAACCCTCCTTGGGAATACTTACTTATTGTATCTCATTATGTTGGAGGATACAATAAGTAGGTATCTAATAATATATTTGCACATCATAAAACAACAAGTTTGGTTTTGTCTAGCAATAAGATTCTAACAGTTACTAATGTTCTCTTTCTCGTTTATTGTAGTAACACATACGCTATGCCGACCGTACATAAGTGGGATAAGGGCACGGATATGATGACGATGATGATGATGTACCTACCTCAATCACTGAAGCGCTCGTGGCGTAGCCGTTAGACGTTCTTGATTGATCGTTAAAGTTAAGCAACGTTGTGCGCGGTCACCATTTGGATGGATGACCGCAAGTGGCATTACGAGCTGAGCGCTTCCGTGCTTCGGAGGGCACGTTAAGTTGTCGGTCCCGGCTTTTAAGTCGTTAAGCCTAGACGGAGGCCTTTAGGCGGCCTAAAAACTCCGTCGCAAGAGTTGGCCACTAGCTCATACGAACTTACTTATTACGGGGTAGAAAAAACATAGTATGTACACCTGGAATAACACATAGGATACATTATACCTGAGTATAAAGCTAGCGAAGTCGCAGGCTGAAACTAGTTTCAAGATAATTTTGCACCAAACTGTCTTACCTAGCGGCGATGGGTTGGAAACCTGTTAGGAGTGCTAGCTACATTATTTACAAACATATGCCTAACCACGAGCGTTGGTGGTCTAGTTGGTAGTGACCCCGCCTTCCGGTCGAGGGTTCAAACCCGGTCGTGTACTAATGGATTTTTCTATGCAAAAAAATCATGTGCGCAATACCAGTACTCTCAAACGGCGAAGGAAAACATCGTGAGGAAACCCGCGGCTCAGTCAGCTCCGCACGTATTGACCATGTCTTTCCTGTGGACAAGGCTGACTAAGCTGAGAGGATGGAATAGGTGCTGGGCAAGCCTACTCCATCTTAATTCGTCCCGGGCACTACAGCGTCCCGTTAGTGAAGGTAAAAGTTGCCTCCTGACGCTGTATAAATCATCTATTATAGATGGTAAAAGGCCTTAGTTTATGCCTAACTAAATGCGAGACATGGACGGCTGACCCTCCTCCCGGTTCCAACATTCTACTAACAAGGGATCGTTCGTTAGTTTCGTAACGTTGTTTTTCTGTCAAAAAATATATGGCGCTTTTCAACAGATAACGTTGCTATGGTAATGAACAATCCGTCGTCCATTAGTAGAATATTAGAACCGGGCATTTAACTGAGAAAACATGGACTGTGCTTTTAAAGATTGTACCTACGCAAACAATAATAAAACAAAATTGGTCATTGTGTAAGTAAGTAAGTAGGTACTTCAAAAGTAATTGGTTTCAGCATGGGACTATACATCAACGGACAACTAGACATCTCATTAAAGCTGCTAGTCCACTAAAGCGGTGACGATTAATTCATCAAAAAAAATACTATTGTTTTGTCGTGCGTAGAAAAAGTTCTACTCTCGTTCTTCTCTAAGGCTACACGCTACGAGAGACATTTCTGTGCAAAATAACATACCTCTAGTATCAACTTCCTTCATCAGTCAGATTAAAACTATGCCGCAATCGCGCTATTATATATTAGATCTTACGTTCTGTTAGCTTACTTTTTAAATAATCACATTTAATAGCATTTAAATGCAAAACTATTTGAATGGTGCAGGCAAAGAAGTAGTTTGAAGAAAGTCTAGGCAGTAAGGGAACAACATACCATCGCCTTCCCAAAAGAAATGCAATAAAGATAGAACAAGCATTTAAAATGTCAATGTCAAAAAAGATACAAGATACCTCAGAACAATAAATGTTCTGAGCAAGATACATAGTTTTGACAGAGAGGAAAAACAATAAAATTGAGCGAGAGAAAAATATATGGCAGTTGTGTGTTTTTTTAGAGTACAAAAATAAATGTGAAAATGTAATAAGCTAACCATCTAGAAGTTAAGAGAAATACTATATTTAATTGAGTAAGGTTATCAACTGGGTTTTATATTGGACCGCCTGAAGAAACACCCTTACAGTTCGCACGTTTTGTTTTTATTTTGGACGATGCCAAAAACTGTAGACAACGTATAAGCCTAATAAGGAAATTGCTCGATACGAACTGCTATTAGTAAAGTTGTGATGCTTTGGCTGACATAAGCTTTAAAAGATATGTGGGACGCAAATTGCTACTGGTCAAAATATTAATGAGGATCAGAGCTTCTAACTACACAATTATTTCTGCCAATCACAGAGAACCAACGATGACAAAAGATAAAGTATTTGTAAGCCGGCACGTATAATTTTATATCCACGGGTACCTCTGATTTCTAGTTATTCAAATATCTTAAAATCTTCAAATGTATACTTGCCGGTTCTTATTTGGCTCAACGGATCAGTATTACCAAACAGCGTGGTAATGCGGCCAGTGTCTTGTGCACACTTCCACCGTCTGAGGATCAGGATAGGGCGAGCTATCTATAGACTGTATTCAACGGTCTTTAGATAGCCCGGCTGTTTTCTTTGAATTTTTTAAATTATATGTGTTCTAGCAGCCGCCCGCGGCTTCGCTCGCGTGGTACCTACCCGGATAAAAAATAGCCTTTGTTAATCCAGCACATGTACCTACTATGTATATTCCAGTGCAAATCCGTTCAGCCGTTTAGGTGTGATCGAGGCACAAACATCCTACTTCCTACTTATATTATACACATAAATGTGAAAGTTTGTGAGGATGTTTGTATGTTTGTGCCTCGATCACGCCTAAACGGCGGAACGGATTTGAATAAAACTTGGAATATACATAGTACATATGCTGGAATAACATATGGGCTATTTTTCATCCGGGTACTATGCGAGCGAAGCCGCGGGCGGCAGCTAGTATCTACGTAAACAAAAATTCCTACCCATGTTTGTTATCTCATCACCTTAGAGTTGATTAGTCAATCCGAGCTTTCTCTGGTGGCATACGTCAAACGGTCAATTTAAGCACCGTACAAGTTTCTTTGTCCCATAAGACGTAATGACTAATGACGTAACAGAGATGTACTAAAATGTCAGGTCTAACCTAAGTAAGTTTTCTAACCCTCGAATACTCAAACGCGACTCAAGAGTTGAGCACGTATCAACTCACGGTATTTTGACAGTTTCTGATAAAAATCTGTCAAAAAAAAAATAGTCATTTGAGACGTGCTCAACTTTGAGATGTGCTCAACTTTGAGATGCATTTGAGTATGCTGGGTAAGTAAGTTTAATCTAATGTAAGTTTTTAACCATAGTTGATTTGCTGTTCTGAGTTCTTAACCCGTCGAATTTTCGGGACACTTAGATAATCTTTTAAGCGTAGTATTGACGAAACTAAGTGTTCAATAATAAGCCCCTATAGTTTGAAATAAATGAATTGAAAAATTGTAGTGAACACTCGCGTGAAATAATCAAGGGATTAACCGTAAGTTTGACTTTAAACCTGTTGGTACACTGGTCGTCTATTAAGCATTAAAATTATAACAAAGGCCTTCTATAGTAGATGATTTATACGGCGTCAGGAGGCAACTTTTACCTTCATTAACGGGACGTAGTAGAGCGCGGTACAAATTAAAATAGAGTAGGCTTGCCCAGCACCTATTCCATCCTCTCAGCTTAGTCGGCCTTGTCCACAGGAAAGACATGGTCAATACGTGCGAAGCTAACTAAGCCGCGGGTTTCCTCACTTTGTTTTCCTTCATCGTTAGAGAGTACTGGTATAGCGCACATAAATTTTTCGCGCAGAAAAATCAATTGGTACACGACCGGATTTGAGCCCACAACCTTAGGATCGAAAAGCGGGGTCACTATACTAACTTGACCACAACTATCCCTCGACTTTTATGAGATGCTCGGAAAGAGAAGCAGCTGAACGCATTTAAGATTTTTGCTTACTCCCAGTCCAGCAGAGAAATAATTCAAAATATGTGAAGAGCAAACCTCACTTTGCTGTCGTGTTCTTCCGACAGCATCATTAATTACGTGTTGCGCAAGCGCACGCGGCTCCGTGTCAAGAGCGGTTCGTGGCGAAACCACGCTTTGCAAAAACCAGTACCTACGGACGATAGGTATTCACGAGATATTACTATGATGCTGCCGACTTGAGCATTTTCAAGTCTTCGGTGATCCTAGATTTATTTAACTTCAGTTGCTTGCTGTACTTACAGTGCAAGCCAACGCGTACAGCAAGCCATTTAGATGTAGATAGATACCCAGAAATAGGTAAATAATAAATCCTACTAATAATTATAAGGAAAGTTTGTATGGATGTTTGTTACTCTTTGACGCCTAAACCACTGAACGGATTTGAATGAAACTGGGAATATACATACATGTGCTGGATTAACATATAGGCTATTTTTTATCCAGGTACCACGCGAGCGAAGCCGCGGATGGCAGCTAGTAAATAATAAATAAATACCTATTTGTAGACATTTCACACAGCGCCATCTGGCCCCGTACTATGGGAACTAGATGGCTGATAGAATACTTTTTTTTACCTAAAATACATAATACCTACTACAACACCCAGACCTGGAAAAAATATTTGCAGAACATACAAACATTTCTCCCGTAGCAGGGATCGAACCCGCGCCTCAGCCAAGCACTCGCCTGCCATGCCACAGAGGTCGTCAACGTATGTTTTAAAATGTCTGTTCCACATTATGAATCCTGGTATGACGTCAGAGATATGGACTTCTAGCTTCCAACCGCGTCTGATCTTGCGTGATATCTGGATTAAAAATAGTCCACATGTTATACATCACCTTACGAAATTTGAAGCATAGAACATAGCGCAGCGTGAAACAACCTATTGAAATGAATCCTACATCTTTTGTTGGTCAAATGAGCACTTTCAATTGTCATGCGTTCCAGTTAACCCCTTTTATATAGGAAAACTGTATAAACCCTCACATAACAAACGCAACGGGTGGTCACAGTGGCCATTCCTGTTCGTTCTAATAGGTTAATACCAACGTAGGCTGCTCCTAAAAGGCCTGAGTTGTAACCTGAATTGGAAATTATGTTCGCTGATGATGTAACGTAACTCTACTTAGTTCCGCAACCAGGATTACACCAAATAAAGTCATATCACTACCTGTCTGACCAGAAATGGTCTTCAAACCATTTAGTAAACACATTTTTCAGTGGGCGTAAACAAACTTTCAAATATTTGCCAAATTTTTGATATGTGGAGGTTGATCTGTTGAGGGCTTTGAGTAGACTGGCAAATGTTTTTGTTGATTGACAGTTGAGTTTAGAGTACTTAGAGTGGCCAAACTATCCTCTTAGCCTCTACTGAGCGATTGTGTATAATTGATGCATGCAGTTACTATCAGTGGGATGTCAAATACGACAGGTTTTCTTTAAAACAAGTTTCACATTAAAGGGTATCAAACATAATCTGATTGCAACGGAGTTACTTAGGTGCTCAGCCCCCTAACTCTTTCTGGCTCCTAGGCAGATACTATAAATATATCGCAAACTTCACGTTAACATCGCTTATACATAATCCCTGTTATGTATAAAACAACCAATCTTTTTTTGTTGACATAATAAGGTCAAATCTGTATGAAACATTTGCAATCAATAATTTCATTCCGGACCCATGGCACCCTTTTATGTTAAATGTAGTGACGACCACATAAAGTGGAAAAAATGCAGAGAAATTATGAATTAACTACTAGATTTCGCCCGCCACTTAGCTCTCGTGGTATCCGGACAAAAAGTAGCCTATATATTATTCCCGCACACATACTATAACTTCAAGTTTATTCAAATCCGTTCGTTCAGCCGTTACAGCGTAATTGAGACCCAAATATACTGTAATAGAACAGTATCTAGATTATGCTAAACGCATAAACATTACACAAGCCTGCAGTCTAATACACTTTCTTCCGCGTAACTGATAATTGATAGAAAAACTCGCGAACACGGATGCACTCAGACGTAGACCTGTTCTATGGGAATGCTGCGTGATCCACTGACATGGCGTCTATGCAACTACACCAAGATTACTAACTTAGTTGTAATGCAAAGTTATGTTGTGAGGAGAGTTACGAATATGACATACATACATAATTATCACGCCCGTATCCCTAATGGGATGGGCAGAGCTACAAGTAAACATAAGAAAACGTGCAGCCACTTCTGATTTAAAGTTCCAATATGGATATGGTGAACCATGGTGACAGGTGATCAGCCCATCGCCCTTATAGATGGTCCATCATTTTGGAGAAGTCTATCCCTTACCCCCGAATACTCAAACGCATCTCAAAGTTGAGCATGTCTCAAATGACGATTTTTTGACAGATTTTCATCAGAAACTGTCAAAAAACCGTGAGTTGAGACGTGCTCAACTTTGAGTCGCGTTTAAGTATTTGGGGGTTAGTCGACTTTTACGACATGTACGAATAGAATGTGGATATATTTAAAGGTACTGTAGCTGTGATTATTTGGAATTTGAAGAATTATGTTGTTCAAAGGACTATGCTACAATGTACTTACTATGCTCCTACAATCAAGCCTTCAAAGTCAAACTAGCCTGACAGATCAGGTAGGTACTGTAATAAATAGCCGTTATTAGAATAATGTCGAAACCTCCGAGTATAGTAAATTGCACACAATCGAGCGAGCGGATGCGTATGACAAAATAACGAAGGTCTTAGAACGTGATTGCTCTACAATAGGATAAAATTAAATATTAATATTGCTGCTTAATAATTATGACTTTTAAAACTAAAAAGACATGAGTTGAGGATATAAGCGTCCGTCGGCCTGGAACTGGAGAATAGCAAACTGAAGGAGGTCCGTACCCAGCAGAGGATGAAGTCTGTTTATGAATGATGATGATGATGAAAAGTAACAAAAAATCAATTTCGTCATCCGGAGTGGCCAATAAGACGTGATTTCGTTGTTACATAGAAATGCCAAATATCTGTTAGGTGCTATAGAGGGCTTCAAGGCATTTTTAAAATCTATGGTAGAAGTATTTTTTAAGATTATTAAATTGCAGTACTAGGTAAAGTACCACGGAATCTATCAATAATCCTTGTGGAAAAATCCACCAAAACCATTTCAATACCTCGTCTAGGACCTACCGATTTTCATGTTGTAATTCCAATGATTAGCTTTATTAGACATTGGAATACCTTCCGAAGGTCCGAGCAATCATAAAAAGATTTGAAACCAGCTACTGCCCGCGGTTCCACTCGCTTGGCACCCGAATAAAAAGTAGCCTGTACGAGTATGATCTTCCAGCACACGTCATTTCAATTTCATTCAAATCTGTTCTTATTCTCTATGACCAAACGAAACTTGACAGTTCGTAACTTGTTTGTAACGCGCCGTTCGTGTTTTGGCAATAATGGCACTGTAATATGGAATACGATAACACGGTGATTCCGCAAACGTGCCTGAGTTTGCCGGCGTTACGTTTTGTTTAATCATAATGAATAAGGCCCCAGCTGTTACGGCATAATTGAGGTACAAAAATCCTCAACAAACACAACAACTTCAACAAACTTTCGAATTGATATTATAGGATTCGGAATACCTTACGAAGGTCTGAGCAATCATAAAATCATTTAAAACTATTAAACTATTGATGAAATCCATCGTGTTCGATCATTATGAACAAATTATCAATGATATATTGTCGCTGCGTGGTCGCTACCGACAAGCACAATCGTCTTGAGATATCTGTTTGAATAAAGACACGTATTGGCCTAGTGGGAGGTAGGTACCTACATCTACTTTCGATCCAGTGTCAAATAGATTTGAGATTTCGAAAAAAAAATGTCCGCTTAAACAATGCTCAAAATGCTGAAGGAAAACATCGTGAGGAAACCCGCGGCTTAGTCAGCTCCGCACGTATTAACCATGTCTTTCCTGTGGACAAGGCCGACTAAGCTGAGAGGATGGAATAGGTGCTGGGCAAGCCTACTCCATCTTAATTCGTCCCGGGCACTGCAGCGTCCCGTCTGTGAAGGTAAAGTTGCCTCCTGACACTGTATAAACCATCTACTATAGATGGTAAAAGGCCTTAGCAATATGATGAAACTATTTAAAATGCGCCTTAAAGGATACCTTGCGTGCACTTTCGACATACCGGTGTCCTCACGATGTTTTTCTTCGTCGATTCAAAACTTCCTTCTGAAAACGCGTCGAATAACAATAATTTGTTGGAGTACCTTTCCCCGCCAAAGTGATTTATTCTCGGCTCCAATATTCTACTAACGACGGACAATTTAATTACCATAGCAACGTTGTTTTTCTGACAAAAAAACGTGTCGCGACTAATAACAGAAGACTGAAACCGATTAGTAGACCGGCATTAGTGGGCAGAGCTCTTAAAATAAAATAAAAATAGTTGAAACGGCTCATATTAAAATTTCGCTGCGTCTGAGTATAATTGGGTAGATTAAATAATGACGTAATAGCAGAGCACATAATTACCGACAATCCTGACTTCTAAGAAACGTTGTAGACGAGCTTTTAATGCAGAAGCAGATTGCGTACTTATATAATAAACTTTTCTCTTAATAAAGAAATAATATTTAAAAAAACCTTGAATGACATAGCTCTATCCCTATTCTTCACCTAGAGTGAAAACGAGTGATTTTAAACAAAACGAACTTTGGAAACAAAATCGTACTTTTTAGCATGATTGTATTGTACCAGTCGTTCGCCAACTCGTCCCATGATTTATAATGTTTTTATGTCACTGGTTTTTGACAAATTATCTCCTAATATTATAGAATGTAATTTCCTAAAAGAGTGAAAAAGCATGGTTCCTTGCCTGTATCTTTCATTCTGGGATCATCGTTGCATATTTTGTAGTTGATCCACTTTATTTTCACAAGAAGTGAGGGATGACCCCTGATAAAAGACAGTAGAAGAAGAACACGTTTTACCGAATATAATGTGGTACATTCGTGAACAAGTTTTTAGCGACTTTAAAAAAAGGATGAGGTTGTAATGTACGTTCACCGATATCTCCGCCAATAATTAACCGATTTTGATGATTCTGTCACTGATGTATAGAGAATAGGCCCTAAAATTTGATATCTGAGGAATTTTTATACTTCTCAAGTTATATTTAAAAATCGTGAATTATTTTTTTTAAATGGCAATTCAGTTTCTTATGCTAATGACATAAAGTGGACACAAGTTGTAGATAGTAGTACCTACGTATTTACAAAAAAAAAGTATATCAGTATTCTATCAGCCATCTGGTGCCCATAGTACAAGCTTTGCGTAGTTTGGGGCTAGATGGCGCTGTGTGAAATGTCCACAAATATTTATTATTTTATTTAACGAAGTTTGAATCGGAGGTGGCTGCAAGTTTTCTTATGACTACTTGTGGCTCTGCCCATCCCATTAGGGATACGAGCGTGATAATATACGTACATTTATTGAAGTCGGTTTTGTTTTTAAAATGTATTATTTGACATATTTCGAGTGTAGTAGATGTGTACTTATGAGGTCAGGGCAGCGTTGTTATTGTGAGTATTTTCCACAGGCGCACTTCATCCTCAGCGGCTGGGTGTTGCAATCATCGGCGGCATTGCCGGGGGCAAGGCAGGCCGCGGTCACTGCTCATGCGAATACATTAGCCCTCTATTTCTAAGAAACGGTCACCGTATAACCTATTATTAACATACTAGATTCCGCCTGCGGCTTTACTCGCGTGATATGCAGACAAAAAGTAGTCTATATGTTATTCCAGCACACATACTATGTATATTCCAAGTTTCATTCCAATCCGTTTAACCGTTACGGCGTGATTGAGGCACAAACATACATCGTCACATCCTCACAAACTTTCGCATTCATAATATTAGTAGGATAGGATAACTTGACAACCTCGGTGGCTTGGCGGGCGAGTGCTCGACTGAAATGCAAGAGGCGTGGGTTCGATTCCCGCTGCGGGATAAATTCGCAGATTTTTCGACATGCCAGTTTCCTCACGAAGTTTTGCTTTATATTTTTCGGCGGCCTTTCTAATACTTTTTTTTTCATATAACCAGCCATAGACGGACAAAAAGATGTGCCCGTACGAACGAGTGATACCGATTTTAATGACTTTTCACGCCTCATCAAAACAAAGCAAGCTTTTTTGCGCAAAAGTTGCGCGAACATGTCAATCGACGGAAGCTTTTTGCCCACGTGTTTAGACCCACGAGACCCTAGACCATCGATACTTAGTGATAAAGGCATGTCACGAAATCTCCGTAAAAATACGGTGTCCGCTTTTAACGAGACCAGGTCATAAACCATCTGCACGGGACAACATTCCACTAGTTTTATGCTAAAACTTTATTGAATTTGCGCAAATCTTGTACCAAAATTTTTGCTAAGAAATGATTGATACATTGACTGGAAGGTCATGTTGATAGACGAATATCAATCATCAATCATCTATCAAACAAAAAGAACGAAAATGTAATACTACTTATAGAAAATGGATCTATGGATGTTTAATCAGAAATAAGTTCCTACTACTATTGATTGTTGAAGATAAGCAAGGTTGTGCGCGGTCACCCATCCCAACTTAGTCTAAAATTAGTTTAGTTATTATTTTGTTACTCTTTGTGTCCAGAGATGGGCGCTTACCCGGTAAAAACCCGACCTTTGGGTTTTTACCCATTTATACCCATTTTTACCTTCCCATTTCGAATTAATACCGGGTAAAAATTCAATGCATCTTTTTTTGAGGTACAACTAATTATATATGCTTTTATTTGTTAGTTTTTATTCCTAATTAGCTATAATGATTTGACTGGCCTCACAGGTCACTTGGTAGTAGCTCTTCCTTTGCGCTGAAGGTTGTGGCTGCGATCCCCACCCAGAAAAAATATTTGTGTGATGAATAATAGATGTTTGTTCTGTGTCTGGGTGTTCTAACGTATTTACAAACAAAAAGTATATAAGTATTTTATCAGTCATCTGGTGGAAAAAATGTGGAGAAGAGCAAAGGATGTGGCACTTTTAAAGCCTGGGAAGTTTCACGATGACCCTAAAAGCTACAGGCCCATTTCATTGTTGTGTCACCTGTACCAACTGTTTGAGAGACTCCTCCTCAACCGTCTCACACCACTTGTGGATTCAAAACTGATCCACGAACAAGCAGGATTTAGACCCGGAAAAGTCTGTTGTGGGCAGACTCTTAGACTCACCCAACATATCGAGGACGGCTTTGAGACGAATAATATAACAGGCATGGTTTTAGTTGACCTAACTGCTGCTTATGATACCGTAAACATCCGAAAACTCCTAGGCAAAGTTGAAGATTTGACCAACGATCTTGGGTTTGTTCAAATACTTGGTGAACTGCTTCGTAACCACCGCTTTCAAGTTCACCTTCTTACGTAAAAAAGTAGATGGCGCAGCGTCAAAAACGGACTTCCCCAAGGGAGTGCCCTTGCACCAACCCTGTTCAATTTGTATACGAACGATCAACCTAGCAGCCCAAATACAACCCGTTTCTTATACGCGGACGACCTAGCTTTGACCACCCAGACAAAAACCTTTGAAGAGGCGGAAGAGAACCTGACCGTCGCCCTTGAAGAACTAGGAGCCTACTACGATGCAAATGGTCTAAAACCCAATCCATCAAAAACTTAAGCCTGCGCTTTCCACTTGCGCAGCCACCAGGCTGATCGGTCTCTCAACATCACGTGGCAAGGAGTTACCATCCAATGTGAGCGCTATCCAAAGTATCTTGGCGTAACACTGGACAAATAATTGTGTTACAAACCACACTGTCAAAAGACAAAGATGAAAGTCGGCTCTCGCAACAGTCTACTACGGCATCTAACATCTACCAAGTGGGGAGCAGCGCCAGACGTTTTACGTTCTACTGGTATGGCGCTGTGCTTCTCCGCTGGTGCCCAGTGTGGCACATGTCTGCACATGCCAAACTCGTTGAAGTAGCGCTCGACGAAACGTGTCGCATAATTACTGGGTGTCTCAAGCCAACTCCTCTCAACATGCTATATTCTTCAGCAGGTATCACACCACCATGCGTGCGACGGGATGTAGCTAGTTCAATGGAGAAATCCAAGCAAGAGAGTGATAACCGACATCCTTTGTATGGGCACGAAATACCTGAAGCTCGCCTCAAAAGCCGCAAAAGCTTTCAGCGTTTCACACAGGCTTCAAATGACCATCCGGCTTCCGCAAAGTATAAGCTTTGGAAGGAGAAAAAACCCCCACCTCCTAATTTTATCACCCCGCAGGAAAAATTACCACCAGGACACGCTCTGCCATGGCTAGTCTGGAAGTCGTTAAATCGGCTCCGCACCCAAGTTGGTCGTTGCAGATTCAACATGTGCGAATGGGGATTTAGGGAGCCTAATTTGGCACAATGCGACTGCGGTGCTCCGGCGCAAACCATGCCGCACCTGCTGGTGTGCCCCCTGTGTCCAACCACCTGCACAAGGGATGACCTCAATGCCGCTACAGATAGCGCGATTGAGGTGGCCACCTTTTACTCTAAAAACATTTAACGAAGCATCGACACGAGAAGAAGAAGAAGTCATCTGGTTCCCATATTACAAGTTTTTCTTAGTTTGGGGCTAGATGTTGCTGTGTTAGAATGTCCGCCACTATTTATTTATTATTTTATTTGTTTACTAGCTGTGCCCCGCGGTTTCACCCGCGTTTTTCTCGTTTCCGAGATAAAATATTGCCTATATTATAGCCTCCCTCAATAAATAGACTATGGCCCATAACTCATTAATAGGTACCAACTCTTAACATCTTACACACGTGATAACTTTTAAACGAAATATCCGATTGAGATGAAACAAAAAGTTTTTTACTTCTTCATAAATTAAATACTCTTGATAACATAATGCTTAATTTCGATAAAGATCAATATTACGATACATATTTAACGTAGTTTTTTCTCTTCAGACGATTTAATAATTATTTTGAACACAAAATCGGTTATTGTGATTAAACCATGATAGCTAGATATATGTTCTCGCGGACTTTTTTGTAGCTCTTAATGGGATCTACAAACCCGTAGTACATCATTTTTTTCTATCGTCAATAGTTTTTGCAGCGCACGCAAAAATAGGTTTTCGATTTTGCACCTTGTGTTACAAAATAGCAGTTTTATTACGGATCCCTAATTTTGAAAAAAAAAACATAGCCTATAGCCTTCCTCGATAAATGGACTACCCAACACTGAAAGAATCATTCAAATCGGACCAGTAGTTCCAGAGATTAGCGCGTTCAAACAAACAAACAAACAAACACTGCAGCTTTATAATATTCTTTGAATTGTGAATTTCTGTATAAACAAAACAAAAGGTGAGTGAAAAATCGTTTTCGTTACGGTACGGTTACGGACGGGTAGGTGGATCTAGGCAATCGGTTAAAAAAAAATTTAAAATACAGGTCGAATTTTTACCCGGTATAAATAAAAAATACCCCTTATAAATGGGTATTTTTTAATTTTTACCTATTTTACCCTTTCCTTCCTATTTTACCCACCCGAATTTTTACCCACCCGCCCATCTCTATTTGTGTCTAGTTATTAAGTCTGTTTTTTTTTGTATTTGTTGTTGTGTACAGTTTCCGCGAATAAACGTTTGTCTATGTCTATGTCTATGTCTATGTCTAACTTTAACGATCAATCAAGAACGTCTAAGCAAGCTACGCACGAGCGCTAGCTACGTTACGAGCGCTAAACAGCATTACGATAAATATTTAATAATAATAACAATAAAATCAACTTTATTGTACGAAACGACAACTGTAGGTCAAATCGATATCGTTCAATCGATGGAGCTTTCAACACATCAAATCGATTCAACTCGTTATATTCCGATTGTATCAGTAAATCGATATAAATCGCCAATGAACATTACCGATTTAATCTCAGTTTAAATGTTAATGTATTTTTTATTGTATTAACGAAACATAAGACGTTTTATGAATAAGTAACGTCTTTAGTATCTTAAGTTAAAATTAATAACGTCTATGTTTATTACATTTTTATGATAATTCCGAGATTAAAGTTTTCGGTTATTTCACAATATGCAAAAGACCGGAAGTTTGTATGTTTGTGATTCAATAACGCTGTAACGGCTAAACCGATTTGGGTGGAACTTGCAATGTTTTAAAACAAATAGTAAAGTGACCTGGAAGAGCATTGATGCTACTTTTTATGCAATTTATGTATTCATCGTCCATCATCATTGTTCCGTACCGGAATTGATTTTTTTTCACATTTTTGTTTTATTTATTGTGATGATGGTAATGAGTGCATTCTTAAATTGTTGGTGTGGGTAGCAATACATTTCCTGTGCAAGCAGACACAATTTGGAGGGTAGGTCGAGAAATCTTTTTTGACCTATCTGTTTTCTTATTGGCTGGTTGGTTTGACGACGCCTCTCACGCGCTCTCGTGAAGGAATCGGCCAACGAACATTCCTCGCTCCACCGTCATCGGAGACGAACGTTTACGCACCCTGACTGCCGTTTGCCCCGATCTTTCCCACGCGCCCGCGCCGGTATTCTATCGCGTTGTGTGTGCGTGTCTACGGTCCTTCTTTTCGAACAGACGACACGATCTGTGAGACCCTTTCACCAGCCCTGTGGATTTCTACAAGTGCGGACAATATCGGTGCTATCTTGGAAGGCCCCCGGACTCGAGTCAGCCGTGAACCCAGGTACGTCTTTCCAATACCAGCCACTGAATTTCCCGTACATACTTTTTGATCCGTTCGAACCGGATATATTTCTTGATTCCTCCAGATTGTGTCATCTTTCATTGGTTTCATTGCTACACTACGTGTACATTTTGTAATTTTCCGTTGGTCGTTTTTGCTCATCTTTGCTACGCAAAATGGCGGACGACGCGGGAATTGAACAAGATATTTTCGAGCGAGATATTATTCTAGAAGACATTAAAAGAACGTTATTATTTGCTACTACTGATCAAGTTCAATTCAAATCAAGATCTACTGATCTAAATGCTCAACAAAGAAAGTTTAGTAAACTTCAATCTAAAATTGAAAAAGCGTTGATGAAGTCGAAGTTGTTTAACAAAGACGAACAGTTAAAAATTCGTAACGATTTTAATGATTGTTATTATGCTATTTTAGTTCATGTAAATAATTTGAAAGAAGCCAGTCAGGAATTTAGGCGCATGAGTCGCACTACCATTAATTCAATGCCTCATGCACATAATCATAGTTTGCATTTACATAAATTGCCAACGTTACCGTTGCCGTCATTTAGCGGTGAATCTACTGATTGGCCCTCATACTTTGATTTATATCAAGCGTTGATTCACAACAATGATGCCTACACGCCAGCGGAGAAGTTTCGTTATCTGTTGTTAACTTTAAAAAACGAACCTCATAATTTGATTAAATCGATTCCCATTACAGATGAAAACTATTTAGTTGCGTTAGATATACTAAAAAATAGGTACGAAAACCGCCGAATTATTGCTTCGAAACATTTGGATCGCATTCTGGACTGTGACACCTGTACCAATGAGTCATATTCCAATCTACGAAATTTGCTAAACGTATACATGGAAAATATTAAGGCTCTTGAAACGATGCGTTTCCCAGTGAATGAATGGAGTTTCATTTTGTTGAACGTTTTGTTGCGAAAAATTCCTAATACCATTCGTAAGCGTTTTGAATTATCTCTTCCAAAGCCGTCCGAAATACCTAACGTAGATGTGCTCATTAGGTTCTTAGAACAGGAAATTTCCACATTTGAAATTATGAACGGTGGTGAATTGAAGGAATCGAAGCGGGTAGATAGTAGTTCTCGTTCCCGCGCAAACAGCGTGGATCCATATCGATCGAATGCGCCCTCCGGGTCGGGTCCGCGTCGCTCGTTTGCAGCTACTGAATCATCCGACGGACAAAGCGAGAAGCAATGCATTTTGTGCGATGCGCAGCACATCCTACCGAGGTGTTCTAAGTTTTTGAATATGTCTCCCGGTGATAGGTATAATTTCATAAAAAACAAAAATGTTTGCTACAATTGTTTGAATGTTGGTCATAGTCTCGTAAACTGTAATTCCAAATATACATGTCGATCGTGCAATAAACGACATCATTCATTATTGCACTTTGAGAATCAGGTAAACAAGCCTATTCATTCAAATCAGGCCGTCTCTTTCCCTCCTTCGGAGAAACATATGGTTGTCGCGTCTGAACCCGGCCCTCCTGCCGTGCTACCTCAAACGACCGCCGTGAACCACGCGATAAGCGCGAACTGCGAGTCGTCCATTGCGCCCTCTACGAGGAAATGGACCGTAATGCTTTCTACCGCGCTCGTCAATATACACGTTGGTACGGTGAAACATCAATTACGTTGCTTAGTTGATTCGGGAAGTCAAGCTAGTTTTATTACGGAGGCTTGTTCTAGACGCATAGGCTTGAGCTTTAGGAATATTAATATTCCGATTTTTGGTATCGGTGAAGAAAAACCGATTTATCCTAAAGGTATAGTTACGTGCGTTATCAGTCCTCGAAATCAGGATATACCAGCTATTTCAGTGGAGGCTTTAATTTTACCAAAACTAGTTTCGACCCTGCCTAGAATACCGGTACCTATAGATGCGTGGCCGCACATCAAAAATTTGTATTTAGCTGATCCTGATTTTAATGCTCACAGCTCTCAACCCATTGAAATGCTTTTAGGTGCAGATATTCTATCTCACATTTTGCTAGGAAACATTGTCAAAGGTCACCCCGATGCACCGATTGCAATGAATAGTATTTTCGGTTATTTGTTGATGGGAAAGGTTTTTTTCGATGTGGTGAACCCGCCGCCACTCCAGGTTTGTCATAGCTCCTTTTTCGAGGACAACGACCTTCAAAAGTTCTGGGAGCTGGAGGCAGTTCCAGAAGAAAAAACCCTTTCTGCTGATGAACGATTGTGCGAATCCTTTTTCGAAGGATCGCACACACGTGACGAATCCGGGCGCTATGTAGTGGCCCTTCCATTCAAAAGTGCACCTATACTAGGTCAATCCCGTGACATCGCTCTCTCGCGTTTTCGAAAATTAGAATATCGTTTAGAACGTAATTCTGCCCTGAAAAGGGAATACCACTCGTGCTTACAAGAGTATTTAGATTTGAACCAAATGGAACTTTGTGATCCCCCCTCCAAAGATGATACTTCTCATTATTATATTCCGCACCACTGCGTGGTCAAAGAGTCTAGCGAAACTACTAAGGTTCGGGTAGTGTTCGATGCTGGTTGTAAAACCACAAATGGTCACTCATTAAATGATCTTTTGCTTACCGGTCCGAAGCTTCATTCGGACATTGTCGATATTTTGTTAAAATTTCGAATTCATAATGTCGTGTTTACAGCTGATATCAAAGCTATGTACCGTAATATTGCGGTTAGAAATTCAGATTGGGACTATCAACGCATACTTTGGCGATCCTCTCCTGACGCACCCATTCTGGATTATAAAATAAAAGTTGTTGTTTTCGGCGTGAGCTCATCTCCTTATCTCGCTTTACGTGTGATGCGCCAACTCGCACAGGATGAGGCTGAGAAATTTCCGCTCGCGTCAGCAGTTTTGATGGACTCCGTCTTTGTCGATGATATTATTACAGGAGAGGCCGACGAGGCCAAGGCACTCGCTTTGCAAAAACAATTAGTAGATGTCTGTGCAAGCGCAGGGTTCGAACTTCGAAAATGGCATAGTAACTCGCCGGCGATTCTCGCCGCAGCGCCCTCACCTCACGGTGAGCGGCCGGATAATGTTTCGTTCGCACTAGTGGAGAATGATACTTCAATAAAAGTACTCGGACTCCAATGGAACCCTTGTTCGGATGGCTTCTCATTCAATGTTCAATCTTCTGACTCGACTTGTACTAAAAGATCCATTTTGTCGGAAATCGCAAAAATCTACGATCCCCTAGGTTTATTATCGCCTGTGATTTTGTATGCAAAACATATTATGCAATTACTGTGGATCGCTGGGACCGGGTGGGATGAGTCACCGCCCATTGATATAGTCAACGCGTGGTCAAGCTTCACCAGTGAGCTTCCGCTCTTAGCTGAATGTTTTTTCCCTCGTCACATTTTCGACAAGGCTACATCGATCGAGTTGCATGGCTTTTCAGATGCTAGTGAACGAGCTTATTCTGGATGTGTTTATGTTAGGTGTAAATGCAGCGACAACAAGATTCGTGTTTTTCTTGTGTTGGCAAAGACGCGTGTTGCGCCGTTGAAGCGTTTATCTATCCCGCGACTTGAACTTATGGCAGCCCAACTGTTATCTAAACTAATAAGAAAAGTAATGCTCGCTTACGGCGACCGAATTCATTTCGATCATGTCTACGCATGGTCAGATTCCACGATTGTGTTAGCATGGCTACGCTCATCACCACATGAATGGAAAACTTTTGTGTCCAATCGTACCAGTGACATACTGTCACGAGTACCAGCCGGTTGTTGGCGACATGTGCCATCGTACGACAACCCGGCCGATTCAGCCTCCCGAGGCATGCTGCCCTCGGTGTTTGTCAAACACGTTTTATGGTTTTGTGGCCCTAGTTGGTTAGTTGAAGAACCAAAATTGTGGCCTATGCTCAATCAAGGTCCTGTTACACAGGAAGAAAAACGCAATCCTCCTCTTCTCGCAACACCATCCTCTGTGGGCGAGCTCGAGGTATTTTCAAAATTTTCATCGTTAGGAAAACTGGTTCGTGTCATATCGTACATTTTTCGATTTTATCATAAATGTAGAAAAACTCAAACTTCTTTCCCTGCGCACATTACTGTGCCCGAATATAACTCTAACCTAAAGTTAATAATAGGTAGAATTCAACAGTCCGTTTTCGCGGACGATATAAAAAACATAACACTGGGGAAACAATCCTCAAGTCAATTGAAACGCTTATCTCCGTTTTTAGATAAGGACAACTTATTACGTGTGGGCGGGCGATTGCATAAATCTCTTCTTTCGTTTGAATCTAGACATCAATTGATACTTCCTAAAAAACATCATTTAACTACGTTAATTATTGATGATGCACACGTCACCCATTTACATGCTGGTCCCCAGTCTACGCAATATTTGTTGATGCAAAAATATTGGATTTTATCGGCACGAAACATAATCAGACAGCGTATACATAAATGCATTTCTTGTTTTCGAGCGCGGCCGACTCACACACAGCCACGCATGGCTCCTTTACCTAGCGTACGTATACAATCAGCGCGTCCATTCTTAAAAACAGCTGTTGATTACGCCGGACCATTTTATGTGCGCGCTAATAAGGTTAGGAACGCTAAAATAATAAAATCCTACGTTGCAGTTTTCGTTTGCATGAGTGTAAAAGCGATACATCTCGAATTAGTTTCAGATCTTACTACTGAATCGTTCTTAGCTGCGTTACGACGTTTCACGTCTCGTCGGGGTTTATGTACGGACATCTACTCTGACAACGGCAAAAACTTTGTTGGGTGTAATAACTACTTACAAGAGTTATATGCATTTCTAAATTCAGATTCAGTTCAAAAGGCGTTTCATGAAAAGGTATTAGGTCAAAACCTTACTTTTCATTTTCAACCCGTTACCGGGTCACATTTTTGTGGATTGGTAGAAGCTGGTGTAAAAAGTTTCAAACATCATTTGTATCGTGTTCTTGGTACTCGCACACAAACCTACGATGAAATGCATACTCTTCTTTGTCAGGTTGAGGCAGTGTTGAACTCGCGCCCTCTTTGCGTCTTGAGTACTGATTCCCAAGACCCCTTACCGCTGACTCCAGCACATTTTTTGATAGGCAGTCCTATCACGGCCCTACCGGACGTTTCGTTGACGGACTTTAATCCTGATAGGCTTACTCGATGGCGATGGATCCAACAAAGCGTTCAACACTTTTGGAAACGTTGGAGTTGCGAGTATTTACATGAATTACAACAATCTCAAAAATGGTTTCATAGTCGTGGACCTCCAATCCGTGAAGGCATGATTGTTGTTGTGCGTGATGACAACCTACCCCCTTTACAGTGGAGGTTAGCCAGAGTACACGCTCTGCACCCGGGCAGTGATAACATTACCCGTGCTGTCACTCTTAAAATGGGAAACTCTTTTACGAGGAGACCCGTCGTTAAGATTTGTCCGCTTCCTTTAGATTAATAAATCTACTTTACTAGTTGAGCATTTAGTTAGTACCTAAGCAAATATTATATATTTTTGTTTTTCCTTTTCCTTTCATATTTCTTACTTTTTTTTGTGTATATTTCGTTAAAACAACCACGTTCTTTTAAGGTGAGCGGCTATGTTCCGTACCGGAATTGATTTTTTTTCACATTTTTGTTTTATTTATTGTGATGATGGTAATGAGTGCATTCTTAAATTGTTGGTGTGGGTAGCAATACATTTCCTGTGCAAGCAGACACAATTTGGAGGGTAGGTCGAGAAATCTTTTTTGACCTATCTGTTTTCTTATTGGCTGGTTGGTTTGACGACGCCTCTCACGCGCTCTCGTGAAGGAATCGGCCAACGAACATTCCTCGCTCCACCGTCATCGGAGACGAACGTTTACGCACCCTGACTGCCGTTTGCCCCGATCTTTCCCACGCGCCCGCGCCGGTATTCTATCGCGTTGTGTGTGCGTGTCTACGGTCCTTCTTTTCGAACAGACGACACGATCTGTGAGACCCTTTCACCAGCCCTGTGGATTTCTACAAGTGCGGACAATATCGGTGCTATCTTGGAAGGCCCCCGGACTCGAGTCAGCCGTGAACCCAGGTACGTCTTTCCAATACCAGCCACTGAATTTCCCGTACAATCATAATTATCACGACCGTATCCCTAACAGGGTGGGCAGAGCCACAAGTAATCATAGAAAACTTGCAGCTACTCCTGATCCAAGAAACCCAAGATGGATACCATGGTAACAGGCGATCAGTCAATAGACTATGTGGTCCATCATTTTGGAAAATATACTACTCCTTAGTCGACTTTTACGACATGCTCGGGGAGAGAAGTAGCTGGACGCATTCTGTTTTTTCTTTACTCCCGGCCCAGCAGAGAAGTGATTTATTCAACGAGCTAATTATATTATATATAGCTGCAAACCCACTCACTGACTCACTCACTGACATCATTGTTCTCCCAGAAGGAGTAGAGATGGGTCAAAATGATGTATGGGGGAAGTGTTCAGGAAGTCGATTCGAGTAGGGGAAAAATCCGAAATCTTCGAAAACTGCTCCTCATCAGGGACCTCACCTACTGCCAGACGAAACTACAAGACCAAGATCTCTCCTGCTTGCGGAATGTGGACATGCACCCTGGTCGAATCCGATGTGCGGTGAAAAAAATTCAAAATGGCGGAAAACAAGATGGCCGCCATACAAACTTTGACCGACGATATCTCGAAAACTAAAAGCGATAAGTAATGGGTGCTCGAACAAATGTTATAGAGGATGGCGCGATGCAAATGCCAAAGGTGTCAGTTTTTTTTTTTTTTTTTTTTTTTCAACAGCAGCGATTACGTCCCTCGCGAGCTGCGTGCAGCTCGCGCCCGCAAGCGAACGACTAGTTATACTATATATAGCTGCAAACCCACTGACTCACTGACATCATTGTTCTCCCAGAAGGAGTCGAGATGGGTTAAAACGATGTATGGGGGAAGTGTTCAGGGAGTCAATTCCAATTTGGGAAAAATCCGAAATCTTCGAAAACTGCTCCTCATCAGGGACCTCACCTACTGCCAGACGAAACTAAAAGACCGACACCCACCCTGCTTGCGGAATGTGGACATGCACCCTGGTCGAATTCGATGTGCGGTGAAAAAAATTCAAAATGGCGGAAAACAAGATGGCCGCCATACAAACTTTGACCGACGATATCTCGATAACTATAATCGATAGGTATGGAGTGCTCGAACAAATGTCATAGAGGATGGCGCGATGCAAATGCCAAAAGTGACAGTTTTTTTTTTTATTTTTTTTTTTCAACAGCAGCGATTACGTCCCTCGCGAGCTGCGTGCAGCTCGCGCCCGCAAGCGAAAATACTAGTTACCTTTATATAAACATAAATAAATAACATATTTTCATAATGTAAGCTAGTTACATTGCATAAAGTTGATCAATAGCCACTAATCAAACGACTTTCTCTTAGATTAATGTATGACTTTAGTTGCACAGGATTAAAGCTATCACGAAACAGACGCGAAAACAACCGTTCTGGTAGACACTTTGGAATTAATTTAAAATTCCAAATAACCGTAGGAATACTTAGTATGATTCATGACCGGTTCCAATATTCTACTAACAGACGACAAGCACTGTTTCGATAGCGCTGGTGGTATAGTAATGTCCTTGCTGTACGATCTTTATTCGTAGATTCAAATCCGGTCGTGCAACAATGGATTTTTCTGACTGAAAAATTTATGTGTGCCACGAAGGAAAACATCATGAGGAAACCTAAAAGTTCTAAATATTGTGTCAAGTACACGAATAGAGCCTCTGAGGTGCATATTAAATCCTTTCACCACACTGGTTCGAAAGAACTAGTGACACGACTAGATAAATTGACACCGCCATGTTATAGCGAAAAGTGCTATACAGTTTTTGCCAGAAAAATGTTACTATGATAACGGACGAACCACGTCCGTTTGTAGAATATTGGGACCGGACATAAATATTAATCTATATTTTTATCTAGTTGATCAAGTGACGTGGTATGCTCAAATATTTATCCGAAACATTCGAATGTAAGCATTGGTATTATACGTATAACCTGTTAATTACCCAACACAAGTAGAGCACTGGCGGTCTAGTTGGTAGTGACCCCGCCTTCCGATCCTAAAGGTCGTGGGTTCAAATCCGATCGTGTACCAATGGATTTTTCTGTGCAAAAAAATTATGTGCGCTATACCAGTACTCGCAAACAGTGAAGGAAAACATCGTGAGGAAACTCGCGGCTTAGTTAGCTCCGCACGTATTGACCACGTCTTTCCTGTGGACAAGGCCGACTAAGCTGAGAGGATGGAATAGGTGCTGGGCAAGCCTACTCCATCTTAATTCGTCCCGGGCACTACAGCGTCCTGTTTGTGAAGGTAAAAGTTGCCTCCTGACTGTATAAATCATCTACTATACATGGTAAAAGGCCTTAGTTTAGTAATAGAAAATGCCCAACATTTATGAGAGAATGTATACTAGATACTATATAGTTCAAGAGCAATGTGGCAATACTATAGTTTGCATATCAAATGTCAAATGCCACTTTAGACTTTATGACAGGGTAGATAAGACTTTAAATTGCCTGATAGAGGGTGGTCAAATGACGATTGAGTTCGACAGAGATCTTTTACAGTGACTACCACTTCTACTTCTCTTGCTATTAGTTCTTTCGAACCAGTGGTTCAAAGAAAGGTTCAAACCTTTCTTCACTAACGAAATAGCAGTGTTATTTATTAAAATAAAAAATATTTTATTGACTTTTTATTGGTATCTACTTACCAATAAATAATAATGACAATGGGTATTTTTATATTCAACTGAAATAGTTGGATCGATCTGAGACACCCTGACTGCCCATATTATATCATCATCATCATCATCATCATCATCTCCCTGCCCTTATCCCACTCAAGTGGGGTCGGCACAACATGTTTTCCTCTTCCATTCCCCTCTATCAGCCGTCATTTCAGTATTCACTCCTTTCTTACTCATATCATCATTCACGCAATCCATCCATCTCTTCTTTGGTCTACCTCTACCCTTGTATCCATCCACTTTCATATCTAACATTCTTCTCGTCACATGACATTCATCCCTCCGCATGACATGCCCATACCATGCTAATCTATTGCTCCTCAACTTTTCCGTCACAGGCGCTACTTTCAAACTTCCTCTAATATATTCATTCCGTATCTTATCCATTCTCGTCACTCCACACATCCATCTTAACATTCTCATCTCCGTTGCATGTAGTCTTCTTTCATCCGTCCCTTTGGTTGCCCAACATTCTGATCCATACATTACGACAGGTCTTACGATTGATTTGTAAATTTTCCCCTTAATTTTAAGGGGCATTCTTGGATCGCAAGTTGTCCCAGTGACCTGCCGCCATTTCATCCATCCCGCATTTATTCTATTTTTCACATCCCGGTCTATATTGCCGTCGTTCTGGATCAATGAGCCGAGGTACCGAAAGTCGGAGCAGACTGGAAGGGATACACCGTCTAAGGCAATGGGTGAGAAACTGGATGGACCACCGAAGTCGCAGAACAAGTGCTCGGTTTTTGTTCTGCTGATCTTCAGTCCGACACTCTCCAGTTTCTCTTGCCATTTTTCCAGTCTACCCTGGACCTCAAGCGCATTATCTCCGATAAGAACAATGTCGTCGGCGAACAGCATGCACCAGGGTGCCTCCTCCTGTATGTCTGATGTCAACGCATCCATTACCAGGAGGAACAAATAAGGGCTCAAAGCCGATCCCTGGTGCAAGCCTACAGCCACATTGAACTTATATGAAAAAAAAAAAAAATATTAAAAGAAAGGTTGTTTTATTTTTAAGTTAAGATATGTTATCTTCCCTACTGGACTGGCTGACTCGGCTTTTAATTCGTTAAGCCATGACGGAGGCCTTTAGGCGGCCTAAAAACTCCGTCACTAGAGTTGGCCACTAGTTCATACGAACATACACACATACTGGACTGGAAGTAAAGAAAAAGCATAGACTACGTCCAGCTGCTTCTCTCTCCGAGCATGTCGTGAATTGGGCTAAGGGATAGTATCTTCTCCGAAATGATGGACCACCCATATGGGCGATGAGCTGATCACCTGTCACCATGGTTCACCATATCCAACTTAAGACTTTCAATCAGAAGTAGCTGCAAGTTATCTTATGTTTACTCGTGGATCTGCCCATTCCATTAGGGATACGGGCGTGATATCATTATGTATATTGTAACATTGTATCTATATATCGTCACTGGAAAGGCAAAATTACGTAAGCGGCAAAATGGCGCCAAATAGGCATATTGAGTTATTATCCTAAAATAGCAGTCCAAATACAATAATATGAATTGCTGGACATAGAAAATGAAAAAAGAATGAAATCTTACGTTGACGTCATCAAAATTCGATAATTAGGTAAAAAGTTATGATTAAAAAACGAAAAAAATGAACTTTAAACGGCTTTTTCTCCATTGGCGCTTACGTAAATTTGCCTTTCCAGTGACGATATAATGTACGTATGTATGTTATCCCCACGATCCATATTGCACATAATAAATAATAAAAAATATAAATCAAAATACATTAAGAACGAGGTGTAAAATATTAAATGGCTGCAAATTAATATAATTAATGTTGGTGTTTATTGATAATTATTCATGATTCGCCAAGACGCCACAAGTGGGCCTACACAAATATCAAGGCTTCCAAATAAAGTTTAAGTTAAAGGCTACATTTTTAAGATTAAAATCAATATTTGATGGTTCATCAATTTTACTTGCAAAGTATTAATTCTTTTTAATATATTCAGTATAAATAAGGTCGAGTGCGAGTCTGAACACGAAGGGTTCCGTACATGTATACAATGTACATAAAATGTTTCTTGTTTATCTTGTTTGTTGTTATAGCAGCAATAGAAATGCATACTCTATGAAAACTCTCTACCTACTACGGTTCAAGAGGTAGATACTGCGCGCTGACAGACGGACGAATAGCGGAGGCTTAGTAATAGGGTCCCTACGCAACCCTAAAAACTAGCTTACGCTTGCGACTTTGCTCGCGTGATACCCGAATAAAAACTAAATTAAGTATGATCAGGTGAGCTATCTATAGACTGTTTGAAACGGTATTTAGATAGACCAACTTTTTATTTAATATTTTGTAAATTATATTTGTATTAGTTGTAAGTTTATTTCTGGTAATAAATGTACCTACAACAAGAAAGAGCTTTTGAAGCCCACTCAAAATCCTTTCACCACACTGGCTTGAATAGTAAGTAAGTTCATGTGAGCTAGAGGCCAGATCTTGTGACCGAGTTTTTAGGCCACCTAAAGGTCTCCGTCATGGCTTAACGACTTAAAAGCCGGGACCGACAATTGAACGTGCCCTCCGAAGCACGGAAGCGCTCAGCTGGTAATGCCACTTGCGGTTACCCATCCCAATTGTGGCCGCGCACAACGTTGCTTAACTTCAACTATCAATCAAGATTGTCTAAGCAAGCTAGTGACACGAGTAAGTAGTAGCAAAGTGGACTGTTTGTGGTCAAAAGCTTTATATTTCTTGGTACTTGAAAGCCATTACGATCTTCGAAGTAAGTATTCAGCAAACAAACGTTGTTTGTGCAAAAAAGGAAAAGACCGACAGACTGTGCAACTTATAATTAAATCTCAACTTTCGCGAGAAATGAAATTATGATCAACTGTAATTTTTATATTTGATGGTAATCTATCGCGGCCATTTTGAAAAAAAAATGGCGATTATTTTGATAAGTTTATTTGCGAAGCTACAACTTATGTGGTTTTTCTTTCAAACAATAAAGAGTGCACCTATAAGAAGCTCTTTATTAAAATAATATTTGTGAATACGAGTAGCTTAAAGTTAAATTATTTTAACTGTAATGAAATGTATTTTTAAAGACTTACTTTTCCGGTAAGTCTTCACTAGTCAATTTATGGACAACGAATTCTATGGTATTTTTTACTCCCAGCTCAGCAGAAAAGGAACCTAGAAATCAATTTACCTACCTATGAAATTTTATGCATCATAAAACGACCAATCCAAAAAGATACTAAATTGAGTTTTTATTGTAAGTAATTTTTTTCTTCTTTTTCTAAGTAGGTTTACTTAGAAGGTAAAATTTACAAATTATATATTTGTATTAGTTGTAAGTTTATTTCCGTTAATAAATTTTATTTCCTAAAAAAATAAGCATGAAATTAATTTATAAAATGTACAAAAAAAGACTGTGCAATTCATATTTATATCTATTTAAAACGCGACGCCATTAGTCGGAGCGTATATGCAAACTATTACGTCACATAATAATAGTCTATGGCAACAAAATTGACAATGTGGCGAGTGTGTTGGTGTTTTGCCTGTGAGTGGCAAAGTGAGACCTTTGCCCAGCAGTGGGACGACATAGGGTTAAAAAGACTATTGATAGTCACATTGCAATTTACTCGAATACATTAAAAGGTTTCGCAAAACGGTCACGTGTGAACGCAGCAATGACCGAGTTGGCAGGCGCCTTTGAATTCTACTGCACTTAAATTTTACGGTCCTTGCATATCAAATTTTTCTTTTTTCTTGTAATGTTTGAAACTAACATATGGGCTACTTTTGACGACCTCCGTGGCGTGGCGGGCGAGTACTCGACTAAGACGCAAGAGGCGCGGGTTCGATTCCCGCTACGGGAGAAATGTTTATATGTTCTGCAAATATTTCTTCCTGGTCTGGGTGTTGCAGTATTATAAGTATGTATTTATAACAAAAAAGTATAAAAGTAATCTATCTGGTGCCCATAGTACAAGCTTAGCTTAGTTTGGGGCTAGATGGCGCTGTGTGAAATGTCCACAAATATTTATTTATCCAAGTGCCACGCGAGCGAAGTGTTATATAAAGTTATTATTAGCTTGTGATGATACAAGCTAATAACAACAAATTTATATCACGGCTTTACATTCATATCAAGGTTTAGTTTTTCAGGTTTTGTGGTCCAACGCTAAGACCTGCCAATGATTGTTAATGATAAGCTTGTCGTGCCGTTGAACTAATATAAATTCTTATTATAAAGACAGACTGTTACTAAGTATAAATTATGAGGTTTTTGAAGATACTCGGGTTTACAGAAATAACAAATTCCTGCGTACAAATTGAGATTATCAAAGCTATTATAATTTACATAAATAAACCTTTGATTGCACAAACTTCATTACAAGGTACCTTGTGATTGGCACTGCGCACCACTATATTCTATTGCGCATGTTTCCTACAATTAATTATTATCTTGAACCCCAGTCCAGGGATGAAGCTAGGGGCAAAAAGGGGCTGTCTTTTTAATCCATAACAGATAAATTAATATTTAATATTTTGAAATAAGAAACTTTCTGGAAAACGCACTTTAATTACCATAAAACTATGTAGAGATCATTTTACAAGGTCAATGTAAATAATTCCGAATTCTTCTTCTCTCAAAATCTGTAAGGGTAAGTAGTCTACCTACAGAAATTACGCATATTAATTGTAATGTTTTCTATTGTTTTTTTTTATTAGTTTTTATTTAAATAAAGTAATGGGTAAAGTATGTATTTGAGTTTTATCTTCAAGTTTAACAACCCTGGGATTCGAACACGACGAAACCCTCCGCTTACGTAACCAGAGCTTCGTAACCAGTTACGGTAGAAGAAAAAATCGTTACTAAGGAATACGTTTTTTCATTACACGACACTGGCTTCGATGTAGGAAATACTGATAAGAAGATTTTGATAAATTAAAAGAAAAATGTAACAATAATTTTGAGATTATACAGAAACAATATGACAATTTATGGTGTTTAGCCTGTAAGATGAAGCAATTGGTATTTTACAAGAGCCTAGCTTTCAAAGTGTTAAAATAAAATACGTGCCTGCCCAATTCTCATCTGCAAATCGTCAATTGAAGCTCTACTTAGTTTGAATGTTGCTCATAAACTATGTTTTACAGCTACAGATAAATGTAGTTACTAAGTATTAAGACTCGTAAAAATATCTTTAGTATAATGAGAGTCGTCTGTTGAATCGAGATTACATCTTAATCGTAGTTTACGACAGCGAGTCTCTTTGTAGCCGACATAATGTTTATCTAATACAGTCAGTTAGTTTGCTAAACCATTAAATGAGTTTTATTGTATTTTATTTTATTTCTTTTTATTTACTTATGTAGTCGACATCTTAATTCGTCCCGGGCACTACAGCGACCCGTTTGTGAAGGGAAAAAGTTGCCTCCTGACGCTGTATAAATTATCTACTATAGATGGTAAAAGGCCTTACCCCCCAATAATCAAATGCATCTCAGAGTTGAGCACGTGCTCAAGTGACGGTTTTTTGATGAAAATCTATCAAAAACTCGTCACATGAGTCGTTTGTGAAGGGAAAAAGTTGCCTCCTGACGCTGTATAAACTATCTACTATAGATGGTAAAAGGCCTTACCCCCGAATACTCAAATGCATCTCAGAGTTGAGCACGTGCTCAAGTGACGGTTTTTTGACAGTTTTTGATGTAAATCTGTCAAAAACTCGTCACATGAGACGTGCTCAACTCTGAGATGCGTTTGAGTATTCAGGGGTAAGGGATAGTATCTTCTTTAAAATTATGAAACACGGGGCGATGGGCTGATCACCTGTCACCATGGTTCACCTTACCCATCTTTGGATTTTAAATCAGAAGTGGTCGCTAGTTTAATTGTTTACTTGTGGCTCATGGTTCCACTGAGTGATGAGACGCCACTCTCACTACTTTATTGTTATAGCGGCAATAGAAATACCCACTGTGAAAATTTCTTCTCGCTCCCAATTACGGTTCATGAGATACAGCCCGCTGACAGACGGACGGATGGACAGCGGAGGCTTAGTAATAGGGTCCCGTTGGCACCCTTCAGGTACGGAACCCTAACAAGTATGGTGACTTTGGCCCACAGCTCGTCCGAAATAGAGATATATATAGATATGTCGTATATAGATATGTAAAATATTACAAGGTATCACATGAAGTAGCCTAAAGTGATTATCAGTTATTAATGTAAATTAAATTTCGTAATATCACAAAATAATACGCATAAAAATACTTGTAAATAACTTAACAGCAAAGCAGCAACTTCACGTTAATCTGCTAACAATGAAGATAGTATCAGTTTCCGCACATACAAAGTAATTACACAGACTACATACTTCAGTTGGTTCACTTAGACATACCTTCCTAATGGTAGACTTTTAAATCTAGCATCAGTGACGCGACTGAGATACTAAGGACGAAGAACGTCATTAGCCGCATCATTGACTTTACGCTTGAATGACGATAGAACGTCAGCAACACAAAATTAAGTATTTTATAAATTAGTTACTAAAGCCCGTATTCAATTCAATAATAGTCTCAAGCGAGAATTAAGAATTAAATATAGATCTGCTGTTAATTTTTTCATTGAAAACTAACAGGGTTTGCAACTTTTACACTACACAAGTTCGTCATAAACTCGTATTTTGATTGCATCAAAGTTCTCATTGTTCACTTACAGATATTTTTTGTGTGGCAATTTTACAATCATCATGAAACTTTCAAAGTACACCAGCTGTTTCCAATGTCTATGCCTATAATACCATCTTCACGGTGTGTGCACAGCAATTTTACTATATCGTAGGAAACTAATATGCATATCTACATTTGTGATTAGAATAGCATATAACATTTCGTAACTCCACGGGGCGTTAAATATTGGGGGCAGGATGGGAATAAGCGAGCGCCCCATCCTTTTTGCCCTTAATCCTCCTGCAGAGAAATTATATACCTACGCTATTTGGCAGTTATATTTTACTACAATATTTATCCATTACAGGAGATAGTTCTTGATTTGTTATTATAGAAAAAAAAGAATCAAACTTTGTTTGATTATTCTTTCACTGTATAAAATTGTATAAACGCTAATCTCCTATTCATTCTTCTAATTCTTTCTTCCCATCCATGTATCAAAAATTTGGTTTCTTAATTTTTAAGTTTCTAAAGCGTAGTTTCAATAATTTTGGGTAACTGCAAGTGGCATTACGAGCTGAGAGCTTCTTTCAGACTTTTAAGTCGTTAAGCCACGAAAGAGGCATTTAGACGACCTAAAAACTCCGTCACAAGAGTTGGCCACTAGCTCATACGAACTTACTTTAGTTATTTCAAATGATACAAGGTAGAATTAGCTCAATACTTCGCCAGACACCAGTAATTTTATAAGGCAAAGCCAAACCCAAGGTTCGTGTTAAATGTTATCCTCTCACTCCGTATTTCGCTAAACACATGAGTTTTCACAACTGCGACCTTTGTTTTACTAACCGTTTTATTGTAGCCCATTATATCTTCTTATCTTAACGCCTGAGACGTTATCTTGAAAACCTTCATAGTTAAAGTAAAGTGGGCACGTGTCCAATGGACATAAGGTGTTTTTGATGACTCGTGCAAAGCTAGTGGCTCGACCAATGAAAATACTTGATTACTTAGGAAGGTTGGTGACACCTCTGGGCCGCACAGCACGGGCCTACGGTTGGTCACGCTGGCTCTGCAGAAAGCAGATATAGACAAAGATACTCACAGTATCTCAGTACTCACACGGAAACCGCATAGCGCTGGATCACGGTTAAACGCACTCATGAGTTTGGTATTTTGGGCATTATGGTGAACAATGTTAAATTATTACCAAAAATTCTTCCCGAGTCGGGACTTGATAAGTAGTTATTAAACATTGTAAACATATACCTTAGTGTGAAAACGTAACTTACAACAAAAAATTGTGAAAAATTTATGTGCGCCATACCAGTAATCTCAAATGGTGAAGGAAAACATTGTGAGAAAACCTGGGGCTTAGTCAGCTCCGCACGTATTGACCATGTCTTTCCTGTCGACAAGGCCGACTAAGCTGAGAGGATGAAATAGGTGCTGGGCAAGCCTACTCCATCTTAATTCGTCCCGGGCACTACAGCGTCCCATTTGTGAAGGTAAAAGTTGCCTCCTGACGCTGTATAAATCATCTACTATAGATGGTTAAAGGCCTTAGTAGTATAATTTACAACATCATAGTCTCCGTTACGCACGTCCGTCGCTGCGGGCTTGCGATCACGCCGCTGGCTCGTACAAGTAGCAGCCAAAAACACTCACCAGTAGAGACATCTCCGTGTTCTTCGGCATCATGGTAACATCCCCGGGCCGCACGCCGGGCCCGCAGTACGGCAACGAGGGCCCGCGGTTGGGCACGCGTGCAGGCTCGTGCAGGGCGAGCAGAGCCGCGTGCAAGCGCGCACGTGCAGCTGAAATGCCGCCCGCGCCCCGCACTGCTGCTTCTACCACGTCGCCTACGTCTTTCTCCCATCTAGAAATAATAAGTACTTAACAAAAATTAGACTCTCCAAAATGATGGACCATCTATCCCAGTCGAAAACCAGCGTCGCTTCTCATGAATGTGTGGAGCTGCAATTTGCTGAGACCGGACCTGTTTGGCCCACACGACACAGAGGGGACTAATTAGCACTTTAAACCAATTTTATTATTTCATGTTTTCCATCTCTGTTCTTCTGTCTTACCCTATTGTTATTTTTTTTTTGTGTATCTAGTGTTTTGTGTGTCAAATAAACGATTTATTAGCATTTTCCAGAGTTATATTTGTATCATGCGCATAATATATTTGCTCCAAATAAACAAATAAATAAATATTCAATTCCATATGGGCGATGGGCTGATCACCTGTCACCATGGTTCACCATATCCATCTTAGGACTTTAAATCAGAAGTGGCAGCAAGTTTTCTTATGTTTACTTGTGGCTCTGCCCAGATAATGTATTTTGTCAGGCGATTCCGAATATGTATCTAACTATTGAAGTATAACATCGTATTGGAAAGAATTCTGTAAATAAATAAATATTTTTTGTAAAAAATGTTAGTTACGGCTACTGCGTTCTTCACTAGGAGGGCAGTATGTATGTATGTATATTTTCACTTTGAACTTAGATCGAGTAGGTACCTGCATCCTCCGAGACAGGAGCGGATGTCCTCTTTGAGGCTCCGCGAGAGGGTGCAGGGTGGGCTGGCGTCGGAGTCCGACGAGTGAGATCCTTCGTGGCCGGCCGCGGCCGGGCTCTTTGGTGGGGGGGACACGCGCCCGTTGCTGCCGCCGCCGCTGCCGTACCCTGGGGGCAAGGCTAGCTTATGACGTATTCTTTCAACTGGTCAGATACAACAAATAAAGAGCACTGGTGGTCTAGTGGTAGCGTGTCCTGTCGTGAAGAAAAACATCGTGAGGAAATCGGCATGTCGTAGAACCGTAGAAAGTTCGAAAACATGTGTCAAGTGGACGAAATGAGCATTTGAGGCGCACTTTAAATCCTTTCACCACACTGGTTCGAAAGAACTAGTGACACAAAACTAGTCTAACAAAAGAATTTAAATTAAACTGCAAACCAATTAAAATGCAAAAGAATTAAAAAGAAATAAAATAATTCTACTTCAAGCTTCATATTTATAAAACGGATCTCTGTATCTGATGGACGGACATGGCGAAGCTTTAAGATCCCTTTGCACTTCAGAACCCTAAGAAGTAGGTAGTTTATATTTTACTGTTTGGTGGTAGCAAGGAGAAGACTGACCAGAAGAGGTGGAGGGCGCTCTCCTCGGTACGCGCGGCTCCGCCGGCTCGGGCTCCGGAGGCTCGTCCAGCGAGTCCACTATTATCACTACCTCTTGCTCCTCTTCCTCAGCAAATATCGGGTTTGACCTGCAACATTAGATATTGCTGAACTGTGAACTTATCCGCAGACTTACACGTGGACGATTGCCGGGCGACCTAGTAAAGGTTGCTGGGAGCCGTTGGGCAGGTCGCACAAGATCGGTCGCTCTGGAAGTCTATGGAGGTCTATGTTCAGCAGTGGACGTCATATGGCTGAGATGATGATGATGAAAATCCGTCTTAAATCGTCATTATCGTGGTTTTAAACGATTTAATTACCCTTCGCGGCCAGAACAATACGGCTGCGAAATCGGTCAAGAACATGTGAATATTTCAAAGTAACACGCGTCGAGTTTTGACCAGAAGATTTTTTACCACAGTTTGTAGAGAAGAGTGTTATAATTTTCACAAGGGGGACAGCGCGTACGCAGTCCCCACTATCAAAAATAACGCACCCGAGTTATCCGCATTAGGGATAATCGCAGAGGTCAACCCATTCGCAGTGCAATGAATAGGCCTCGCTCTGGGGGAACCGCCTTTATGATCACGGTGTCCCCTGTGCCAGGTAAGTATGATTCAACGACATTACCGATGGGACGTCATTTCGAGCCATGTGTTTTCGTCAGCGCGATTCAGGATCGTCTCACTTTTACTAGCGACATCTAGTTGCGTTTTCGGAACTAAGAGATAGAAGTACAAAAAATGACAGCATGTGCACAATGAACTTGCACTTGAACGTTCCATAAACATGTTGAAGCTTGTTGAAGCTCGGAACATTTTATTGTTCCGAGTGTTGAAGTTATTGATTCTGATCACGCACCACCAAGCACTTCCAAAGCCAAGTCAGCGACCCCTGAAGTTGCAGTTGCGAGAAAATAACGTTTATTTCAATTTATTTATTTAACTTATCTTAAATTAAACACTGTTTCACCAGAATATTGTGCCTGGAAACCTTATTTGGTTTGTGTTCAAACACTATTAAAATTGTGGTCAAATATGTTACTTACAAGCCGTATTGTGAGTATACGCTGACGCTAATGGGTCTATACCATTCTCCACCTCATTTAAAAGTCTTGACTTTTCTTCTCCAGTTAAGCATCATGTACTTACCAAAAGACACCCCTCCTATATTTTAAAATCATAATTATTATAGATGAAAATGTTATTGCTGTCGGTCGGAGCGCAGAAGGCGCAACTCAAAATAGGTTTTTAAAGGATGGGTCCTTTATTGATATTGAAGTGTTGAAGTAACCTGAGCACGGGGGCCGGCATGTCATCGAGCGCGTGCAGGGGGTGGGGCGGGGGCGCGGGCGGGGCGCGCCGGCCGTCGCACGCGCATGCCGCCTCCGAGCACTCGCCTCGCCCTCCACTCTGGAACAACACCATATTGTCATATATTACGAGTATCTTGAGGAGCACTTATTGACCATGTCTTTCCTGTGGACAAAGTCGAACCAGCAGAGAGGATGGAATAGGTGCTGGGCAAGCCTACTCCATCTTAATTCGTCCCGGGCACTACAACGTCCCGTTTGTGAAGGTAAAAGTTGCCTCCTGACGCTGTATAAATCATCTAATATAGATGGTAAAAGGCGTCGTTTTTATCTTGAGGAGCATAATCCAATTCCCTAACAGGAGTATAGGTTCTCGATTGACGATAATGTTCATTTGGAACTTCATGCACACATATTTAACAATTAAAAATATAACATCCAACAGTCTCCAACCGATCTGTAGTCACACCAAGTTACTAGTGTGACCAGAGATATTTTTTACCGTTAGTTCACGTACAGAGTTCTGACCTCAAAACAGGACTCCCCGTGACACTGAGGCCTGGAAGAAACTGTTGAATATATGTCACCGTAAACTTGTAAATACTGCTAGATTATAATCTATCTCGCGAGATTGTAAACTATCGAAAGATTGTGGACCGTAACATACTGCTTACAATTTAATTTCTGAAGCTTTGGCGGCCACTGCCGCGGCAGGCTCGCTCCGCTCGCTCGCATCGCGTGTAGTTTTTAACTAACTAACCTACTAATTTCGATCTAAGCAGATGTTCGACAGTTTACAATCTCGCGAGATTATAATCTAACAGTATTTACAAGTTGACGGTGGCATCTATATCTTACCTATCATACTTCATACTTATATTATAAATGCGAAAGTTTGTGAGTTTGGATGTTTGGATGTTTGTGCCTCAATCACGCCTAAACGGCTGAACGGATTTGAATGAAACTTGGAATATACATAGTACATGTACTGGATTAACATATAGGCTATTTTTTATCCGGATACCACGCGAGCGAAGCCGCGGGCGGGAGCTAGTGTAATAATAAATGTTTGCACTATGTGGCAAAGAAAAATGTTGAGGAATCTGAAATCCGGAGGGAATCAAATTCCTCAACATTTTTGGACAGTCGTCCGCCACGTCGCTATTTAACCTTAAACCAATAATCCTCCCCAAACTAAATGCCAGCACGTAATCGTGAGCAATAAAACCATTGACCGTGGGAAAAGGTGGGACCTTTAACGAGACTCTCCCAAGACAAAAGCCATCTATCACCGTTAACGTGAAATCTGATCAAATATCCAAACTCGGAAGGTCCACGAACGACCTTTTCATAGCGACTAATTCTGCATGACCATACTTAATTTACCAGTGGTTCTCAAATGGAGAACTTGTGGGCATAGTAGCAATTTTTGAAATGACAATTCAGACCGAAAGCGGCAAATAGTGAATAGATATGGGAGCAGTTAGGTTGGACACTGTAGATATAGTATATGACTACTAAATAGTTACTTTAACATTAACAGGCACAAATGCTACTTTCAACTTCAATATTGCAAGTTCAATATTGTCTAGTAGTGTTACTTATTTATTATCTCTAAACATTATCATCCCTCCAGCCCTCATGATTATCATCATCCACAGCCTGACTTTACCAACTGATGAGCATAGGCCTCTCTGTTTATGTCTTATGCTAGTCTAGACCATCTCAACGTACTTATTTATAAAATTATTCATCTACCTACTCCTATCTACTCTGAACTGCCTACCCAATTGGTTTTTCTTTTTTCTTATTTTCATTTATTAATTTTAAGTACCTCTACCTATCTGTTGTTACTAAACCTTTTTCGTGTTGTGTGTTAATAAAATTCTATTCTATTCTATTCTATTCATCTGTTTTTTATCCCGTGATGCTACTTTTATTCATTTTGAACGCTTTCTTTGTTGAGATTCAGAACCAGAGTTCACCCAAGGCCCGAAAAGGCGGTTCCATCGCGATAAACGCACGCACAATACTAAAGAATCAGATACAATGCATTACATAATGTTGATGTCTTTGTGCACCTTTGTGTTGTCGTGATAGACATCTAACGTTAGTGAATAAATAATATGAATTACTAATGAAATTCTCTGAAAATGGAGACACGTAGCTCTACTTTGATCCTAATACTTAACTAGATGTTATTTGATGTGTACTTTTATGTTGATACGGCCTACTCAGCTGAGTGGATGGTATATGAGCTAGGCAAGCCTACTCCATCTAAAAAATTTCCAGGCACAGAAGCGTCCCGTTAGTAAAGGCAAAAGTTGGTTCCTGACGCTGTTGAAATCATCTAGTTTAAATGGTAAAGATTTCAGTATTTATTTAACAAGGGTTTTTAAAAATCTACTACGGAATATAATAGATCCAACCCATTTGACAACCTATGTGAACCTATACTACACACCAAGAAAATAGAAATATATATTTTTTAAAGCCCACGACGATTTATAATGTTGTGCGCGTTACGCCAAAAACGTTGGTAAAAGGGCAAAAACTGTGACAAGTCAACTTTTGACAGAACTTTGCTTTTTTGTTAAGCAGTAGTGAGCTGAAACCTTTACCAAAAAAATGTTTTTGACCTAAAAGGTCTTATAGGCTACTAAAAGGTTTATTTATCTTGAATATTAGTTACATTAGTAGCAATCAAATGCCATTGTATTACATAATGGCTATAGCTTCCTTTGTTTGCAATCACGGCTGTGATAGACATCGCCCGTAGATGTATATTGTATGGATGTGGCCTGAAGTCAATGAGACGAAAGGAACCTTTGAGGTCGCACTTTAAATCATTTCACAATGCTGGTTCGAATGAACTAGAATAAGATTCTAGTAACCCGAATAGTCAGTAGTAAAGAGACTTTTTTTTATATAAAATACTAGCTGTTGCCCGCGACTTCGTACGCCTGTAGTATATTATTTTCTTCTATATTCAATAGTTTTCGCAGCGCACGCCAAAAACTATTTTGGGTTTTCTACCTTGGGTTACAATATTGCAATTTTCTTACGGATCTCAATTTTTTTTTATATTATAGCTTATACTAGTCCCTAATAATGTAGCTTTCTATTGGTGAAGGAATTTTTGAAATCGGTCCAGCAGTTTCGGAGCCTATTCGTTACAAACAAACAAAAAAACAAAAAATCTTTCCTCTTTATTATATTATAGTATGATGAGAATTATTCACAGGTTTCGAGGCAAGAATGAGAACTACGATGGAGTAAGCTTTTCGATTTCGCGGGCTCGATTCCTGCGGCGGAAGAAATGTTTGCATGTTCTGCAATTATTTCTTCCAGGTGTTGTGGTACCATGATACTCGTAGTTTCTGATACCCACAACACAAGGAAACCTAGTGTGGGGTCTGGACTATGTTGGGTAATATATTTTAACTTCCAGCTAGATCCTGCTGTCTGTGCCTCGGCCTAAGCCTTGATCAGAACGTGTCATATATAAAACGCAAAACAAAATTGCTTCATAATCCCATCTTGCTTAGTTTTATATCTGTGTTGAACTAACCACATTAATTTGAATAATGGCTGCGTAATGTGTTCGGAAGTCCGCTTGTTTGCTCCATCATGGCTTCATCGTATTCTATTGTTTTTTTTTTTTAAGTTTACCTACTGCTAGACAAATCGTCTCATTTTTCATATCTATACTAGAGAGTACGCTTTACACTCTTTTTTTTATGATGATGGGTACTCGTCTTACTTCTTCGCTGGACTGGGTGTAAAGAAAAAACTAAGAATGCGTCCAGCTGCTTCTCTCCCCGAGCATGTCGTAAAAGTCGACTAAGGGATAGTATCCTCTCCAACACGATGAGTACAATAAGCAAGTATTCCCAAGGAGGGCTGACGTTAGGCAGGCGGCCGGTCATAAAACACCTTAGCCAAAACTCTTACAGCACAATCCAAGGATCATGCTGTGCCGACCCCACATAGAGTGGGATTAAGGCAGGAAAATGATGATGATTTTTTTTTTTATTCTGATGACCCTGCAGAGTCCTGTTCCCTTTCCCCTTTTTCTCAATATTACAATTGTTCAAACGAGATGTAAAAATACATAATATAAAACATTTTGCACCTTTTTTATATAATATACAAGACATTGGTTTTTGAATCGACAGTATTATTTTAGCTACTTCATATTAAGCCCATTATTACTCCTTATTCATTCTAGTAAAAAGTTCTAACCTAAGTGATGTACAAACCCAAACACTGCAAATCTTACTAATATTAGAAATGCAAAAGTTTGTGAGGATGTGACGATGTTTGTGCCTCAATCACGCCGTAACGGCCAAACGGATTTGAATAAAACTTGGAACATACATAGTATGTGTGCTGGAATAACATATAGGCTACTTTTATCCTGGTACCACGCGAGCGAAGCGCGGGTGGAAGCTAGTACCCCAATAAAGGGGTCAGAAAGACCTCGGCCATTGTTGAAAGGTTTATTGCTGGGGCGATACACCTTTTATTCGGAAGAAAAAGTTTGTCACCTACAGCTAGAAAAAAATAAAAAAGGTTATTGTCTTTTTAAAATAAATTAGTATTAGGTTAGTATTACCTGTAATCTAAGTGTAGGTATACCTTGCCCTACTTGCCAACCTAAAAAATAATCCAACGAATGATTTCCTCGTAAGCCTTTTGTAATGTCAAAGTCAAAAATTTTTTATTCCATAAAATCACGTGGATCACTAAGACACACGTCTTATGAAACAACAACAAACGTTAGATGAAATATGTAAACTCCCCGGAATCTCAACCCAGTTTCCCAATGAACTGACATTGAGGACAGTCGCGTGCGACACTGATAACTCTACAAACGGAATAATTGTCAACTGTCAGTATTATGACAGGCAACAAGCCGTATCGTCGCCCTCGTCCCATATGTGACTTTACTGTATTAAGTAACATTATTAAAACGTTTATTGGTTGACAATTGTGACGACTCTGTTACATATTTACTTTAGACTAAACATATTTTTTGAAAGCTCTAAAGTGATAGCTGTCTGTGTTTTATCGATTTATAATAAATAAGATAGAAACTTTTTAGGGCTGCCAAATTAGGTTCGGTTTAGAAAAAAAACCCTATAGCAATATTAATATTGATTGAAAATTGCACAATGACAAAATTGTGAAAAATTACATTTATTTTTACAATTTTGTCATTGTGAAACATTGTGGTTTTCAATAAGATAAAAAAATAAGTAAAGATTCTCTTTAACACCACAAAAAGCACAGATATAATATAATAAACTAAGTAAAATAAATTATAACAAAAAAATATATAGATAGAAGGACAAATATCTTAAATCGCTGGTTATGAAAGCTCGATTTTTTAGTTTAATAGAAACGGTAATACTAATAAACATATTAATCCAAAAGGATTATTGAAATAAATCAAGGCCTTAATAAATCGCATGACATGCGGTCGATCAGTCAATACTAACTATAAGACAAACAAGTATGTTTGATCACATTAAATTCGAGTGGAATTATGCAAATATTTAGTTTGAAAAGGAACTAATTTCACGCTAATTACCGAGATTGAAGATGATCTAATCTATTAAGATTGAGCAATAATTGATAGGTGTTGAAATACCTTCCTAAAAGGCCACCGAAATAATTAAAACATTGTTATGTATCATTAATTACAACCAATAGCATCATGTGATTGAGATGTTTGCATTAAATTTATTTTTTATATTAAAATATTTATGTTAAATCCTTCAAGTGTGAAGTTTCAATTAGGTAGTTACATTAGATTTTGATTTACCGCACGATCGCTCTAATACAATTAGTGCGTGACTGTACATGCTGTAATGTAATACGATTTTGTAATACAGTCAGTGTTTCAGCGTATCAAATTGTATAATGTATAATTTACAGTTGTTATAGTTTTGTTACCTTTATTATTACAGTTAATTAATTATCTCTATAAATTATATTTTTCTACGCCTGTTTGTGTAACACTGCTGAGTATAACTCTACAATTCGATAGTGTCGTTCTCAAACTTTTGTTTTTTATGTACCATAATCAATAATAATATTAAAATAGGTTACGTCCAAGGACGTTTTAAGTTTTTACTACTACGAAAGAGATTTTAAGTTAAACCGAAATAAAAAAAAACGGCACGTTAACAATAGATTTCTATAAAATTTTTCCACCCGCTTAGCACGTTAGAAATAGATTTTCATACATTTTTTCCCTCTCGCATATATATTATGTTCTCCCCTGTTAATAAAGAAATATGAACTGACTTTCCGAGCAGGTGTAGTATAAAAATAATTATTAATCAAATTAAATTATTTCCGTTTTTAAATAAAAAAGAGTAAAGTGAGAGTAAAGAAACAACAAAGAATGCGTCCTGTTTCTTCTCTCCCCGAGCAATTTGTAAAAGCCGACTAGGGAGTAGTATCCTCTCCAACATGATGGACCTCTACATTGGCGATGGACTGATCACCTGTCACCATGGTTCACTATATCCATCTTGGGACTCTTATTTATTTATTTATTAGATCACTAACATAATATACATTATTACAATTTAAAAAGGTTCTAGATAGAGGTAATAGAGTTGAATGTTATTACAATTATAAGTGAAGACAGAGATCAGGAGCGGGACAAGTTTTCTTATAAGTACTTGTGACTCTGCCCACCCCTATAACATGTATATTTGTATTTAATTTGCAAACGATAACCACTTGTCTAAGAGGTTGCTTAACTACTTATGATTTATCAAGCATCTCACAATCACGTCAATTCAACCTCAACATTTGATGTTTACAACCTCTAATGACTTGTATTGTTCCTAATTTGGAATATCTGACATCTACACTACTTAAACTTGTATTCATTAGTACTCTAAACGGCACATTAGCTTTTACACTTACCCTTTTATAAAGACTTAGAATAGATTTAACTATCATGATACAGATGATAATCATGCATAAAAGAAAATAAGTAAGTTCGTATGAGCTAGTGGCCAACTCTTGTGACGGAGTTTTTAGGCCGCCTAAAGCCTCCGTCATGGCTTAACGACTTAAAAGCCGGGGCCGACAATTTAACGTGCCCTCCGAAGCACGGAAGCGCTCAGCTCGTAATGCCACATGCGGTCACCCATCCCAATTGTGACCGCGCACAACGTTGCTTAACTTCAACGATCAATCAAGAATGTCTAAGCAAGCTACGCCACGAGCGCTACGTATTTAAGCTATATAGCGCTTTATACTATAAACAAACCATTATGTCTACTCTTAAGTTTTTATGAAGTGGTGTGTTAATGTTTTAAGTAATATATATTAAATATTATTATATTCGTATATAAATGTCACCGTAAAATTGTAAATACCGTAAGATTATAATCTCGTGATAAACTGTCGTCTGCTTAGACTGAATATAGTAGGTAAGGTTAGGTTAGTTAAGAAAATTTAATTCATTATCTAACATTAAAGCAAAAATATTGTATAAGCAAAAAAAATAGTTAAATAAATAAATATTTGTGGACATTTCACACAGCGCCATCTAGCCCCAAACTAAGCAAAACTTGTACTATGGCAACCAGGTGACTGATAGAATACTTATATACATTTTTTTTGTAAATACACACTTATAATACATAATACTACAACACCCAGACTCGGAAGAAATATTTGCAGAGCATACAAACATTTCTCCCGTAGCGGGAATCGAACCTGCGCCTCTTGCGTCTCAGCCGAGCACACGCCCGCCACGCCTGTTCTATATTTTATATTTATTTAATATTTTGGTAACAGCGGAAGTTATAAGAATCGATTATTGTAACAGTAATCGATTACTATACTGAATCGGATATAAGTAATCGATTGGCGCCGACCACCGACCGACGCTTGATACACAGATCGTTAAACAAAAATCTACGATATTTGAAAATTGACATCAAGGCGACGCCTTGACCGAATAGCGAATGTAATTTTACTCATAAAATTATTTAATAACTGATGATTAATTTAAATAACATTCATTTATTAATAAAAAGAAACTTAAAACTAA
Source organism: Scotopteryx bipunctaria (assembly GCA_949320045.1). Taxonomy (NCBI): domain Eukaryota; kingdom Metazoa; phylum Arthropoda; class Insecta; order Lepidoptera; family Geometridae; genus Scotopteryx; species Scotopteryx bipunctaria. The sequence goes on along the minus strand of OX439458.1, from coordinate 2,112,608 downwards.
TACAAATATAACTTACAAAAGAAACAGTCGGGCTATCTAAAGGCCGTTGCAAACGGTCTATAGATAGCTCAACTGATCCAGCTCATCAGACGGTGGAAGTGTGCCCAAGACGCTGGCCGCATTGATCAGTTATTAATTATGATTAATTAGATAAACTAATTTTATTTTTTGTTGTAGCAAAAAAGGATGGGCGAAATGTAATTTTTGAATTTCTCTGCGTCGTATTTTATTTGATTATAACACTTTCATGATCCAAAGCAATTTAACAACACCTCATTTGTCAAAATCCGTCCAGCCGCTTGGACTTCAGCTGCAGCTAAATGAATAAATTTAAAATGGCATCTTACAGCCTTTGGCATCTCATCTTATATAGGTTTTTTTGACACTTTAATCAGCATAAGACATTTTGCCATTCACACTTCATTTGTCATACATACCCCCGAATACTCAAACGAGACTCAGAGTTGAGCACGTCTCACGGTTTTTTGACAGTTTCTGATGAAAATCTGTCAAAAAAAATCGTCATTTGAAACGTGCTCAACTTTGAGATGCGTTTGAGTATTCGGGGGATACACTCCAAAACATTACCCTCGTTCATCGCAGTCCAGTCTTTAATCTCCTATTTCGGACACAACTTTATCCCGTTGGTAACAAAAGTTTCCTCCTCCAGCTGTAATACACATCTACTATAGATGTTAAAGGCCGTGGTAGTACTTATTGACGATGTAATTTTGTCTTTTCAAGGCTATTAGAAAGACAAACCACTTGCAACGTTACTTGGCACTTTACTCATGTAGCAAGTCGCTGCTTCATTAATCATTGCAAAAAATCTTTTGTAAGTTCTCAAACAAATAAAATTAATGAATCGAAAAGACATCTCCATTCATCACGCTTAATAAGATTAAAATCAATCATTTACAGTGTTGCAGAAGCATACCAGTACCACAATCTCGCCATTTATGCCCTGTTCCAATATTCAACTAAAGGACGACGGATTTTGATAATATTCTTTCGCCCATCCTCTTTTTTATTGTCATATTTACGTTGACATCTGTAGAAAAGTGCTACGCATTTTTTGACAGGAAAACAACGTTGCTACTATATTACAAAATTAAATGTGAGGATGTTTGTATGTTTGTGCCTCAAATACGCCGTAACGGCTGAACGGATTTTAATGAAACTTGGAATATACATAGAATGTATGCTGGAATAACATATCTACTTTTATCCACAAACAGTTCGAAAAAAATATATTTATACTTCAAAAAACACCAAAATTATGTTTTGGCCCGAATTTTCTTATCATTGGATAATGGATCATGGACTTATATGTTGTTTATTAATGTATTAGAACATTAGAATTAGATGTTTACATAATTATGAAAACCTTGGTCCAAAGTAATGTTAAAACGTTGACATTTGGACACTTCGTCCTTAATCGTCTTTCCGTTGTAAATGTATTTTACATAAATTACAATATGGAAATAAATCAATTAATTGACATGTCATTACCACGGGGTCAGGTCAAAGATCATTAGACATTTATCAATGCATTCTACACAGAATTCCGCGAGTAGGTAGATCAATATCTCATTTTTAGGGTTCTGAACAAAAATGCTAAACAGGAACCCAAGGTGGACTTTTTGCTAAATACCTTCTTCCAACCATTTTCATTTATTTTTGACAGTGAGTTGACAGAGGTCTCTAACCAAAAACGTCTCTTTTCGTCTCCGTTTCGGACATCTCCGCAGATCTTCGTTGGAGTCCTGGCCTTAGCAGTTACCTCAGAACAATAAATTGTTCTGAGGCAGTTACAAACTAGTAATCTTCTTTTGACAACGAAGCTAGGAACGCAGTTGTGCAAACTGACACGCGAACTTTGCCTTTAAAATAACTTAACTGGTTAATTAAGTGGCTGTAATTACCGACTCATTTGCAAGGATTCGTGACTACTTGAGCTTTTTGCGATGTAAACTGGTTGTGAGAGGAACCGCTTTGAAATGTCATTAGAAGTGGGTAAGGTAGAGACTTGACGACGGGAATATGAACTACAATTAATATCTATGATTTATTAACAGAAAGAAACTTACAACTTATAACTCAATAACCAAAGGGCTGGCGCTTACCTCGGACAAAGGATAAGTATAGCTATCCAACGCGGTAACGTCGCCAGCCTTTTGGGGACCTTACCTGCGGTCGGTGATCTGAGCTCTGTTTTAAAATATCTGTAGGCGAACTTAGATAGAAAACTGAGCTCATTTTCATTTCTTATTATTATACCGATTACATTAAAGTTTTTAATGTTATAGTAGTTTGTCTTTGTTGATTCAGTAAATAAATATGTTATTTGTCTAGGACAAACACAATTTACAAAATACAAAAATCGGGCTATCTAAAGACCGTTGCAAACGGTCTATAGATAGCTCACCTAATCCAGCTCATCAGACGGTGATGGAAAATAACTTAAAATTAAGAAATTATTACTAAATTGTGAAAACTAAACTATGATGTTCACTGTGGTCTTCAGCTGAGCGTTTGCTGCTGGAACTCGTATTGATTTCACGGACATTGCATTGCTGCTGACTGTTCACAAACTTCTATCGCAGAAATCAAACCAGCATTTCTCGCGGGTCACGCCACAGCCACAGGCAATCACCAAGACAGACAACAATGAGTACTGGATGACCCAACAGCGGCGAATGCGTTGAAATCTTTTGTATGAAAATTACGTTTGCCGTTGTGCAATATTCTCTCGTAATTTCTATGGTGATGTGCATTGTTTCATGGCGTTTTTGTATTGTGTTTTAGTGTCCTGTCACTCTTTGATTCAGGTCAGTGCTGGCTCTTACCTGTCGCCAATTTTTTCGTCATAATTCCGTCAGAGACAAATTAGGGCCGGTGCCCACAATCGGCACGGCATCCCAGGGAATCCTTAGGCGCCCATAGGCGTTGACCTAATTGACACGATCACGCGTGTTTTATTAATTATTTTATTAAGTTTTATTAAGTTTATTTGTACAGAGATTTGAACGAATCAAACTAAGGAATAAAATTTTCCATAGAAACTTTACCACCCTACTTTCTACCCAATAGGGGTTGATATCGAAAATTTGATTGGCCTATGTGTTATTCCAGAACCTAAACTATCTAAATTCTAAATATATTAAAAAATGGTTCAGTAGTTACGGAGATACGTGGTAACAAACATTCACATACACAGACTTTCAAATTTATAATATTAGTAGGTTTGTAGGATATAGGATAGGTACTTTTCATCCCGGTGCAACGCAAACAAAACGAAGCGGGCTAGTCAAGTAAGTATATAAATAACAATCGAATGACCCAGTCAACAACTGACAATTAAGTAAATATATTAGCATGTAAATACAAATATAATACGACCAAGTTATGTGTGACACACAAAAGTAGGTATTAAGTACAAATGCCGTCATAAATCATTCGGCGTAAGTGCTCGAACAATAAGGAGAAAGTTACGTGCTAGCGGGGACCGCGGCATGCAGTGTGCACCAGTATTTTTTTCTTTCATGCTGCGGATACGTATCTCCAGTTTGGCTGAATTATAGCTTTTTATCCGGGTAGATACCACACAAGAGAAGCCGCGGACGGCTAGTGTCAATACAAATTCATGTAAAAACCGAACTAAAATATTTTTTACAATGTTAAAAGTCACTATGTATACATTTATTACACCACTACACCCATCGCCATGCTGCTACTAACGATGCTTGAAATAGTAAGAGTACTTTATGAGTTATAAACTAATGATTTATGATAACAAATAACGATGGGTTGAGGAACTTCGCAAGTTTACACATTGAAGCAATGATTACCAAACATTTACTGCACAGATGTTGCATAGTGCCGTCCCTCTGACGCAACAACCTTTTCTCTGTTATGGAGTATTATACAATTGACATTGAAACCGACTGACCGCAATGATATGGCGCCCTAAAAAGGGATTTGGGCTTGACCATCAAATCTATGAAATTAGAAAAAAAAATTATTGTTCCGTACCCAAAGGGACCCTATTACTAAGCCCCCGCTGTCCGTCCGTTTGTCAGCGGATTGTATCTCATGAACCGTAATAGGTAGAGAGTTGAAATTTCCATAGAATGTGTATATATATTGCCGATATAACATCAAATAATAATAAATGTCGCCGCATACAAGGAACATGTAGGTACATGTTCGATGGTACAGAACCCGTCGTGCGCGATTCAAACATAATACAAATGTATCGAAATGATATATTCTCTTCTACTACTACTTCTTCACTGGACTGGGAGTAAAGAAAAAACAGAGAATGCGTCCAGCTGCTTCTCTCCCCGAGCATGTCTTGTCGAGCCGAAGTGTCGACTAAGGGATAGTATCCTCTCCAACATGATAAGATACAATAAGCAAGTATTCCCAAGGAGGGTTGACGTCAGGCAGGCGGCCGGTTATAAAACACCTTAGCCAAAACTCATACAGCAGAATCCAAGGATCATGCTGTGCCGACCCCACATAGAGTGGGATGAGGGCAGGAAGATGATGAGGTTCTCTTCTATCCCGTGACTTTTTATATACCTACTTCAATTCGTAGGTAGGTATATTTTGAGCCGTTCGTGCGCCAACGGATTTTTGTTCCGATCCGAGTACTCAAAAGAAATCATCATGACAATACTGCCCTCCTAGTGAAGAACGCAGTAACTAGCATTTTTGACAAAAAATAGTTAAATACATAAATGGAATCACCTAACAAAACATTCTGTTCTCACTCACGTATCAAAACATGTTTGACATAGTTAGTTACTGCGTTCTTCACTAGGAGGGCAGAATACTGGCATATCGCAGAACCTAAGATTCAATTCGCAGTTAATCCTTTCGACACATTGGATCGAAAGAATATGACACGATTGATTAGTACCAAACTAGTAGATAATATTGATAGCAGCAAACTTTATCTAATTACCCCAGAATAAATTATTACAAACGCTTTGTTCTAATAATTCCTAATACTGCCTGCGGGCATCTAAAAGGTCAGTTGTCTCCATGGGCCTAATTACTCAAATGGTACTGCGAAAGTGAGCCTGACCCGAGTTAGACCTCTTTACGTAAAGGAGGTCATATTTCATAACGCAAATATCGAAGTTTGTACAAAGGCCTCTATCTACTATACCTACTGTCTCTTTGAATAATAAATGACATAAAATAATAATATAAATTTGTGTATATTTCAGACAGCGCCATCTAGCCCCAAACTAAGTGAAGCTTGTACTATGGGATCCAGGTGGCTGAAAAAATACTGCTTTATTTTTTTTTTTACTCTAACCCAGATGAAACATTTGAAGATAAACTACCTACATTATTTGACCTGTAACACAGGTCTTTGAACCTTTCTCAGGCACCAGTCTCTAAACAGGTTTACTACTCTAAGAAACCCTTATGAGAGAAATTAAATAAAAACAAAAATTTAACCAGCATAAATCAAAAATTTGATTGACAACGCTTCAGTAGATACTATACTTAAGTTGCAAGATCATTGTGGTGGATTGTGTTCAGCACATTTAGCGGTGTTGCGATCTAGTGGCGCCTTCCGATCGTAAGGTCATGAGTTCAATTCCGATCAAAAAATGCATGTGCACAATTTATTTATCTACCAGCCCTCTCAAATGGTGAAGGTTGGGTAATATCACGTGAGGAAACCATCTTGTCGTAGAAAGGCCTCTATCTATTAATACCAGATTAGACTTAGAGCACTGGTGGTCTAGTGGTAATGACCCCGCCTTAAGGACGTGGGTTCAAATCCGCTCGTGTACCAATGAATTTCCTATTCGGAAAAATTAATCAGTACAGTACTCTCAAATGGTGAAGGAAAACATCGTGAGGAAACCTGCGTGTAGAACCTAAATAAAAAGTTCTAAAATATTTGTCAAGTGCGCAAAGGAGCCTTTGAGGCGCACTTTAAGTCCTTTCACCGCACTGGTTCAAAAGAACTAGTGGCACGACTTCATAGAGAGATTTATTAAATACCAGATGATTTATACAGGATTAGGAGGTAACTTTTGCCTACACAAACGGGACGCTTTAGTGCCTTAGATGATTTTTAGATGAAAAACCAAAAAGAGGTCAAGTGTACGAAAGTGCCTCTTTAATTTTTGCACTCTAATTTCGGAAACCAGTGACAATCGTATTATTAGTACTTAGGCAGTAAGTAATATTCTACCAACAAGCTTTTTAGCTACACACACAAAAATGCTTTTGAAAGTCATTTGCCTTTCGTGTGTTGGTCAATGTGGACGTCGTCGCAGAGTTTTAAAGAATTCCTTATCGACCGGATCTGCGAGTACGTTGTTGACAAGCACGAGAGATTCGGATACAGTCATGCTCACAACTCCCTTAGACTGTATAATTTATTTATTTATTTTGTAGTGTTTTTAAACTTAGAATAAAGAATTGAAACAGGCTGTTTCAGGATATAAGAAGCTGAGACGGAGCGCTGTAAGCGACAATATAACGTAATTCAATGTACGCTGATAAGACTCAGATGGTCATCTTAGGCTACAAAGGGGTTAAAGCAGACCAATCGCAGAAAGAAATATAATGAAATTCAATGTACACCTACGATGTCAAACCAGTTAAATCAAGCTCAAATATGCATGGGTTTTCCAAGACTACATGCAAACGATGACAAACAAACTAAATCTAGAACTAGCTTCTCTGACTATTGGCTAAGGACGAATCCTCTCGAAATAATAAGATTACCTACAGTGGCATTGGCATGAGTCATCGAAGGTTCATTTGAAAGGGGCGAATTTCACAGAATCGTGGATCAATTTAGCAAGAACTCACGCGCAGTGAACGTATACTTTGTGCAAGATATTCTTCAACTTACCGACAAATCCTTCTCGGGCTCTCGGAAATTACTAGTCACGGCTCTATTTTGTTTGAACCAGCCCCCTTATTCTGGATGACCAAACAAATCGTAACGCGGTCACATTAATTAATCACCGCGTTATCGTATTCTATTCTATATCACAACTATTATTATGTATTGCAAAAACACGACGCGGCGCGTCACAAATAAATAATAAATAAATAACACCCAACAGTCACATACATAGTCCTGACCCCACACTAGGATTCCCTGTGTCGCGGGTATCAGAAACTACGAGTACTATGGTACCACAACATCCAGACTCAGAAGAAATATTTACAGATCATGCAAACATTTCTTCCGCAGCGGGAATCGAACCTGCGCCTCTTGCGTCTCTGCCGAGCAACCGGCCGCCACGCCACGAAGGCCGTCGAATAAGTTACGAGCTGTCAAGTTTCGTTTGGTCATCGAGAATAAGGTGATGGGGCAGTGTGGCGAATGGATTTTAAGTGCGCCTCAAACGCTTCTTTCGTGTACTTAACACATGTTTTGTTAGCTTGCAATAAAGTTTTTTCATTTCATTTCATGTTTGTTTTTAAGTGAGCATTGCGCATTAAGGACTCCTTTCGTGCACCTTTCAACATATTAGGTTGTACGATATTCTCGGACACTCGCTACATTGTATGCGACTGTACATAAGGTACTTACGACACTCGACCTTGCGATTATATTTCGGCGCCGGCATACAACTGCACTGACGCTCACCGAATTCCAACCGTATCAAAATAAAAGACCCTGTTACCAAGAGTGGTGTGGCCGGTTCGATTGATTTCACTGGCTATTGGATACGACGTTCAAATCTCCGGTTGATGCTAGTGCACTACGGCCAATATAAAGTGCGCTTGGTCCACCCAGATGGACTAAGCAGTTGGACCACGACCTGTGTAAATGCCGAACGAGTAAAAAAGTCACCATCTAATTTCAATTATAGTTAGGGGAACAAAGATCTGCACTGACGTTCTGCGGTGTATTGTGCATTATCCCCTAGCTAACCCTCCCCCAGCCAGCCCAACTCCTTGAAGTACCGGAGAAGGACTTTGGGATGTTGACAGCAGTGCTCCAGTATCCTCGATGGTGTTGTTGAGGCCGTTGTTGGTGATGCCTGGTATTGCTCGATGACTATCTGCAGTCCCGAGTTAAGTCACCATTATTTGACGACCTCGGCGGCCGGCGTAGCGGGCGAGTGCTCGGCTGAGACGCAAGAGTTGCGGGTTCGATTCCCGCTACGGATGATGTTTGTATGTTCTGCAAATATTTCTTTCGGTTCTGGATGTTATAGTAGGTATTATGTATGTCTTTACAATAAAAAAGTATATAAGTATTCTATCAGCTATCTGGTGCCCATAGTACAAGCTTTGCTTAGTTTGGGGTTAGATGGCGCGCTTATTTATTATTTTTACGGAAAAAAAAAACATATTTTTTCTTCTTTCCAGTCAAGAAACTCCAGGTTAGCTTTTTTTCCAACAAAGATAGTAGCAATGTGTTATTTTAACCGCAATGTACTACCTACTTACTTTATTAACAGATCAGCATTGTCATTTAGCGTGGCAATGCGGTCAGCGTCTTGGACATGCTTCCTTAGCTGACATCGATCTGGATCAGGTGAAGTATCCGTAGACTGTTTCTTTTATATTTCGTAAAAAATTATAAATACTTACTTTGCATTTGTAAGTTTATTTCTGTTAACCATAAAAACTTACGACTGGTTTCCCTAAATACCTATGGGAAAGATAAGCCTCGTGGTTTTAGGTCACAGCGTTTACCAAACAATTCTCTATACTCTTGCATTTCATAACTTACACAGGAAATCTTAATCTTTTCCAAATATCTTCAAGTTACCATCAACATAACGCCATCTTTGTTTTGAGTCTATGTTATGATAACTTTACCTAGGATAGTTGAGACCTGGTGGTTCAAATATTGAATCTAGTTAACGTTTAAACTATGAACTAGGTACTAGCATATCATATTATACTGATACTCAGACAAGGCGATGGAAGGTTTTGATGAAACAACGATTTGCTCTATTTTTTATGTAGGCTTTTGATATTCCATAGAAATGTTACCTCAGAGTTACCTCAGACCAAATAAAAAGAAAAGTCGGCAGAAAAACAGTAGCAAATCACATAAAAAGTATCACGGAATCACTTTTCACTTGTAAGTACCTACTTCAAATAACATCGTTTCTTAATTATTATACAACGAATTTTAAGTTACTTGGAAGACAAAACCTTAAAACCTTCGACACACACACATTGATAAAGAGGTGGCTTCACTTGTGTTGTTCGCGGCGCGCCGTCTTTTCTTTTTATTTGATCTGAGGATGTTACCTATAGTTTGTATTTCAATGCCTGCTATGCTATGGCACTGTCAACTGGAGATTCACGTTACGGATAGAGATGTATGTGTGTTTATCGATTTTGTCCTTAAAGAAAGTTCGTATGAGCTAGTGGCCAACTCTTGTGACGGAGTTTTTAGGCCGCCTAAAAGCCTCCGTCGTGGCTTAACGACTTAAAAGCCGGGACCGACAATTTAACGTGCCCTCCGAAGCGCATAAGCGCTCAGCTCGTAATGCCACTTGCGGTCACCCATCCCAATTATGACCGCGCACAACGTTGCTTAACTTTAACGATCAATCAAGAACGTCTAAGCAAGCTACGCCACGAGCGCTTCAATTTTGTCTATGACTATCTATAAACAAAGAGTACCTAGCTTTAACTTCATAAATACAAACTGCAACTAGGCAAAGAGAATGGAAACGTTAGATATTGTTTATTCTACGGCTCGTATTCAAGAACAATGCTTAATCATAGATAAGCTAAAAATTCAATGATTGAGCGTCGATTCGTGCTTGGGGCTTTAACACAGAATGAAACGCGAATACCTCAAAAAACAGTTGATTTGAGCTACCTACTTTTCAAATTATGTTTTCCTTACCAATTTTATTTAAAAAGTTTTTTTAAGGTTTTACGAGCCTTTGATATCCCCTTAGACATCTTCACAGGGATAGGTACACACATAGAATTCGGACCTTTACCGCCTAGATAAAAATTCAAGCCTATTTTTTCTACGTCGCGTAATTAGTTCTTTCGAACCAGTGTGGTGAAAGGATTTAAAGTGCCCTCAAAAGCGTCTTCATGCACATGTTTTTGAACTTTTTAAGTTCTACGACATACCGGTTTCCTTACGATGTTTTGCTTCACCTTTTGAGAATATTGGTATAGCACATACTTACCTATATTTTTCTAACATAAAAATCCATTGATGCACAATCGGATTTGAATCCACGGCCTTAGGTTTGGAAGGCGGGGCCGCTACCACTAGACCACGAATGCTCTATTTTTACCAAAACATCCATACATACATATTATCACGCCCGTATCCCTAATGGGGTGGGCAGAGCCACAAGTAATCATAAGAAAAGTTGCAGCCACTTCTGATTTAGTCCTAAGATGGATATGGTGGACCATGGTGACAGGCGATCAGCCCATCGCCCATATAGGTGGTCCATCATGTTGGAAATCATATTGTCCCTTAGTCGACTTTTACGACCAAAACATCAAACATAAATTTCAAGTAGTAGGTATAGATGGTAGTTTATGAATGCACTAGGATGCAAGAATTCCGTGACGCAAAATCACGAAAGTGAAGTTTGATGTAGACTGCGGTTTGTAGGTAAACTGCAGTTGCGCAACGCAAGAATCTCCATAACAGAGGTATCATCTGTGAGATACAATTTTGAGCGCTATAGGTACTTGAAGGTAGCTCTAACTAACCTAACTTTTAACCTATCCATCCTACTAATCTTACTTATATTATAAATGCGAAAGTTTGTGAGTTTGGATGTTTGTGCCTCAATCACGCCTAAACGGCTGAATGGATCTGAATAAAACTTGGAATATACATTGTATATGTGCTGGATTAACATATAGGCTATTTTTTATCCGGGTACTACGCGAGCGGAGCCGCGGGCGACAGCAAGTAGGTATTATAAATATAACGGTAGGTTTGATGATATTTGGCAAGGAGATAGATTCCATCCCGGGGAAGGACATACTACTCTACTACCTCTAAAACATCTTAAGAAATCTGGCACGACGTAGAACCTAAAAATTAAGAAAACATGTAAATAAAAAGCCTTATTACGGTTCATAGAGTCCTCTGACAGACGGACGGACGGACGGACAGCGGAGGCATAGTAATAGGATCCCATTGACACCCTTCGGATACGGAACCCTAAAAACTAGTGACATGACTAGAAGTAGTCTCTACGATAAAACCATAGGCAAAGTAAGCTAAGCGTGATATCTAGGTGTGATCCTTCATAACCACTTACCTTTTACGATCTTACCCCCGAATACTCAAACGCGACTCAGAGTTGAGCACGTCTCAACTCACGGTTTTTTGACAGTTTCTGATGAAAATCTGTCAAAAAAACTTCATTTGAACGTTCTCACCTTTGAAATGCGTTTGAGTATTCGGGGGATAGGATACTAGGAAGATACTAGGATTAGTAGATATAATCCTTATCTGTGTATGAATAGCTTCTGCACATTTAAAGCTTAAGGCAAGCAGACAGATTAGCCTAGCGTTTGCGAAACCAAAGCTTTGAAGGCCATAGCTGGATACATTATTTAAAAGTAATACTTAATATGCAACAACTTTTCTTGGGCAGTTCATCTATACTAATATTACAAAATGCGAAAATAACTCTGTATGTTACCATTTCACGCCTAAACTGCTGAATAGATTTTAATGATATTTGGCAAGGAGATAGATTCTGTTCTGGGGAAGGACATAGGCTACTTTTTCTCCTGTAAAACGATCCTAAAGTGGAAAAGGATGTAAAAGGATAATGCATAAATACTTCTTAGACATTAATTTATGACAAGGCAGTTAATTTGACACACCTTGGGTGCTTACAACAATAATGATGATTCGAACTGCATCAAATTGCTTTTATGTTTTTCAGATCATTTTGACTACTCTAGACTTTCATATCAATTTGACGCTGACTGTACCTAGGTACCTACTCTTACACAAAAGTAACATTATCGTGAGAAGCGACTCCATCCCGAGCCAAATTGGCCGGCTAAGCTCTTGCGTAACGCAATTAACCAGTCATCATGACGGAGGAAAGCGTTTGACCAACTTTTGTTAACCAAGACAGTAGGGCTCTTTATATTATCATCAAATTAGGAAGAGTTTTATTACTTCTCTGCTGGTCTGGAAGTAAAGAAAAAGCATAGAATGCGTCCAGCTGCTTTTCTCCAGCATGTCGTAAATGTCGACGGATCCTTTACAACATGATGGACCACCTATATGGGCGATGGGCTGATCACCTGTCACCATGGTTCACCATATCCATCTTAGGACTAAATCAGAAGTGGCTACAAGTTTTCTTATGTTTACTTGTGGCTCTGTCCACCCCTTTTGGGATACGAGCGTAATATGTTATGTGTGTTATGTAGGAAGAGTCAATAGAAAAGTACGACGGAAGATTCAATAGCGATGGGAAAAATCCGTAACATTCAAAATATCGATTGTTTATCGATATGTTTTTTATAGTAAGCTTTTAATACGTACATTTTTTGTAAAAGTTCTGCGTAGGTTGAAATATCTTATACATAAATGTTGCAATCGGGTAAGTTTAGTTTTAAGTTATGTAGGTATTTGACAATGACCTTAATAATACCGCAAAAATAATGAGAAGTGGTTCGTTACTAAGCTTACGAATCGTTTTGTCCATTTTAGTAAGTCCTTTGATTAATTTGACAACTGCTCGGACTATGTTTTAGATGCATGTAGGAGTAAACGTAGGCAGACTATTAACTTTTTCATATTTTATGAAACTTAAATGATAAAGTTAATTATGCATGGACATTACCTTCTCATGATTACCGTTCTTACTTACAAACTAAATTATAATTTTATGGTCAATAATAATTAAGTACTTGAATTATAAATGTATAACTAATGCATTTATATCTGTGATGCTGTTGAGTGACTTTTATACTATTCAAACAAAGTTGTTAATATTAAAGTACCTACCTATTTAATTGATATGAATAAGGGCAAGAAGATGATGATGTTATAAAATTATATATTACTATCATTTTTTCGCAAGTCAATATGTTTCATATATGAACGGCCTCGGTGGCGTGGCGGACGATTGCTCGGCAGAGACGCAAGAGGCGCGGGTTCGATTCCCGCTGCGGAAGAAATGTTTGCATGATCTGTAAATATTTCTTCCGGGTCTTGGTGTTGAGGTACCATGGTACTCGTAGTTTCTCATACCCACGACATAGGGAATCCTAGTGTGGGGTCAGCACTATGTTTGTGACTGTTGGGTGTTATTTATTTATTTATATAATGTTTTTCTAGAGTCATCGTAAAAATTACTTACTTTTCGACAGATGGTGCCTTCCAATTTAACACTTCACAGAACAAACACATCACTATTAAGGTGCACTATTAAAAAACACAGCATTCTACACATTTTTAATAAAAAAAATTAAACACTGAAAATACCGGTGATTTTCGCAACACTAGCGCGTAAAACAATTTTCAAATTTAGAACGATGACATAAAGTTGAACCGTAAAATGTTATGGCGTTTAGTGATGGGGCAATTATTTTCGGTATTTAAAAATGGTTTGTTTTAAGTGTGTCGCAGTGATGCGGGCTGGCAGGTTGCGTAAGGCGACTGCGTGCTTGCGGCCCGAGCGACTCGTCGAAACTGAAAGTGGTCTCCAGTCTTGGAGATGGGCTCGATATCCTTAGTTTTGGCGGTGGAAGATATAGGTGAATTGGATACCATCGATGTTGTCCTTTGTGGCTAGCCGTTTTAAAACAAAATCTGATCGCGCTTAAAAACAGGTCACTAAGTCTTTCTTAGTTTACCTAGGTAAACGTTAGTTTTCATTAGGTTGGTAAGGTATCTAAATAAAACCGAGGAAAGTACCTAAGTACCTCTCTTGTAGTCTAATCGTGTAACTATTTTGTAGACAGTAAGTAGTTTTTAATTTGAAAATGCTTGATAAAAAACTTCGAGCTGTCAATAAAGTTTCAGAGCTCCCAGTATATTATTATACAATCTACTTGTTGTACCTACTTACTAAAATAATAATGGCAGCTTTTAATTTTCTAAATCGCTTGAGATGTACTCGTATATCCTGCCCTCTTTGCAACTCTACGACTAGGTACCTACGTACTTCACTATACACAAAACTTATACCTATAGCTACGTATCCGCAAAATTTAATTTCGTCCCATCACTAGTAACCAGAAGAAGTAATAATCAATAGACTCTATTAAAATATCCGTACTATATCCGTACTTATTTATAGTTCCTACATTTCGCACTTACCTTAATACGTCATCTCTATTAGTTCCTTCAATCGTTATGCAACCACCACTTAATAAATACGGTAGGTAATCCTACTCTCATCCTCATCTATCCGTAATTTGCCGCAACTACATCCGTCGTGATAGGCGTTTTGTTCAGATTAATAGCAGGGTTCCGTGAGGAAAATGCGTGCTTGATTTGTCACGTACGTAAGTACCTACCTACCTGTCTCTAGCTAGACTAATCAACAGCTGCTATGGATCAAGATGAACAATGTTAAAAAAAATAGGTAGGTAGGTACTTTTACCCGGCTGCGGCGAAGCCAAAAAGGAGGTGTGTTTGACCTATGTTATGTCTAACCGATTTTGATGCATGATAATGTCGTTAGATATTTTTTTATTGCGTGAGTATCACTGGGTATATTAAAATTATAAAAAACCATAATGGCGGAATTTTGGCGCCAAAATGCATGTTAAAAAAAATATGGGTACCTACCTATCAAAATTAACGGGTTTTAAAGGTGATTGCCAAAATATGTACAACTTAGGTATAGGTAGGTACCTGCCTACCTGTGTTTAAATGAAATTTGGAATGAGAAATTATAAAAAATGTAAATAGCCGCCATATTGGATTTTAACGACATTTCGTATAGGTAGCCTAGTGTCACTCTCCATGACAAATCCAACGACGATTTGGCAAAGGGCAAAATCCAAAATCCATCCAGCCGTTTGTGCTACCACGGAAGTCAAAAGATGTCATATTATTTGAGTCATGATTTTGGGTAGGTACCTACTTAGTGAGAGTAGATAAGTAGATATTAACCACCTTTGTCGGGTAAAATCCGGGTGACTAAACCAACAAGTTTGAGTTTACTCGTTTCAGGGTTTCAAACTTATAAAAACATTGCGTTTGCACTGTTATAATATTATCCTGTTCTCTCAGAACCCTCGCTGCATCTCTTGGTATGTTTTACAGAATATTGCAGCTGTTTTTGTTGGTGTCTTCACACGGATGTTGCCATTGTTGATCAGCCGTGGTTTACATTCCCAGACGAATGTTTCTATCAGATACAACATAATAAAAAGAAGCTATAATTCTCGGCAATTGTTTTGGCACATTGCACATTGCAGAGATGCCTTGTCTATATTACGGAAAGACATTTCTTAGAACGTAGTTTCAACGTAAATTTCGGACGTTTGAAAAAGGTTTTTGTTTTTTAAGCGACTCCAAAAAGAGGGTTCTCAATTTGATTATGTTTTTTTTGTATGTTTGTTACACGATTATTCCCCAATCAAGGTAATTTTCTCGTGGCGCCAGGATTTGACCCTTTCTTATTTCTTGTAGTCCTATTGCTTTCCAGAATAAAACAAAATAGCAGTGGTACATACCTATCACAATGCAAAAACTTTTTACCAACTTTATAACTAAATAGTCGCTTGGAATCTAGTCACACAAATCAGCGGCTTCAGTCAAGATCTCGTCACGGAAATCAGTCAAAAGCGTAGGCGACGCTATTAGGTACCTAGGATACTATCTGGGACTATTCCAAGTTGAATGACATCTTCGTCCTTAAGATATGAATTTACAAGTCATACTTTTCAGAGGGCACGTCAAAGGTATTTTTTTTTTCGATAATTTGAACCATTTTGCACTCTATTTATGAAATAAATGAGCCATAGAAAATATCGGAGACTCACATAACTTTTTACACCTGCCTTTACCTTATAAAATTACTTTTTCTACCACCAGTTTGGGGGCGTGCCACAGGCTTTTCTGCTAGAATTAAAATCCCGTTGATCTATAATGGGGCTATCTAAATGGGGGCGTGGCCCTGAACGTTTCCTTGGTCTGCCTAGCAATACCTATAAGATAAAAGTAAGGTCTCTTAAAATTGTAGGTAACTAACATAAAACCTACTTACACACCGGATGACGATAAGTACTTAGGCCTTATTACTTTTCGATTGACCGGAAATTCGATTTTGAAAGTAGGTCCAAAGCAAACATTTATTCACAAGTTATGGTCAGAAAATAAAATAAAAATATTCATTAATTCTTTATTCGTCGAATCGTTGACAAAAATATCTCTATAATCGGACATAAATAACATTATTCTTATTCACAAAATAATGGGGTTACATCGACCTCGCAACATTACAAAATGTTCCATTATTGGGAGGTCTTAAGGCCAGTGTCCACTAAAGCGCACAAATTCATAAAAGGCTTGTGTTATCGGCGCAGCCTCAACGTCTGCCAGGCTGCGCCAAAGCCACTAAGGTTTTTAGCGCCACGAAAGTGTTGGCGATTAATGTCTGGTACATTTTAGTCGACATAGGCCTTAAAAATTCATTATTAATAATTATTTGTATCAGCTGCTAGAAAACTAGTCTCAAAGTATGAAGACATTATAAAAGGAACACAATTTAAAGCTAAAAACTAAAACTTGAGTAGATAGCATTACTTCAAACAAACAAATCCAATAAATTTACGGGGATAATAAAAACTGAATATATTTGATGATGATGATGATGATGATACTTATTAAAATCAGCTTTGAAAAACCAGGATTTTCAACATAATTATATCAATAAAAATATGACAACGCAGACAAAATAAAATTGCTGTTTTTGATGAAAAATTAAATTTTAAAAGATTTTTGTTACAATGCAACTAAACTATCGCGATAGTGCGAAGCTTCGCCGAAGCCCGATAATATAGCCGCGGAATTAGTGAAAATTTACTTTATAGCGTATTGAATTACAAATACAAATATATTTAATTACTAAGGCCTTTTATCATCTATAATAGATGATTTATACAGCGTCAGGAAGTAACTTTTATCTCCACAAACGGGACGCTATAGTGCTCGGGACGAATTAAGAAGGAGTAGGCTTGCCCAGCACCTATTCCATCCTCTCAGCTTACTCGGCCTTGTCCACAGGAAAGACATGGTCAATACGCCGAGCTGACTAAGCCGCCCGGGTTTCCTCACGATGTTTTCCTTCACCGTTTGAGAGTACTGGTACAGCGCACATAAATTTTTCGCGCAGAAAAATCCATTGGTACACGACCGGGTTTGAACCTTAGGATCGGAAGGCGGGGTCACTACCAACTAGACCACCAGTGCTCTATTTAATTACACATAATCACAAATTACTGGTGATCCCCGCACTAGGGCAAGCCTGTATCGCGAGAGATCGGTCAAGGTCAAAACGCGATTAACTTACTAAATAAAAAGTACACAATGAACAGTTTTAGAGTTTAGTCAAGAGTATTATGAGCAGTTTTATCATCCCCATTTACAACGCAAATGAAAGTCAAATCGATTGGCAATATTTTTGAGCAGACGAATGCCCGGCTGAGACGCGAATGGTATATAGGTTTGATTCCAGTAGCGGGAGAAATGTTTGCATGTTCTGCAAATATTTCTTCCGGACGTGTGGTATGGTACTCGTGGTTTCTGATACCCGACACATGGAATCATAATGTGGGGTCAGTATGCGACTGTAATTTAATTTATAAATGCGCAAAGTACAACATATTAATACGAACACAAAATTGCATTATTCTTTTTAATTTAAATTAATTAAAAAACTAAGAATTACAAATTTTCACTTTTTTAAAGTTTGGCACGTTTGATAGCTTTCTAAATTACTTTTTGCTGTGTTTTTATATGAGGGCGTACAGTACGAACCACATAGATATGCACTTCTGATGTTCACGGTCATGCTCTAATCGGAGTTAAATTTTCAATGCAATTTACGATTTGCGAGTTGCCTTATCTCTTGAAGAGATAACACAATTTTAGTTCATTTCAATGTGGCATGCACTGTACAAGGCATTTTATGGATATGTCAAAAATGTATCAGACTGCATTTAATATTTACATTATCACTATTAACAGTGCCAGGTACATGTTATAAGTACAAGTTTTTAGAAAAATAGTAATTTAGTTAGAAAAATATACTGAGCGTAAAACAAGCGAAAATATAATATCGGGGTTAAGTTTGTTAACTTACAGAGTATCAGAGATAAGTCTGTTGGTATATTAATCTACTTCAGTGACTCTACTATGAGTTTTTCCAGACCACATTCGCATGATCGACATTCAGAAGACAAAATTACCTTGCTTATTCTACTAATGTTATATTAAATAAATGAGTAGAGCATAAGATTCTGCCCGAAATACGGAACGATCTCCCAAAACGCAACGAAAGCGCATTCTAATATTACCAGTGATGTCATCTAGTGTCATAATAAATAAATAAATATTTGTGAACATTTCACACAGCGCCATCTAGCCCCAAACCAAGCAAAGCTTGTACTATGGTCACCAGATGGCTGACATACTTGTATAGTATGGGAAAACTCAAAGCAAAGCTACAGCACTTCAAAAGTGACGTCACAGTATGGACATGCCATAGAAATATCATTTGGTTGAACTCAAGTCCAGAGAGCCGTGTTTTGCAAACAAGTTTGACAAATACGTATCATCTTTGGGACTTTATACTGTAAATGAACCTCAAAAATACGTTTGAACTATACGTACGTATTTGTATGAACAACTGAAGTTTGCAGCTGATGTTGAAATGTCATTTTTGACATTGAAAAGATCCACTTGATATTCGTCAATCATATTTAGAAAGTACGGACCTCTGGACCAGTCTTTAGATTACATATATTTTTGTTAAAGTTAAAAACTACGCTAAATAATATTATAAGTAATCAAATAACATTTGATTTAGACTAGATTCAAAAGGTATATGCACTACGCATGAATTTAGAAACAAATTAGTTCACGATTAAACATTATTAAAATGTAACAATTTACAATTTCAATAATAAATAATTGATGATCATTTTTCGATAAAAAACGATCAGAATAAAATGCTTGTGCAAATCTCGAATATTTTTTAATATTTTTTTAATTTCTATTCTACTACATCTAAATGTAACTTCTACGAACTTTTACAATATTATTTGTCTACAATGTGCGTTAGCCCCCTAACTATAATATACAAGCGAGTAAATACCGCCATCTCTCTCTAACATTAAGAAGCTCCGTATCAAACAGAGACGGGAATATACAATCAACATGGCTAAAGCCGACTGTCCACCAAAGCTACCAACCACTACTCTTAGAAATGTCAAGTTTCTTGTATAATACTTATATAATCTTTTTCATGTAGCTTATGTAGCGTGAGAGCAAGATGGTGAATTTATAGGTGAAAAAGAAACAACTAATTATATACCGATTTGACAGCTGTCACCCTGCACATACTATTTGAAATAGGCTATTAGGTCTAAATTCACTAAGTGCGTTACGCAATGTACATTCAACAACAGAAGTTGATGACTCTTCCAGAATTTTGACATGATGTTTCAAAACGAAAACCAGTGCTTAAGAGTGAAAACGAAAATTTACAATTTGTTAGTTTCATGCACAAAATTTGGTTTTATCATTCACTTTTGATGCAGTATGGTTTCTGTGAGGCACCTCAGTGGACAGTGAGCCTAAAATTTTTGCGTTCGCAAAACATCTAGCGACGTTATCTTACAACTATTTATATCTATATCACAGTACCTTGTGTCGGTACGATTGTCGATCTTTTTTGAGCCGTTTTGGACAATATATTTTGAACACATTCAGCCCTGTGTTCTACAAATCATTTGTATAATAATTCTTGCGCCCACTTAGTTTTATTGAAGAAAAACGCGAACGACTTTTTTATAAAAAAATACTGGTAATAGAGATATTTATTTTCTGTTCTGCTTTTTGTGTCCGTCGCGGATAGGTGGGCGCAAGCCTTAATCGTCGTTTTAAATCATTGATGAGCTTGATAGAGATCTTGGCTTTATAAATAACTCACATCTACAAATTGGTCTAATTGCTTTCGTTGTCTATAATTTCTAAAAGTAGTTATTGTATTACACAAAATACACTATATACGATTCGTATTTAGTTTATCTAAATGTTGATTTATTATACTAAATATTATATATTTGAGTTACTAATTTTTACATTCAAAAATGTATTGTTCAATACTAAATTCAAATTATGTTATTTGATGTAAGATGGGCAACTTATTGATGGCAGAGTAATATTGTAAACGCTGCTCAAACGAAACATTGTAATTGTTAATAATTACAATATTTCATTTGAGCTCGCTTTAGAGCGAAGCGAGTATTTTTCAAATTCATGTGGAGCGTAGGGTCTTGTAAGTAACTTAAAGTAAGTTCATATTTTAGCTAGTGCAGGAACACCGTATACGTATTATTTTTGGCGAGAGTAGCGAGCATCATATTTCTAGAAACAGGGTCGAGAAGGAAATTTAAAAAGGTAGACGTTTCGTGGCACGGGTTGTAGGTGCCGCCAAAACGATCCTATCACTATTTCGTCGTTCGATTTAAAAAGGTTTGTGTAACTTGATGCACGGGTATTAGTACATAGAGAAGAAGTTGTGTAAGACGCGAGGCACGTGCTTAGGTACGTGCGACTAGAGCAAACCTCACTAGTGTCTAATAGTATCTTCATTCGAGTGTTCCTGACTATAACATATACTATAGTAAATTTAAGAGGACACATTATGTAGCTGTCTGTAGAGTCCGCACGGAGAGGAGGCTGTGTAAGACGCGAGGCACGTGTCTCGGGTTTTGACGCATCTTTATTCGAGTGTTCCCGACTATAACGTATCTATGCTGTACTAAATTTAAGAGGACACATCATGTAACTGTCTGTAGAGGGCACTCCGTGCATGGAGAGGAGGCTGTGTAAGACGCGAGGCACGTGTCAATCTTTATTCGAGTGTTCCTGACTATAACGTACCTATGATGTACTAAATTTAAGAGGACATATTATGTAGCTTGATGCAGGACGGCTCGGGTACGTACACTCTGATGTGTTCCGTAGAGGGCACTCCGTGCATGGAGAGGAAGCTGTGTAAGACGCGAGGCACGTGTTTCGGGTTGTAAGTGCGGCCAGAGCGGGCTAGCGCCGCGGCCGCCAGGCAGCTGAGGCGAGGGCGAAGGGCTGAACGGATCAAACTCTCGGCTGGACCTACGGATTACACACATACGGGTAGTTTAAGGTTCTCAGTTCCTATAGGTTCAATTCCGATCGTGTACCAATGGATTTTTCTGTGTAGAAAAATTTATGTGCGCTATCCCAGTACTCTCAAACGGTGAAGGAAAACATCGCGAGGAAACCCGTGGCTTAGTCAGCTACCATGTCTTTCCTGTGGACAAGGCCGACTAAGCTGAGAGGATGGAATAGGTGCTGGACAAGCCTACTCCATCTTAATTCGTCCCGGGCACTACTGTACAGCGGAGTGAAGTTAAAAGTTGCCTCCTGACGCTGCATAAATCATCTACTTAGATGGTTAAAGGCCTTTTGCTGTGCATATAGTACAGCGATCGATATCCTCCATTCATTTGATCGAAGCGTAGCGGGAATCGAACCCGCGCTTAATATATATTGTAAATACGAAAGTTTGTGTGATAATGTGTTTGTTCCTCTGATCTCGTAACGGCTGAACGATCTAGCTGGAACTTGGTTTAGAACCTGGATTACTTTTCACCCGGGTGAGTGACCGCAAGTGGCATTACGAGCTGAGCGCTTCCGTGCTTCGGAGGGCACGTTAAACAGTCGGTCCCGGCTTTTAAGTCGTTAAGCCATGACGGAAGCCTTTAGGCGGCCTAAAAACTCCGTCACTAGAGTTGGCCATTACCTCATACGAACATACATACACCCGGGTGGGTATCACGTGAGCGAAGCCGCTTGCGTATGCTAGTTATTACAATGATTAGTTTACCTCCGATGGAGTAGAGGAGCGGCGTGAGTCCGTCCATGTCGCACGCGTCAATGTGTGCGTCGTGACAGATGAGTTCGCACACCACGCCGCAAAGCGCCTCACTTAGCTGCTCTCTCTCCTCTGTACAAATACAAATAATTTATTCATAACTCCATAGTTACATATCACAAAAAAAATTCAATAATAATATTAATATTGGGGAAATAATCTTCAATAACAGAAAGAAACTTACAACTATTACAAATATAATTTACAAAATGCAAAGAAACAGTCGGGCTATCTAAAGGCCGTTGCAAACGGTCTATAGATAGCTCACCTGATCCAGCTCATCAGACGTTGGAAGCGTGCCCAAGACGCTGGCCGCATTGCCACGCTGAATGACAATACTGATCCGTTGAGCCAAATAAGACCCAGTATTATTATTACAATATTGGGGTAAACTTAAGAACTCATTCAACTCATAGAATGAGTGATTCATTAACCATTGCTTTAGTTAAATTTGAAAGAGCCGATGGAATGTCGCCCATGAAACCGACAGGCATGTAAGCTCAACAGCTTTCACAAGCTTTAGTTTGGGGTTAGATGGCGCTGTGTGAAATGTCCACAAATATTTATTTATTTATTATATATTCGGACAAATTCGGCTTTCAACCAAAGCACGAAGTTTGCATAGGCGCGCAATATTTGTATTACTACTGTACATCCTACCAATAATAATTGTAAATATGAAAGTTTGTGAGGACGTGTGGATATAACGACGCAAGGAGGAGGAAATTAAAAATAATAGCTACTAACCACTGATTTGATATGAGATGAGCGCCAGATGTAGCGCGGTTCTTCTATACTCGTCCGCCGCGTCCACATCGACGCCGCACTCCAGCAGCAACCGAGATGTTCGCGGACACGGGAATCTGGAACGTATTGTAAGGATTTAGAGTTGCTTTTTTAATGAAACTAATTAAAATAGGAGATGTTTACGCACATGGGATAACGGAACGTATTTTAAAGTGCAGTAAAGTTCCTTTTCAAACTAAGCTGGTAATTAGTGTTTCGAAACATTCAATAAAATGTACTAGAACTTCCTGTGTCGTGGGTATCAAAAACTACGAGTTCATACAGTGCCATCTAGCCTCAAACTAAGCAAAGCTTGTACTATGGGCACCAGGTGGCTGATAGAATACTTATAATATTTACAAAAAAGTGTTTATGGATTACATCGGCCATTTTGTTCCCATAGTACAAGCTTTGCTTAAGTTGGGGCAGATGGCGCTGTGTCAAATGTCCACAAATATTTATTATTATTACTAGCTGCCGCCCGCGGCTTCGCTCGCGTGGTACCCGGATAAAAAATATCCTATATGTTAGTGAAACTTGGAATACATAGTACATGTATTGGACATGTGCTATGTGTATTCAGCCGTTTAGGCTTGAGATAGGCACAAAGAAACAACCAAACATCCAAATATCGTCACAAACTTTCGCATTTATAATATACTAGCAGCCCGCCCCGGCTTCGCTCGGGCATTTAACAAATTAGGATTGATTAAGTTATTTTTTTTCACCTCGGGTTACATTGTTATTATCGGAGTTTTACTAAGGATCCCTAATTTTTTTGAAAATAAATTATAGCCCTTGTTATTCCGTAATACTGTAGCTTTCTATTGGTGAAAGAATTTTTAAAATCGGTCCAGTAGTTTCGGAGCCTATTCGTTACAAACAAAAAATATCTTTCCTCTTTATAATATTAGTAGTGTAGAAGTAAGAAGTAAGATCATTTAGAGTAAAGAGATACTGACTGGCAAACGTCGCTGGTGTGGAAGTCGTCGACGGGAGTGCGTCTGTCCACGGCGAGGTGTAGCAGCGTCATGCCGCTACGCAGAGCCACGTTTCGAAGCCGGTAGATAGCCGTCTTTATCGACCGGATCGTATCCTGTAAACAACCAATAAAATATAACCATTCTGTAGACGACGCATGATATTCTCTATAGATGTTTTATTATTTTGTGTTTTGATTAAGATCTTTTGAAGGTGGTTTGGTAGGTAGTGACCCCGCCTCCCGATCCGAAGGTCGTAGGTTCAAATCCAGTCGTGTCGCAATGGATTTTTCTGTGCGAAAAATTTATGTGCGCTATACCAGTACTCTCAAACGGTGAAGGAAAACATGAAAAGCGATTATTCGCAAGAAAGTCGCTTCTCTATCCCCGCGTGCGCGAGGCAGCGGCAACGGCATCCTGAAGATGATTGTAGCTCGAGCTGACTGTCCCATCCAAAACAGGTGGATGCATATAATGATGGGTTTTATTTAATCTCTTTTAATTTTATATATTATACTAGCAGCCGCCCGCGGCTTCGCTCACGCGGTACCCAGATAAAAAGTACCCTATGTCCCATTCCAGCACACGTAGGTACCTACTATCCTCATTATTCATTATAATATAGTGTACGCTAAACGGTGACTAAAGTATTGCCATCTCTTACCATTTCATAATGACAAACAGTGACAGGGCTAACGTTAAGCAATGGCTAACTTTAGCGAACGAATATGAATAATAGGGTAGGTATGTAAGTATATTCCGTAGTTTTTGCGTGAAAGAGTAACAAACATACCTAAATCTAAAAATTACGAAATTTCGGTGAATTTAGTAAAAATTTTGAGAGTTAAGGTAAACTTTTCAAAACGCAACGATAGCGCGTTCTAGGATTTGATCTGAGATTTGATCAGAATTAGCAGTGACATCTAGTTATTAGACGTAGAATTACGTCAGAACTCCATGAATAATCAAGATTGGAAACTTACCAGTAATAATTTATGCTTCCTTTCACAGGTAATTTGACATTGACAGTTCCTTTTCCATATGTTTTGTATCATCTATTACTAATCTGCGGTATCATCGCTGTCATAATGTCAAAATAAAAGTATTCTATTTTTCATGAAAAACATGCCAAAAATAAAGAATTTACAGGTAATTATGACATCAACTAAATGAGAAAAATCGGCTCTTTAATTTGATATAGGTTATGTGCAGTTTTAGACCAAAAATTGATTCCAGGTTTTCATCCCTTTTCACCCCTTTAGAGGTTGAATTTTGAAAAATCCCTTCTTAGTACACCCCTACGTACCAAGGTTTACCTACACTGAAAATTTCAAGTCTCTATGTCCAGCGGTTTAGGCTGTGCGTTGTCTGTCAGTCAGTCAGTCAGTCAGTCAGTCAGGACAAAGATTCTTATAATATAAGATTTATTTTCAATTTATTCATTTAATTTTGTGTTATCCATTATGTGTAATTTTATATTAATTTAATTTAATTATTTTGTGACATTTAATGATTTTATGGATTGTATGTAATCTGATAATAAATGAATAATAATAATAAATCATCTACTATAGATGGTAAAGGGCCTTAGTTTAAGCTCACCTCTTCGTTCCCCTCGTTCTCCAACAGCCTGGCAGCCACAGAGACGAGGTACAAGGCAGTCCTCACGTTGCTTTCATACTCCTCCTGAAACATGCAAACACGCGCCAAACTCTACACAGCGATAGTGTTGACAACTGTACCTGACGGGGTGATGGGTTAGTGTGCGTGCGGTGTGTATGTGTGGGTTAAGCAATTCTCAATAATAAATAATTAATATTTGTGGACCTTTCACACAGCGCCATCTAGCCCCAAACTAAGCAAAGCTAGTACTATGGGAACCAAATGGCTGATAATATACTTTTTTTTGTAAATCAGTCTCAAATCACGTTTTGGACGAATTTACCAAAACTAAAAAATCTTATAGCTTTGACAGAGCTGGCAATGGATTCTACACTATTTTAAGTACATACATTTTCCCTAACAATATCTTGTTGTATTATGACAATTAGAAAAACAGTGTGAGCGAAGTTAAATGAGTGAGTCTTTTAATTTATTAAATGTAATGTTTGTAATGGAAGTTACAAGCCAAAAACAACAGCACAAGTATTAACTACACACAATGTTTTTAGTATAGTTGTATATTTTACATTTCCTAATATATTGTAGAAATTTTCTTATAAATAAAACAAAATTTTGTTTCTGAGATTGAATGAGTAATGCCAAGCTAAAGTGAACTTACTGCTAAAGATTCAGGGTCGTGATTTGGTTGTGGCTTCTCCATCCTTTTCGCTCCTCTTCTTAGCTCTTCAGCGCACGCTTCTAATACGTAACATACCTGAAGTTATTTATAATTATTTATCAAAATATTCTTGCTTTATATCACAGAAAATACAATCCTACTCATATTATAAACGCGAAAGTTTGAATGTATGGATGTTTGTTACTCTTTCACTCAAAAACTGTACGGATTTGACTGAAACTTGGAATATACATAGTACATGTGCTAAATTAACATATAGGCTATTTTTCATCTGGGTACCACGCGAGTGAAGGCGCGGGCGGCGGCTAGTGCTTGAATATTTGTAGTTCAACCATGTAACAGCTGAAACTGTTTTGATAAAACTTGGAAAAGGAAGTTTTATATTCTAATTGAAGTGAGAGGATTGTATGTTTGAGCCTTAATCACTGAGTAACAGCTAAAGGGCTTTGAATAAAACCAGTCAAGTGAGAGTTAAATTCGCACACGAAGGGTTCCGTACCATCGTGCATGTACATAAATGTTTCTTGTATTGAGTCCCCTTTTTTATTATTTGTTGTTATATCCGCAGTAGAAATAGCACACTCTTATGAAAATTTCTACTTTCCCACCTATTACGGTTCATGAGATACAGCCCGCTGACGGACGGACGGGCGGACGGACGGACAGCGGAGGCATAGTAATAGGGTCGTTGGCAACCTTTGGCTACGAACCCTAATTCTAATTGGTGTTAGGGGAGCAAAGATCTGCACTGATGTCTCGCAGTGGGGTGTATTGTGCATTATCACCCTGCTAACCCTCCCCCAGCCAGCACAACTCCTTGAAGTACGAACCCTAATGAAATTTAGAATATTTGGCAACGTCGGTGGCGTGACGGGCGGATGCTAGACTGAGACGCCAGAGGTGCGGGTTCAATTCTGCAAATATTAGTATGCTAGTAAGATATAAATCTCAAGAAGTTTATAGCAAGTTTCTAGTGTATGTGGAAATAATAAATGAATGCTTACTTGTGATAGAGGTAGTTCTATTCCAATGTGAATCATTTGTGAGAAAACTTGAGCAAATCTCAGCAGGTCCTTTACAACTGATACCTGAAAATAAACAATGAAATTGTGACGTATCATAAACGAAAAGTGAACATTAAATGGATCGTGAAAACTATAAACGGAGCATGAAATTTATTAACGGAGTGTAATTGTGTAATTTTTGGAATTTACTGTGCCGTGTCAAATAAATGTTTTTAATTTCATTCACTGTATGAATGAAATGAAAAACATTTATTTATATAGTAATATTAATTTATTCCATTCAATTCATTAATTCCATTTATTTATATCTATTTCATGTTTCATCCATTTA
This sequence comes from Scotopteryx bipunctaria, assembly GCA_949320045.1. Taxonomy (NCBI): domain Eukaryota; kingdom Metazoa; phylum Arthropoda; class Insecta; order Lepidoptera; family Geometridae; genus Scotopteryx; species Scotopteryx bipunctaria. The sequence goes on along the minus strand of OX439458.1, from coordinate 2,085,042 downwards.
ATTCGTTTCATTCGTTTCATTATCCTATCCTACTAATATTATAAGTGCAAAAGTTTGTGAGGATGTGTGGACGTGACGATGTTTGTACTTCAATCACGCCTAAACGGCTGAACGGATTTGAATGAATCTTGGAATATACATAGCACATGTGCTGGATTAACATATAGGCTATTGTTTATCCGGGAAAGTGAAACTTAATACCGTCTAATTACCGAATTCTGATGGCGCAGTTGCAATGCCCGACGCCACAGCGCGAGACAGCGGTCGAACCTCGCCTCGTCCGCGAACACAGCGCCGCGGAAAACTATGGGGTGGGGGAGGTCGGGGCAGGACGGACCCAGCACCCTCTCCCGCACCGCCAACCCCTCCATGTGCAGGCCGTGGGCGTTGCCGGGGAGTCTTTCTACCTCCTGTGTACAAACAAAATAAATTAATATTTGCGGACATTTAGCCCTAAACTAAGGACAGCTTGTACTTGACGGTCTCGGTGGCGTGGCGGGCGATTGCTCGAAAGAGACGCAAGAGGCGCAGGTTCGAAATGTTTGCATGTTCTGTAAATATTTCATCCGGGTCTGGATGTTGTGGTAACATGGTACTTGTAGTTTCTGATACCCACGACACAGGGAATCCTAGTGTGGGGTCAGGACTATGTATGTGACTGTTGGGTGTTATTTATTTATTTACATACCTCCATAGTAGTGCTTTCCCTCCAATTATCGTATGCCGGGATGGGCTCAGCGGGTTTCTTTAGCAGCAGTCCGTACCGCGTGTCGTACCGCATTGCCATCGCCCTGTGTAAATACTGGTATGACATCTGAAACAAATTCACTTACACTTGTATTACAAATGAATGTTATGACAGTGAATGAAGGGAAAGATGTATGTCAGGATTTCGTAGCAAATGGAGATCTCTGCGTACCCCTATGAATAAATGTTTCCTATATTTCTATTCAGTAATTCTTTGTCATTAGTGAAGGAAACTCCCAGCAGCACGAAGGCCTACATGACCTGAGCTCGCGTCACTTCAGGCCGTGCCAATATCTCCACCACGGACGCCCTCGCTCTCTCCGTCACGCATTGTAGGGGGATACATAGTAGACACTAACCCGTAAGCAGTAATATTCCTTGTCGTTAGCGAAGGAAGCGCCGAGCAGTTCGAACGCCTCTATGGCTTGCGCGCGCGTCACCTCAGGCCGCGCCGCCAGTATCTCCACCACGGACGCCCTCGCTCTCTCCGCCGCACATTGAAGAGGTGTCATACCTAGACAAAATTCATATAAATAAACCACACACGCGTTGTTTCCTTATAATCGATCACGAAATAAAAAAAAGCGTTGTTCGTAGTCTTGTATTGTACTTTTTAGCGAGTACATTGTGCTCTATAAGAGCGTAGACAGCGCGTGGCCGCATTCGGCCGCGAAGTGTAAGGCCGCATCGAAGTCACTATCTAGCAGAAACTGTACCTGATTGTATACATATAGTGTAGCTGAGGATGTGTAACCTGACGTATGAACATACCATTCTCGTTGGTGAGTATCCGTGCGTTGTGCTCTATGAGTGCGCAGACGACGGCCGCGTGGCCGCATTCGGCCGCGAAGTGTAAGGCCGTGGCGCCGCATAGTGCGCGCTCGTCCACTCTCGCTCCACTGTCTAGTAGGAACTGTACCTGATATAAAAGGATTCATATTAGCAAGTTGAAGAGGCAATAGGAATATAGCTAGAACAGATAACCGTTAGAAAGAAAAGGTTCTAGAATCGCAGCAAGGAAATGAAGTGTAAGGCTGCACCCAACTCAATAGACTTTGCAAGTGGACTTCTATAAGTAGATGATGATGAGATTAATTAGTTTAGTCGCTTGAAGCGCTCGTGGCGTAGCTTGCTTAGACGTTCTTGACTGATCGTTAAAGTTAAGCAACGTTGTGTGCGGTCACAATTTGGATGGGTGACCGCAAGTGGCATTACGAGCTGAGCGCTTCCGTGCTTCGGATGGCACGTCAAGCCACGATGGAGGCTTTTAGGCGGCCTAAAAACTCCGTCACAGGAGTTGGCCATTAGCTCATACGAACTTACCAACTTTTTTAGTTTTAATAGTTGAACAAAAACACTTACCACATCCAAATGGCCCTTATAAGCTGCGATCATGAGACATGTATTGTTATACTTGTTCGCCTTGTGTATATCCGCGCCGTGTCGCACCAAATATTTGACTATGTCCAGGCGTCCGTCGAAGCAGGCGGCTCTGAGCGGCGTACTGAGAGTCTTAGTAGCGTGGTTCACGTTGGCGTTGGCGCGTACCAGCCGTTTGACGATGCCCAGGTGGCCTGCACCAGCCGCGCACCATAGCGCTGTGGCTCCTGGAAAAAATACAATCAACAGCTCAGACCAAATAAAAAAAAAAGACGCCGCGCCGCGAACAACAAAAGTGAAGCCACCTTTTTATCTATGTGTTGAAGGTTTTGAGGTTTTGTGTTCCAAGTAACCTAAAATTCGTAGTATAATAATTGAGAAACGATGTTATTTGATGTACTTACAAGTGAAAAGTAATTCCGTGAGACTTTTAATGTGATTTGCTGCTGTTTTTACAAGTTTTCACTACACAGGAAGGCATAATTCTATTTTTACATTTTGAGTTTACTAGACGACGACTAGAGAGCGATGAACATGGTTTTAGTGGAGGTGTGTGCGTGAGCGTGTATGTTTACTTGCAGGAGCACCGTTTTGTGTGGCTTCAGTTTTGTTGTTCACGGCGCGGCGTCTTTTCATTTTACATGGTCTGAGATCAACAGTTAAACAGATGTCTCTGTATCTTAGTCATACCGATGGTTCTAGAGACCAGACGAGAAAATCTTAAAAGAAGCACTGAAGAACAGAATAAAACTCCCTGGGGCCACCTTACAGCACCTAAGTTTTTGCTCGAGTTCATTGAAGAAGAATTACACAGTCACAAGTGTTGGAATCTTATATTATAAGAATCTTTGTCCTGACTGACTGACTGACTGACTGACTGACTGACTGACAGACAACGCACAGCCTAAACCGCTGGACGTAGAGACTTGAAATTTTCAGTGTAGGTAAACCTTGGTACGTAGGGGTGTACTAAGAAGGCATTTTTCAAAATTCAACCTCTAAAGGGGTGAAAAGGGATGAAAACCTGGAATCAATTTTTGGTCTAAAACTGCACATAACCTATATCAAATTAAAGAGCCGATTTTTCTCATTTAGTTGATGTCATAATTACCAGCAAATTCTTTATTTTTGGCATGTTTTTCATGAAAAATAGAATACTTTTATTTTGACATTATGACAGCGATGATACCAAAGATTAGTAATAGATGATACAAAACATATGGAAAAGGAACTGTCAATGTCAAATTACCTGTGAAAGGAAGCATAAATTATTACTGGTCTAATAAGTTTCTAATCTTGATTATTCATGGAGTTCTGACGTAATTCTACGTCTGAAAACTAGATGTCGCTGCTAATTCTGATCAAATTTTGACGCGCTACCGTTGCGTTTTGTAAAGTTTACCTTAACCATGGGCGCCGGCAAGGGGGTGCCAGAGGGTGCACTTGCACCCCTTGGGAATCTCGGGATCAATAGGAATTATTGAAACTGTATTGCGCTTTCTCTGTTAAGTTCATCCATCCCATTTATGCTGGTGCCATCTGGTGTAGAGTAGCGGTACTTTAAAGGGTGCGTTCAGAGAAGTAATGGAAATCGATTAATATCGATCCCGGTACTCCTGGCCCACCAATTTAGAATTTTTAAATTTCGATCGTCGTGAACAAATAGGTGTGAGCCGTGACGACTGGGTACCTATATAATAAATTCATAATGAATAGTCAGAAATTTGTAAATGTCTCAAACATTCAGACTAAAATTTCATCTTTTTATTAACAATCATATACGGCAAAGATTGTAAGAAAACTAAAATCTGCACCACCTGGAAATTATTTCTGCCGGCGCCCATGACCTTAACTCTCAAAATTTTTACTAAATTCACCGAAATTTCTTAATTTTTAGATTTAGGTATGTTTGTTACTCTTTCACGCAAAAACTACGGAATATACTTACATACCATTATTCATATTCGTTCGCTAAAGTTAGCCATTGTTTCAAGTTAGCCCTGTCACTGTTTGTCATTATGAAATGGTAAGAGATCGCAATACTTTAGTCATCGTTTAGCGTACACTATATTATAATGAATAATGAGGATAGTAGGTACCTACGTGTGCTGGAATGGGACATAGGGTACTTTTTATCTGGGTACCGCGTGAGCGAAGCCGCGGGCGGCTGCTAGTAATACATAAATTCGAATCAAATATACGAAGTTGAGAACAACAATAATATTTACACCGCATTTTAATCTACTAGAGTGGGCGTGAGTCAGATGAAAATTGGATGAAATAAGATAAGTCAGAGCTATAACATTACATCGTTGCGCTAAGTGGACTTGTGGATTTATCAGAGCATTCGTCATCAAAGTAATCATAGCCTTGACACATCTTTCGACAGCATTTTCGAAATTTCTCAAATCACGATTTTGGTGACACAATTACAAAAATAAAACTAAAGTAAAATAATTATGAATCACACGCGGGTTTCTTTTCGGAGTTATTATGAGTAAACACACACAGATTCCAAAATATTTCCTGGCTTCCGACGTTACCGAGAAAATTCTAATTGAATTGGCGTAGGTACACGTTACGTATATTCACAGACAAAATACTACACGACTAATTATAATTACTCGTATACCTACAGTTCTGCCGATATAACTATGTCGTTTGTATGAGCAAAGGCTTGAGTGAAAAATGTATTGCGCGAAATTGTACGTAGGCCAAGTAATATCAGTAGGAGTGTACCTGGTCTCATGTCGATTTATAAGCATGAGTGCACGTGCGTACGGCTGCATAAGGCAATGCCAAATGAATCCTCAGGACACGCATTTAGATAAATCATAAGCGAGGGAAACAAAGCAAGCTCCCTGGAACCGCGCCAAGGAGTTTCACGTAGAAATTCGCCTTTCCTTTGTATGTAAACTGGGTTTATAAATACTCGCCACGCGCGAACGACGGAGTAAGTCAATGTTCTGAGCGAAAAAAGTTTGTTTTGGTTTGTTATTCGCTTTGTTTGGTACTTTCGCTGTATTCGCGGAAGTTCGAACAACTTGGCACACATTTAAAAGTAGCATTCTGCGTTCTTGATCAAAATCCCTGAGCGCGCAATAATTTTGTTCTAGAATCCTTTCAAAAGAAGCATCGTCATAAGTCTCTTTATCTTTTGAATCTTTGATGTTTTAAGCAGTAACGTTTTACAGCAATTTGGCGAGCGCGTTATAATAAAGACATTTTTTTCCGTTCCGTAACCCGAAGGGTGCCAACGGGACCTTATTACTAAGCCTCCGCTGTCCGTCGGTCTGTCAGCGAGCTTCAAGAAACATTTTTAATGTACGATGGTACGCAACTCTTCGTGTGCTAATTGGAATCTCACTTGACCAGATTTTTTTTCGTTCCAGCGCCTATTTCAAGCAGCAAGTTATGCTAGGAGTATGAATTATGACTTCTACGTTTCCAGAACTTCTTTTCAAATCAGGTCAACCTATAAAGAAATTGTTGGGGGCAAGTTCAAACAACGTATTTGGCACACATGACTACAACGTTCTAATTAAACTTTCACGCAATTTAGACGAGAAATCATACAAAAATTTGCAAAAATTCACTCGACAAATAGCTATATACCGTACTGCAGTATTATGCAATAGAGGTTCGCTTTGTTATCGATCGCAGCGAAGGAATTCCTGGTAACTATAGTATGCAGAGCATGGCCCACGAGGCCTGAAATGATTACATAACAGCAAACTAATGGATAGCTATAAATAAACAAAATTGCTGGAATCTGGTGTTATGGCAATCGCAAAAAAATATGTTCATCATATTTTAAAAGTACAAGAAGCGATCGTGGCGTAGCTTGCTTAGACGTTCTTGATTGATCGTTAAAGTTAAGCAACGTTGTGCGCGGTCACAATTTGGATGGGTGACCGCAAGTGGCATTACGAGCTTAACGCTTCCGTGCTTCGGAGGGCACGTTAAATTGTCGCTAAGCCATGACGGAGGCTTTTGGCAGCCTAAAAACTCCGTCACTAGAGTTGGCCACTAGCTCATATGAACTTTACTTTTTACAAGAAGTAATACAAAATACGAGATGAGTAGACGATATAGTCAAGATCGTGGGCCGTAAACGTACGTGTGGCCGTTTTGGATGGAACAAGCTAATGGCATTCTGGGACAGCACAGCAGTGGACAAAAACTGGATTGCGAGGATATTAGGATAGAAAGAGCAAATAGATGGCGTAATTATAATACTGTTCCTGCCCGTGTTTTGTTTGCGTGGTCTAAAAGAAAAGGGTAGCCTTTAAGATATTCTTTGATATTCACGAACTGCGTCCTATTACTTTGATTAAAATCGATTCAGCCGTTTACTGCGTAGTTAAGAAACAAACGCACATCCAAACTTTAGCTTTGGCAATAATATTAGCTGGAAGTCGAACGACCTTACACTTCAAGATCGATATGCGTGGAATCATCTTGGTTTTATTTTTATTTCTCAGAAAACAGTTACAAAAAAAAACAAGCTAAAAATATGACTTGGGGAAGTTTTAAGAGCTTCTAGTTCAGCTTTCTGGTGGCTGGCTGCTGTTTTACACACGCATTATAACGCCTGTTTCCCATAGGGGTAGGCAGAGACCACTAATGGTGGTCCACTACTGGTGGTCTAGTTGGTGGTGACCCCGCTGAGATGATGGAATAGGTGCTGGGCAAGCCTACTCCAACTTAATTCGTCCCGGGCACTACAGCGTCCCGTTTGTGAAGGTAAAAAGTTGCCTCCTGACGCTGTATAAATCATCTACTAAAGATGGTAAAAGGCCGTAGTATGCGGGAGACCCAAGATTCCAAGGTTATAAGTATGTATTCTTTGTATATTTATCTAAATATTATATTTGTTTATGTTATTCTGTTTATATTATGTAGCTTGTATTCGTACACCTTTCTCTTTTTCCATGCATGGTTGTCTGGAAGAGATCGTTCTTAAAATTTGTTCTCTTAATTCAACGCATTTACTTATATATTTTTTTATATTACTCTAATCTCATCATCATCATCATTAGGTGGGATCGGCACATGTTTTCCTCTTCCATCTTCTCCCATCACTCGTCATATCAGTACTCACTCCTTTCATCCTCTTTCATAGAATCCATCCATCTTTTTTTAGACCTTCCTCTGCCCGTGTATCCATCCACATTCATATTAAGCACTTTATAAGGCACTCACAGGAAACAAAACATTACCCACTTACTGTGAAATCACATGAGTGGAAGAAATTGTAACATGACTTTCTTCCCTCCGCATAACAATAATCTAAGGTGTACAAAAAAGTATTTTCATTCATTCATTCAAAATGCGTGGATGAGCAGTCTCTGGTTTCGTAGTTCGTAGTACTAACCTTCAATAACATATTCGTCGAACTTCACAGTGCCTTCCGTCTCCAGTCTGACCGGTGGGCGGAACTTGTCTAGGAGTATCCTGACGGCGCCATCGCGGCCGTGCCTCGCGGCGGCTATCAGTGGGGTGCATTTGACCCCGTCGCTGCATACATCCTATAAAAGAATTCCCTCTTAATCATCTCCCTGCATTTATGCTTGACGACCTCTGTGGGGTGGCGGGCGAGTGCTCGGCTAAGTCGCAAGAGGCGCGGGTTCGATTCCCGCTGCGGAAGAAATGTTTGCATGCTCTGCAAATATTTCTTCCGGGTCTGGGTGTTGTAATATTTATCATAAGTATGTATTTACAAAAAAAACATACAAGTATTATATCAGCCATCTGGTTCCTACGGTACAAGCCTTGCTTAGTTTGGGGCTAGATGATGCTGTGTGAAGTCATCAAAAAAATTATTATTATTTATTAATCCGTCCTAATTGGGGTTGTCAAAAAAAATTCTATACCAATCGCAGTATTAACCAACTTTTTCTTTGTTTCAGTCAAAATTAGGAAAGTTATAGGTCTTAATTAACTTAACCTACGGCCCATATGAACATAAATCATACTGAAAACTACTTAATTTACACGCATTGTCTGTGCAATCGCAGTATTGACTCTATTTTTTTCGTACTTCACAAACTCGCTTTTTCGATAGGTAGGTATATCCGAACCTGATATCTGATAGCTAACGTTTTGAAGTAACATGCTTTATTATGTAGTGTGACCATCAGGCATCTAGCCAAGACATCATTATCAGTACTATAGAAGTACACTGCTGGACATGGACCTCCCAATATATCGAAATATCGAAGAAGAACGATTTTGTTTTCCATCCAAGGCTAATAGCCTATCAATACTATGCGTATTAGTAATAGGTATAGCTGTTAAGTTCAGAATACCGTTTAGGAATTAGTAAATATAAGGGAGTCTACACACCAAAGAAACTGGCATGTTATATAATCATGTGCCTTTGGTGACACCCTTTAAGAGGTCGATGACACGCCAGGTTCAATCCAAATTACCACCTTGATTGGATCAAAAGAGTATGATAATTTATGTTACGTAGGTGGTAGGTTTATCTTCACAAGAAATCCATTTCGGTAAGCACTCCAATTTATCTTAAATCTCACAGAAGTTCATTGACATTATGACATGTTGTTCAACTCGTAAACTCTGTTCGTCACAAATAAACAAGTACCTACCTACTTATAAATATTATGTATGTATGTACATATCATACTCATTATAGATGTTTGACCACATGTTTTAAGAGTGTGTTAAAAATAAGAAATCCTTATCCTTAATAATATCCTACTAATATTATAAATGCGAAAGTTTGTGAGGATGTGTGGATGTGACGATGTATCTTTGTGCCTGAATCACGCCCTAACGGCTGAATGGATTTGAATAAAAAAACATACATAGTATGTGTGCTGGAATAACATTATAGGCTACATTTTGTCCGGATACGCGAGCGAAGCCGCGGGCGACAGCTAGTTATAAATATATGCAAAAGAATGTTAGTAGATTTGTTGGTTTATCCTTCTTTCACGCCACAAGAGATATGAGTAGTTTATGGGCTAGAAAGGTAGGCTTAGTTTATTCGGTTATGAATGAGCGAAGCCGCGGACGGAAGCTAGTAAGTAAAATAATATTTGCAATCTGCTTATTCATTAGGTATTTCGGGAAATTCTAGTAGGAATTAATCGACGCCTACTTTATGTATCATACCTATGTATATAGGAAAGTCGTGAAGAAATGCTATAACCTAGGGAATTGATACAGTTGAGGTATTATGTGTTCCATTTGACAATAATAACTGAGTGTTTTCTAAACAGTAGATGTTATGGAAACAAAACATTACCCACTTACTGTGAAATCACATGAGTGGGAAGAAATTACTAAAATTGAAATTTCTGAAAATATGGAAGTCAGGCTGTAGATTCCACCTGACTTCACCTACTGATGCAATATCTGCGGAGTGGAGCACTGGTGATCTGTAACCACCTGTGTTACAGATCACAAAACCAAACAACCAAACAAACCTACCACAGGCACCAGTCTCTCACAAAACAGGTTCTGCATAAGTTCTGTTACATCTAAAATCTTACTACTGTATAAACGAACCTATGTGAGAGAGAATAAATAAAGATTTTAGCCTATACTGGACCCTAATAATGTAGCTTTCAATCGGTGAAAGAATTTTTGAAATCGGTCCAGTAGTTTCGGAGCCGCACCCCAAAAACTATTTTGGGTTTTATACCTTGGGTTACAATATTGCAATTTTCTTACGGATCCCTAATTTTTTTGAAAATTTATTATAGCCTATCCTGGACCCTGATAATGTAGCTTTCTATTGGTGAAAGAATTTTTGAAATCGGTCCAGTGGTTTCGGAGCCTATTTGTTACAAACAAAAAAACAAAAAATCTTTCCTCTCTATATAGATTACTGATGAGTAAGACCTCTCTTATTCGTAACATCCATCACTATCTGTATTAGTCTAATATATGTTGGCTTTGACAATGTTGTTTACCCACCTAATATTTTATGACAATTTTGATTTTCAAACAGAATGCAGTCACTTCTGATTCAAAATCCCAAGATGGATATGGTGAACCATGGTGACAGGTGATCAGCATATCGTCCATATAGATATGCTCTTACATTCATGAATATTTTCAATATCACAATTTTATTATAATAATAATAATAATAAATAATTTATTGATGAAACTTAATGCTATGTACACAAAACATTTTTTTGTTTACTAGCCCCACACTAGGATTCCCTGTGTTTATTATTTATTTAGAAGTTTCAGCCCATACCTTTGTTCATATAATAAAAACCTAACAGTCACATACATTAGTTCTGACCTCACACTAGGATTCCCCGAGGTGAAGTTATTAAAAAGTATAAATTTACTGTTTATCAGATCTTTTAAGAAGAAAACTTTTAAAAAGAAAACACCATTAAATTAAAATCAAAATTCAACTTAATTCATTAGTACTGAACAGAAAAATTCAATGACAAGTAAACTTGAGGCAAAATGATAAGATAAAGTTAAAGCCGGGTCCTCATCGTGGTTTGATAACCTTATGTCTATAACAATCTATGAGTACACAATCATTATCATTGTATTGTGGTAACATTGAAAACAAAACTAGGGATGCAACAATACGGCTATTACAATACTAATACAAATACATCATAATGGCCAAATACGATTACAAATAAAATGCATTACAATTTTTGTACTAAGTTTTGTTTGCATTTTATTATAATCAATAGTCAGTGACAACCATCTCTAAATTAGGAATCTTCAGATGATTTTTAACTTTATCTTGAACTAGCTGCCGTCTACGACTTTGCTCGTGTTGTACCCGGATAAAAAGTAGCCTATATGTTATTGGAGCACACAATTGAGGCACAAACATCCAAACATCTTCACAGACTTTCGCATTTATAATATAAGTAGGAAGAAGGATGGTGTTTTGTGATTGTAAATATCATATTATAATGGTTACGATAATGAATGATCGTAAAACTGTACGAAAATCACCGATATATGATTATCGTATTGGTATTGTTGCATCCCTATACAAAACAAACAAAGTGTAAATGTGTTTCTTTGTCTAATTAAAAATTTAGTGTTTTTATGTTATAAAAAGTAATGTTTAAAGTTAGCTATGTTTATTTTATTTTTTTCATCAACTGTACCATTGCAGGGCAAAGGTTCTATCTCTTCAGATTATCAATAAATTTGTGAATATGAATAGCTACAGAGAAGTGATTTTATTCACAAATGCTTTTATGTAGGTACTGTATGAACAAGACATACGACCGAGCCTTTCCTAAAATCTAGGTATGCAATATCCTTACTAATATTATAAACGCGAAAGTTTGTATGTATGGATGTTCATGCAAAAACTACTAAACGGATTTGAATGAAACTTGGAATATACATATACTACATGTGCTGGATTAACATAAGCTATTTTTTATCCGGGTACCATGCGAGCGAATCTACGGGTGGCAGCTAGTTTTAGATATTCTCAGTGGTATGTACCAGGTACCAAGTTGTTTTTAGACAGGTAACATAAAGGTTATAACTTCTTGAACAGGCTACTTTGTTAGCCAATCATGACTACCACAATGTTTACAATGACTTAACAAAAAATAATGCACACAGCAATCTTGTGTAATGTTTAGTGATTTTAACAGCTGAATAAATAAACATTACTGGTCCCTTTCATAATTCAATGAAAGACAGAGAACACCTATGCAGCAAAGAGTTCAAGGGCAGTGTGGTCTACCGAAATCTTTGTTCAGAACTTGTCTACCAAAATACACAAATGTTACGGAAATATAACGTCGCACATTAACCAATGAATAAACAGACGTTTATAGCGCGCAAAAGGTAACGCACATACACATTTTTGTAAGATAAAAATAGACTTTTATCGCGACTTCTGGTAAATGATGACATTAGCGAAAATTATCAAAGAAATTATAGTATGTTTATATGAATTTGTGTTGCTACTTACGCTGTTCAATATATCATCGATTTCATCTGTTGTCTTCTCGTATAGTAATGCGTAAAGAGTCAGAGACATGCCATCTCTGGCTGCGAAAAACACTCGCTCCCTGAGCGAGCTAGTCACATCGTCCTTCATTAGTTTGTCTTCCATAATTTCACAAATGCAACACAAGAAAATACGAATTATTGGAAGACACCTTCTGTATATCCTTAGGATTGCTTGAAGAATTTATTTCACTTTTACAAAGGTTCAAAGTCATTCACTAGTCCCTTCCGCAATTTTATTAGAAAAACTGAGCTAACAAAATAGCGAACGCGAACAAGAGGCGCACGCAGCTGCGTATTTGACAATGACATTGACTGATTAACATCTATTTACTTTTTTTGACTAGTGATGTCTTGAGCACCAAAACCGATCAATATTCGAAATTCATCCTCAATTACTTTAAAACTTTTGTAGGTTTAATACCTACCTACCTATGTAGATAAACATACTTTATATTTCAATTGATTAATTTTTCATACGTTTAAATCAAGAAAAGCATATGTTTTTTATTAATGATGCAGGCTGCATTGTGTGTTAACTAGCAACAATATGCAAAACAGCCACGTCTAGCAAGGTGGAATTTTTTGACCAATCAAAAGCAAGCGTCTTTTATTAGAAAGCCGTGTACTTATAATTGACTTTGAGCGTGAATTATATACTTGTCTCTTTTTGTCGTGTGCCCTTTGGTATAGGTTTCTCTTTTATAATGAACAAGTAAGTGTAAAGTCAATCCTAGTTTGACCGAATTTCTTCTTTTTGTCATTTCTATATATTTTTTTAGTTTGACGTGTAACCTACTAAACTTAGTACTTTGGTAATATTTACAAAGAATTATTTCGATTTTCTGTAAATTTTTACATATAAAATGTCGAGCGGTCAATGGGAAGTTGTTGGTAAAGGCAAGAAGTCGCAGAATGGAAAAGTTAAAACTACTAATGAGGAGAAAAAGCCTGCGAAAAATGGGCCCAAACCTGATGATGTCGGTAAGTTCACACAACTTTAGAAGCCAACCTGCTTTACCGATGTTATGGTTTTGTGGCTTATTGAAAGAATATAAATAATAAATTTGTTCTTCAAAAGTTCTTTATACCTGCATCTTTAAGAACTTTTGAAAAAAAAAAACTTATTAGTACTTATGTGACTTTATTAGACAGCTGTTAGAATGTGGGTAGGCATTGTGCCTGTAACTTTCTGTACCTAGTTACCTATTTTTTTACTCACTTTGAAAAAGTTATACCTATGTAATGAATAGTAAAATAAAATCAACAGAACTTTTAATACTTATTATTTTGAATACTAGTTGTTCACCCCAAATCATTTTTTGCTGCGATGGAAATTGATGAAGAGAAGAAAGCCAAGAAAAAGGAACAGGAAAGAAAAAACAAACTAAAGCAGAAGAAGAATGATGCTAAGCCGAAACCGCCTACTACCATCGAAGGTGCCTTACAAGCTGTATGTACCCATATCAACTCCATGATCCTACATCATCTTATGGTTTCTTCTTTTTTTGTGTCAGAATTCTCCTTTGTAGCCTGTGTAATCAAATATGTTCTCAGCAGGGTTGTTTATATGTTCCGTTTCATTAATTGGTACTTGTCATCTTATAGCCAGAAAACAAAACATGAAATCCTACTAAAATTGTACACCAGCTTCTGTCCTAAACTTCTTTGGCATGGTAACTAGATAAAAATTTGCCCATGTCACCCTGTGTTAAAGCCCATAAACCCCCACTTGTATGCTTGTAACACTTATAACAGATAAACAAAATACAATCTCAAGAAACAATTTTTTTTTCCAGATTGATCCAACGGAGCTATCTACTATAATAACAACCAACAAAGTGAGGTTCTCCAACGCTCCTCTTGTTTGGCTGAAGGAAGTGGCTTCATTCCTCAACTCAAAAGTCCAGATTGACGTAGAAGACCCTACTTTCTCTAATCAACCTTCACTGTATCCATTGTCCGCTGTGCCTATTGATATAAGGACTATTTTGGAAGGTGTACTTGCTGATTCTGGAAAGGCTAACACGCAGTTGTTCTTCGATGTTACTCTTACTGCTGTGGCTAATGATATGAGTAGAGGTAATAATATTTGATGTACTATTAATGTTTATCTTAAAGCTATTTTATAAAAATATACAAAACTCTTTTATTATTGACTGACTGACAATCATTGCACAGCCTTAACATAAATCTAGCTGAGGGAGTTCAATGCACAATATACCCCTCATCATCATCATCTTTCTGCCCTTATCCCACTCTATGTTGGGTCGGCACAGCATGATCCATCGATCATGTTGTAAGAGTTTTGGCTAAGGTGTTTTATGACCAGCCGCCTGCCTGACGTCAACCCTCCTTGGGAATACTTGCTTATTGTATCTCATCATATTGGAGGATACTATCCCTTAGACGACTTTTACGACATGCTCAGGGAAAGAAGCATTTATAATCATTTATATACCCTGTGGTATAGAAATTCAACTCCCAGAGGACAAGCTGGAAGATAAAGTTTGTATGAAAAAAAAACTTAACAAAGTTGCAGGGGATTCTATTAGTCTTTTATAAAATGAATGTTTATATTTTTATTTCTAGGTCAACATGTAAACGGCCATAGGATACTTCTACAAATGTTGGCACAGGATTTCCCAGAGTTCTGTACGGTGTCGATACAGAAAAGCAATACACTACGTAACTCGTATCAGAACCGACCGCCAATCGGTCTTACTCTGCTATGGGCTTTTGGCCAAGGTGGTCTGACTGATTTTGCTGTTGGCGTAAAGGGTATTTATTTTCTTTTACTCTATTTACTATATACTTGAGTTATTAAGGTATAGGAATGCTTAAAGATGGATGGATTGTATAACAATAATAATAACACCCAACAGTCACATACATAGTCCTGACCCCACACTAGGATTCCCCGTGTCGTGGGTATCAGAAACTACGAGTACCATGGTACCACAACACCCAGACCCGGAAGAAATATTTACAGATCATGCAAACATTTCTTCCGCAGCGGGAATCGAACCCGCGCCTCTTGCGTCTCTGCCGGGCAATCGCCCGCCATGCCACCGAGGCCGTCGATATAAATATAAAAAGAAAAACATAGGGACACAGTAATTATCCTTCTTATTCCGATTTATGAAATATCTTAAATTGGTCCAATATTGGAGGAGGAAATAGGCGAGAGCCAAACATCGAATTATGACTTTTTACTTAGGCTATTCAGTCAGATCTGCAGTTGTCCTTATCATATGGCCGGAGCGCTCGCAGAGCGACAGCGGTTTCTTCAAACCTAATTTTTTAAAGTCTACGCTCGCTTTTAGTGGTTTTAGTAAGTGGAGGTAACTTTTTGGACTAAAAAAGTTCTGATTCTTCTATCTAATTATAAAAAGGTTTTTTGACATTGATTTATTACTTATCTGTCAATAATCAAATACCAAAATTAGGAATTCGCAATTAGAATATTTAAAAATAAAATATATGAATAATTAAATATAATAATTAATTAAATAATTTAAACAGTTTTAGACTGCCTAAAACTGTTTAACGAATCAGCTGATTTTTCAGTAAGTCACTGAATTATCTTTACCTTACAACCCCACATCATCTACATTTTTTGCGTAGGTAGGTACCTACGCTATACCTACCTTGTGCCCTTTTTTAGTTAAAACAGCAAATCAACTTAATTATTTATCTATGACTTGTACCGCATGATATAATAATACCTACCTACCAAAAATGTATGTGAACTCATCCATTGTTTATATCTTACGAACAAAAATAACACCAAACTCACAGCAGTCGAGATCCATACCCTATCTTATCAGTTATTTTGACACCTTCAAGGTTTGAAACTAACATTATCATTTATTATACCTACCTTACAACTACAAAACAAAATACTTTAATACCTGCAAGACATTTTCAGGTTTAAAAATCAAGGATATTTAATTTCAATACGTTTTGTTTGAAAGATATTGAATTTTAAATGGTTTGTTTAATTTGTGCTGAAAAATATAATACACGAGTCTCTTTTTAATAATTTAAATTTGACATGGGAACCGCAGCCTTTACTACAAATAAATAAATACATAGGTATTAATATCCTTTTATTATACTATTTTAAATTTCCTAACAATAGTTTTCTTCAACAGCGTGGCAAGAGCTCTTTCTTCCAGTAATCGAGCTTAAAAACTATTCGAAGTACGTGATAGGCTACCTTGGCAAGCTACTAGCACGTCACGGCAACATGGATACGGCGAGAGTGACTCAGGACCAGCTGCTGGCTATGTTCGACACTGTGCATAGCAAGAAACAATCTCTCTCCAACGAACTAGCAAATGAGCTGATACTGCAGATGAGCAAGTACAAGGTGAGTTTATTCTAGTGTCATTTACCCCCGAATACTCTAACTTAAATAAGCTAACTTAAACTTTTTACAGGATATATTCTTTAATCGGTGCGGGAACAAGCTGCAAGTGACCTTCAACCAGATATTGAAGAAGCTTCCGAACCAGTACCTCTCCGGGCCGACCTTGGATCCTTACCACAAGGTGCTGGTGGAAAGTCTGGTGGACTGCCTGGAGAGAGACGACTCCTGCAATGCTACTTGGAGACAGCTGTTCAATAAGTGCACTAAACAGTCTGCCACGCTACTGGATTATATTGGTAAGGTGCCTTGGTCTCTGTCTGTTGTTACCTTCTCACATCTTTCACACCTCTGAACAGATTTACATTTTGGCAGGAAGATAGATAACATCTTAGGGAAGGACATAGGCTACCTTTTGTCACGAAAATCAATGTAGACGAAGTCGCGGGCAGCAGCAAGTTTAAAATGAAATTTTATTTATTTATATTAATATATTTCTACAATATCAATAAAGTCCTACACACCTATACTTGATGGCCTCTCGGTAGTCTATAGTTTGGTCACGCAATCTGTAAAAAAGTATGCGACGCTGTAAATCAGTTTTATTTAGCGAGTTCACCTTTTTCTATATGGTCAAACATGACTCATAATATTTAAAATGCACCAGTCAATGAACTTTATTTAGAGTTCCTTCTCATGCATAAATATTTCTACCTACTAAAAATAACCATCCAAATTGGACCGCACTTACCAGTAGGAACAAATTTGGGTGGACGAAAGCGCTAGTGGTAGGTACCTACCTATAGTGTTAATGAAGATATTTTTCCCTGTAGATAAAAACTGGGATGAAGTTAAACTGAAACTAAAGCAGAAATCCTTGAAAGCGACGGTACTCGAATACAAGGAAGTCAGTGTAGAAGCCCTGAAAGGAAAGAAGAAGGATGAAACAGTAGTCAAAACGAACAAAATATGCCAGGTTAGTTGATTATTTTACCCAGATAAAATATTCACCACGTCCTCCGGGTAATAAAGAAAACCGGCAACTTTTCCGAAATAAAATGTATGCGTGTTGTGGGTCACCTACACGTGTCAAGCCCTTTTATCAGTGTTGCCCGAATGGAAAAATATCCTCAATTTGGTAGATTATTTGATACTAACAACGTAGGATTATTCATCGCAATTTTAACTGATAATAAAATTGTCCTGCATTATTATTAATAGATAAATCTTGATCCATGCTGGTACTGGTACTGGCATTAGGTAGTGTTATTCGATGAGGTAGTTTACTTACTACAAACGATGATCTAAGTTTTTCTGTTTAAATAAAAGAATTAAAGTAGGTACTTAAGTCAACTTTTAAGGATATCCGACTTTTTGCTATTTCTACCATGCATAAAAAATGGTAGGTTTTGAAATCCGTGGTAGGTCAACCCTAAATAAATCTGGTCTTAAAAAAAATTGCCAAGAGGCGGAGGCGACGACATTTTCGTTTTCATTGTACATTTCGAGAAATTCGAATCAATAAAAAATATTCCCGTGATTTGTTGAAACTGAAAGGGCACAAAGGTAATTACAAATTGAACTAAAGTTATATTTAAATGTTGTTGGTGATTGTTTGTGACTTCCCTGTACAGATCGTTGTGTGAAGGGAGTTTCGAGGCGCAAATTGCTCTCAAATCTAATCGCCCAGTATTTACTCGGCAACGAAACGAGAAAAACCACTTTTTATTCCGCACCTCTTAGCGTTCGGCTAACAGTACATTTCGATGTGTTACGCCCGTTACCTCGCGGGTGGTAACCGCGTTTGTGAAATAAAATAATCTATATTTCTTCCAAGTGGTGTTTCTAGAGGTCAAAGCCAGGTAAAAACACTTAATCGGGTGGTTGTTCTATTTCAGTGTGATTGGTGCAATTAGAATATCGATTTGGGAGCCATCCAATGTGCCACCTGTGTTGTATATTTCAGTGTTTTCTGTAATCCATTGTTCCGAGATTTACCCCCGAATACTCAAACGCATCTCAAAGTTGAGCACGTTTCAAATGACGATATTTTTTTTTGACAGATTTTCATCAGAAACTGTCGAAAAACAGTGAGTTGAGACGTGATCAACTCTGAGTCGCGTTTGAGTATTCGGGGGTGACGATGTTACATAGGTATCTTACGTGTAAATCATGGATATACCCATACTATGGGATACCTATGTAAGATTAGATATACATAATATAATCTTACACCTTCTAATAAAATATCTGTCTCAACAAGTCATCAGTGTCTGCTAAGTGTAAACAACATACTACTTAACAAAAGCTTGGAATCACTAAAAACTGAATGCTTTGGCTCAAATAATAGTTGTCTAGATAAATATTACTGTAAACAGATAGAGATGGACGAGACTTTCCGAGAAGACTAGAATATTATGTTACAACTACAACCATAACATTAAACAACTTAATACTGTCACATACTGTAATATTGTAGGTGGTAAAAGCTATAATAATATTAAATTCGTAAAATAAAGCATTGGTTAGGTGTGGAATTGTGGATCCACCCCTCAAAAAGGTTTTGGTCATGGCCCCCTGAAAAACAGCTAGACAAGTGAGTCAAACTAATAACTCACTCACAATTGATACATCACATTGCACATAATATCAGCCTATCAACATCAATTAGGGTAAGTAACATCCCAAAATCCTTCTCTGGTACTTCGAGGAGTTGGGTTGGCTGGGTGAAAGGTAGCAGGAGGATAATGCACATAACACCTCACTGCGAGACTTCAGTGCAGATCTTTGTTCCCCTAACAATAATTAGAATTATAATCAATTAGGGTCATGTTCATCATGCTCTCAACAGTGGATCCACATCTGGTCTTGGTTTGGTCTATCTAATCCATGTTACAAGTAGACATTATCCCTTACAAAGTTATACTCGTTATCTATACTATTTTTTTATGTTCCAGGATATTCTAGACAGAATGACGAGCACTAGAAAGTTCCCTTGGCTCTGGGCTAGCTTCTTCCTCCTTGTCGGCATTGCTGGACTGGTCGCTTATGATGTAAAACTGGCTGGTGGCAATTTCCCAAGTGAGTTTTAATTATAGTACATTTTCCTCAACTAATAGTTCAACTAATCTCAGCTCTTCCTGTTAACTCAAATTTAGTGTAAGAATAAAAGTTATTTCACAAAAATGAAACACATTAAAGTGATTTCATCGTGATAACGAGAAATACGCGATACTTTGTTTACATAAATTGTATTTCCAGTTTGACAGAAGTATTTAGTTACCAACACTATTGTGTATGGACTATAGTAAAAAGTTATGTTACTGTGTATACATCCAAGGCAATATAGGTATTGTAATTTATTATTGATCACAACACAAGATACATACATATATTGTCACGCCTGTATCTCTAATGGGGTAGGCAGGGCCACAAGAAATCTTGCAGCCACTCCTGATTCAAGAGTCCCAAGATCGACTTTTACGACATGCTTGGGGAGAGAAGCAGTAATGTATGTATGTTCGTATGAGCTGGTGGCCAACTCTAGTGACGGAGTTCTTAGGCCGCCTATGAGGCTGTAGGCCTATGTAAGGACACGTTAAATTGTCGGTCCCGGCTTTTAAGTCGTTAAGCCAGTTGAATGCATTCTATGTTTTTTCTCTATTCCCGGAGAAGTAAAAACAACATATTGTTTAATTTAAAAATTCGATTCTTTCAAACATTTTGTAGTTACACTCAACAAAAAGGTGTTTGATAAGTGTGTTTTGGATGGGTAGGTAAGTACATATCAAAATATATAACCTTGAAATATTGAAGCTTAAAATGGATAATATTTTCGAGGTAAATAACGTTTAAAATGTAGTATTCGTTTACAATAACTATACTAATAATCATTGTCATGATCATCATGGTAAAAATTTTAACTTATGCATTTTGATTTTCGATATTTTGAGCATTATAGATTTTAAGTTTATAATTATTTTGCATATATTAAATTATGTATAATTTATTAAGCTTTGATATTTCAAGTGTTGGATAGGTACAGTTGATTGCGTTTGGTTTGACCTGTACTTGCACTATTATCTGTAATTACTGTGACATTTGTCTTTTACTTTGTTACTTAAATGTCAATACATTTTACTGCATTTTATATTATTATATTTTGCTATGTCTTGCTGATAGATTTTCTCTAGATAGGTACTAAAATATATCATGGCTCACCATATCTATGAATAAGGAATAGCTGCGTGTTTATGATTACTTGTGGCTCTGCCCACCCCATTAGGGATACAGGCGTGATGTATGTACGTATGAGCTAGTGGCCAATTCTAGTGACGGAGTTTTTAGGCCGCCTATAGGCCTCCGTCATGGTTTAACGACTTTAAAGCCAGGACCGACTTTTTAACGTGCCCTCCGAAGCACGGAAGCGCTCAGCTCGTAATGCCACTAATATTTATGTATGTAGTATGTAGAGATACTAAAAGATTATTTTTTACTTTAAACTATTCAAATGAGCCTATGTGTTATTTCAAGTCATGAACTATGTATATCCCAAGTTTCATCCAAATCCAAAATTCTTTATGGAGAAATTTTATTCGGTTTTACACTTATATTTTATTTTTGATTTATAAAAAAATTCGAATCCTATGTCCGGTCACCTGAAACTGAATCCGTTGGGGACGGCTATTTTGCTAAACAACTTAAATTAAACTAGCTTTCATGAAAACATCCTCCCAACTTTCGCATTTACCGTATTAAATGCAAATTAATTACATAGCGTGAATAATCGTAAATATGAAATTCAAATGAGTTGAACATAATATCTTATCCTTCATTATTATAACCCCACTATAGAACTAGTAACTTCCTTAATTGATTGTAATTATGATCAACTAGAATTACAATTTATTTGTTTACAAATGTCTATTAAAGTATGAGGTAATATTCTTAACTCTGGCAGGTGCAAGTAACACATAGACATTATGATGATGTAACTTCAGGCCACTGCTTTGTTATGAAAATATTTTATAATGTATGTTAGTATGAGCTAGTGGCCAACTCAGTGACGGAGTTTTTAGGCCTCCGTCATGGCTTAACGACTAAAAAGCCGGGACCGACTGTTTAACATGCCCTCCGAAGCACGGGGGCGCTCAGCTAGTAATGCCACCTGCGGTCACCCATCCCAATTGTGACCGCGCACATCGTTGCTTAACTTTAACGATCAATCAAGAACGCCTAAGCAAGCTACGCCACAAGCGCTTCATTTTATATTACTTCTTGGTATTTATTTAGTAGCTACAACACTACAAAATGACAATCTTTACTTGAAAAAAAATGTGTTACAGGATTTGGAATGGCAATAAATTGTTAATGAGCAATAAGTAAACTTCATCTAATGCACCATTTTTCGTTTCAGAGAGTGCAACAGGCCGTCTCTTCAAAGACCTGGGCATCCTTGAACATAGTCAAAAAGCTTGGCAGAAAACACTTTCTACATCAGCACGAGGCTATCTCTGGGTTGAGACCAATGCCCCAGTCTACTACACTCAGACTATTGAAGTACTGAAGCCCTACTCCTTACTAACGAAAGATCTTCTCACTGTCACCGGGAAGAAAGTCGCCATTTTCTATGAGAACATCAAGGAGTATATCGTAGTGAAGTCCCCGGTGGTTGTTGCTACGATTGAGCAATATGTGCCCGGATTGGTTGACAATGTGAAGAGTTATTCTGCAGCAGGTTACGAAGCTGTAGTGAGGTACTCCAGTGACTATTATCAGTTGAGCGCTAATTATCTGAAGACTAAAGTCTTTGTGTAAGTATCTATAATCTTGCTGTGTATTACTTAATTTCATAATCCTTTTATGACTTTGACATTGAAGTCTCGGTGGTGTGGCGGGCGAGTGCTCGGCTGAGACGCAAGAGGCATGAGTTCGATTCCCGCTACGGGAGAAATGTTTGTATGTTCTGCAAATATTTCTTCCAGGTCTGGGTGTTGCATTATAAGTGCATATGTATTTAGAATCTGGTGTCTACAGTACAAGCTTTACTTAGTTTGGGTTAGATAGTGCTGTGTGAAATGTCCACAAATATTTATTTATTTAAATATGTTACTTGTTTAGATACCATTTGAAGTATTTCATAATAATTATTGAAAAACGAATCATTACAATAACCAAAGGACACTCAGACCTTGATTATTTTTAAAAAGTGACACCTTTATATTTCCCTTGTTCCATCTAGTCATACACTTAGGCACCCAACCCATCCAATAATGTTGAAGAGTGAATCAACACTCAACCAAATCCATTCTTGAATATGGTCTTAAAAATCTTCGATACACAAGTATGTTTGAGAGTTACAAGTTGATCTTCTTTGCAGCGGTGAGTGGGCCCCAGAAATACTCCAGAACAAGACAGAGTCTGCGCTCAATGTGACAAGATTCCACGTCTCATCATACTTCCACTGGTTCAGGGAACAAGTGCACCTGTACTCTGAGATACCTTGAAATGCAGGGGGCCCTGCCCTAGTGATAGCTGTGTGTTCAGTGCGGATGGAGGGATGATTTGTTGCATGTTGTGTTGGCATGTTTTTATAAGGTTTTCGGTGGATTGGTCTCGAAAAAAATCCTCATTAGTTTGTCCAGCTATTTGAAAATGTCTCCTGACGTAAATTAAGAAAAGCTGGTTTTTCTAAAAGCACAAATTCACTCCTCCATTCGTAGATTTTTATAATTTATCTTAGTTAAATATTTCTTTACCTCCTTTCAATCAATTTATACAAACATTTAATTGAGTACAATAATGTAACTATTACAATGAAAGAATCTTATAATTTAAATCATCATCATTATGGCAATAAATTTTATCATATCAAAAATATATTTTGTAATGCATGACAATTTGTTGAGGAAATTCTAGTAATCATTAATGAATTAATCCTATTATTACATTCCTGATGCATTTAAAATCTATATTTCTACTTAATTCTTGTTCAGATGTACTAGAATATAGTAGAAATATAAATTATATACATAATATTATGTAGCTAGATAGCTAACAAGTAACCGATATGTCAAACTACATCATCCAAATACCACTACATTATCAATCATGCATTATAGTACGAAAATAGTTCTGTTCTCTGTAGCTCGACACTAAAAGGTCATCCAAATAATATTTTTATGAAACTGTTTTTCTGAGACTTAGTAAGTTTTGTATTTAATTTTATTTCATGTTAGAAATCGTGTCATCCTGAATACTTCTTTATTTATATATAATTTGCTTTGTTTTTAAACAAATTCTTTTTGTAATGTAATTTTATCAAAATTTGTAAATACACCAACATAGTGTGTTCTGGATTTAAGATAATTTATGTTGTGTTGTATGATAATTTTAAGGAGTCACAATAAATATTGTTAGTGATACCTAGTTTGTTTCTTTTCTTTATATGTGTAACATAAAGATTTTTAGGCAGGAAGAAGTGAATGTAGGTATGTTTCTTTTTATGTAATGGATCTTATCTCTAAAATAGAAGTTCTTGGAAAAGTTTTATATTATACTAGCTGCCGCCCGCGGCTTCGCTCGCGTGGTGCCCGGATAAAAAATAGCCTATCCAGTATATGTACTATGTATATTCCAAGTTTTATTCAAATCCATTCAGCCGTTTAGGAGTAAGGCACAAACATCCAAACATCCTCACAAACTTTCGCATTTATAATATAAGTAAGATTATAATCAAATATTTCATAAATTATTCAATGATTTATTTTTCACTTCTTACAAAAGAACAACTTATTTGTATTGTTGTAGATGGCTGTTGCTAACTCATCTATGTTCTCATTTCTTATCGCGGCTAATATTTCTAAAACTTGCCTGGAACAAAACATATTTATAAGTAATAATAATACTGTAGATGTGTTTTGTGTTGTTACATTGTGGCTCAATCACAGTCAAATGTCAATACTGAATTGGATAGATCTTGGATAAGACACCAATCTTTTGTTTTTGTTTCAGCTAAAGAATCTCGTAGGTATTTTTGAACCTTGCATGAAATGTTGGCTCAGCCATAATGGCGTGATTGAGTCCACATTTAAACAGCCTCATCTTTATAGGTAATGAGTAGAATTTAAAATTACCAAACTTACACAATATTTACAGGCTCATTCCTGCCTTTAACTTGGCTATCGCACCTATATTGCCCCTTCTTCACATTAGGAGGCTTGGTCAGGACATGCTTATAGCCAGGGTGGGTGGGTTTCACCTCACACCATGGGCAGTCGGTTTCTATCATCAGCCGGTCTTGAGGGATGGTCATGGCTACTTCTAAGTTCTCTTGTGTTCTGAGAGAGCTGAAAATTTAAACTTTCATGAGTTAATTTAGACACCGGTCTAGCATCAATGTTAAATGATACGGTCCATGAGGTTTCTATAAGGAATTATTTTTCCATTTAGACCAGCCTAACCAACTAGAATGTAAATCAGAATCTGTATCAAGAATGCATATATTGAGAGTTTAAGAGCAATAAATAGTATGCAATTTGGTGAGTTAAAGACTCATCGGATACATGTGCAAGATTCAAAAACATTTGATTTTCATAACCCCCTAATACTCAAATGCATCTTAAAGTTGAGCACGTCACGATTTTTTGACAGATTTTCATCAGAAACTGTCAAAAAACCGTGAGTTGAGACGTGCTCAACTTTGAGTCGCGTTTGAGTATTCGGGGGTAAGCTTTATAGGTATAACAAACTCGCAGCTTTTACTAGAGGTAAAGTAACTAATTCCAACAAAAACTGACCATCCATTGATACCTATAAAGAGCCCCAGGGCTAGAATCTTATCCAAAGCCTGCTTGGTCCCATCAAATGAGTGCACCACTCCACCTACAATTTTGTCTTGGTTTCTGCTTAGTATATCTACGAGGTCATCGGCCGCGGCGCGGCAGTGTAGGAACAAAGGTAAATTGAACTCCTTGCTTAGTGGTAGCTGGTATTCAAAATATCTGTAAAAAAGATTATCTTTACAAATAACTGTAATAAGATTGACGAAACAGGTATATGAGGCGAATGTGAATGGTACCGTTGGAAGGGGAAGACCTAGGCATACGTACCTGGACCAAATTGGCGACGTCTTGGAAAAGGGACAGGTCAAGAGTACCCTAAAGAATGTTATGAAAGTGAATGAAGCGAAAGAAGTATGTCAGGATCGTAGCAAATGGAGATCCATGGTCCCTGCCTACCCCTATGGGAAACAGGCGTGATATTATGTATGTATACATATATGTAATTGTAATAAGTACCATGATGAGAATGAAGCAAGAGTAGTAGGTATGTCAGGACTGTATTATATGGAAATCCATGGTCTCTGCCTACCTCTATGGGTAACAGGCATGTAAGTACTGCCTACTCATAATAGTCTACCTGCTATCTTGTAACTCACAAAATAATGGACTAGCTGCCACCCACGGCTTCGCTCGCGTGATAACCGGATTAAAAATAGCCTATATGTTAATCCAGCACATGTACTATGATGTATATTCCAAGTTTAATTTAAATCCTTTCAGTCGTTTCGGCGTGGCACAAATATACAAACTTTCACATATATAATATAGTAGGATGTGTTCGGAATAACGCTGAGTTTAGTCCATTTGACAACTTTTTTTTTTACTTGTTATGTATGTTCTCATTTTGGCAAGTATTTGTATTCTATTGTATTGTATCAGCATTACTTATTGTTTTGTAGACTTACTTGAGTTGGTTTTCTTTATCACAGAACTTCAATCTGTCATAGTCCAGTCCACACTCTCCTATAGCCACAACTTTGTCCCGGTTCCCGATGATCACTTCTCTCAAACTTTGCAGGTAAGATTCTGGGGACTCCACAAACTCTGTGCAACGAGTTGGATGGCAGCCAACAGTTGAAAATAATCTTACTGAAAAAATTATAAAACATCAAAATATATAATACTGTAACATTACAGACTGACTCACAAGTAATGCACAGCCTTAAATAAATTCCTAGATTCATGAAACTTGGAAGGTTTATTTCTAATGGGGTGCACTAAGGAACTCAACTTCTATAGAGCACTGGTAGGCTAGTAGTAGCGGCCCCACCTTCCGATCCTAAAGACGTGAGTTCAAATCCAGTTGTGCACCAATGGATTTTTCTATTTGAAATATTTTTGTACGCTATACCAGTACTCTCAATCGGTGAAGGAAAACATCATCAGGAAACAGGCATATCATAGAACCTAATAGGTTCGAAAAAACATGAGCCAAGTGCACGAAAGAAGCCTTTGATGCGCACCTTAAATCCTTTCACCACACTGTTACGAAAAAATGGCACAAAATTAGTAGTGGAACTCCTAGAGGATATGCTGGGAAGAAGTTTGTTGGAAAATAGTTAGAATGAACAAACTCATATGGTTTTCACTCGAGTTTCAAAATAAAAGAATTTAAATTATTGCTATGAAATTCTTACCATCACTTCTAGACATTTTAATAGCATTTTTGCTATCAGTCAAACTGCTTCCAGTTAGAATCATCTTATCCAGCCCTCCGTCCCAGGCACGGCTCAGCACCACATCCAAATCTGGCTCATGTTTCTCGGATCCATTGTAAGAACCCTGATACATCTCATCTGTGAGGTTAACCGCTATATCTAAAACATACCAAACTTACAGTACCTATATAGGTACCTACACCAATAAAAAGAGAATCCATCTATAGAAGCGCACCCAGGAAACCAAGGAACACTACTGACCAGCATGATGTCTATCGGGAGCCGGACGGACGGAGGCCAGATTTCAGGATTGTCGGGCGCTTAGGTAAAAGTGTTTTATTAATGAAAATAATATAGGTACTTACTAACCTATGTATTTTCTAAATGAGCTCATTCTTCTCATAGAAAAACAATGATTATAATTACAAATAGTAAAGTAAGTACACTTAGTACGCGAGCGAGTGTGCGCAGCAGGGTACAAATAAATAAAAAGGTAAGTGAATATTAATGTTTTAGTGAAGAAAGAAAAGAAAATGAGCCTAATGTCTGCTGAGTGAAGCAGAGCCTCGGAACACTATACTATACTATAACACTAGCTACTTAGCTAGCATAGCATAGCAAGCAGACAGAGCAGAGTGAAGTCTTTCTTTGTTGAAACGTCATTTTTTTTTCTGGCCTGGCTTTCAAACCCTTTGGCACTTTCATAATTGGAGTTGGCTTTCTGCGTATTTTGAGAATGTTGCCAACAGACAACAGACAAAAAAAAATACTTCCGTTTCAAGACGTTTTTGCCAAGCTGTACAAAGTGTCTAATCCAGGTACATCCAGCTGCTGGCATAATTAAGTCAAACGCAAACCGTTACCGATTCTCGTAGCTTGCTGCGAGAAAAGATAGGTACCTAGTGTTCGATATTCGAATTAATTTTCTCACGCTCGAGTTTTTACGCAACAAAAGCATCCTTTTAGAGCTGGAGAGGTGAAAAAAGTATTCTATGAAAAATTTACCAAAGTGCAGCAACTGAGATATTGGCATTTGAAACATTTCACATTTTCTCTAACTACTTCGCAACCATTGATAAATACGTTGCCATTGGATAGGTACGTAGTAAAAATAATGATAAACAAAAAGTTCAAAATTCATCACAGTGCAGCCTTTCTGTAGGTAGAATACCAACTTGAATGAGTATTATAGGTCTAATGTCTTTAGCTCACCTCCACAAGAAAAACAAAAGAGTATTCGAATTTCGGCGGGAAATGTTTGCCGTTCCATTTAAAAGAAACGCAGGCGAGCCATATTTCTTACAGTTTCTATTGCTTTTTGCCAAGTTATCTTTAACATTAATTATCTAGAGCGGTGAACTTTTAATATGGATCCAGCCGATATAAATAAAGTTGCAAGTAGAAAAAGAATAAACACAGATGTCGAAAAGCTTAGAGAAAAAATGACTCGCGAGTCATCTAAAATCATCAAGCTGAGGGTAAGCAGTTAGGTATCATTCTTATTACCTACATCCTACTATACATAAATATGTTATGAATGTGAAAGTTTGTGACAATGTTTATTTATGTTTGTTTGTGCCCGAATCACGCCTAAACGGCTGAACGGATTTGAATGAAACTTGGAATATAGGTACACAATAATGCTGGATTAACATTATAATAATATTAATTATGGATCACGGATCTCCATTTGCTACGATCCTGACATACTTCTTTCGCTTCATTCACTCTCATTACATTCATCATGCATGCTCACCGGTTTAGGGTAGGTACTCTTGACCTGGCCCCTTTCCAAAACGTCGCCGATTTGGTCTAGGTACGTGCGCAGAGGTCATCCCCTTCCAACGGTACCATTCACAGGCGCCTCATATGCCTGTTTCGCTAATCTTCTTTCATTCATACTCTCTACATGACCGAACCATCTTAGCATACTTAGGTACCTTTCTCAACCCTCGTCACTACGTCTTCTTTCCCTCCACATCGCTCTCTTATCACGCTATTTCTCACTCTATCTCGCGAAGTCACCCCACATATACTTCGTCACGCACGCATTTCCACTGCATCCACTCTACTCTGATGTTTGTTCTGCCATACCAACTTTCACTACCATAGGTACTTAGGTATGTGTCGGCACTAGTAGGTTAGGTACCAACCAGTCGTGCCTTTTTAGACACTTTTCGGCTTTCCATAAAGTCGTAATTCAGTATTTACATTACTTTATAAATAAAAAAGTTAAGTACTCTATCTCGTCTGATGCCTTTTTTCACACCGAAATTGCTGAATAAATTTTATTAAATTTTGGCTTCGAGATAGATTGCAGCTTAGGTTAACAGTATTGAATTTTGTTTCAAAAATTCAACGTGGACATACGAGTTCGCGCCGCGTCAGACAAACCGCGGTAAGAAGTTGCACATGAATACCGTCGCACACAGAGGAATTCCATATTGTTTCACTTAAGTGAAATGTTCCCGTTTTGTGTTTTTTTTTTAAACAGAAGGAATTGCCTATAACCGTAGTGAAATGTTTCGAGTGCAACATGATTCATGTGAAAACTTTTTCCTGCGGCTTCATCGGCGGTTTTCACCTGGCGACGCGGGCATAAGCCATCACTCAGTAGCTGTGCGGCGTCAGGTGGCGCAGGACACGGCGTACTGGGAGCTGAAGGAGCGGCTATCGGGCGTGCGGGCGGAGCACGAGCGGCTGCAGCAGAACATGGTCGACGTGCAGATGCAGTACGAGGCGCTCTCTGCACGCTACCAGGACGAGCTGCGCCTGCGGCCCGACACGCGCGCGCAGTTCGAGGGCGCGCGCGCGCTCGTCGCCACGCTCGACGAGCACGCCGGGCGTCTGCGCGCCTCGCTGGGCCGCGCGCTCGCCGACCGCACCGCCACCGCCGCCGCCTACGAAGCCGCCGCGCGCCGCGTGCAGAGCGCCGCCGCCGCCGCCGGCCAGCGCTACGCCGCGCTCGCCGACCAGTGTGAGTGAACATGCCCGACCGATCGCGACGAGCCCGACGTCTATCCGCCTGACGAACCTACTTTGCAGTGCGACTGAGCGCGCAGCTGACGGCTTGCGCGGAGTCGGCGCGGCGCGCGGCCGAGGAGTCGCTCGGCGCCGCGCGCAGCGAGCTGCACGACGCCGCCGAGCGCGCGCAGCGCCAGCAGGCCGCCGCCGACGAACTGCGCGCGCGCGCCGCCGCACTGCACCGGGACCTGCAGGAGGTGGGAACGCGCGTCCGTGCGCTTGACGTCGATGTGGTCTGTGCTGCTCAATCTGCCCGTTGTTTCGCAGAGGGAGAGGACGATCGCCGACCTGCGGCAGGAGGCGGAGCGACGCGCGTCCGAGGCGGCCGTGGAGGCCGAGAGAGCGGAGCGCGACCGCGCCGCGCTTCAGCGGGAGTAAGTGTCGGCGGGAGCACCGCTCGCGCACGCGACTCCGTCTGATCAAGCTCGGCTTGCGTTGCAGGGTGCAGCGGTGCAGCGCGGCGCTGAAGGCGGCGCAGGACGCGCTCGCCGCGGCCGAGGGGCGCGCGGATCGCCAAGCCGCGGAGACGGCGCAGCGGGCCGAAGCCGTTAAGGTGCGAGCCGCCTCCGAGCTCGATCGGATCCATCTCATCGGATTCGCAGGCCTGTTATGACGATTCCTCCTTTTCAGAATGTGGAGAAGATCGTCGTCGATCTCGAGCGGAAGCTGGAGAGCGTCGGCGAAGCGAACGTCGCGCTGAAGGAGGAGATCCAGAGGAGGGAGCACGTGAGATGAGCTCTCACGACGCGAGCGACGACGTCCTCGCGGTCCACATGATATACATACTCCGGAGCGCGCTCGATCACAGCGTCGTGTTCCAGGAGGCGCGGACGCAAGAGGCGCGCGCGGAGGCGGCGCGGGCTGAGACTGAGGCGGCGCGTGGTACGCTGCGGGAGGAGCGCGCGGCGGCCGGGTGAGCCCCCTCCCCCCTCTCCCTGGCGTGGAGCACGGAGCACTCTTCATGATGACGTCGTCCGCAGGGAGGCGCGTGCGGCGGCCGAGCGCGCGCTTGCGGAGCGCGCGGACACGGTGGCGCGGCTGATGCATGACTTGACGGCGGCGACTGAGGCGCGCGTCCACAGCGACGAGAAGGCGCGTGCCCTCGCCGCCGCGCTGCAGGTGGGCGCCCCCTCCACCACCACCTTCACCACATGGCAGATGCCTCGCACCCGCTTCACCCTCATCCTTCGTTTCAGAACAAGGAGGAGGAGCTGGCAGGCCAGACGAAGATCGTTCTCGAGATAAGAAGCGAGAAGGTGAGCGACGACGGTCGAGAGGCCTTTCCCGGAGGCCGGAGAGGCGAATAAGGTGGTGACGACTCCCGTTCTCTCTTGCAGGAGCGGCTGCAGGACATCATTGCCGGCATGCAGGGCACCATCGACAACATTGAGACGGAGTTGAGGCGCGTGGGCAGCGCAGGCGCGGCCGCCGCCGCCGCGAGCGCCGCGCGCCGCGAGCCGCCCGAGCTCGACGACAACGCGTTGTCTGCGCCGCCGCCCGCGCGCCGTGTGCCGCCTGAGCTCGACGACAACGCGCTGCCGGCGCCGCCCGCGCGCCGCGAGCCACCCGAACTCGACGACAACGCGCTACCCGCGCCACCCGCGCCGCCCGCGCCCCGCGCTCAGCCCCGCCCGAAACACCCGAAGGACGACCTGCTCTACCACTTCCTCAGTGACAGCAGCACGGACGCCGACGCGCTTGACGTAACCATCGTTTCCATTCATCCGAGTTCCTACCTTAACACCTGCGCTTACACACATGATGATGTCGCGTGTTCCAGCTGAACGAGGTGAACGCGCGGTTCGAGGCACTGTCTCGCGGTACGGCGCTGCCCGCCATCTCGCTGCAGGCGCTGAAGCGGCGGCCTGCGGCGCCGGCGACCCTGCAGACGGCGCGCGCCGCGGACGCGGATGCCGTGTCGCTGTCTCAGGTCAAGTCGGAACTGGTGACACGCGGTCGCTCCTTTTTCCGAAACAAACGCCTAGACGCAAAACCCAGAAAACTAAAGTGAACGCAGAGATCTCATAGCTTCGGATGACACTTGTTAATTAATTATCCTTATCGAGAATGATACGTAAGATTTTGAAAAAAATAAATGTTTTATTTACTTTGTACCTACATAGCTTCTTAAGTAGACAGATGTATAAGTTTAAAAAACCAGCAATCTACCCACGCCAGTATTAGCATCGATCAAGTAGAATCACTAATAGGTAATGCACCTATATGTTAATCCAACACATGTGCCTACTATGTATATTTTTCAAATCCGTTCAGCCGATTAGGCGTGAAAGAGTAACAAACATCCATTTCATATAAACTTTCGCGTTTATAATATTATTAGAAAGAACTTATAATCAAAGATTAAGGACAGTTTTAGTTTTAGTTTAACAGAACAGTTCAACTGTTCAGTTAGAACTGATCAGTTAAAACGGAAGGTCTGTAGCCCGCTTACCGACAAACAGTAAAGTCTGTCATGTCAAAGTATTGCTGTCTGCCAATGTAATTTAGTATGATCACTTGTTTGTGTTTGTCTGAATTATAAACATCAACAATCTTTGCGATTTGTCAGTGCGTCTGCAATTTGTTTGAAAAATTCGTAAGGAGAATCCAATAGGATTCATAGTAGAGCTAGTTCTAAAAATCTCCGTAAAACAGTTTTATTCAAGTAAATAGGTAAGTACCTACTTTAAGACGTGCTTGAGCCTGTTGTACACATGGCTTCCCTTTTTTCTTTGTTTCGTTCGTAAGAAGTACAGTACATAGATTGTTTAACGTAGGGAAAGTTTCTAATAAAAAAAATATATATCTATATATAATTTCGACTAAAAGTTCCATAATTTGTTCGTAAATAATCTAATGTAGACGTAGATTTAAAAAAAGTGACAGTGTGAGTGTGATAGGGCTTAAACTACCTATCGGCTAGGAGAAGACCGCTTTTGAAACAAGAAACCAGCCAACATTCACTTTGCCCTGCTACTGGTTCTCTCTTGGCCACTTTTAAAGTAGGGATGATTGGAAAGAACCTTGTAACTGATTATAAAGAACCAATGTGGTGAAACATTCTAGGTGCCTCCACGAGGTCTTTGGCAGTAAATACATGCATAGGTTACAGTAAGTTACCTGTTTACTTTAAAGTTAGAAAGTAGTAAATAAGTACCTTTACTTGCTCGGCTGAGATGCAAGAGGCGCATGTTTGATTCCTGCTAGGGGAGAAATGTTTGCATGTTCAGCAAATATTTCTTCTAGGTCTGGCTGACAAAAAGTATAATAGTATCAGCCATTTGGTTCCCATAGTACAAGCTTTGCTTAGTTTGGGGCTAGATGGGGCTGTGTGAAATGTCCACAAATATTTACTTATTTATTTATTATATCTTGTTTTTCATGGGAGCAAAAAGCAGATCACATAGAATCATTTTGCTACATTTAATTTTTAAGTGCCTACATTTTATTCATTGTTTAATTGACTCAATAATCAAACACAAATAGAAGTGATTATTTTATTTTAACAACATACCTAAATTGATTATTTATATGTATAAAAAATCATTGTGTGTAGGTTCCAGCAAAGAGTATTTTATCCTTGTGTAGTATTAAAAATAGGAATGGATGATCAACTTTGAAGTCCATCGGTGGCGGGGGCTTCGAGTTACTTGATAAAAGAACTGCTATGAATCCTGAAAAAAGAAAAGACAAAACCTAAGTAATAGGAATGCTTCAGTAGGCACTTACTGGGTATCTTATTACTTTATAGTTTTCCCTTTTGGACAGGCGTAGGATCTGAGACCTTGTTACCTAGTCTTTTGTGAATTTATTTTCTTTTAACTGTTTTTGCTTGCTCTGGGCGCCATTTTCTTCCCCACTGGGTATCTATTTGAAGGAATTTGTATTTGTTGTTTTTTTTCTATCTAATTAGGTGATTGATTAGGTAAGTACCTAAATGTGAGCAGAGACAGTAGCAAGAACTAGTATTTACTTAATTCATTATAGATATCAAATTTTATTATGATTACTTGTGGTTCTGACCACCCTATTAAGGATATGGATGTGATAATCCTACTTCCTACTATATTATAAATGTGAAAATTTGTAAGGATGTTTGTATGTTTGTGCCTCAATCACGCCTAAACGGCTGAACGGATTTGAATGAAACTTTGAATATACATTATTACTCAAGTCATTGCTTATTCATTTATTATTTAAGATGACTCCTACCAGGTACTTGGTAATAAAACAAAAAACAAAACTTTTATTGAGGTAGATAGCTGTATTTATGTAATAAATCATAAAAAATAATCAATTATATATTTTGAAGGTGTTAATTAGTTAAAAAGTCCTTGCATATTTGGTAAGCTATTAGGCGTTAACGAAATAGAAAACAACCTAGTTTAAAAATATTGATTAATTGAATGTAGTTAAATATGGCAAGCGAAAAAGCAAATAGCCACAAAAAGTATATTTTGCTAGCAGGGGTAATAAAAATATATCAGTCTTTTTCATTGAAACATTTCGAACTCAGTAATTTTTTTCCTGTTACATTTTTGAAATCATTCACTATAAGTTCCTGAAAACAATACTTTGTCTTGGTAAAGAATTATGAATAAGAATGGATGGTCGGCTCTGAACTCGATCGGTGGCGGCGGAGGAGGCGCCGGGTACGATTCCAGCACTGCTAGGACTCCTAGAAAATATTTACATTTAGTTACTTGTAACTAATACAAATCTTTCATATAATACCCAACTAGTTACATTAAAAGCTCAAATAGTAGCGTTTTAGAAAATCCTAGCGTATTTCTAAATCATGGATTCTTAAACTATGTGCAGTCACAGACCACTGTCAGAATTTCTAAAATGCCACAGACCCCCCCCCCCTTCTGTCAAAGAATATTGAGGAAAAAAAATTATAAA
This sequence comes from Scotopteryx bipunctaria, assembly GCA_949320045.1. Lineage (NCBI taxonomy): Eukaryota > Metazoa > Arthropoda > Insecta > Lepidoptera > Geometridae > Scotopteryx > Scotopteryx bipunctaria. The sequence continues at coordinate 2,050,117 of OX439458.1, read as the reverse complement.
ATCATACTTACATACTAATGCTTGATTTAATTACATTAAAATTAATAAATATAAATTAAATGATTCTCCCGCGCCTCGCGCTGCTCAACAATAACCTGCGAGAGTGGTCAAGCAAATGAGATTTTTTCATTAATCTCAACAATTAATTGAGGTACTGCGGACCCCTGGCACATGTATTACGGACCCCTCGGGGGTCCGTGGACCCCACTTTAAGAAACCCTGTTCTAAATTGTCATAAATTTTCCGACTAGTAGGGGAGGTCGAATAGGTCCTATCGTGTAGGTACATTCCTATTTTGAAGGTCCAGTTGGTACCATGTTTTTGATAGGAGATTGAATAGATCCTAATAGTGAAGGTAGGTTAGGTAGGGTCCAATTATGAAGGTCCAGTGGGTACTGAACCGGTAATACTAGGTAATGTTAGTAGGATGCAATTCATTTCTTGCACCACCTAAGGAATATGGGCTTGCAAAAAAATATTATTTGTATTGTAGCACTAGGTAATAAGGGTGCAATGAATTAAACCAAAAGGAATAAAAATATGTACTTTTATTCGTGGATAATTTTATATGAAAGCATTAAACCTGACTATATTAAGTTACAATATGTAGGTATGTAATGCATTTAAAAAATTATGTTGCCATAATTCAGTTGCTATGGGTCCCGGCAAACAATATTTTGTCTTGGTACATGATGATGAATAGGAAGGGGTGGTCAACTTTGAACTCCAAGGGCGTTGGAGGCGGTGGTGGAGGCCATGATGCAACCACAGCTAGCACACCTTTTGAGACAAGAATATTTTATATAATTTCTTAATTTTAAATACCTATAGCGTGTACATACCTATTTACATCAGGAATCATTATAAAATATAATATTTGATTACCTAAAATAAAATAATGAACATCACAGAGTTATTACCAGGCGCGGTCCGAAGGGGGGGGGGGGGGTCACAGGGACATGAACCCCCCCCCCCCCCAAATCATACACGTCAAATTGAAAAATCTTCTAAAAATTTACAAAATATAAAAAATGCTATTTTCTGCCCCTAGCCGCTATGCCAATAAAAATAGAAGGCTTCCATAATGTGTGCAATAAAATCTGATTTACTCGACATATTCTATTATTAGTGACCCCCTCCAAAATTACAGGCTGCGACCGCACCTGGTTACTACTGATATTTACCGCTGTGTATTTTAATATATCACTCTTCAGATACCTACTGAATTAAAAAAATAATTACTTGTATTTTCTTTGCATAAAAAAAAACCTTAATTACTTAAATAAAGTAAGAATTTGAGTCAAAATATTTCAGTATGCATTCAGAACATTAGGTAATCTATCGAAGTATATCACTTGGTGTGAGTGCCAGCGAATACAACTCTGTCTTTGTGCATAATGATGAATAGAAAGGGGTGGTCAACTCTGAATTCCAAGGGCGTTGGAGGCGGTGGTGGAGGCCATGATGGGGGCACTGCTACAAATCCTATAGACAAGGAAACAGCAGGTAGGTATGTTTATAACAAAAAACACACACACATTATCACGCCCGTGTCCCTAACGGGGTGGGCAGAGCCACAAGTAATCATAAGAAAACTTACAGCCACTTCTGATCCAAGAGTTCCAAGATGGTGATTTCCATGGTGACAGGTGATCAACCCATCGCCTATATAGATTCATCATGTTGGAGATGTTGGAGAACAAAAAACAAATTAATATAAAAACCTATTTTTTGACAGCGCCCAACAATTAGGATCTTTTTTAGGGTTCCGTACCCGAAGGGTGCTAACAGGACCTTATTATTTTTGTTTTTAGAACTTTGCGGCTACATTAATCGAGTTTCGGCAAACTTGTCGCGTAGAACGTGATTTGTATTTACCTACCATAATAACACATTTACCGTTCTAGGTACTTTCACGAGCTAAGCTTTTACTGTTCAATACACTTCCCTAAGTAAATTCGACGATTTATTTTTCAATAATAAAAATCACTAGTAAATGCTTCAAAACATGTATTCTCAACAAAATCTTTTACAATGTGATTAGTTGGTTAATAATAGTAACATAAAACGTTAGTCTATCATTTCGTGTAAGTTCCAGAAAACAGCACTTTGTCTTTGTGCATTACGAGGAATAAAAATGGATGGTCTACTTTGAATTCCAACGGCTTGGGAGGTGGCGGTGGCGGCCATGACATGGGCACGGCTAGCATCCCTAAAACATAAATATTAATATTTATGACAAACATTTTAGCAAATCCTGTGGCTAGACTTAGGCTTTAGCAAAAGTTCACTTCCACAGGAAAGACAAAAATGCAAAACGCCTTGTTAAAAAGCCGTTTAAAGTTACAAGTTGGCCAAAGCCCCAAAATTTGTATGCAGGGAGATATAGAAAAGAGAAGAAAATAAAAACTCAAAGCACAGCTATTTTTAAGAAAAAAAGCATAGCGTAAGGTTATTTGTAAGTAACGGTGATTTACTATTTGAATACCCCAAAGTACCTACTGTTGCAGGTGAATATGCCAGTCTATAATAAAAACGACGTTTATACTAGTATAGTAAAACATGTATTTTTAACATTATTTCACATCTGGGACAGACTAGTTGGTGTAGGTGCCGGTGAAGAGTATTCTGTCACGGTGCAGTATGAGGAATAAGAACGGGTGGTCTACTCTGAACTCCAATGGCTTGGGGGGCGGCGGAGGCGGCCAGGCTGATATAGGCATTACTAGCATTCCTATAGGACAATAACACGACATGTTACAAACAACAGCTTCTAACATAACCCTAAAAAATTCTACATTTCATACTAAAAGACATATTCGAATTGATAAGAAAAACAAGATTATAAAGTACTAGCTGACCCCGCGAACTTCGTATCGCCTTAAAATTAATAATGCAAGTGCTTGTAATTTAATATGAACTTTATACCATTGCAATAAAGCTCAAATTGACTACGTTTTAGTTACAAATCATTTGTATGGGAAAAAGAAAAGGGCTATTTTTAGGGTTTTTCCAGCAATAATTCTAATTTTTCTCGCCGTAAAAACCATCCTTGAACTTCGACGAACATTTTAAAAAAAGATTTGGCCAAATTGGTCCAGGCGTTGTTGAGTTATGCGCTTACCAACACATTTTGCGATTCATTTTTATATTATAGAGCAGAAATCGTAATATTTTAATTTCGCCATAACTTCAAAACCAAACGTCCAATTTTAATCATTCAAAGACCAAATATTATCTCCATAAACTGTTCTTAGTGATGAAATCATTTATTTTGATAAGGATTAATAGCATGAGTAAAATAAACGCGTTTAAATGTAGTCCAAAAAAAATTCAAGATTTTTAAATAAAAAAATGGTTGCTGTGCCTCACTCGACATAGATGGGTATAGTGTGTCGCGGACTTTTTTGTAGATATTTATAAGATCTACAATTAATTAGAACATTTTATGGTTCTATCTTTTATAGTTTAGGCAGCGTACGCAAAATAAGTAACTTTTCTGGTTGATTTTTTACACCTTGTGTCCGAAAAACCCAAATATCTTACGGAACCCTATTTTTTTCCAAAATAAAATATAGCCTATGTTACTCGTGGATAATGTAGCTTTCGAATGGTGAAAGAATTTTTAAAATCGGTCCAGTAGTTTTTGAGCCTATTCAGTACAAACAAACAAACAAAGTTTTCCTCTTTATAATATTAGTGTAGATTAGTGTAGAAAAAGAACATATAATTGTTATAAAATGCCGTAAATAAACCTATATCAGTTATTTCTAACCCCGCGGTTATACTATCGCGCAACTGCAAAACTTCGTGTTTTGCGTCCTTACATATTCTGTGTCATAAAATGGCTGCATCTGTCACTCTACGCGACAACTTCGCCGCAGACAGACAGATAATGTAGCCGCAGGGTAAAGGTAAACAACAAGAACGGATAGCTAATCAATCATTTGGTAGGTATGAGTGCCGACATAAATAATTTTGTCATTGTGTAGTATCAGGAATAAAAAGGGGTGATCTACTATGAAGTCCACGGCGGTGTCGTCCTCGGGGAAACTTGAATAATTCGATACCTACAAAGAAACCTATCAACAAACAAATTCTATTAATACCAATATTTTCACCACACTGGTTTTGAAAGTACTAGTGACAACATATATAAAAGAGAAAGAAGAAGAGTTCAAAAAATCTAGTGTCCTTCAAAAAGTTTTTAGTCTAACGAAGTTTTGTTGTTGAGTGTGAGTTGTAAGAGAAGTGTGAGTTGAGTGGTGCATTTGATGTGAGTTTGAATCATTTTGTGTAAGTTCCCGCGAACAGCACTTTGTCCTTGTATAGAATAAGAAACAGGAACGGACGGTCGACTTTAAACTCTACTGGGGCGGGAGGTCTGTAGAAACCCGACGTTGGCACCAGGAGCATACCTACGAAACAACGAAAACAAAATTTGAAAAGCAAAAAATACAGAAGAAAAAAAAAACAGGTCTACTAGACAAGGAGAAAACAGTCTATGCTCCTGTAAAGCTGCCGTTCCGTTTAATTTTCTTCATACTTGGCTAACACTGTTGCTGTCGTGCGTTAAAATACTGCATAGGCAGAAACGTTAGAAACCCCGTGTGTTAAAATAGAAAAAAATAGAGAATTAATAGCGGTTATCAAAGAAGCCTTAAATGGTAAATTAGTTTGGAAGATACGAGATTACAGTACAGATACAATAATACTTTCCTGCAGTCGGTCAATGCCATTACGACAACCACAAACTCTTTTTCCGTCACTTTTATATGTACCTAACCTAGTCAGGTATTTTTATGAGTCTAGTAACATCACTTTGACGATGACCACACATGACGACCTCGGTGGCGTGCCAGGCGAGTGCTCTGCTGAGATGCAAGAGGCGTGGATTCGATTCCCGCTGTGGGAGAAATGTTTGCATGTTCTATATGCAAATATTTCTACCGGGCCTGGGTGTTGTAGTACGAATATTTATATTGCAAGTATGTATTTACAAAAACAGTATATGGATGTAGCCTATCAGCAATCTGGTTCCCATAGTACAAGCTTTGCTTAGTTTGGGGCTGTTTGATGCTGTGTAAAAATGTCCACAAATATTTATTTATTTACTTTTAAACTTATTTTTTAATTTTTAAACACAAGTGGATTTGCCCATTTTGATCTACGAGCGATCGTAATTTGCGTACACTATGCGTGAACTTTGACGTTACGGGGCACACGCAAATCCGAGCTTCAGTTCTTTGCGGGTTGCTATTCGGTATAGTCGTGTTCCAAAATTACAATAAATCCCAAAATCAGACAAATATGTATTGCTTAAATACTTTACAATAAACATCGAGTATATGAAAAAATCAGTCAATCCCGGGCCGCATGTGTGGGCAAATACCCGCTTACTAAAACACCCTAAGTACAAGTTTTTTGTACACATGACCGCTTCATAAAGTTCCTAGGAGATAAAATCGTAAAAAAATTACTGCATAGGTAAATAAAATAATACCGGAGGAACGAAATAAAAGTAAAAATCAGAATGGATCATACCAATACTGCAAGTTATCACAGTTTATTACAAACAATTCTTATTTAACCTGAATAAGTGCCAGAAAAGAGTATCTTGTCCTGGTAGAGTATAAGGAATAAGAATGGGTGGTCCACTTTCATCTCTATAGGCTTCGGTGGTTGCACAGCAATGCTAGTTATCCCAACTAAGAGCCCTGCCAAATTAGAAAAACAATCTGTAGACATTAATTCTAGAAGAAGCAAAGCAGACGTCGCATTAAGAAGAACAGAGGAGTGTAGTTGAAGTGGAAGAATAAATAGCAAAGAAAGATCAACTGAAAAATACTCTGAAAGGTGCTAGATATAGGCAGAAGAAAAAAGAAAGATTATTATGGAGTAATAAACTTGGAAGAAAGCAGGAAATAAGACGGAAACAGAAAATAGCGGTTCATTATGCCCTAATTAATATAAATAGGTAGTAAATAATGGTTGCCATCGTAATATTTATTGGCCTTTATTACATTTTGTAGAAAATTAGAACATGAAATTGAAAATCAAAAATTACCAGAAGTGTTCAGCTTTGAAACATTTAAAATACATAAAAACAAATAGAAAGATTTTTATAAATAAACTAACTAATGGGCAATAAATAATGATAAATTCATTTTGAAGAATAAATCACGCAGAATAAGTGCCAGTAAAGAGTATTCTATCCTGATGAAGGATTATGAATAGAAACGGATGATCCATTCTGAATTCGATAGGTTGCGGTGGTGATCCTACACTTGTAGCGTAGCTTACTAAAAACCCTGTCAAACGAAAAAAGGATGACATAAAACAAACTGATAGCTCCAGGTTTAAAACACACACGCACACACACACATTATAAACGATAAAAATTTAAACTCACAACGAATTATTGAATATTCAAAATTCTCATGACGAGTACGGATGTATTAAATACCTAGTATACAAATATGGTGTACTAGCTGCTGCCCGCGGCTTCGCTCGCGTGGTATCCGGATAAAAAATAGCCTATATGTTAATCCAGTACATGTACTATGTATATTCCAAGATTCATTCAAATCCGTTCAGCCGTTTAGGTGTGATTGAGGCACAAACATCCAAACATCCAAACTCACAAACTTTCGCATTTATAATATAAGTAAGATTCAAAAACAAACTAAAGCCTTTTACCATCTATAGCAGATGATTTATACAGCGTCAGGAGGCAACTTTTACCTTCACAGACGGGACGCTGTATTGCCCGGAACGAATTAAGATGGAGTAGGCTTGCTCAGCACCTATTCCATCCTCTCAACTTAGTCGGCCTTGTCCACAGGAAAGACATGGTCAATACGTGCGGAGCTGACTAAGCCGCGGGTTTCCTCACGATGTTTCCCTTCACCGTTTCCGTTTGAGAGTACTGGTATAGCGTACATAATTTTTTTTCACAGAAAAATCCATTGGTACACGACCGGATTTGAACCCACGACCTTATGATCGGAAGGCGGGGTCACTACCAACTAGACCACCAGTGCTCTCAAAAACAATGCTCATGGTAATTCAACACTACAGTATAGGCATAGATTTTCTGACAGTTTACGGTGATGGCGAATTAATTGCGAAGAAGTTACCGGCCAAGTGCGAGTAGAATTCGTACACGAAGGGCTCCGTACCATCTCGTACATGTACATGAATGTTCCCATTATACGGAATGCGCACAAAAAAGGCTCTGCTATCTAGTGACCGACGGACAGCGGAGGCTTTTTAACGGAACCCCCGTTGGCACCCTTTGGATACGGAACCCTAAAAAGGTTAAAATGTATCTCAAGCTTGAGTACCTACATTTTTACCTTTTAACGTGCTTTTCTCCTACAAGCCAATCCCCTGAAGGGGGATCTTACCCCATTTCCGCATGTCGATGGTTAATGGCAAATTGACGGCAGACTTTTACTGAGCCAAAATATTTATGTTATTTATAGCAACATTCATTATAACAGTGCTATTAATATTCACGTTTCTTTAGAAGCAGAGCCAATTTAAGAGTCACGCCAGAGTCTGTGTAACTGTTTAGTAATATATCAATTCGATATTCGTTAAAAGTTATTTATTTAATTTCGTCATCTTAGGAGTTTAAATCAGAAATGTCTGAAAGTTTTCTTATGTTTACTTGTGGGTCTGCCCACCCCATTGGGGATACGACGTGATAATACGTATGTACTATGTATTCGTTAAAATCGTGATAGACATTGTCAAATCTTCAACCCGTTGATACTTCAAGTATGTTCCTCTAGAACACTGATATTATATTCTCTGAAGCAACAAGGCCATTGGAGTTTTAATTCATAGAAATTTGAGAGCATTTTGAATAGGTTTTTTAAGAGTGAGAGCTGTAAATGACCCGAAATCGATTTAACTTTTGCGTTTTAGTGTACGGTCTTAAAACACTTAAGCCAAAACTCTTACATCATGATCCAAGGAACATGCTGTGCCGACCCCACATAGAGTGGGATTAGGGCAGGCATGATGGCGATGATCATGTTTTAGTGTACGAGAGCTCTTTTGGGCGCGCTTTAAATCTTTAACCTCGCTGCTGCTGGTCCGAAAGGGGGCGTCGAAAAATCGCCAAAATCGCCTCACGTAATTAATAGATGCCCCTAAAAATCAAGTAACACGAGTAGGTAAGGTACTCAATCTCTTTCCACTGCTGGATAAAGGTCTTCCAAAGACTTGCGTACGGAACTCTTGTTACTGAAAATAATATTTACCAGTAAAGGCTCCAGCCGTGGCGCCTTCCTCGTCGACCTTCACGAACGCTTCCTGGAACGCCTTGGAGACCACCACAGGCTCGGCTACAATGCCAGGGGCACCTTCACTAAATATCTTAGATACTCCAATCTGGAAACAAAATCAGGCATAAAAACCTACAAATCGACTTCGATTCGTTCGACGAGTTCGGCTCGGATAAGTTTTCATGTTTTTTTCATGTCCATGTTTCTTGACGATTATTCTTCATCAGAAGACGAATTATTCATTTTGTGGTCATTAGCACGAGCGCAAAATTTACCGCTTGAACGCACGAACGCCTTCTGTCTGATAGATCCCTAAGACGTTCTTGATTGTTCGTTGAAGTTAGGCAACGTTGTGCGCGGTCACAATTTTGATGGGTGACCGCAAGTGGCATTACGAGCTGAGCGTTTCCGGAGGGCACGTTAAATTGTCGGTCCCGGCTTTTAAGTCGTTAAGCCACGACGGAGGCCTTTAGGCGGTCTAAAGTCTCCGTCACAAGAGTTGGCCACTAAGTTTTTAGTCACTTTTTTAGTCTTAAGACTGTTTTTTCGATCGGAGGTAATGATGTTATCATGTTATAGGGCATACCTTTGGCAACAGGTCGTTCAGATCAAGTTTGCTTTTGATCTCGAACTTAGGTATGTGGAGGTCGATATCACGTCCCGAGGGGCTGAGCTTGAACACGTCTTCCAGAAGTCCCTTCTGGGAGGCCTTCTCGATGACAGAGGGGAGGCCGTCCATCTTGTTGGGAAGTACCACGACCATACGGAAGCCGCTCTCTTTGTAAGGAAGCTCCACCATCTGTTTGAGATAATAAATGTTTTATCACAGATAAACAAAACATTTTTTAACGTTATTGTCTCACTGCTGGGCAAAGGTCTCCCCCAAACTCCGCCAACCATCTCGGCCCTTCGAGGTCTCCCATATCTTTATATTAAAAAATGTATAAAGTAAAGTCGTTTTTACTTATTTACACAAGGATTTAAATGCTCCTTTCGTCCATTTAACTTCTACGGTTCTCCGACATGCCGGTTTCCTCATGATGTTTTCTTTCACCGTTTGAGAGTAGGTATTGGTACAGCGCACATAACTTTTACGAACAGAAAAACCTATTGGCGTACCATTTGATTTGAACTCACGACCTCACAAGAATTGGCCACTAGCATACGAATTTACAATTAGTTTTTATAGCACCTTTCTCAATTTGATAACATACCCTAGCTTCAAGGTCTTCACTCTCTGTGTAGAACAGGGACTGTTCTAGGTGCATAGTTGGCTTCTTGACGATGGTATCCTTGTCCACGTGGAAGTCCTCGTCTTTGGTCTTGTTTGCCTCGAACGGTACGTGCCAGTGACCCTGAATTATAAAAACAATGATGTCAATTGAATACCATTACCCAAAAGGCTTTTCTGTTTTGCTCGTAAACATACCTGGAAGGCCAAAGAGAGATGGATTGATTGTGTGAAAGAGATGACTAGTGAGATCATAGAAAAATATCATAAAAGTTTATTTGCTGTTCTGAGGCTGAGATAAAAAAATGGTAAAGGTAAAACATGTTCTGTCAACCCCACCTAATTAGATAAGTAATTTTAGGGTTATAATTTCGTGATAATAGTATTTGCAGAGCCTGTAATACCTGATACTAAACTTAAACCTACATACTTATCGTGGGCAACAGCTAACGATAGGTAAGTACATATATTTTTGAAATGTGCTACTTAATTAAGATCTTTCATGTGATATCCAACACGGCATCGTTAAAAAAACTTTTTTAGTTCATGAGTTTATGTCCTCTAGAGAGCGCCATATTCAGTTTAACGTGACGTCACATAGCCTATAGGTTACATCAATATAACGATACCTCATTTTGTCAAATTCGGGTAAGCAGTTTAGAAGTTATGAGGGAACAGGTGAACCATACTAGATATTTGTGGACATTTCAAACAGCGCCATCTAGCCCCAAACTAAGCAAAGCTTGTACAATGGGCACCAGATGACTGATAGAATACTTAAATACTTTTTTTGTAAATACATACCTACCTACTTATAATACTACAACAGACCCGGAAGAAATATTTACAGAACATACAAACATTTATCTCGTAGCGGAAACCGAACCCGCACCTCTTGCGACTTAGCCGAGCACTCGCCCGCCACGCCACCGAGGTCGTCGAACATACATTATGTACATATTGTACATATACCGGTCAAAATCATAACCCTCTTTTTTGCTTAGCCGTAGTCGGGTAAAGAATGGCAGTAAAATGGTGATGATTAGACATACCTGGAAGAAGATTACGTTGAACAGGCCAAGAACTGTGTCTGGAGTGATAGAGTCAGCGGAAAGTGGGTCCTTGATGTGACCTTTGGTCTTCTCGTCCGCCTGGAATACAAATTGAACAATGCTGTATGAACTAAATTTTTTTGGATTCGAAGGGTGCCCTATTACTAAGTCTCCGCTTTCCGTCCGTCCGTCCATCCGTCCGTCTGTCAGAGAGCTGTATCTCATGAACCGTTATAGATAGAGAGTTGAAATTTTTATAGAATGTGTAATTTCTATTGCCGCTATTAAAGAACTGAAAGATGCCCCCATACATGAAACATTTTTTTATGTACAGAAAGCGTCATCAACTGGTATCTCCCCTAAAGTTAAAATTGAAAGCTGCCTTGCAGGCTACAAAATCAACTTGTTATGTCTGAGCGACTTAAATTAATAAAATCTTATACACAAAATTACATCTTGGATGGGATTCGAACCAGCCATCCACCCACGCCAGTTATTTACCACGCCGTATTAGCATGTACGGAACCCTTCGTGGGCAATCGACTCGCACTTGACCGGTTTTTTAAACGAAAGGTAACTTAAATTATTGTGGTCCTTGTTACTTTAATATGAATAAGAAAGGGATGGTTACATTATCAGACTTCATTTAAGTTTATAGATAACGCAAAAGAATCTAAATTATATTTCACCAAAACGAAAACAATAATCGTTCTCAGTATTTCTCAGATGCAAAAAAATGTACATAGTTGGCTTTGAAACAGGTTTTTACTAAAGTTTGGCTTCAATCATTGACGAAGTCCGTTAAACTATTGTTGTCGATGACTCACCCATTTATTGATGATGCCAGCCGCCTTTTCTCCATCCTGGAACTTAATGGACTCCACTTCGCTTCTATAGTCCCTGGCAACGCTGGAGAAGTCGTTGTTCAGCGCCAATCCTTCTTGCACGTAGATCTTGTTGGCTAGGGTGAGGAAATCCGGGTTCATGTTTCCGAACTCATGGCTGAGACCTATGTATGAATCGGAGAGCTGAAAACAATTTTGTTTCTTTTAATATTTCTGCTTAGAAACTAACTATACCTACTACTAATCGTGACACTAGTTATGTGAAAGGAAAAGGCTCCTTTTGTGTAGGTACTTGACACATGTTTTCGCACTAATCAGATTCTACGACATGCCGATTTCCTCACGATGTTTTAATTTAATTCCTGTAATTTTCATAAAATGGTCCGAATCGTAGGTGAATTGTACGCAATTCGATTCAGCAGCAGATTCATATTTGGCCGTAAAATAGTCCGATATTTGACAAATAGTACGCAATTCAATTCAGCAGCAGATTAGATTAAGTGGAACGTTGTAACAGAATAGAAAGCCTGCATGTTATTTCGGACCACAAACTCATATTCCAAGTTCAATTCAAATCAATTTAGCCGTTACTCCGTGTTTGTTACAAACATCTCAAACTTAATCTTTCTTATATATAAAAATGAATCGCAAAATGTGTGTAAGCGCATAACTCAACAACGCCTGGACCAATTTGGCCAAATCTTTTTTTAAAATGTTCGTTGAAGTTCAAGGATGGTTTTTACGGCGAGAAAAATTAGAATTATTGCTGGAAAAACCTATATGTTTATCCCCGAGCGAAGCCGGGGCGAGTCGCTAGTGATTTATAAAATTAGTAGGATACCTACCTACTCAGCTCGCTCGATTCTAAATTACTTCGTTTATTACTTTTCCATGCCATTAAGATAAATGATCTAGGACAGAACATTCGATTTGATAATCGGTTTGCCATTAAATTCCTGATTACCTAGCCCATCTACCTATCATTCATCCAATCGATATTTGATTACTTTTATATTACTTGTCTTATTGTTTTGGAGACTATTATAATTATTATTTTATAGCTTTCTTCCAAGCACCTACCTTCTTTATCTGTGTTTTGAATAAGATTATTCTGCACTGAAAGATTTTTGCACCTTGACCTAGTCATCAGATAAGGCTGGGTACCCAGACCCAGAAGCGAGCAAGTACGAGTATACCTACATATATTTATGTATATTGTGTGTATTTTTTATATTATCTAAGTAGGTATATTTCAGACTTAAGTAATTTTAATATTTTTATGTCGCACGCCGTCAGTTATTTACCGCCTCATTGGATGGCTGGTAGAAAACGCCTAGACATTAAGCTCTCTTTTTTACAATGTTTGTGTGTTGTGCTGTAAAGCTTTTTTAATAAGTACTTAAAAAAGAATCCCAGACTTAAAACATTAGAAATAATCATCGTTGTTGATTTGCTGTTTTGAAATAACTAAATAACAAAGAAATAACTATGTAGGTACCTACAACATTATCACGTGGTTTCTAATGACTGGCCATAGGCATGTGATCTGTAGACGTTCCTCCGATGAGCTGATTTAATATCTTCAAAAAAAGTAACAACAGGTCTGTTCTTAGATTGTTTTATGCGGGGTAAATTGTTGTTTGTAACACACCGAAAAGTGGGGGTTTTCCATAATTTGACTATAAAAATGTTTTGTAATAATGAAGTCCATTTGCATCACCATTACCATACCAGCCTTTGCTTATAGGCTTTCGAAACCTCACTGCCAGGGTTCAAAGCCTAACTGACTTATGATTGAGTTTTAAATTTAAATCTGAACTGAATAGAAAGCCTCTTTTTTTCCATCTCAAATTATACATACATACATATTATCACGCCCGTATCCCTAATAGGGTGGGCAGAGACACAAGTAATCATAAGAAAACTTGCAGCCACTTCTGATCAAAGACTCCCAAGATGGATATGGTGAACCACGGTGACAGGTGATCAGCCCATCGCCCATATACGAGTAGGCCCATCAAGTTGGAGAGGATCAAATTATTTTTTCTGTTATGTAGAATGCGTCCAGCAGACTTTTACGACATGCTCGGGAAGAGAAGCAGCTGGACCAGCTGTTTCTTTTCCCGAGCATGTCGTAAAAGTCGACTAAGGGATCCTCCAACATGATAAGATACAATAAGCAAGTATTCCCAAGGAGGGTTGACGTCAGGCAGGCGGCCGGTCATAAAACACCTTAGCCAAAACTTTTACAGCATGATCCAAGGATCATGCTGTGCCGACCCCACAAAGAGTGGGATAAGGGCAGGAAGATGATGATGATGTACCTGTTTGTAGTCGGATCCTCCCAAGACGTCGGTGATTTCCTTCCTGCTGCCAGTCCCGGCGCCGGCCGAGTACAGACTCAGCAACATCAGCACCCCCAGTGGGGAGGCAATCACGTTCTTGTTGTCTCCAGCATTGTACGCTTCCTAGAAACCATGTCGAGATAAGAATAAAATAAATAACACCCAACCAGTCACATATTATAAATTAGACTCCACACTAGGATTATAAATAAATATAAATATTTGTGGACATTTCACACAGCGCCATCTAGCCCCAAACTAAGCAAAGCTTGTGCTATGGGAACCAGATGGCTGAAAGAATACTTATATACTGTTTTTTTTTTGTAAATACATAGGTACTTATAATACATAATACTACAACACCCAGACCCGGAAGAAATATTTGCAGAACATATAAACATTTATCCGGTAGCGGGAATCGAACCCGAGCCTCTTGCGTCACAGCCAAGCACTCGCTCGCCACGCCGCCGAGGTCAAATTACCTGTGCCGTGGTTATCAAAAACTACGAGGACCAAGAATCTGGTAAAATACGAATGAACCAAACGTAACGGATTGTCTGCCGCCAACATCCTCAGAGAATCGTGATTTGCGACTTTTGAATATATTGTCTCCTAAAGGGTTATGGGCTTTATTCTTTGTCTAGATATTTTATTCCATAATTTTTCTAGATAAAAACGCATTGGAACCATTTATGTAAAAATGGTTTGAAACTGATAAGTACTGGGTTTGATAGAACAATACAGTAGGCATATGGGTCGGTTATACCGTGATTTTTTCATAACACGGGCGTTGGACATGCAATGATGATCTTATTGAAATATTTCACTGCGGCTACACTTCATCGCACTTGCCTATCCTGTGACAAATCATGTTGCACTTGTCGCTTTACGCGGCAAATTTTGCTGACACAAACGCGGAAGACCGGTAATGCCAAGGAAAAAGTGTCACCAATCACCATGGCTTACCTTTAGGAGTTTCAAGCTGGCCTTGTCAATTGAATCTCCGAGAGGGGTCCTCTGATAGTCATGCTCGAAGAACGGGTAGGAGTCTACATAGACACCCACTGACGCGACTGCAGGAAAAAAACTCGCATTTAAATCAATTGAAATACCTTTGTTTATTATAATGATGCATTCCGTAGTACGCAATAATCGTGCTATTCGATTTCAAGCATGACATCATGGTAATTAAAAATTTGCTTTTAAAATTTCCGACTTACCCAGTAATAATGCTATAACCGCCTTCATGTTGGCTCTCCAGATTATCAACCAACACTACAGATGAGCCTAGATACCGTCTGTATATGTATGAGAGAATATTTATCTAAAGTTAAGACTTGTTCACATGTACGTTTTTTTCTAAACAACACTAGGTATTGTGTTTATTTTTTTAAATTAAATCTTAGAGGGCATCCTGATCGTGCTGACTGTGTAAAACCAGAACTAAGTCTCGGAAAGAAAGGTACGGTTCCATAAAAATATAAAACTGAAACATTGACGAAATAATATTAACAGCATAACAGCATTTGAATGTGGTTTTTTATCTTTACATTAAATATTGCGACAAAAAACATTAATCTAATCGTCAACCCTTTAGTTCTTTGCAAAACAAACAGTTACCGGATTTGGAGGTAGAGGTAGGCCAATGGCAAGGTATGGATTGTATGAAAGATGACATGGAAAGGAGTGAGTGAACAACAAAGAAGAGAACATAATGATAGAAGAAGAGAACAAGAATATAATGATAGAAGTAAAGTATTTTTACGTCGTCAAGTACGCAGTGTGAACACCGCATTGGACGGTGAACTTGACCTTTCAATAGTGACTATGTAGCTTATGAGTTATTCTGTGGCTTTGTTATGAAGTACCGGTTTTAGATAGGGTAGCAACCGATGTTACCTATCCGTCTTGGCAGTTCAAAATAAATAATGATTAATGAATAATACTTCGGGTTATCTATTTTGTTATTTATATCAAAAACATTATGTAGGTAGAAAAAAATATCGTGTATTGTTTTTTTGTTTCCGTTTATGAAGACGTGATATTTGGCTATTATATTATTATCGCACTTCTGTTTAATTTTGTTACTTGTTCTCAATTAAGTGATTTTGTAAATTCTTTTGAGAAATAAATATATCGTAAAGCTGACCGCAGCTGACGTCTAAAATAAGAACTGGAATAAACTCATTGGCAATAAGTTGTTGTTAGTTATTTGGTAATATTGCTATGATTAATTTGAATTTTTACGACAAAAGTGTCAAAAGTTTTATCAAATATTAAAAATCAAACAATTTATTTTACCCTGAATCGCAGTCGGGTAATTAATACAGTACCTCCAATTGAGCATAGATGTTGTTTCAGTGGAAGCCCGTTTTTCCTGTAGGGGATTAACTATGTTTAAAGTCGGGGGATTTCCCTAACTTGAAATTCTAGGAATCAACGTTCGTGCTTGGTACAAAATTAACAAATAAGTGCCTTGGTACAACAACGCACGCAGTTATTTAATAGTCAAATCAAAATAATACTGTGGTCCGGTTTGATTTTCCTATCATTCCTTTTCATTCCGTCACAATCATCTTGCTGCCTTTATCCCACTCTATGTGGGGTCGGCACAGCATGTTCTCTTCTTCCATTCCCTTCTGTCAGCCGTCATCTTTGTTTCACTCTTTTCTTAACCATGTCCTCTTTCACACAATCCATCCACCTTTTCTTTGACTTACTTCTACTTCTAAATCTGTCCACATTTATATTCATAACTCTCCGCACAACATGACTTTCATCCCTCCTCATGACATGACCAACCACGCTAGCCTATTCAAACTTTCTGTCACTAAAGTAAGTAATAAAAATGGCAATACTTTTAATCCTTTACATGTGCTGATGAAGTGCTCGTGGCGTAGCTTGCTTAGAAGTTCTCGATTGATCGTTGAAGTTAAGCAACCTTGTGCGCGGTCACAATTTAGATGGGTGATTACAAGTGGCATTACGATCTGAGCGCTTCCTTGCTTCGGAAGGCACGTTAAATTGTCGGTTCTGGCTCTTAAGTCGCTAAGCCATGACGGAGGCCTTTAGGCGGCCTAGAAACTCCGTCACAAGAGTTGGCCACTGGCTCATACGAACCTGCGTTTTTACATGAGCTGATCTATTGGTAATGATAATTTCTTGACTGTGCTATTTCCCTTGTGTCTCACTAGGTCTTATAACATTGATGGATACCTAGATATATAAAATGTCTATAATGCTTGGGTTTTTTCTATCAATAATATCTTTTCTTTTTATAAATGGAACGTTTTAATAAGAAAAACCTTCTTAAGGTTTGACAAGTAGCGGTGTATTGAATTAAGAAATAGATGTCATGTTGGGCTGTTTCAGTGATCAGCTTGCATGGCATGTTACACATTGCAAGAGTTTGGATCGGCCGGAGGAGTCATCACTGTATACTCACCATCATTCTATCAGGGACATCGGAAGAGCGCTAAACTAGCCAAGAAAAATCATGGATCCCGTACAATCAATGAAAACGTAAAAAAATCTATTTGAAAAAAATATATATTTACCCAAATAAAATGCTTTTTCTCGGCTTATTTTTAACTATGCATCGATACGTCAGCTTTAGTATATAGTGTATTGCCAACAATGTTAAAGTTATTTCCTTTGTTTCAGAATGAAAGCCAACGATGTGGTCCAACTGGGGAACACCCTTCAAGTCAAATTCCAAGTCATCAACTACAACATGCCATACTCCAGAATGTGCAGTCCAGAATACGTCATCAACGGCGTGGCCATCTTCCAAGTCCAGGTGATTGTCAGCCAGGTTAACAACGGCCACACTAACGTTTACTACAACCTCATTTTCGTACGGTTCACGAAGTTCCGGCATAACGATGACCTGACTTACACAATAAAGTTGTCCAGCAATGAGTTGTCGCTATCAGATAAAACCTTCTCCACAGATGAGGGTTATTTCCATTTGATAAGCGAGCTGAAGAAACAGCAGTATACTTTAGATATAAACGTTCAGATGGAGATCGCTTGCCACCTCAATTCCTTCGCAAGCCTTCACGACGATGACGAATTGACGGACTTTGAAATGCGCGGTGAGGACGGCTCAGTGCACGTCCACAAAGTTGTCCTGGCTGCAGCCAGCCCGGTTTTAAGACGGATGCTCTGTGGGAAATGGAGGGAAACTGCTGAAGGGCATGTGGATATACCTGGAGCTTCGAGAGAAACGCTGCAGAACTTGAAGAACTACGTATACTGTCATATTTTGCCTGAGAAAGGATTGGAACAGCTCTTGTTGCTAGCTTCATACTACATGATGCCCGCTTTGGAGCAGAAATGTGTAGATAAGTTGGTGAAGAGCTTGACAGCTGAGAATGCGTTCGAGCTGCTGGAGTTTGCGGCGAAGAACAAAGTGACCCAGTTACTTCTGTCTATTCTGGAGTCAGTTCAGAATAAGTCTGTGAAAGTTGACGATATGAGGGAGTATGTTATGCGCGATGAACTGTTCAACAAGAGTGAAGTTGCTAGTTCATGTTCCTCAGATAAATAAAAACAGAGGAAATAACAAGCATATAATATTCAAAAGAACATAAAACTCGTCTGCGTAGAATTTATGTAGTAGGTACCTAGGTGCATCTGCCATATTAGATTTTTTGACACATGATGATGACAATCATGAATTTATAACATTTTAGTCTAAGTTTTAGTTCATTCAAAAAGGCTTCTTAACGTAGACAGAGTGTCTTCTTAATGCCGCTATATTATTATTTTTTTACTCTTTAGTGTCAAAAAAGCGTCATAGGCTGTACCTATGACACTCTCGTTATCCAGACGAATCTATCGACACCTCATTTGTTAAAATCCATTCAGCCGTTTTGGCTACAGAGGCAGCCAATGGAATAAATTAAAAATGGCTTCTTACAAGCGCCATATTGGATTTTTTGACACTTTATATGGACTATGACGGTCTCGTCATTCAGACGAATCCAACGACATCTCATTTGTCTCCGTAAAGCCGTTTGGACTACCCCACATACATACACCCCTCCTTCTTCGCAGTCGGGTAAAAATATCGCGCTCGCTCTTTGACACTTTGATGTCGGGTTCAATATTCTACTAACGGACGACGGATGCGAAATATAAATAACCTTAGCAACATTGTTATCCGTCAAAAAGCGCCATAAATTTTTTAACAAATTATTACGTGTCTGGTGCAAAAATCAATCTTCCATTCGTTGTCCGTTTGTAGGATATAGAAACTGGGTATTAGTGGAAACGCATCATAGAGCGATATTATTGAGGAAAACAAGAGATAAAGACTAATTTGATGCATGTATACTGTGTATACATGAGAACACTGGTGGTCTAGTTGGTAGTGACCCCGCCTTCCGATCCTAAGGTCGTGGGTCGTCGGTCGTCGGTCGTGTACCAATGGATTTTTATGAGCGAAAAATTTTTATGCGCTATACCAGTACGATCAAACGGTGAAGGAAAATGTGAGGAAACGCGCGGCTTAGTTAGCTCCGTACGTACTGACCATGTCTTTTCTGTGGACAAGGCCGACTAAGCTGATAGGATGGTATCAGCTTAGTCGGCCCTGGGCAAGCCTACTCCATCATAATTCATCCCGGGCACTACAGCGTCCCGTTTGTGAAGGTAAAAGTTGCCTCCTGACGCTGTAAAAATCGTCTACTAGGTATACCTAGATGGTAAAAGGCCTTAGTTTAAATACTATATTGATAACATAAATAAACTAAGTATTACAAAAGTCAATGGAAAATTACGCATCACAGTTATTATGTAGGTATGTCTTTAGCAGATGGCCTTTGACACGAGTTTTAATTTTTTACTTAGATGTTTTAGGTCACGCCACGTAAGATGAACCTGCGGGAAAAATAATCAACATTGATACTGTAGCGCATAAAGGATTTACCTATTTATTATTGTAATATTTATTTTACATACCTAAATAAATACCTATAATAATAGGCAAACACTTTTATGAGCAAAATGATCCATGTTCAAACTACCAATATATGTCTTACCATCCCATATTAATCTAAATAAAATTGTTTCTTACGTGTGATTGATTGATTGTAAGCAAAAGTTATTAATTCTTAATTGTGATCAAATTAAGCTTTACAAAAAATGTAGGTTCATGTTGGTATAATATAAAAGAACATTATTATAATGTTATGTAACAGATATCTCATTTGTCTCGTGGTTAGGTACTTATGATTAGTTTTGTTTAAGTTTATCCTAAAATAATTATAAATGTGAAAGTTTGTGAGGATGTTTGTATGTTTGCGCCTCAATCACGCCTAAACGGCTGAACGGAATTGAATGAAACTTGGAATATACATAGTACATATACCTACTGGATTAACATGTATTTTTTTAGGTAGCTAGTCTGTATATAAATAAGTAGCTTAATAGTATCTAAGTATCTAATGCTCTCTTAAATCTCACAGTATTTATTTTACTTCCCAAGGACATCCCATGTTTCATTCCTACTTACCAGTAGGTACTCTCAAACAGTGAAGGAAAACGTCGTGAGGAAACGTGTCGTAGAACCTAAAGTTCGTTAACAAGTGTCAAGTGCTCGAAAGAGGCCTTTGAGGCGCACTCTTTAAATAGTTCGAAAGATTTAGTGAAACGACTAGAAGTGATATATTTTTTGTTTGGTGTTCAGACACCCCTTAGACATACTATGAGTTATTTGTAAAAATGTGTGTAAATAGACGAAATATTAAGTATTAAAATAGTTGTGATAAATAAAACTATACAATAAATTATAAATATGTTTTATTGATTTCCAAAATGACCTTTTAACCAGTACGTCTAAGCATGAAAAAGGTGTATTAGTACAAATATTTGTCTACATTATCACAAACTAATTTACAAAAGCTACATAGCCGTATTCGAAAACGCCTTTTTATAGGATAAACCAATACATATGAAAGAGGCGTTTTAAATATAGCCGTCGTCATTGCACGTTACAAAATTGGAATGATTTTACCATAAGACTAGATAACTTAGTTCTACAGAATTCAATAATATTTGGGTCAAAAGTCAATTTAACGTATTTCTTAAGCGGACTAAATGGTAACAAACAGTATCA
The DNA here is from genome assembly GCA_949320045.1 of Scotopteryx bipunctaria. NCBI lineage: Eukaryota > Metazoa > Arthropoda > Insecta > Lepidoptera > Geometridae > Scotopteryx > Scotopteryx bipunctaria. Next base: position 2,029,224 of record OX439458.1, on the reverse strand, counting down.
CCATTGTGCATAATTATTATTGAGAAGGCCGTTTTGTGTCGTGATATTTTTTCTTGATTTTTGTAAACAATTAGACTGAATAAGTTCGAATTTGAATCGTAACTCCAAAAAAATTTCCAAGTAGAATTCTTTACAAACATGTAGAACAAAATCGCCAATGTTGCCTTTGAAATCTTGAAGGGAGCAAGATCATGGCTACATGAGCAATTCATCAATGGTGTAGACATTTAAATGTGTAATCAATATCGCAGTAACATTTAAACAAATAACTTCCAGAAGAAAAACATTTGATACATTATCTTATCACTAGGCAAGACGCGATATTAGTTGATTTTAAAGTTATTCAACGTTAATACTTCACAGTGCGTCCGAGTCAGTTGACCAAAGTATGCAACTTTCAGAAATAGTTGTACGCGTATATACTAGTTGATGTTACAAGTTATTCAACGCTGATATTAACATGAAAGACAAAGATGCGTTCAAGTCAGTCGGCTGTCCGAAGTTGTTTAGAGTTATTGAACGTTGATATTAACTTGAAAGATGAATGCATCCGCGTCAGATGACAGTTAAATCAACTAGTATCTCGAGACGTGTTGTTTTTAAAGTTATTGAACGTTGATATTAACTTGAAAGTCTAATACATCGGCGTAGGATGACAGTTAAATCAACTAGTATCTTGAGATGTGTTGTTTTTAAAGTTATTGAACGTTGATATTAACTTGAAAGTCTAATACATCGGCGTAGGATGACAGTTAAATCAACTAGTATCTTGAGACGGGTTGTTTTTAAAGTTATTGAACGTTGATATTAACTTCGAAGACGGGTGCCTCCGAGTCTGTAGGCTGTCGGAAGAGTTGCGCGCGTTGCCAGGCGAGGGCTCCCGCGCCGCCTGATAACGCGGCGCGGACTGTAGCAGAGGTGAATGTGCGATTTAATTCCACTGGCTTTTCTGTAACAATATAATTTGATTTCATCATACTTAAAATATCAGTTAGAGTTGTGGGCATGGCGTCAGGAGGCAACTTTTACCTTCACAAACGGGACGCTGCAGTGCCCGGGACGAATTAAGATGGAGTAGGCTTGCCCAGCACCTATTCCATCCTCTGAGCTTAGTCTGCATTGTCCACAAGAAAGACATGATCAATACGTGCGGAGCGGACTAAGCTGCGGGTTGCCTCACGATGTTTTCCTTCACCGTTTGAGAGTACTAGTATAGCGCACAGAAACCCACGACCTTAGGATCGGAAGGCGGGGTCACTACCAACTAGACCACCAGTGCTCTAGCCAGCTATTCTAATTCTAATTAATGTTAGGGGAACAAAGATCTGCACTGACGTCCCGCGATGGGGTGTATTGTGCATTATCCCCCCTGCTAACCCTCCCCCTGCCAGCCCAACTCCTTGAAGTACCAGCTATTATAATGGAGTATTTTTATCTCCTACGGACCTCCCATGTTGGCTACGATAGGTTCCTCAGCGTCGAAGGCGACGCTCCAAGCGATCTTTGCGTCCTCGTACAAAGCGCTGGTGAGCTTCACATTGAGGTGTTTGCACACCAAGCCGCTTGAAGCGCTGAATTTCCAAGATATCTCGCCTGTTGTAGCGTCCTCTGGAACATAGAAGGATTTTGGATAAGCATGATTAGGAGCTACTAATATTATGTTTTCATGTTCGCTCTCTAGAATCGGCCCTAACGGAAGACAAGCGCGGTTAGTTTTTACAAACAGCTTAATGCTGAGTTAGGGTCCGTTTAGCAGCCTAGTATATAGTTTATAAATAGGCAACTACCTACTAAGTGTAAATTTATGTTGTTGCAAATAAAATACTATGCTACATATATTATAAACGCGAAAGTTTGTATGTATGGATGTTTGTTACTCTTTCACGCAAAAACTACTGAACAGATTTGAATGAAACTTGGAATATACATAGCACATGTGCTGGATTAACATATAGGAAATTTCTTATCCGGGTGCCACGCGAGCGAAGCCGCGGGCGGCAGCTAGTTTATAATATAAGTAAGATCTACTACGGTTGTAACAACGACACGAAAGTAGGATCGTGCTAAATGGCACAAACAAGGGAGGCTTCGATAAAAATAGGCTGTTAATGCCGATGGTACCTTCTCTGGCCAAGTAAGTCTGCTTCCAGTCGTGTTCCACCTTCCTGAACATCCTTATAGCGTGGTTGACGCCGCGCGCCCACGACATCGGCGCCGCCAGCCGCCGCCCGCCCACTACTACGGAGTACCGGTCGCGCGCGCAGTTGTAGCTGGAGATATCAGATATTAGTATTAAATTTTCTTATTTTCTTTTACACGCCCACGGCACCGAGGCAATCATTTCACAATCATAGAATAATTAATTCAAAGTTCTATATAGAATTTATTTGATAGGATTTTATGGACCACTTGAAATCGTCTTAAATCGTTGAATTAACCGTTTGTTCGTAACGCGTTCGGGGAGTTAAAAAGCTGCGTAAAAAACATCACATGATTAATGGACGACCTCCGGTGGCCAGACGTGAACATGAACTGAAAAGCTATTCACATATTCAATAAAAAAATCATACTACCCTAAGTTACTTGTAAAAAGAAACAGAATTTCAGACCTATAATATTGATATGTAACAAAATTCTCACGTGATTGTGTAGTCCCCTCGCTCAGTGAGCTGGAAGGTGTGGGGTTCGAGTCCCGGGCCGCACTCGCCGCGCTCGCGCCGCCACGCCGCCGACCCGGATATCCGGCCGTGCGACTCGGACTCCTCCGGTTTTCTATAAAGTCAATTAAATTAATATTATAATGCGAAAGCTTCTCTCGTCTCTCTACTACACTAATCTATCTATACTAATCCATGACGGGCAAAGGCTAAGCCAGTAAATGTAGTGGTTAAACCATGACGGACAGTGACTAAGCCATACTGATGTTACAATCTAAATGTTACATCCCGTATAAGCTATGACGGTTACCTCTCCTTCATGAGATGCACCAGTTCTATGGCAGTTCGTCTAGCGAGGTACAGCCGGCGTGGCTCCGAGACTTGCTTCTGTCGATGCCAGCGCAAATGCACTATCGTGTCTATCAACTGCTGCTCCGTGCATTCTCCCCTACGTTCCAACACCTGAGGATGAAAAATATACTAAACAAAACAATACTATTTTTAAGACCGAAAGAAACATCCAAAGCATCCAAAGCTCTCCGTATATGGGACACTGGATAAGCCTGCACACAACACTTTAAGGGGTGCTGTCCCAGAAACGGATGGTCCCTCTAATCTGTGTGTTTTTGTCATTTTTTTATAATTTTAATTTTATTTTCATTATTTTCATTGTTTTCATTTGTAATTATTCGTATTAATTATGGACTATCATTAATTGTCTGAATTAAACAATTTTTATTTTTATTATTTTATTATTGGACCATGTTCCATAAATTAACAGACAAACCCCCGAATACTCAAACGCGACTTGGAGTTGAGCACGTCTCAAGTCACGGTTTTTTGACAGTTTTTGATGAAAATCTGTCAAAAACTCGTCACTTGAGACGTGCTCAACTGTGAGATGCGTTTGAGTATTCGGGGGAAAGACAGTTACATAATTTCACAACAACATTGGATATTTTTGCTTTTTCCCGTAAATAACCATTTTTAGGTAACCAATTATAGACTTTTCCTGCAAGATAATTCTTCAAATTCATTTGGATATTGACAAGGGTCCTGCAGGTCGTCCCGCGAGACGGCAATGACGTACGACAGCTCTTTGCCCCAACCGTGAGAGTACATCAGAGCGTTCGCAATGATTGAAGTCAGGTGATTACCTCCTTATGTCCAGTGGTGTATCGCCAGGTGACGTCCTGTAGGTCGTCCCGAGAGACAGCGATGACGTACGACAGCTCTTTGCCCCAACCGTGCGAGTACATCAGAGGGGCGTTGAGTGAGCCTTCGCAAGGGTCGCAGTGGAGCCAGGTGTTGGAGTCGTAGTCGAATACCTGGAGAATCAGGGTAGCTATTTCTATATTTCTATTAAATATATACTTATAATACATAATACAACACCCAGACCCGAAAGAATAAAAAAAAATAACACCCAACAGTCACATACATAGTCCTGACCCCACACTAGGATTCCCTGTGTCGTGGGTATCAGAAATTACGAGTACCATGGTACCACAACACCCAGACCCGGAAGAAATATTTACAGATCATACAAACATTTCTTCCGCAGCGGGAATCGAACCCGCGCCTCTTGGGTCTCAGCCGAGCACTCGCCTGCCTCGCCACCGAGGTCGTTAAAGCATTAGTGACGTCATACGTGTCTAGTAGTTACCTCACACCAGACGTGGTCGGTGACGTCATACACGTATCTGACGTCGTAGTTGAGCGCTCGACAAAGGAGCGTGAAACAGTTGGCCCACTCGCCGCAACGGCCGCGCCGCCATGACAGAAGAGTGCGGGGACTGTTGTAGCGGGGGAAGGGTACCGCGGCGCGGCATTCTAGGCACTTGTAAAGCTGGAAACAACACATTATTATCATAAGCATGAGAGTGCTGGCGGTCTAGTTGGTAGTAATAAATAAATATTTGAGGACATATCACACAGCACCATCTAGCCCCAAACTAAGCAAAGCTTGTATTATGGGAACCAGATGGCTGATAGAATACATAATATACTTTTTTTGTAAATACTTATAATACATAATATTACAACACCCAGACCCGGAAGAAATATTTGCAGAGCATGCAAACATTTCTCCCGCAGCGGGAATCGAACCCGCGCCTCTTGCGTCTCAGCCGAGCACTCGCCCGCCTCGCCACCGAGGTCGTCGAGTAAGTTCGTATGAGCTAGTGGCCAACTCTTGTGACGGAGTTTTTAGGCCGCCTAAAGGCCTCCGTCATGTCTTAACTGCGCCTCCGTCATGTCTTAACGGCTTAAAAGCCGGGACCGACAATTTAACGTGCCCTACGAAGCACGGAAGCGCTCAGCTCGTAATGCCACTTGCGGTCACCCATCCAAATTATCACCGCGCACAACGTTGCTTAACTTCAACGATCAATCGGGAACGTCTAAGCAAGCTACGTCACGAGTGCTTAGTTGGTAGTGACCCCGCCTTCCGATCCTAAGGACGTGGGTTGGAATCCGGTTGTGTACCAATGAATTTTTCTATGCAAAAGAATTATGTGCGCTATACCAGTACTCCCAAACGATGAAGGAATAAATCGTGAGGAAACCCGCGGCTTAGTCAGCTCTCAATTAAAAAAATACACAGTTTGACTTTACAGCAGTTATGTAGTCAGATGACCAAAATGAATTTATACCTATTTCAATAGGAATTTTAGATAAGCTGATAATAGCAAGATAATAATTTCACAAGAACGATTATGGCTTATGTACCTACAATTTCCATTTAACCTCAGCAAACTGGACCTATAATAAATTTTTGGTGTACGTCAAGGCTCCTTATTGGGCCCTTCTCTGTTAACATTTCATAAAACTAACCTCAACTCTACACATCTCTCCCCTCGACTTCTGCAGATTGCCACCGCAGGGGCCGCAGTGAGCGGTCGTGCCGCCGCATTCACACACCGGCATGTCAACCCACGTGAAGAACTTGTGTTTGAACCATGACATCAGCTCCATAAGGAGCGCTATGTCGAAAGATAGGTCTGGTTCTTTAGTTTCACCTGAAATATATGAATCATACTTTTGATAGAAATAAATAGCACTTACAGTATGGTTGAGAAATGCAAAGAAAAATTTTACGATTTGTGGGGTGATTATGATTTAATAATGAAGCACAGTAGTACCACAAATATTGTGCGCCTCGGAAAACTTCTTGCTTTCTATATTACAATATCATCATCACATTAGTTCGTATTTCAGATACTCAGACCAAATAAAAAGAGTTCAGATATTAGACGAAAATTGCCGATGCGCACAATATTTGTGATATCACTGTATATTATTAGTTGAATCTTTATATAGCTATTTCATCATCTATCTAAATATGTTACTAGCGCTTTCGAACCAGTGTGGTGAAAGGATTTAAAGTGCGTCTCAAAGGCTCCTAAGGCTCCGGACAAATTCTGTGTGCTTTGATGCACATCAAACTATTTATTAACATCAAAAAATTTGTCCTCAAACTATATCTAACTGACATAAATGAAATAAATACTGTTCAAAACAGGATAAACATTAGTAAATGCATGATTTGAACTGAAAATGACTCACTAATAAATGTAATAGTAGTTTTGATTCAGTTGTACATTTTCTTAAACAAATTATAATTTGAGAACATTTTTAATACTCTCAAACTAGATTTAGGTTTTTTTTTTTATAAATAACACCCAACAGTCACATACATAGTCCTGATCCCACACTAGGATTTCCTGTGTTGTGGGTATCAGAAACTACGAGTACCATGGTACCACAACACCCAGACCCGGAAGAAATATTTACAGATCATGCAAACATTTCTTCCGCAGCGGGAATCGAACCCGCGCCTCTTGCGTCTCTGCCGAGCAATCGCCCGCCACGCCACCGAGGCCGTCAGGTCGAGGTTATAAAGTGCTTAACCAAATCATCACTATACTTCGACTTTTAATTAGATTCGTAAATTTGACATAAAAAGAACGTAGATTGTATTGTTTCAGCTTGTATTTTCAAATGCAGTAACGAAAAGAGATACCTCTTTTTATTATTATTTCCTTTTCGTGTTAATATTATTTACACAAAATGCTTTAAAAGTAGTTACACAAAAGAGAGCACTGGTAGTTTAGTTGGTTGTGACCTCGCCTTCCGATCCTAAGGCCGTGTGCCGATAGATTTTTCTGTGCGAAAAATTTATGTGCTCTATACCAGTACTCGTTAAAGGAAAACATTGTGAGGAAACCCGCAGCTTAGTCAGCTCTGCATGTATTGCCCATGTCTTTGCTGTGGACAATGTTGTTTATATCCGGATACAGCGCGAGGGCTCGAGCGGTAGCTAGTAGTATTGATAATTTGCATACCAGCCTTAATTTTTTTTTGCTGTTCCCTGACCCGTTCCAAAGCCATCAATTGCAGGGTCACAATGGGGATCTGTTCCCGTGCAAGTGCCAGTAACTCCGGATCCTCATAGCGGAGCATGTCATTGAACAGACTTTGTACCTTCTGCAGGAATGGATTAGTTGTATTCTGAAAATATAATAGTTTTTTCTCTGAACTTGGCTGATCAGTGTATCACGGCAGTGGTCGTGTGTAGGGATCACAATATACTTAGAAATCAAATCATTTCATTGTTTATGAAGCTAGGTATACATACAATAGGTAATCAGGTTTAAGATATTAGTACTACCTAGTAAATGTAGTTTGTTGGGCATGTAAGTAATTTAAATCCTATGAAATGAGGTTTGTCTTGCTTTTTGTAGACTACAGATAGTTCGAGCACAGAATTTTTATTCTTTAAAGATCTTCCAGTCCATTAGAAAAGGTAAGTGGTTATGGAAGTTCGTATGAGTTAGTGGCCAACTTTTGTGATGGAGTTTTTAGACCGCCTAAAGGCCTCCATCATGGCTTAATGACTTGAAAGGCGGGACCGACAATTTAATGTGGCCTCCGAAGCACAGAAGCCCTCAGCTCGTATTGCCACTTGCACACACCCATAACTGCTCACATCTCACATTGGGTGTATAGGGCATTATCACAGTGCTCATAAAACATCCACATACTTTGTAAAAGAGTAGATCGTGGTTAGTTCACTTAAGAAAAGAACACTGGTCTATTGGTAGTGGACCCATCATCTGATCATAAGGTCATGGGTCTGAATCTGGACATGTACTCATGAAATAATTAATGACACAAGTAGAAGTAGTTCAGCAAATTAAATTATTTCATTGCTATTTCGCTTTGTCCACACATTGTTTCATGCTTGGAAAGCTTCAGTCAAAAGGTCAGTAGAGAGGATGAAAAATAATTAATTCTTAGTTCTTACCAAAATATTAGCAGGTAGGATATTGTTCTTCGGAATGGGTTGGCTTGGAGTAGGCTGTGGTAGAATCTGAGCCTTGTCTATGGACCCACAACAGATAGATATCTTCCTTTCTATGGCAACCTGTGCCATTCTCAAGTTGTTCAGTGTCAGTTTGTTTGGGTATATAAATCTATCTTCCCTCTGGAAGAAATATTGATTGTTGCATTTAAAATGTTACAGCCAACATACGATTTATATGCGGGGAAATGATAAAGATGATAATAGTTGTTTACTTTGATGCACTGATGTTTGAATATCTGAAAACATTGATAATGACACGATTCTTCATCATTTTCTTTTCTTCTAATTCATAGATAGTAGTGAGTTTTTGAACTTACCGTCTCAAACCCCACATATTTTAGATATTCTTTAAACGCGTCTAGCTTCACAAAATCCTTAAGAACATTACTTTTGATTGTTCTTAGCTGGTAATCATGGGGATTCTCCAAAATATGGCTAATGTGCCGCAAAAGTTCATACAGTATTTTACTGAATTTATCAATATCCCGCACACTTTGTTCCACCAGAGCAAGACGCGCCATGTCCTCCATTTTCGATGTATTACTTCTTTATCACTATTTCATGAATAGAAAATGAGAAATTAAATTTTTAGGCGACGTATTGATAAACCCATTTCGCTGCAAGCACTTGTCAAATTTTGAATTGTCATTTTGTTTCGTTCAGAAAGTTGAACAGCTGTTTTTAATGGTCTGGATCGCGAGCTAAAATGTTGATTGACACAAATAGCAAATCAATATTACATAACTTTTTTTAACATTATAGTTAAGTGTCAATCAATAACATCATGATTATTATTACTAAAACGTACTAAAATTAAAGTTATTGAAAAAAAAATGTTTAAGAACGAAACTAGTAGCACATTCGGTGACTATACGGTGCTGCCATATCTGAATTAAAAATTACCACAAAACCGGTTACCATGGGATTTGAAAAGGCAAACAAAAGAAACAGAAGCAGTCATTTTAAATTATGAGAAAACATTCTCCAGGAGTTGAAAATCCAATGGAACATGGTAACTAAGTATAACTGTTCCCTGTATCTCAAATTTCTGTTCTAAAAGTGTTTACCTACTAGTGAGTATAACATGAGTTTGTTAAGAGTACTTATAATAGTAGATTTTTTATTATAATTTCAGACTTCGGTCGTGGTTCCCGAAATTGGCTGCTTCATGCTCGCTATGTGCGGGGTGAACATGCACTATGTCAAGATTTAGCAGATGAACTCCAAAGGCAGAACAAAAATAAACACAGATATGCTCACTTCATCAAGGTATGTACATTACCCTCCTTCTTCGCAGTTGGGTAAAATAGTTATCGTATAACAAAAAAACACTATCTAATTAGATAATGTTTTTTTGTTCTTCGTTTTGAAACAGTTTTTTTTATGAACAATTGCTACTTTTTTGACATTGGTTTAATCTTATGAAAAATAGCAAGAGCTATATAAATGCTCATACTTTTCAGGGTGCAGTTTTGGCAGATGCAGGTAGATATCAAGAAGCTCTAGAAAAATTCCACAGTTGCCTGAGATTACAGCCTCAAGATCCTGAACCTTTAAAACAAGTTGCCAAGTGTTTGTAAGTACCTGGTAGGTAAGGTACTAAGTAGAAATAATTGTATTAAACAACTTGTTGAAAAAAATATGCATTCCAGGCTTCGTCAAGGACGTTTTCAGTTATCCCAAGAAGCCTATTTGGAAGCTGATAAATTAACGAAGTTTCCAGATGAAGAAATATACTGTGCTTTAGGTAAGTAACTACCTACGTCAGTTCGGTACCTACACACCCACACAAAAATGTGTTGTAGGTAGCGATATAGGCTAAAAGCATACTGTGCAGTCTTTCTGTTTTTATGAAATAATTAAGTACTAACCTACCTATTATAGTGTTGTAATGAGTTCTTCATTTTATATTCTACCCAAGAAATTGACAATACTCCTAATGTTTAGCGGAATGTGCATGGAACCTTGGCGATACACAGCGTGGAGTGGAATGGGCTAGATCAGCAGTGCAGGCTGGTGGCACAGAAAGAGCAGGCTCACTGTTAGCTAGGCAACTGGTGGCCTCTGGTGATATCCACGGAGCTTTGTGCGCTTATGACTATGCTTTGACGTAAGTACTGCTTTGAAAAAGACAACAATATTATGCTTTTACTTGAACTACAGTAAATTTAATGTTGGTTGATATTCTTACTGCAGGAGTCACGCATGTGGTGCAGACACTTTAGCGGCAGCTGGAGCACTTCGTCTCAGAACTGGTGATCCACGACGAGCATTCCAACTCCTTGGCGCAGCACTTGCTCAACAACCAACACAACATCCTGCTGCCTTAGCATTAGCTGCTATGATGCTCCAGCATAAAGATCTGGATGCAGCTCTGGCGAGGTTGAAAGCAGCTTTGTCAGCATACCCAACTTGTATCGCTGCCCATAGTAACCTTGGATTGGCTTTAATGGGGAAGAAAAAATACATTGCAGTAAGTTTACGCAAGTGATGCTATTGCCTTGTTATGAAGTCAAACTCAGTGATCATTAATGGTTACGTACTGAACCAACTTATAATAAGAATGATTTGTTAAAAAAATCGGTCATTATATTATTTGACTTATAATAAGCCTAAATTTACAGGCCTTGACTTGCCTCCAGCGGGCAGTTTGGTCAGCACCACTTAGTGCTCGTGCAGCCCATAACTTGGGATTGGCACTAGTTATTTGCCGAAGACCAGCTTCTGCGTTTTGCAGGCTTGCAACTTCAGCTGCTTTGCAACCCACACAACCCCATACAGTAAGATACCTACTTAATATGTCATTTAGTGTTTTTTTTTTATTATCTTATACATAACTACCTCATAAAGTATTTTGTATTTCTTTTTTGACAGGTTTTACTAATAGCGATAACGCTGGAACGTCTTGGTGACAGCAGATCAGACGCAGCGTATGAACGAGCAGCCTCTCTGGTTCCGAACGATCCACTCGTCATCCTCAATCTAGCAGGCCGACACGGTCGAGCCGGCCGACTGGGTGATTCTTTGCAAGAAGCGGCGAAAGTTGCAGAGCTGCTTGAAACGCAGGAAAAACCTGATGCACAGGTATTTTATTACGTACATTATAGGCAACAGTTTTATTGGCACATTTTTTAAGTATTGTGATCATGGTCTGCGTTTGTGTCCTTGCATTTAGAGTTAAAGACCAAGACCTTCTCTAGGGAAACTGGTATGCCATAGAACCAAAAAAGTTCAAGTACTTAGATGGAGCTTCTTTGTGGTGCATTTAGATCCTGGTTCAAAATAATTAGTGACGTGAGTTATGTCATAATATTGTAGCTAAATTGTTATATTACATATTTGTTAAAGTTTTGTTCCAAGAGTACCTACCTACTCTCGGAACAAAACTGGCTTAACAAATGTATTGGAAACTACTCTAAGCTGGCAACACCTAATTCTAGTCCATAATTAAACAGGATGTTAAAAATGGCGGCAATTTGAAACTGAAATCACTAAGAGATTAACAATGTGAATAAATTCGAGCTTGCTTTTTCAGCTTGCGAGCTCTTTGACGACTTTATTAGCTCAATTGAGGATTGCTGGAGTGGAGTTGTCGCGTATACCAACGGTGCTGCCGGAGTTAGATCTTCCAACTCCGGATGTAAAAGAAATTCTGAATTCACCTGAAGAAGAGTTGGCGCCTGACGAAGTTTGAGACCTACTGGTTAGTTTGTTCTATTTAGTGTAAAGTTCGTGCGGTCGTAGACTAAATATAGGTTTAGTATAATTATTGTGTCCACAGACAGTATAAAATATTATTATCTACCTACTACATAAATTAGATAGTGTTATGACAATATTGTAGTATGTACCTACATTGTAGTTTTTAAGCTACCTAAAAAAATTGGGGAAAAAAGTAATAAGGAAAATCCTTTGTCCGCAACAGTATCCACCAAGTTTAAATATTTCCCGCGGTTTTTTTACGTGGCGCAATCAGCTTTGCATTGCATTGCACTATCGAAGTGAGTTTTGGTTTGGTTATGTAAGTATGCTTGTAATGGAACTCGTCACACATTCATGTAGGTAGGTAGTACGTAGGAACTAGGAAAGCAGTCAAAGTGATTTCATGTTTCACTGCAATGTTATTACTTTTGCTTATATTTGCTTCTTGTTTCATTATTCAGGTAAGTTTTAAATTAAATTGTGCAAATAAGTTTAGAATTTTTTTTATTTTTATTTTATATAAATATATACTTACTAGCTGCCGCCGGCGGCTTCGCTCGCGGCTATTTTTTATCTGAGTACCATCCAGATAAAAAATAGCTATATGTTGATCCAGTACATGTACTATGTATATTTTAAGTTTCATTCAAATCCGTTCAGCCGTTTAGGCGTGATTGAGGCACAAACATCCTCACAAACTTTTGCATTTATAATATACTAGCTGCCGCCCGCGGCTTCGCTCACGTGGTACCCGGATAAAAAATAGCCTATATGTTAATCCAGTACATGTACTATGTATATTCCAAGTTTCATTCAAATCCGTTCAGCCGTTTAGGCGTGATTGAGACACAAACATCCAAACATCCAAACATCCAAACTCACAAACTTTCGCATTTATAATATAAGTAAGAAGTAGGAAGTAAGATAAAATTTGTATAAATATACTTACATATTTTAGTGCGGGAGTGTAGAACGAAAAGCTAGTCTGGTGGTGCTACCGCCTTTGGTGTTGGGTTACGATGAGCTGTCCTACTCTTACGAAGCCAGGGATCAACAAGTTACAAATAAAATAAAAACTAAAACAAAAAATATTGATCATAGCAAATAAAAGAACTGAGAAACGAAAATATAGAGGCAGGCTTTAATGTCTAGCCTAAAATAATAAAGAAAAATAAAAAAAAAAATTGTTTATAATCATAAGCCCAGATACCTACCTACCTAACTATGTTTTGCCTAACGTTTGTACTGGCTAGTTATTGTTATCAGGAGAAATATACTGCCCTATAAAAACGGCCATGTCTTCATGCATCAAACCGAAGTAAAATGGTAAAGCCGAATCAAGCAAAGTCTCTGAAATTTTCTCACTACACGCTGAGTTAAAACCTAAAAATGAGAACTGCATTAGGTATGTACCTACCCACTTATCTCGAAATTTAAATTAAAAATTAGCAATAAAAGGATTTAGGATAATTTGTAAAAAACTTACAAGATAAAACTTCAATATGGAGCCCTTTATCATTTGCATCAATACATCCGTATTGTGACAGATTTATGTTTTTTGTTGTTCCACCCTGAAAAAAAAAACATACATAGGTTAGGCCACTGAAGTTCTTACGACAAAAACTGCAATTAGGTAAACTAAGGATTTAGCAAAGTTACTCTGCTGTTACATTATTGGCAAACTTATAGCGTAATCTTGGATCAGAAGTGGCTGCAAGTTTTCTTATGATTACTTGTGGTTCTGCCCACCCCGTTAGGGATACGGGCGTGATAATATGTATGTATGTATGTTATAGCGTAGAGTGACACAGACACAGAATAGACAAGGTTAAAATGTGAACTAACGCCGAAGCCTGATAGCGTAGCCGCTATAATTTGGACAACCTCGATGGCGTGGCGGGCGAATGCTCGGCTGAGACGTATGAGGCGCGGGTTTGATTCCCGCTACGGGAGAAATGTTTGTATGTTTTGCAAATATTTCTTCCGGGTCTGGGTGTTGTAGTATTATGTATTGTAAGTATGTATTTAAAGTCTAAAAGTATTCTATCAGCCATCTAGTTCCAATAGTACAAGCTTTGCTTAGTTTGGGGGTTGATGGCGCTGTGTGAAATGTCCACAAATATTTATTATTATTTATTTATTTAATACTACCTAACTAGTCGTGTCATTAGTTCTTTTAAAGAGATCGAAGTGCTAAAAAGCCCCCTTCATGCACTCAATACCATGTTTTCGAACTTTTTAGGTTCTAGCCGCAATGTAACTTACCTTTATTAGGTGTTCAGACTGAAACCTTATCTTCGGTGCATTGATCTCGGACCACGCTACGAACAGTGGTTGAATACTCTTCAAAGCAGATTCAAGTCCTTTATTGGTCAGTTTTTGAAACAAGTTTTGCAAAACATCGCTTTCATTTGGCACTATTATGATGAACTTGAAGTCTTCTTTTAATGGAACTTCTAGAAGCTTTAAAAGCATATCGACTTACTCGTGATATATTCTACTAATACATATATACTCGGTGGCGATCTCGGTGGCGTGGCGGGCGAGTGCTCGGCTGAGGCGCAAGAGGTGCGGTTTCGATTCCCGCTACGGAAGAAATGTTTGTATGTCCTACAAATATTTCTTCCGGGTCTGGGTGTATTTAAAAAAAAAGGTAAGTATATAAGTATTCTATCAGCCATCTGGTGCCTATAGTACAAGCTTTGCTTAGTTTGAGGACAGATGGCGCTGTGTGAAATGTCCACAGATATATTATTTATTTATTTATACTTATGAACGGTCTGTCGTCCATTAGTAGAATAAGAAACCGGGCATTAAAGTCTGCACCAGAAACGGGAACACAAAGTACCTATAGTTTAATCCCAACTTACTCTAGCTTCATACTTGACATTCTGTGTGTAGTTGAACGAGTTGTAGACTTTCATTAATGCTCCATCTGTAGAGGTTTTCCATGTGCCCTAATAAATATATAAATGATGGCTTCGATGGCGTGGTGGGCGATTGCTCGGCAGAGACGCAAGAGGCGCGGGCTCGATTCCCGCTGCGGAAGGAATGTTTGCATGTTCTGCAAATATTTCTTCCGGGTCCGGGTGTTGTGGTATCATGGTACTCGTAGTTTCTGATACCCACGACACAGGGAATTCCTAGTGTAGGGTCAGGACTATGTATGTGACTGTTGGGTGTTTTTAAAAAAATATATAATATATATTGAGGGAATGCTTAGTAGACTGTGCTACGCCGCTACGTTGCTACACCGTATCGTAGAGGCTACGGCTACGGAACGAGGCTAACCCCCGAATACTCAAACGCGACTCAGAGTTGAGCACGTCTCAAGTCACGGTTTTTTGACAGTTTTTGATGAAAATCTGTCAAAAATTCGTCACTTGAGTCGTGTTCAACTCTGAGATGCGTTTGAGTATTCGGGGGTAACTCCAGTTAAGTCACGGCCACGCTACGGCTACGGCCACGCTACGCAAGGATGCGTCCATTGTTTTCAAACGTGAGCTTGGTTCATCCGTACGCCGCAGTGGAGTTGCTTTGCTACTGATCATTTCATATTAACTACAACTAATAAATGCATATTTGTCTATAATAAATAGCTCCCTTTATACTAGGTACATAATATAGGTACCTACTATTATTTTATTAAAATTTATTCTATGACAATACTAACATACCTTAAACGCGCTGATATTCGCTAGAATAAATTCAGATTTCGGAACATTGAGCTTTATGTTATTCGTAACCATTAATTTTGCAGCCCATTGAGAAAGCGCATTCAATGGATTTTCATTTATTTCGACATCTGAAATGAGCGTGTCACCTATTTTCTCTGAGGATTTGGCGAACAGTTTGCTTTTGAAAAAACATTCTGATTTTTTCTGAAGTTGGATACCAATCTAAAAGAAAAAATAATTTTTTGAACGTAGAACATTTTAAAGCTAATAAACGCCGTAGGTATTTGACTTTTATTTTGGCTCAAAAGTAGTGGTACTTGCCTGATAATATTTTTCGGCGTCTGCCTTGTTTCCTTTATTGACCAGAGAAAGGAGGTGATTAATTCCAAGCTGGCAAGAAACCCAACTTCGAGTACTTATATTATTCATCATAATATAATAGGTAAGTCTTTTCTAAAATAATTTTATTGAGGTCTTCATAAAAATGACACAGACCAATGTCAAAAATAGTAAATTTCACTATGTTGACCATAATATTTGTTCAGGAACGATAAATTATACGCCAACCTAACTATTGTCATTTAACATTCTATTCTAACTATTGTTCGGCGTGTGCGAGTAAAAATAAAAAAATAAGAGATTATTTTCAAATATTTTTATTGAAATAATATTATCACCTTCTTGTTACCAGCATGAAGGGTGTTCACGTTTAACGTACAACACAATTACAAAATTATATTCACTGACGTTGAAGAATTCAAATTAGAATAGTTACGGAGTCGGTCTGACGGTGTATTTGGACTCGTTTGAAGGCACTTGAGGTCAATTAATTGCTTTATTACGTTTACATAATTAGCTATTTAAATAAGGCTTTTAAGGTATTCTCACAAGTACATATTTATTGCTTTTAAAGTGAATCGATAAAACATGAATTAATAGATGATTTTTTAATGATTAGTATAAAATATATTCTTTAATGGTAAGGCCAATAAAATAATATTTAAAACCGATTTAGTCATTCCCTTATAAATAAACTTAGTAAAAAAATATCTACAGACTAAGACATCACAATTCAAAAGTATATCAAAATCGCGGTAAATATAAAGACAGACTCGTCAGACCGACCGAAGGCTACATTATTGCTTGTCATTGGAAGTCACTTTGCGAAACAATTTCCTTTCATACAAAATATAATTTAACTTTCACTCTGTGAGTACTGACTGAACACAAATTGAACTATTCAAAGGGCACTTTATTCTTAATTCCTGTTCTGTACACATTTATCCAACTTATCCAAGGATTATTTTAGAGAGCCGTTTATTTTACAACGTCATGTTAAGATCCTCCAAAGGTTTAGGTCTTAGTATTTTGTAGAGATCCATTCAGTCAGTACTGGTATGTAACAGAGTTCGAGGCGTATGAATAAATCTAGTCAGGCACGCTAAAAGCAAATTACTAATCACATTATAATTTATCCTGCTTTTACCGTGAATTAGTTTATTAATATCAGTTTTCTTATTACAAAATGGTATCAGAATAATTTAGCGCTAATCTGATTTTATACAGTGCTCAATTTTAATGTAGGTATTTATTAATTTGACACATTTTGGGTTGGCAAAAGAAAATAACATAACGAAATCGTGGAATTTCAATAGATACAGTCGTCTTGTATGAGATTGGCAAGAATTTATAAACTTGCTTTTGCACAACCCTCATACACACCACAAAAAGTACAAAAGTCCATCATACATTATTTATAATTCTAATTTACATTAAAATTCCTAATCTCTGAACACTATTCAAACGCCGCCTCTATATTTATTTTAAATATTATTCATTTCTATCTTTATAAATGCACTTCTTGTTAAAATAGTCTATACTAAATAATTCAAGATTTGTTTAGCTTAGTACAGAGTTCAACGAAATTTAATAGAAAGTGGGAATCGCTAGTTAAAAAAATAAAAACAATGTTTATAGTATGCTTCAATTGAGGGTAGTGTGGTACTACTGCCGTCGATGATTATAATTATCTAGTACTTTTAATTGATTCCAGTAGATTAAATGCATACGTTTCAGGCATGTATCTTGCTTACCTACAGGTAACTAGAATTTCAGTTCTTTCCCCAAAGTATAAAATAGAAGGCGGGTAGTTTCGATTTTTGTGACAGTTCAAAACGTTTCTATGAAGCAGATCTTTTGTTTCTAAACAATATTGAAATAAAAGTAGTCATCTTAATGTAAAGAAAAATGAATAGATAATAACGAATACTAGAAGAATACTGAAACAATGAATGGCGTTGCTTAATCCGCACATGGACCTAATTATAATATTTCTTTGGTGTTGTGTCATTTATTTATTCTCATTACTATTGGACGCTATACGAATGGCGCACTATTTTACTATTACCTTAACACCACGGTCGTGAGTACCTGTTGCCTAAACTAAAGCTTCACTCATTTTTAATTCCAAATTTCCTGCACTTTACATATTATTTTACAAAAAGCAACTTCCACCCAGACCGTGATGCTACTACTTACATAGACTAACTAATATTTTTATTTATTACTCTAGTCACGTCTATATTTACATAACTTAAGTCTATTTACATAAATGGAATCATTGAGATCATTACAATATTACTTACAAAATAAAAGTGACGTTTACGAGGTCAGTTATTATTTTTAATTATTAAATTAAATAAAAAATAATACTCATTGTAGACTGGTTTGGTACACGATAGGTACGCGAGTACCGTACATGAGGTAATAATCGAATTACCGTAATGGTAATTTCATCCGACAAGAATGTCCTCGATTAATCAAAGTCATTGTCACCCTAGAAAACAAAATGGCCTATTGCGCGTTAAAATTAATCAACATAAACATAAACCATTGCATTGAACAAAAACAATAAATCAAAACAATGATTGCACTTGTTGAATAACGGGAACAATAAAGTAGTTGAATATTTGCAAAATCACGTCAAGCTGATCGCTTCGTAACAAAAGCTCTGATATAAGTCGTATTGGCTGATTTGCCTCAAGTCTGTGTTTCCTGTAATTCTTTTGAGTGGTTCATCCGAACCGCTCTTTGACGAGGAACATGAGTTTCTTCTTGCCTTTGTACTTGAGTTTGATCTCTTGTAGTAAGGCAGCGAACTGGTGCGGCCCGTCGTGTGCTAACGAGAACGTGTCGCGGGCCTTACCTGCGGGACGAAATGATAATGTTTCACATGAGAAATAGGACCATAGGCACGTCAAGTAGTAAAAAGAAAGACAGATTTTGAGCGCTGATCTCTCTAACTACGATTCGTCTCAAATTCAGTGACTCTGCTCCAGGTCAATGATAAAGTTGAACTATGTTGGCTCTGTAAGGAGCCTTATGACTATTGTTGTAAGAACCAGTGTCAATTGGACATCTGCTCAATCATGTCTTATTATGTACGGTAAAGTCTATATTGCACCTACTAATTTTCCGAGCGCTCAATAACGGTTCTGGTACCTCTAAGGTTACTCGGCTGCGATCCTTGTCTATCCAGTGACAAATCATATTAATGAACCTGTCTTTTTACGAGACAAGTTCGATAAAATAGCCGTAGGATAAACATGACAAGTACTTCAAAGCTCAATTGTATTTCCCGGGTAATGAATACTAACCAAGAAAGTCAACGAAGTCAGCGTAGTGCCGTGGCGAGATGTGCGCCAGTCGCGCGTGGGTGGTCGAGGCGTACGCACGCAGCGCGGCCTCGAGCAGCGGCCGCAGCGGCGTGGGCGGCCGCGGCGGCGGCGGCCGGCTGCGCGAGCATCCCGCCGCCGCCACACAGCAGCGCCGGAGGACGTCCGACTGCAAGACAAACCTTTGTTAAGTTCATTTACCAAATTCCCTATATTCTACTAATGGGCAACAGATCGTTCATTACCATAGCAATTGTTACACCATATTTATTATTCCTTTGCTGGACTGGGAGTAAAGAAAAAGCATAGAATGAGTCCAGCTGCTTCTGTTTTCGAGCATGTCATAAAAGTTGACTAAGGGATATTGTCCTCTCCTACATGATGGACCATCTATATGTGCGATGGGCTGATCACCTGTCACCATGGTTTACTATATCCATCTTGGATCAGGTGTGGCTGCAAGTATTCTTATGATTATACTTGTGGTTTTGCCCACCCTGTTAGGGATACGGGCGGGATAATAATGTATGTATTTTTTGACATAGTAATGAACTATATAATTATACTTCGCCTGACACGAGAATATAGTAACCGGGCATAAGTTTTTTGCAGGAGCATCCTGCCGCGTAGCAGCGCCAGACGTTTGAACTTTGACTATTACTAGACAAATTCTTGTTATGTGTCTACGGCCTTTGTACATAATTTTGTACGTTTAAGAGATAACCAGTGTAGTGGCTAAATCGCAGCTTCTGATTAGTTGGTACCAAAGAAGTAGGTACCTATAGTACCGAGTGGATCTGAGAGTCGTAGCTTTAATAAATGTTTTCATTGAGTGTCGTCAGGTTATATAACTGGATAAACATTCAATCTGCATTCTTACAGAAAATTTAAATAAACCACCAAATCCAACAAATGTAAACGTAGTATAGAAAGTTGTAAAAACTCACCAGCACTGGTGCACATTGCACATTCTTCACTAAAAGCGGCAACATGGCTTGTAACTCCGCCCTTCCCAAAGAATGCGCCAGCGCAACCGCCCAGTGGATGTCTGCTATCGCGGGGTGACTGTCCTGGAAACAATGCGAGAATTCACTTATTTGGATAGACATGTTGGTAAGTTAATATCAAAGGTTAAACAGTTGTCATTGCTTTAGTTCTTAAAGGATGTAAAAAAACACGCAGGATGAGATATTACTCGGTCGATATTTGATAATAGGATGTTCTTGAGCACAAAACCTAATTATTCAGTAAGGCTGCGCCAATAAGTTTAACTGGCGCAGCCAACCTCTGTTTTACATACATACAACAGCTGATTTTCCTGTCTACCCGATTGATTATTCTCGGCTGGCTAAAATACCATGTCCTTACCTGGTTGTAATGTAGATGTAAGTTCCTCATGGCCAGGGTAGCGAGTCTCATCGCTCGTGCCGGTTGTCCCCTCTGCTCCATATATCGCGCGACTGCGAACAGCTGGCTGGAGGCTAGGGCTCCTCTAGCCGCGGCGCCGCCGACGGCCGCGCAGGCGGCTTCGAAGGCGCCCGCTGAGCCTTCGCAGACGGAGAGCGCGCTTAGGGCGCAGCCGGGAGGATCCTGTAAAAAAAGCGTATTAATGAAGACACGCAAGGTAAATAGTTCGCAGACTAGGTAAAAAGATGCATACAGTCTGCTAAAAAAACAATATTGCTGGCAACCTACTTAGGGTCTCCGTTCACGATTTGTTCTATAACCAGACTGTCACCGTCCTGGCACAAAAAAGCAAAGCAAATGGTCCCCAAGTCCGGCAAAGTCAAAGACGTGCCTGTCCTATTACGGCTTGGTTATTAAACGGGATAGTCAGGGAAGGGGGACCCTTATCTTGAATTGAATATTGTGTAAATAAATACCTTAGCAGCACACTGCAAGGCCAGCGTCCTGGCACAGGCACTGAGCTTCTCCTGCTGCTCGAAGGACAAGCCGAGTCGCAGCGCAGTCGCGTGTGACATGGCTGCTGCTGCGACCGGCCCCGTCGCTTCCGTGGGGGTGAAGAGATCGTACCTGGAGGAAGTTCGCATTAGCTTCTGATGTAGAATAAGACTTCCCTGTTTAGGAATTACAACTATCTTAGAAATACATATAGTGCTAATCAAGTAGGATTACCTAATTATAGTTTGGTTTTTTAAAATACCTGTCACGAAAGTGATGGAATGAAGAAAAAAAGAGTTTCATTTCGGTTAGGCTTCCTTGAATAGTAGAATGACCGATCGAAACCAAGACAAAAATAAATAAAAAACATGAATGAGGCTGCCAGTAGAAGTAGTGCTTACCAGTTCTGCATGATGGATAGCAAGGCGTCCAATCCCAGCTCCGTAGCGCAGGTCACTAACCATCGGACCATCTCTCTTCTCCGCCAATTCACCGATGATAGTGTCATTCTTAGCACCTGGAAAGGATTTGAGAACTGTGTTGAGTTATCATAATATCAACATTGGCCATTCTAAAGATGTTGCAAAAGAAAAACAACTGGAATTATTAGCAGGATATATAAACTCCAGTTGCGTTTAATTTTAATCTGCGACTTATGGCAACGCTAGATGGACTGTGGATGTAGATATAAATAGCTACAGATTAGCAAGGTTTAGTCTTAGCTAAAGATAAAGTAAAAATCAAAGTCAAAAATTCATTGAAACTACAAGAGCTACCTTGACGTTGTGGTTGCTATGTAAATTGATTGTTTTTAAAGTATCTAAATAAAGTCGGAACAGATGCGCGGCCGAAAGTGAGTGCTGGTGATATTACATTAAACTTGTAAGTTTTGTAGTCCTAGTACAAGTCACGATGGTGGTGTGAGGCATCGGACTGAATAGCTGTGCGGTTAAACACCCCTGTACAGCCCCGGCTAGTGGTAAAAAGAGCCTACCTGTAGCCCCAGCTGAAAAGCAGCTGCTAGCTGGTGCTGGCCTAATGATGATGCGAGGCGTAAGACGGAATCACGTGCCTGGGTGAGTCTTGCGCTAGCAAGAACAGTTGCACGGCAGAACACCCCTGTAGCCCTAGCTGCTGGTATAAAGAGCCTACCTGCAGTCCAAGTTCGAAGGCAGCTGCCAACAAGTCTCGATGGTGGTGTGGGGCGTCAGGCGGAGCCGCGTGCCGCAATGCGTCTTGTGCCAGTCTGAACAGCTGTGCAGCGGATCGCACGTGACGCTGCGCCGCGCCCAGGGCTGCTCGTAACCGGCCCGGATTGCCACGTGCAGCACCTGTACATAAATAACTATTGTTTATTCAGGATATTCAACTGTGAGATGGATTTCGAGTCATAAGTGGAGATTTGCGGGATTGTACGGTTGTCTTATGACAGGTAACGGGGTAGCGTTATGCCCTGTAAAAGGGGTTGCCTTATTCCCTGTCAGCAGGGTTGCCTAATGCCCTGTAGCAGGATTGCCTTATCCCTGTAGAGAAGTTAGGCTGTGATGTTTACCTAACAATGCGCTGGCTAACGCAGCTTGCTGTTGTTCAGCATGTTGTAACGTGTGCCAGGCGCCGGCGCCGCCGCCAGCCGCACCAGCGCCGTGCGCCGCGCCGTCCAACGCGTACGCCTCTTCTACCATTGGTAACCTGGAATATAAAAGAGTATTCAAACTCTGGGAAGTAGGTACGAACATATTGGGACTTGAGGATATGACAGATCGGAACATCTTCATTAAACAAGGACGTGACGTGCAAAGATGTCTCACGCTCACGATCGGTAACAAGAGACACATCGTAGGTACCATAGTGGAGGTCCACCTACATTTTGATACAAACCGAAGTCTTTGGAATTCTTCTATCTGAATTGCTGTTCAATGACTCATAGCTCTGGGTCTCACTTGGTACGCTAGCTCGAGATAAGTGGGCATCGGCATGATGCACCGGATCACCAGATCTAAATCAGTGGGAGTGAGAAACAGAAACTGGACTAACAACCCTGAATCAGTGGGCAGCAGTGCAGTTCCACTTACTCGACAGCTCTGAGCCCGTGATATGCCAGCTCCGAATCACACTCACCACATAGCTCTAGGTAGGAACAGGAAAACTAACCTCATAGCTCTAAGTCCAACGCGATACGCCAGCTCAGGGTCAGTGGGCAGCAGCGTGAGGAACAGAAACCGTGCGAAGGTGTGCGCAGGCGCAGCTCGGGGGTGGACTTGTGCGCCGAGGCAGGAGGCCGGCCCGCCCGCTAGTAGCGCTCGAGCCACTCGCGCGCAGACTACACTAGCCGCCTCGCCTTCTACCCGCTGTAGCTGGCTGATTAGGCGTTCCTCCTGGGGAGGTGGAAATAGGTTAATATATCCTGCTATAATATTATTTAAATGTGAAAGTATGTGAAGGTTTGTCCTCATTTATTTCCGTATGGTAACTGAAACTTGGAAAACATACATACATTATTATCACGCCCATATCCCTAATGGGATATTGTAATATACACTATACTTGTAACTTGTAATATACATAGTATAATAATCTGTAATAACACAAAGGGTAGTTTTATCCTGGTAGATGCCATGTTTTACGAACCATTTGCTCTTTTTTTGTAAAAACAATTTTGGCATAGTAATTTTTTTTGGCCAAGAGCGAGTTTGCCATGAAAATGGGTGATGTTCTCAGTTTTTTTTGTTCCTATTCGACTCAGTTATTTGCAAAAAATCCAAGAAGGTATATTCCAGATTACAAAACACTCTTATTGCAAGTTTCGATGGCTATCTTTATTCCAGAGCGTAGATTGTTTATCTCTAAAGAAAATCCTTTGAACTTTTGTTAACTTGGGGAAAAGATCACTGGTTGTCTGGGAGGAATAAGTGATTTTATCAGCATTCTCACCTGTTTACAATACCTCTCCTGCGCGTAGAGTCCGCTGGGTAACATCCTCTGCACGCCAAGGCCGAGCAGAGCCGCCTCCAGCGCCAGCGCTAAGTACGTCTCTTCAGGGTTTTTACTGCCCGCCACTGGAACATGTTGATATCTGGAAATATAAATTCATTTAGTACTTGAATAATTCAATGGATTTTAATTATGTGGATATCTGGGAAACTAAGAGTTCCATAGGACTTATGGACTTTAAGGCCGGCGCACACTATCGGCACCGCATGCCAAGGGGTCCTTACGCATGTCGAAGCGTTCTTAGGTTTGCTGTGCCGTGGCGATAGTGTGCACCGGGCCTAATGCAGTTGTTAAGATGGATTCTCTTCTCTACGAGTCAGAACACATCTTCTTTACGGATTCAAGAAAAATTTCTCTACGGATCAGAGGATACGGAAATGAACTGCTTTGGCAGCAATTTTCCTAGAAGTCTTTGAATCAATTATCAATACGTCTATGAATCTTTGAATCTACGCATGTTCCTCTGGTCTGATCCTACGATCTGACTTGATGACTTGATGAAGAACTTGATGCTCATGCATAACAGGCTTGGCTGTTGTGTGGCTGCACACTGGACCGTGTTCGGTTCTTCGTCCAGATAGGCAATTTGCAGTCTACAAGACATTTGTTCACACACCAGAAGGCTTCCAGATACGAACTGGTTTAACTAGATGATGGAAACTTACCTAGGGGGTAGTCCAGTATTGGGTTCTTCGTCAAGGTAGGCAGTGTGAAGTCTTGGCGAGGCTCGTTGGTCGTCGGGCGCAAGGCAAGCGTCTGCGAGACACTCGTACACGCACCAGATGGCTTCTAACGTCCAACCGGTCCAACATCGGCTGTCTGTTGGACAAACTATGATTTAGCACATTACTTTAGAGCAGCGGTCGGCAACACGCGGACCGCGGACGTCTTACTTGCGGCCCTTGAATGTTTTGTAAATGACAGCTAACATACAAGAAATAGCCTCTTAAATGCAACCTCAGACATCACACTGAAATTATATATTGGGCTTCTAGGGTTAATATCACAAGTGCGGCCCCCGCCTTTAGTTTATTTTGCCACCTTGGGCCCTTGCCTGCCAAAAGGTTGCCGACCGCTGCTCTAGAGCGCAACGAAGTAAAAGAGGTCTGAAATCTAAGTTGCTTTAAAAGGTAGCGTACGACAACAGAAGAGTGTAATAGCGTACGGTACTCGCTCGATTTATATCTCCCTCTTAAAATAACATCTCAATATATACCGTTTAAAACAGATAGCTCCCGTAATAAAATTCTTATGCAAGGGGTGTTTGGAAGTAAACGTGCCATTTGCCGCCAGATCACAAAGTTTGAAGGGCAAAAGCAAGCGCAGCGAGCAATAACGAATAAGTACGTTATCGAAAGCGCAGCGACTTTAAAGTTACACTTCCTTATCTAATATGGGTAAAGAACTCTGAACGAGATAACATTGCAAGTATCTACATGCTGATTCTCTAGGCTACCCTACTCTAGGCTAGGATCTTTATCTTAAAAAACACATTAATGCCTTGATTATCTACGGTTAATCTAATATTTTTTTTTATTATCTAATAATAAAAAAATGAAAATGAATTCAGTTTTCTATCCCAGTTCGCCTACCATAATAAAAATCAGAAGGTAATCCTATAGGTATACAATACATTACAGTATATTTTTATTGTAAACCATAAGAAAAAAAAACTGAATTAAAACAAAATAGGTATAAAAATATGCGTCATACAATGGGCGGCCTTATCGCTAATAGCGATCTCTTCCAGGCACATTGCCTCACCTCTTCCAATACACCGATGCGTGTGACTGAGTGCGCAGGTCGCTCCGCCCGATAGACAAGTGCCGGCGTCCATATGCGCGAGAACTAGCGATAACTTCACGCGCTCACAGCTGCCCGCGCAGGCGTCCGCGCCCGAACAGCTGTTGCTCGAGGAGGCAGACGCTTCGCCCGCGCCGACCTCTTGCCATCGACTTTGGGCTACCTCCTGTAACAATAGAATGAGAATTAGAATGGAAAGTATTTCTGACAGACTTTGTTCTGATTGATGATTATCACGATTTGTGTTAAATTATGTTTATTATGTCTATAAGCAAATAACGTTTCATACTTTGGCTGTGAAGCCTAACTACTGAGATAGAGAGAACTGAGAACTGAGAACTGAAACTGTGAACTGAAACTGAGAACTGAAACTGAGAACTGAAAACTGAGAACCTAAACTGAGAACCTAAACTGAGAACAGAAATGAGAACTGAAAGAAGGAAAAAAGACAGAGACTCATTAGAAAAAGAAGATTGTCACTGAGAACTTGGAGCATAGATTTAGAACTGACCTGTCGATGCCTCATTAGAAAAAGAAGATTGTCACTGAGAACTTGGAGCATAGATTTAGAACTGACCTGTCGATGCCTCATTAGAAAAAGAAGATTGTCACTGAGAACTTGGAGCATAGATTTAGAACTGACCTGTCGATGCCTCATTAGAAAAAGAAGATTGTCACTGAGAACTTGGAGCATAGATTTAGAACTGACCTGTCGATGCCTCATTAGAAAAAGAAGATTGTCACTGAGAACTTGGAGCATAGATTTAGAACTGAACTGTCGATGCCTCATTAGAAAAAGAAGATTGTCACTGAGAACTTGGAGCATAGATTTAGAACTGACCTGTCGATGCCTCATGGCCCTCGCTGCGCTGACGGCGAGTCGTAACGCGGCAGGCGCCCTCCCATGTGCCCGTAGCGCCTCTATCCGGGCGCCAACCACTGGCAAATGCTCTGAAATTATTTTGAAAAACATTAATTTATTTGGTGAAGGAAAACATCGTGAGGAAACCCGCGGCGTAGTCATCTCCGTACGTATTGACCATGTCTTTCTTGTGGACAAGGCCGAATAAGCTGAGAGGATGGATTAGGTGCTGGGCAAGCTTACTCCATCTTAATTCGTCCCGGGCACTACAGCGTCCCGTTTGTGAAGGTAAAAGTTGCCTCCTGACGCTGTATAAATCATCTACTATAGATGGTAAAAGGCCTTGGTTTTTTTTTGTTTATTTGTAGAACAAAGTTTAGACAGAAAGCTATTGCATTATTGTCGATTGTGGAACAAGTACCGATCGTAAACATTATTACAAGAGTAAACGTTTTTGTTTTGGACTTTCAAGTTTCTCAGCTTAAGAAAACTCCTGGTTAGTTCCAAGATGAATACGGTGAACCTTGATGACAGGTGATCAGCCCATATACATAGATGGTTCATCATGTTGGAGTTTGTATGGTCATAAAATACTACTGCTACTACAAGTCGTGCCACCGGTTCTTTCGAAACGTGTGGTAA
The DNA here is from genome assembly GCA_949320045.1 of Scotopteryx bipunctaria. Lineage (NCBI taxonomy): Eukaryota > Metazoa > Arthropoda > Insecta > Lepidoptera > Geometridae > Scotopteryx > Scotopteryx bipunctaria. The sequence goes on along the minus strand of OX439458.1, from coordinate 2,001,946 downwards.
AAGGATTTATAGTGCGCCTCAAAGGCTCCTTTGCACTTGACACACGTTTCGAATTTTTTAGGTTCTACGACATGGCGGTTTCCTCATGTTTTTTCTTCACCGTTTGAGAGCGCACAGAAAAATCTATTGGTTTACGACCGGATTTGAACCCACGACCTTAGGATCGGGAGGCCCTTCCATCACTAGACCACCATCATTTCTCTCAGTCATAGATTTATGACCATATTAAAAATTAGGGTTCTCAAGGTTGTAGAAGTTTTAAATTAGAGTTCTCACCTTGTGACCATATTAAAAATTAGGGTTCTCAAGGTTGTAGAAGTTTTAAATTAGAGTTCTCACCTTGTGACCATATTAAAAATTAGAGTTCTCAAAGTTGTAGAAGTTTTAAATTAGAGTTCTCACCATGCCACAAGGGTTGTCCAAGCTCGTTGTACTGCGGGTAAGGTTGGAGGGTGTTAGCGGATCCGCCCGCCTTCACCGGCTTCTCGGAGTCACAGTACTCGTCCGCACTGAGGATATACTTCAAATGCTCGTTCTCCCAGGATATGTCTACTGCGTCTAACGCCCTGCGAGAAAGATTTGAACATGCATACATATTATCACGCCCGTATCCCTAACGAAGTGGGCAGAACCACAAGTAATCATAAGAAAACTTTCAGCCACTTCTGATCCAAAACTCCCAAGATGGATATGGTGAACCATGGTGACAGGTGATCAGCCGATCGCCCATATACGAGTAGGTCCATCAAGTTGGAGAGGATACTTGGTACTCCTTAGTCGACTTTTACGTCATGCTCGGAGAGAGAAGCAGCTGGGGGCATTCTATGTTTTTTGTTTACTCCCAGTCCAGCAGAGAAATGGTTTAGTAGAAAGCTAGTTTATCATATAAGTGGAACTTAATGCACTTTAAAAACGAAATTTTGTAATCGGTCGGTTATCATTTTCTATTGGAAACATTTTTCATCATAGTTTGTTTCGATGTTGACTGTACAATGGTTCATTTTACGATGGTTGATACACTATTTTACACCACTACTTTGTATGTATGTTCGTATGAGCTAGTGGCCAACTCTAGTGACGGAGTTTTTAGGCCGCCTAAAGGCCTCCGTCATGGTTTAACGACTTTAAAGCCAGGACCGACTTTTTAACGTGCCCTCCGAAGCACGGAAGCGCTCAGCTCGTAATGTCACTTGCGGTCACCCATCCCAATTTGTGACCGCGCATATCGTTGCTTAACTTTAACGATCAATCAAGAACGCCTAAGCAAGCTACGCCACGAGCGCTTCAGGTACTTACTATTAGGTACGAAGCAACTAAGCTCCCAAGACAATGTGCCCACTCACTTATGAAAAACAGTCCGTGGCGTCAGCGGCGGCGCTGAACTCCTGTTGTTTAGTCTTAATCTCTTACTCGCTCTTCTGTATTCACGTTCATAACTGGAACAAACAAACCATCATCATTTTCCTGCCCTTAAATCCCACTCTATGTGGGTCGGCACAGCATGATCCTTGGATCATGGTGTAAGAGTTTTGGCTAAGGTGTTTTATGACCGGCCGCCTGCCTGACGTCAACCCTCCTTGGGAATACTTGCTTATTGTATCTCATCATGTTGGAGGATACTATCCCTTAGTCGACTTTTACGACATGCTCGGGGAGAGAAGCAGTTGGACGCATTCTATGTTTTTTCTTTGCTCCCAGTCCAGCAGAGAAGTTAAACAAACCAAAGGTTACAAAATTGCCTAAATATAAGTTAAAAAACCGGTCAAGTGCGAGTCGAATTAGCACACGAAGGGTTCCGTACTATCGTAGATGTACATAAATATTTCTTGTATACAACTTCCCTTAATTTTATTTTTATTATTTCACACTCTGTAAAAATTTCAACTCTCTACCTATTACGATACAGCCCGCTGACAGACGGACGGACGGACGGACACCGGAGGCTTAGTAATTGGAACACTTCAATGATTTATGATGAAAACTTATTGGTGCAATTCTATAGCAAGCACTTAATAGGTAGTTGGCGTTTCTACGGGTGCACAAAGTCACGTTATATTGATTACTGTATTGCACTTTAGGTACTTACTTATTAGGCCTAGATTCTTCGTCAGAACTTTCAGAATGGGAATGCACGTCTCCTCTCCTTTGTCTTTCTCTATCTCTATGTCTTTCTCTGAAACAAACATTATTTATAGTTACAAAAACAGCTGAAGTAGTAAGTTAGAAACGGAACAATATATACTTACATTTTATTCTATCATCAAAGTTACTAGTGAAGGATTCCAATGATCAACTCACCTATCTCTCTCCTCTCGTTCTCTCAGCCTTTCTCTATCCCTCTCCTCCCTGTCTCTATGCCGTTCTCTATCCCTGTCACGGTGGTCCCTGTCTCGATCCCTCTCGTTTCGTTCTCTTTCCCTCGCGTACTGGAACAAATAACAATAGTTCATTTCACTAAATAATAGAAACGTAGTCAGCTGTCTTTAAGATTGTTTGAACAGTTTCAGAGAGTATTTGAGCCGCATAGCTTCCTGGATATAGCTTTATAGTTTTTGATTTTAGGTCTCGCTTTGCTCACCGGGCGAGCGTAGTGAGTTCCCAAGTTGCTTTTACGTAAAGATTCGCTTACAAGTAGATGTGAACAATTCATAAGGAACATCTCGATAGTAGAATCTGAGAAAGCCAACTTACCAGAGGAAAAGACCTGTAATCCGGATCTTCAGTCGGGCAGACTTCAACTGCAGACCATTTGTCCAACAACTGCCTCCACTGCATCCGATGGTGCTTATTGCTGCCCGGATCCAGCACTATGCTGACCCAGAGGGCCCCGAGTTGTTCCCAGAGTTGCCGGCATTTCTCAGTCATAGGCGTGTTCTGGTTCCTCCACAGAAGAAGCCGAGGGTCTGATAGGAACTGTTCCGTCATCAGCATCAGCATTCGAGGACCGTTTGAGTCCTGTGCTCTGAGCATTTCGCGAACCTACAACAAATATATTTAAGATCCTACGAAAGGTCGATACAAGACAGAATAATGTGATTCATCCATAACTTTTGGTGAAGCTGTAGGTATGAATGAGGAGACCTTACCTTAGAAAATAAGGAGTTAAGCTGCTTATTTGCATTGTAATAAGTTCCCTGTAATAAATATGCTCGCACTTGTTCGCAGACCTGTAACAAAAAAAATATAGCGCTTTTACAATTTAAATAAATCTAGCAGCTTGAAAGTAGGATCAGAAAGACAAAAACTAAAGACTTTATTGATATCTCGCTCGCTTTATATTTACCGCACTCTATTTTGGTAATAGATCCAGCTGTCAAGGCTGTCACGGCTGAAATACTGTTCATCTAAGTTTCAAGCATAGTTCTACAAAGGCTACTTTCTAGCGAAGCTTATAATAATAGGCCGATAAAGTGTGGTATAACTGACCTGCTGCTCATCCAAGTGCCAGGCATGATGTGCGTCGGGCGGCGGGCCCGCGGTCGGGTCTGGAGCGCCGCAGATCCTGTTGATGGCAGACCTGGCCTGTAAGACCTCATCCGCCAGCTTCTGCGCAGTCGGGAGCACCTCCGTGTGGTGTTCCGCTATGAGGTACTGGACGAACTTCTGAAGCTGCTGCCTGTCCATTTGGAGAAGCGTTTCTGGAAAGGGAAGACATTAAAATCAAACTGCTTTGTTCATTCAATCACTAAGATCATTTTAAAATGTTTTAAATCTTTGTTGAATTTACGCCTGTTCGTGACGCAAACAAGCATGACACAAAAACTTGTACGTAGGTCTTGAACACGCTTCTAATTGTGCCACCATAGGTCTTTCGAATTTCTGGGCGCTTTCAGCACATTTTCAACATTTCTTTAGATGCAAAAGTGTCTGGGTTAAAGCTACATCTCTTCCCGAGGTCTCACCTGATATAGGCACTCGTAATCGGACAGTATCCGCGTTCCTGATGCGGTATAGCGCCAAGGCAACCACATGCTGGCACCAGAAGATGTCGCGCGCTTCGCAACTGCACGTTACACCTGTGATCTTGCATCTGTTCAACAAAATAAACGTTTTGAATATCGTGATAGAAAGGAATTTACTCTGAATGCGGCTCTCGAATGGGCTTGAAACAGTGTTGGTGCCTGTTTACACAATGCTGGCCTGGAAGAAGACTAAGAAGAAAACCTACTCGAGAATATCGTGATAATATTGATTGTGTAACGTAACCCATTATGTAATGAACATAGATAATATAATTCACACACTAAGCCTTGTTCCCGGGTCGAAAAGTGAAGCGCCTCCAAAAATAATCTTATACAAAAAATATCCTCAATGATTTCAAATATTTTAAGGTAATAAATCGTCATTTCAGTTTGAGAATAACAAAATATATAAGCTACAGAAATTACAATTTATGTATAGGCCGTTCATAGTGGCCTGCACCAATCCGCAGACAAAATTACTCTAACTATTCACCTGTGAAATTACTTCTAGTTGAACAGAACAGGCCAAAGAAATCCTCGATTCAAGTTTCGATTCTATTGCGGTCGTAAAATAAAAAGACAATAACCTTTTTTCTTTTTTTCTGACTGTAGGTGACAAACTTTTTCTTTCGAACAAAAGGTGTATCGCCCCAGCAATAAACCTTTCAACAATGGCCGAGGTCTTTCTGACCCCTTTATTAGGGTATTATTGTAAGCTACCGATGTTTGAGTTAATTACAGGATTTTTAGCAGCTTTTTGTATGCTTATTTCATACAATTCACGATACTGAGAAGTTATGTTGAAGATCAAACATTTCTTACTAAATATTTTTGGAGGCTGCTTCCTTTGGTAGGTTTTAGGCGCAAAAAAAAAGATTTTACTTTAAAACTTTTCAAGTGTCATTATTATAATTTTTACCTGTCAAATGAAACAGTGACCCTGTATAGTCTCTCGGGCTCCGAGCAAGGTGGCACAGCCGCCGGGGCTCGCACCACGCCGCTCAGATGGAAACCTGGAAAAAAGAAAAATAAACTCAAAAAGTTTCAATGTCAAACGAAAAAGTTTCCATAGGACATCATAGAGGTAGCATACATTTTTTTTATTATATTGAGATGAGACTAGTTTGTATGTTATGCTTTTTATAGGCAGCATATAAAAATATGATTGATTCTTAAAATAAAAGCTATTTTATCTTTACGTATGTTCATTGTTCATGCTTGGGGATCTAGAAAGTGTAGGGCTATTAATTTAAAAGAACTGAATGATAGGATAAATTAAACTACCTACGTAGACTTGGACAAGTCCCTGTCTTTTGTTATTGCAGACAGAGCTCATCTGTCTGGCTGTGTATCAAAGATCAGTATTTTTCAAACGAATGTTCGCTATTTTTAGTTTTATTCGTCCTCGTTTATTAATTTACTTGATGAGTTTTGTAAAGTTACATCCAAATTGAGCCGAGTTCGCTGTACATTATATACATCTTAATGGTAGGTAAATACTGATACATTTAGCTTTACACCCATTTTGTGGCTTCGGTTTGATCGTATCTTCTGCCAACAAAATGGTGTTCCTCAGGGACCCACCATCAGTCCACTTCTTTTCATTACATTTAAAACTCAGGGTTAAATAAATAAATAAATATTTGTGGACATTTCACATAGCGCCATCTAGCTCTAAGTAAAGCCACCAGATGGCTGATAGAACACTTATATACTTTTTTTGTAAATACATCAGTACTTATAATACTACAATACCCAGACCCGGAAGAAATATTTGCAGAACACACAAACATTTCTCCCGTAGCGGGAATCGAACCCGCACCTCTTGCGTCTCAGCCGAGCACTCGTCCACCACGCCACCGAGGTCGTCAAGTTGAAGTTAATCTTTCAAACATTTTCAAGCTTATTAATGGTTTCCAAACTGGGCCTATATTTTGTAAATACCTCGCGGGGACTATTTACAAAACAGCTAACTGTTTTACGAAGCACTTGAAGAGTTTAACGAGCGTAAAGTTTAGTCAAAACTTTGAATATTACGACCTCATAAATAGGACACATCCTGTTGCTATTTCAGAGGTGAAAATATCGTGCAACTTCGGTTTGCGCTCTCTCCTTTGGTAGAACTAGTGTTGGAGTAAGATTGTACGATAAAAACGATAACCTTTGAAACACGCTTTGTTGTGGTGCGATCAGGGTCGGGGTAAGGATTGTACGCGTCTACGATGAAAAAACCGGATAATTTCCGTATTTCAATTTCGTTGTCTATTATTAGTAGGTTGGTTATATAGCAGGCATCATAATTAAGTAGGTTGTGTAGGAACCTACCTGTTTAATGTGTTTTTACTGTAGGTACTTTTATTTTTGATGTAAGTATGCACCATATTTTAATTGCTTTTTGTGCATCATAGGGTGTACTCATACTATATTCATCAATTATCCATTTTTACAGAAATAATAATGTGTTCGACGAGGCCTCAACAAAATTCCCAGGTCTTGTGAGAGTTGGCAAGAACCAAGAACAACTTCAATTCGCGAGGTCCCTAATTTTACGTTCTCACGAACACCAAAAGATTTTTCTTGAGTGCGTTAGGAAACACAATACGGGTAAATTTATGTGCACCCTAGTTTCTGAGTGATCCATTCTCCTCGTGATGTCGTCTCGAAAGCAATCGATTTCGATTCGTCAAGCTTTGAAATTCGAACGTTTCTGGGCCGCGTTTGTTTTTTAATTGTTTTTTTTTGGCGATTGGTGTTGTGTTGCCTGCCAGCTCTTTGTTGGCTTTCAGCTTGATGGAGGAAGGAAACATAGGAACACAATCATAATATTATGGTTTAAAAATAAAAATGGGTAAAAAGCATATACTTAAATACAAATTGCCTTTTATTGAAATAATGTTCGTAGAATTTTTCTAAATGGTAGGTAAAACATGCGTAACGAATCCCATGCAATAATTCTAAATCCATTTAGTAAATTGAAAACGATAAAACTGCGTAAAGTAGCTGGAAACCTAAATGCCAATTATCGATTTTATCGGCAACGAAAACCAATTCTTTTTTACTAAACAAGCAATTACTCACTTTTAATAATCGCAGCGAACCGATGCGAAATCGTACAAAATGGTGAATGTTTTCATTGTTGAGTGACAAAAAAGTGTGGATTGAAAAGCAATTGCCGCAACAGTGTTCATGGCCTTACTTTTTACCATCCTTATGTCGTCGACAAAAGGTTCACAATTGCCCTTTTAATTCAAATATGAGGTTTTTCTGAGAAGAAAAAACCAAGTAAAAAGGTGTTGGCACAGCTGGTTTCTGGAGCGCTGCCATTTGTACTGTAGGTTTAAAAGTTTTATCAGAGCATTCGATTCCAATTAACTCGGCGGAATTATTTCGTTCCATTAGTTTTTTATTTAGCAAAGAGTTCTCAATCAGAAGAGAAATCTGAATAACTTCTAGACAATAAGATATTACAAAACTACTATGCCCTTAATTGCTTACTGAAAAGACAAAGAAAATCCAAGCTTAGCATTATTTAACACGGTCACGCATATTATATTCTATATTCTAAACATATAAAACTCTTACGTTACTAATTTACTGATTATAAAATTAACGCACGGTCTAAACAAAAAGTAAGTCCTAAAAGCATGAACCTTGGAAATATATTTATCTTATGGTGTAGGGATGCACTATGAAAGGAATTCCCGAAATTCAATAGTTGCATATAAATGTGCCAAACACCATGGCTACAACATAAATCGACTAATATTAGTTTAACATATTTCTAGTAATTCGTGCTCCTGAGACCGAAGATACAGACAGACTCTCGAATCTAGTTTGGGCCTCGCTGGAAAAAATATATATTTTAGGATATCTAAGTTAACTAGTGCATTGAATCACTTCTAAATTGTAATCTTATGTGTTTTCGTTTTGGCAATAAACTTTCTTCTTCTTCTTCAATTCCTGAAGGACTCAGTGGAAAGATGAAGCTTGGATGAAAAAACTCAACACGGACAAAGTTGCGATGCGTTTCACTAGTCGTTTTACAATGATGCAAAAATCATTATCATCATCTTCCTGTCCTTATCCCACTATGTGGGGTCGGCACAGCATGTTCCTCGGATCATGCTGTAAGAGTTTTGGCTAAGGTGTTTTATGACTGGCCGCCTGCCTGACGTCAACCCTCCTTGGGAATACTTGCTTATTGTATCTCATCATGTTGGAGAGGATACTGCCCATAGTCGACTTTTACGACAAAAATAGCAGAGGTAATAAGTAAACTGGTTTTTATTTCAATTTCACATACTAAAATTACGAGTGAGGCAAAATTCAAGATTGGGACGTGTTGTTCGTGCCGATTCGTCGGACACGCTTCTCGTCACGTCGACATCGACATCACGGCTCCGTCCGATGTCCGCTCTGCATCGATTACGGACGTCCGAGGCTTAAATTACCTTTCTCACGATCACTTGAACTGGGACATGATTTATCTAGCACTGGAACATGTGTGACTTCAATTTTTTCAAGTAGAAAAACGGAAATAAGATGCATTACCTACGATTGGTCACGTTGACTCGCGTTATTGTGAAATGAAGGAAACGTGATAAGGATTTTTTTAATGGTGTTTGTTGAAGGGAATAGCGAATGCTACGTGGAAAAGGAATTGCCAAAGGTTTGATAGAAAAACTAGATCAATTATTTCGATTTGACTTTAAATGTGGCCCAAAAAGTGTTTCAAGCCGTTTCAACAGAGTTGTTCCACAATTGACGGCCTTTGCAACGTTTTTAAGAACGTCGGCAAAGGAAACAGGATCCGAGACCTGATTTTTCGAAACGGGATCTAAAACCAGATCGGTGAGCCTCGTAGGCTTGCATTTAACATGCTCGTGCCCATTTTTGACCACGTTTATAAAGGAATCTATAAATTACTGATAGAGAGAGATTTAATCAATAATAAAAAATGTTTTTTTATTCCGCTTCTAAAAGTTACATACTAGCTGGCAATGATGATCTTCGAAATACTTTTAGGCTTGTTTTGTCGAACTGGTGTTGTGAAAAGATTTAAAGTGCGCCTCAAAAGCTCCTTTTATGAACAAAACACATATTTTTTCGAACTTTTAGGCTCTAAGACACGCCGCACATAGCGCACATATTTCTTTCGAATACAATAATTAATTGGTGCACAACTGGATTTTAACCCACGACCCCTAGAAGGCGAGGTTGCTACCACTAGACTGCCAGTGCTCTACCAGTAAATACCATCCATTACACTCAACAAACTAGGTCCTTGAAGTAAACCATAAGAGCAGTTAAAATTGATTAAAGCCCAATTTCAATCGTCACCAAAAGGTCCACCACAAAACAAGTAAAAAACTTGAAATTCTGGTGTCGAAATCAGATCACGTAGAAATTCAGGCCACGGCCCTTGTCGTGGACAGCGATCACGATGACAAAGACTGGTGGTTAGACACCAGTAGGTAGGTTACTCCAGCCAGTTCCAAAACTGTTGGCTTCGATTGCTCAAAGGAAAAACGATATGCATCACACAAAGACATGGCTTGATTCCATTTGGCATGTCACAGGCTTTTTTAAACAATTTGACGTTTTCAAATTTCAAGTACACTCGCGAACGAAATTGCTAATATAATTATTTTCGGTGGGGTGAAGAGGTTTCTCACGTGATCAATGGTCATTGTAAATGACATAATTGGATCTATTATTGCAGCTGCGAAGGTAACAATAGTGGACGCCTTGACCCCGCTATTGACCCGGATTGTTAACCGGGTCGGATTACATCAGTGCAGGCGTGTACGAAACGTGCGTTGGCGTAAGATCTCTCCTATTTGGTGCGATTTATCTTAGATTCTTAGTTTTCTTGTTTTTGTGCCCTGTCATGTATTTTAAGAAAATCAACTCTATTTTACTGCCTTAGATGGCTTGAATAATCTCCTTACTTAAATTTTGATGATAAAGAAAAGTAGTTTACCAAGAGGGTTAAGGCTAAGGGAATACCTAAGTAGGTAGTTATTTTTTATTCAAGTGGACGCTCTATTTTTAGTAGGTAATATACATTAAGTGGTAATACTTCTAGTACCTATGCAGACTTTTTCTTTTACTATTAATTAATGTTCTATGTTTTTGCATTGCCTTAGGGGTTTTAACAAAAAAAGAAATCTAATTTAAGAGTTATGTTCAAAATATGTTATGAGTCGTAAAATATATAATTTACGGTAGGACTACATCTTCACGTATCAAAGGCCCCGATTAACATGAAAAGGTGATAACAAGTTCTAAAGCCATAATTTTGGGTGTTTCATCTTTAGAAAGTTGCTAGTTTTGCCACTTACCTATTGGGCTTATTTTTCAGATTCTGGTCAAAGGTTTTATACCAATATTTAAGTCCGTAGTTTACATGCTAATAGAAGACATCATTTACTTTTTTCACGCACACGACACCCGTTTTGGTTTTCTTCATCTGGTACTTTTGGAGCGTTTGCATCAGTGTTTATATTGCTTTTGGTATAAACCGTGCATTAACTCTTGTATTTTATGTACTAGTATTTCAATTTTGATTGCAGCAATAAGCGAAGAGGGAGCATTTTGCTTAACAACTACTGTATATTAGGTAGGGTCTGAGTTCAGTGCGTCATAAACTGGCTGAAACTGGTAATTTTTGGGTAAATGCCATAAATTTTCGAGCAATAACAGTACGCGTCGGGCCGCGCGCTATTCGCTTTTATTTACGAGTGTACTTGTTTCACATTCAGTCGGTTATAACTTTCGTGCACGACTGTATTGTGATTTTTATTATTTTTTGTTTTATATTGCTATCTGTACTCTCCACTTTTTATTGTCCTTTGTTGTGGAAATTAGTGGGCTTCGGCGTGGCTTCGGCCGGGTTTGCATCTAACACAATTGGAGGGGTCCATTTACAACTGTTTTGTCGGTAAATAAAAGTTTCGCCTGCTCTGTGAGAGTTCTTATTAAAGAAGTTCAAGTAAATGACCTCAAAGTCGAAGTTCATTATTAGCGTCTGTAGCAACTATCAATAAAGCTATTTATGTCACAATCGAAGGAAATGACGAAGTAAACTACTATAGCAAAAGAATGTGAACAACCTCAAAACACGAATAATTAACTGTATGCCACTGCCGCAAAGTTACATAAATAGCAAACATACTCATACATAGATGACTTATTTGAATAAAGGTTCATTCCAGATGGCCCAGTTTTGTGAATGTGTGCGTGGCGTGTCTACGAACCGGTTTGTTTACATTAATCACTGGGCGTCCGTCGCCCAGCGTAGTGTGCGTCGAGACAGGGCGCGCCTGTGTGTGTGTGAGTCATAGTGAGGTCCTTACGTCACATTGTTTACATTGCGCTAGTGTGCCGCTCCTATAATGTTGTATTTTGTAATGTGAGTATGCTAGAGTTGATTTTGTCTGGACAAATACGGTAAAATAATATTAGTTTTATTAGATTTTCTATTGAAAGTGGCACTAATAGATAAATATTGGGTGTTGCTTTAAGAATTCCTTTATATGAGGATTTTTTATGATGTAGACAGAAAAGGAATAGGAGTGGTACATAAAGGTAGAAGTGCAGATAACATTGATCTTTTTCTATAGTGTGTCTATGAGTTTATAGAATATAAATAGATTATGGTTTGCATAGGTACTTTATTACTTAAGAATGTACTTTTTATTTAGGTATAATAGATAAAATAAGTACCTACCTTGGGTGATGTGGTCGCAAAGCGACAAAGCCCTTGAATAAATTTAAAAAAAGTACCTACCTAGGTAATTTATTTATTTATGAAACATTATGTCTGTTAAAAAAATATATAAAACCCCCGACTATAATTTAATATTAACTCGCTGCCGCTCGCGGCTTCGCTCGCGTGGTACCCGGATAAAAAATAGCCTATAGGTATGTTAATCCAGTACATGTACTATGTATATTCCAAGTTTCGTTCAGATCCGTTCAGCTGTTTAGGCGTGATTGAGGCACAAACATCCAAACATCGTCACAAACTTTCGTACTAGATGGCAGCACAGGTAAAATTAGTACGCGCTATCGTTGCGTTTTGAGCTTTACGCCGGTAATTTCAAGCAAACTAAGACTTTTCAATTTTATAATATAAGTAAGATTAGGTACTAATAAATCACACACAAGCTTATATAAAAAACCGTTTCCGCAATATCCGTGAATCGCATACCCCATCTCTATTGTGTACACGTCACGCGCAGCACGTGGTAGTGTGGGTGTGTTCGCGTGCGGTGACGTCACGCGCGTGTCGTCACGCGTCTCCCGCTGTGTGCGTGCGACGTACAAACTACGCCTGTGTGCGTGCAACGTAAAAGTTACGTCTGTGTGCGTCGCAGGCGTGTCAACTGTCAATGTTACATTTTTGTGACCTTAACCGTCTGTCTTGTCAGGTCTTGTCCTTTACATTAAAAGTACCTAGTCTATTGTATTTTCAGATTCCGTATTTGTAATTTCTTCGCGAATCTGTTTTGTTTGTGATGCTTCTGCGTAGGCGAACCGCTAACTTGACTTGATTCACTCTTCGTTGAGTTTGTGTGGTCTGACGAATTCAAACAGAAGTGGTTCTAGCTAAACGATTGGATTCTTTTTCGCTTTCTTATAAAATTACTATTTTCTTTCTATTTTTTCAGTCTTAAGTTGACAAAGTACATTCATACATACATATTATGACGGCCGTATCCCTAACGGGGAGGGTAGAGCCACAAATAATAAGAAAACTTGCAGCCACTCCTGATCCAAGAGTCCCAAGATAAATATGATGAACCATGGTGACAGGTGATCAGCCCATTGCCCATATAGATGGTCCATCATGTTGGAGAGGATGTAACCTTTTTAAAGTTAATTGATGATGAAAATTCAAAGCACATAACAAAATACAACGGTATATTGACAGTGTCAAAAAATAATTATTTTCCCGAACTCTACTCCGTAGAATAATTATAATAGTCAGAGGCGCCTACTTTCATAACCTACCTATAATAATTTATTGGTAGAATTCGTACAAAAATGGTAAAAAGCCGGATAATCGGCTTATAAGAATAGATAATCGACGAGAGAAGTGTATTTAACAGGTAAAACCTAAATAATATAAAATAGGCTAGTAGACATGTATTTTATTTTATTTTATCAGACAACACATTGTATTTTTTAATAATCTTATACAAAATAAGCATAATTACATTGTATTCAACGGATGTATCATAAAGCAAGTGCATCAGAACATCTGTGACTTGCGAATCTTAGGGGGAACATCATAGCCCAAACAACAGAGCAATTTGCGCAATCGATTCTAGCTCTTATCATCGAAGGATAAGGTCAGTTTTAGCTTGAGCTAGTGAAATTTATAGTCCTTTGGGTACTTTTTACTTAATTCACCGACCAACTGCTGGTGTTTTCAAGAATTTACAGCATATTATAGAATGTTGATAAGTTTTTAGTTTATTTTTGATTGTTTTGTATGAAACTAAGGCCTTTACCATCTATAGTTGATGATTTATACAGGAGGCAACTTTTACCTTCACAAACGGGACGCTGTAGTGCCGGGGACGAATTACGATGGAGTAGGCTTGCCCAGCACCTACTATTCCATCCTCTCAGCTTAGTCGGCCTTGTCCACAGGAAAGACATGGTCAATACGTGCGGAGTAAGCGCAAAAAAATGTGTTTTTTTACGACATCACATTAGAAACATCTAAAATTATCAGTGTTTCTCTACTATATTATGCATGTATTATACATATAAGCCTTTCTCTTGAATCACTCTATCTATTAAAAAAAACCGCATCAAAATCCGTTGTTAAATGCTCGATGGTTGCGTAGTTTTAAAGATCTAAGCATACATAGGGACAGAACAGCGGGAAGCGACTTTGTTTTGTACTATGTAGTTATAATATACATAAATATAATAAACTTTTTATTCAATTGAAACGTGGCATGATATATGCATTATTCAGGAGGTTTTAATGTATTAAAAATTAAAAAAGTCGTTAAAATTAACATCCGTAAAAATAATTAACTCCAATTAGCTTTGTATATTCAGACAGTAAGTGCCACCAAATGCCGATGTATTCTGTTGTTCACTTGGAACTGCCACGTGGTAAGCGAAGGCATCCTTACTAACAGCGCCTCTTACGGTACGATTACACCAAATCTATCTCATTAAACTATGACGGAGGCCTTTAGGCGGCTTAAAAACTTCGTCAAAAGAGTTGGCTACTAGCTCATACGAACTTACTCCTTTACTTTGAGGAACCAAAGAAAAATGTTGCAATTTCATTTTCTTCTTTAATAAACACATTCTATTAACTAACAGCAGAGTTTTGTCACATTCATTTTGGTGAGGAAAATCCGCTATTGCACACTCTTAATATTAGACTCTGTTAGTACCATTTATTTTATCTAACATCCAACACATTGTAGATGTTAGCTGCTACCAAAGTTAGATAATTTACTTAGATGATTTATACAATTAGGTCGACCATAATTTATTGTAACTGGAACGATCCAAACTCAGATAAAAATGGACGAATAAGTTAAACAGAAGAGTTTTAATGAAGCTATTTTAGACTATTATTTCCACTGGTTCCTAAACATAGGCCCATACGAACTTACTTTATTATTTTGAAGTGACTTGAAATTAAAGAGAACTGGAATTTGAGACCTTACAATGTCTTATTAGAGATCAAACACTTTGGGAACTTAGAAAAATATCACATTTCCTTTTATTTTCTTTTCATTTGGCACTTTCTGACTTCAAAGACAAAACAAAACCTTGCTGAAGAGCTGACACCCGGAGTCTTCTAAATGACGGTGGCCGTCGTATCATGGCGGTCGTAAAAATTTGAGAGAAAAGTAAACTTTTGAGAACTTTTTTTGTGCGACAATAACCGGCCCAGTAATGGAATGAAAGAAAGAAATAAAGAATTATGACATTACAATTTCATTTACTTTACCGTTATAAAGAAATCTGGATGTTACATATTGGACAAGATAAAGAAATTAAGAAACAAAGTGCAAATAAAAAAGAAATTACGGAAAATGAGATTATTTTTCTAAGTAGACCTTTAGATAGCACTAATATGAATATATTAATTGAATGACTAACTTACGAGTATATAAACACTTACCTACATTAATTATTTCAACTTCCTTTGTGACTTAGTAGGATAATACAATACAAAATGACTTTATTGCAAATACACGAAAAGTAATACAGAAAAAATGACAACATAGGCACTTAGAAAAATATACATGCATAATACAATGGGCGGCCTTATCGCTAAAAGTGATATTTTCCAGGCAACCATCGGATGGACAGGATATAACTGAAATATGAGGACGGTGACATTATGTAATGATATTAATACCTACATAGGATTAAAAACAAACTACCTACAGAAATAGTCCTATCCTACTAATATTATAAACGCGAAAGTTTGTATGTATGGATGTTTGTTACTCTTTCACGCAAAAACTACTGAACGGATTTGAATGAAACTTGGAATATACATAGTACATGTGCTGGATTACGTATATGCTATTTTTGTCCGGGTATCACGACAGCGAAGCCGCGGGCGGCAGCTAGTAATATAATAAGTATACCAACTAGAAGTTTATTCGTTAGGACAATTTTAGCTTCACATTTCAGCCATTTAATATCGTTAGCCGTTTCTCAAAAAGAGTTTTAAGTACAAGGAGCAGCCCCACATGTAAAGTGTTAATAGATTTCCGGCACCTGTGTCTCTGCAGGTGTTGATCGCTATCAGCACGACCACGCCCTTTGCGGATATTGGTTTTAAATAATGTGACTGAACCCCCCTTTAAATAGAGACTACTGGCTTTCGCCCGCGGTTCCGGGTGCCCAGCTAGAAAGTAACATTTAAGTTATCCCAGTATCTATGTAATACGAGTATTAAGTTCAAAGTTCCATTAAAATTCGTTCAGCCGTTATTGAGGTTCAAACATTTAAAATAAACTTAAAATATACATACGCCTACGTAAATATCATCATCATTATACATCTTGGGACATTCAATATGTACAGAAAGTGAAAAGTAAGAGTTTTCAAGTTTTCTTATCATGACTGACTTGTGGCTCTGCCTACCCCATTAGGCGTGATTATTATGTATGTATAACACAAGTTACTTTTTACCCTTTATACGCCGCACAACCATATTAAAAAAGTAGGTAAGTTCGTATGAGCTAGTGGCCAACTCTTGTGACGGAGTTTTTAGGCCGCCTAAAGGCCTCCGTCATGGCTTAACGACTTGGCAAAACGATATAAAAAAAAACCGGTCAAGTGCTAGTACAATTTGCACACAAAGGGTTCCGTACCATTGTATATTACATAAATGTTTCTTGTATAGCCTGTATAGGTCTCCCTTTTAATAGAAAGGGACAGACGGATTGACGGACGGATAGCGGTGGATTAGGAACCCATTGGCACCCTTCGGATACAGAAACCTAAAAGTTTCATGAGACAATCTGGGACTATTCCCCATGTTATACCTGCCCTCGGCCGTTTCTGAACTTGTTTAGCATACGCATGACAAGCACCCACATGACAGCTGTCACCTTTTACCAAAGACAGTCGTTAACGGCCGATGCACCTTCATGTAAATTACCCTATTGAAATTAGCCGTATGGTCAGTTCAGTCACGTCCAGACAGGGTTGACTGACGCTAAGATGCTAATGAATGGAGGTTAAATCTTTATAATATGATGGACCATGTACAAATGGATTTTTCTGTGCGAAGAATTGATGAGCGCTATACTAGTACTCTCAAAACATCGTGAGCTTAGTCAGAGTTTAGTTTGATTAGATGATTCGCTTGGGTGACGAACGTGCTGAGTAAATGTCCTATTGAAAAATGTCCCAATCGGACGTTTTGAAATAGCTCAAATTATTAATTTTACAAGACTTTCAGAAGTGTTCTTCGTCAATGGCCATATCTCTTTCAGTTTTTTTTACGGAACTTCTTATATCTGAATAATGTTATATTATCCTCACATTATCCAGAAATTACTGTCTCTGACTTTTGGCCTCTTGACCCTCACCTGAGGTAAATAAAACTTAGGGCTTTACACAATGATGTCTGAAATGAAATGCCGATATGAAATTAAGGTTATAGTTTGTTGGTCTTCCACACGCTAGTCTATGTTACCGAGCAGTTCTCGTAAAGAGTGGAGGAAAACATCGTGAGGAAAGCGGAATGTCATAGGACCTAAATGAAACTGGTCAAGTGTGAATCGAATTCGCACACTCAGGGTTCTGTACTTATCGTACATGTACATAAATGATTCTTGTATGGGGCTCCTTTTTATTTTATTTCTTTGTTGTTATAGCGGCAATAGAAATACACACTGTAAAAACTACCTATTATGGTTCATGAAATACAGCCCGCTGACGGACGGACAGATAGACGGACGCGTCCGTCTATCCGTCCGTCCTTCAGCGGGCTGTATTTCCGTCCGGACGGAAAGCGGAGGCTTAGTAATAGGGTCCCGTTGGCATCCTTCGGGTACGGAACCCTAAAAGGAATTCGAAAACATGTGTCAAGCACCAAAGGATTCTCTTTTTAACTAGTAGCACGAGTAGAAGCAGTTTATTATTTCACCAAGTAGGTATTTTTTATTATTGCTAATACAATATGAGTTGTTAAAGTAACCAGAACAAAAAACCATAGTCCATTTTGCGCAGCCACGCAACGCGAGTCACGTGAAGCTGAATTTAGCTGTCATTTTCATAGCCTTGATTGTGACAAACGATGTTCCTAAATGTGTGGATGTCTAGCTGCCAAAGTGCACCAAAACGTAAACCGACGAATACCGTAACCATTCATTAAAATTACAGAAGATTCCGTATAAAAACTATCAGGTTAGTGAGACAGAATAAAATGGTTTGTTTTTGATAACACTTTGTTTAAGATAGGTACATTACCAATATTGATAGTCGTGGGTATTCTTCACAATACTGTTGTTATTGACACACATACCTGTAACAAACAAAATTCGATAATTACTAATAGGCACTCATTATCAACATAATGTAGTTATTCCGGAAAAAATGTTGTACCACGTCCTAATCGTTCAGTTTAGTACAGTTAGCAACAAAAGTAAGATTAGTAGTGCAATCAACAAGAGTTCATCTATGATCTAGTCTAGATTGTACAAGTTTCACGAGTTTTGACTTTTGCACACGCAGTGTGTCAAATCTAATGTGCCAGATTTACAAAGACAATGTGATAACGTGAGACTTCGAATACCATAGCTGAACATACGAACATACGGGAGAAATGTTTGTATGTTCTGCAAATACTTCTTCCGGGTCTGGGTGTTGTAGTATTATGTACCTATGTATTTACAAAAAAAAATCTATTAGCCATCTGGTTTCCATAGTACAAGCTTTGCTTAGTTTGGGGCTAGATGGCGCTGTGTGAAATGTCCACAAATATAATAAGAAATATTTCGTGTAAAAATATCATAGGTAGGTAGGTACCTACTTACTAATATTATAAATGAGAAAATGTGTTAGTGTGCTTGATTATTCCCACCCTCCTGTAATTTTTCAATGGATTCGGCAAAAACTTTGAAATTCCAAGTTTTAACCGAATCCGTTGGAATTCCAAATTCCAAGTTGGAATACATGGTAGTTTATAACTGGGAGTAAATCGAATGACAGTTTTTTTTGGGGTAGATACCACGTGACTTGTTTTACTGATATTTTTGTGGTTTTTTTCTATCTGATCAAATCCTCTAGCTAGAACTTAAAATGCCACTGTGGTCACTGGACTGGTCCGGTTTAAATTATCTTCCGTTGTTCCCATTCGGTATCGAATAACGATATTATTCAATGCGATCGTCAAACCACACGCTTACACAGGGCTATATCACCGCATGACCAAGAGAAATGGTAGACATGGGGTGGATGACTTTGCACTTGTTTGTTGGTCGATTTTCTAATACTACACTTTTTAATAAAGGAGAGAATGTCCATGCGCTGAATTTTGATCTACAATCCTTTCTATGTCATTCTACGACCCATTAACTAACTGCAAAAGATCTTGTCTGTCCGTGCTATTGCATGAACGAAGGGCAAACAAACAAATTTTTGCATTTATAATTTAAAGTAAATAATAAATAACACCCAACAGTCACATACATAGTCCTGACCCCACACTAGGATTCCCTGTGTCGTGGGTATCAGAAACTACGAGTACCATGCTACCACAACACCCAGACCCGGAAGAAATATTTACAGAACATGCGAACATTTCTTCCGCAGCGAGAATCGAACCCGCCTCTTGAGTCTCTGCCGAGCAACCGCCCGCCACGCCACCGAGGCCGTCAAAAATGAAAATTCATTTTAAATATAACTGCATCAAGACTGCCCCTTCAGCCATTTCGTCTTCGGATTGGATTTTTCATGATCATACGGGACCGCAGGCTATACCTACCTGCCTCGTTCTCATCTGTGGTCTCTGAGAATGACTTCCGTGGTTATGTAAGATCCCGTTATGTGGTCCCTGTAATGAGTTCCCGGGAAAAAACCAGGATCGTATGGTCTGAATAGTTGTCGCCTCTCGAATCGGACCGGACTGGATAATAAAAAACCAATTTTATTAAATAGTTTTAAACCAGTCTTGATAATTTGTACTACACCAGAATAGGTATACCTAGCATGAAATAGATTTTATGGTTTCCGACGAACTTATTATACAAATGCAGTAAAAAAGGATACCAAATTAAAAGGATACGACCTTGAATGGGTGATTTACCTAAGCACCCATTGTTTAGGGTAAACAGGTTAGTATGACATGTATCTTGTAGAATATAATGTTCCTAGGGGTAGAGGCTAGGCCCTACTATATTGAAATAAATCAAATGTTTTGTTCGTCTGTTACTTTGACATTTTACACATCATAGAGTAACCCATTTTTTTCTTTTTTGCTAAAGTACCTTGCGAATTGGACCCTTTTTATGAACCAGCTTTTGACTGGGATTTATCCATTCATGTGGATTGTGGATTCCAATGGATCTCAAATGTTAAAACTTCACGAATTCAACTCGAAATTCTAGTTCTCTATTTGCCCGATTTCAAATCCCAAACTTGTTTTAGGCCCACGTATTGCATGTATTCATAACTGATGATTATGAATGCCGATGGAAATTAATATTTATTGTCAGTTTACGACTTTTTAACAGCCTAAAACGTTTATCGAGGTTCTAGAAGAAATTGTAAAGAAACTTCTCCTAATTGCTGATACTATCGAAACGTTAACAATAATTTGAATTTCTACTATTTTATGTTTTACGTTTGCATGTTTTATAGAATTTAATTTGACCTCTGAAAAGTAACCTCAGTTATTAACCCAGTAGTAGGTAAACCTGGGTAATTCTCCAAATTACATTTAGGAGCTCGGCATTTGGGCACCACACGCACGTCAAACCAAGAAGTCTGAATGCAATTTTCAATGGCTGAACGACTGGAGCACGCAACTTCGATTTTAAATTTAGTGGTAATTAAACGTTTCTCGCACGCACCACGATAGCAACTCACTGCAACATTGTAAGATGGAAATAACCTAATTAACGATGGAATTGTGTCTTCGATTAATTGGTATTCGTGCATGAGGAAAACAAATATTCATAATTGCATACGCACAATTTTTAAACGATTTGTTCTTGCGTTTTTTTTTAATGAAATTGAATCCTTGTTTTCATATCCCTGAAACGTACTCGATAAGCTGTGTCTGAAGTGATTAGTACATAACTAGGACATATAGCCATCTTGGTGATTGACAAATCGCTGCACCAGGGACCCTACCAGCGACACCCGCGTGTGAGTTTTCACAAGTTTGCGTTCGAGCGGGCGCGGTGCGCGGTCCAGCAGGCGATTGATCAGTGGGGTCGGCGACCGCTCTCTCCCCGTTCCTAATTTGAATTCGCCGCGTATTATCGCGCGGGAGGCCGTAATTGGATAACAATGAGGGCGCCAGCGCCTCCCCTACGCCATTGGCTGTTTGGACTTGACGCCTATCTCGAAAAAAGTTTGGAAACTTGTCTTTTTACCGGACTCCTTTGCTCGATCCTTAATTTATGGTTACCTACAATTTTAAGTTCAAATGCTCGCTTTTATGGAAAAAATGTGAATACATTTTCTTTAACGAATGGCCATCGACAAGTTAAATCTAAAAATTATTCCGTTTTCTTGCTCGTAAAGGGCATTAAATGGAATTTGTGTATTCTCATTCTCCTTCACATCCTTACATTTTATTTTCAATGCCCATTTCAGAAATTACACGTTCAAAAACGTGAGAAAATTATATTCATATGACAGTGTTGCCATTGTCACGTCTGGGACATAAGCATGACATAACTGTAGATGGCGGTGCGCATGCGTGCGGATAACATCGTTAGATGGGCAGTAAAGAGAAACGCCATCAGGGGTGGTACTCGTCATCACTGAAATTCTATTACGCGTTTTATACGCGGCCCGTGCCTTAATGCTGGGGGGTTGTGTTATAAAACATGTCCATTACACTTGGATCCGAGATATTCCCCACTCTCTCCCTTCCAGGGCCCCCGTGAATATCAGATTTAAAGAGGTGGGGAGGTCTTCAAAAATTGGCTTTGTCGTAAAACATTGAAATCTGCGTTTGCTGTGGACTGCCGGGAAGGGTTCGCCGCGGGTTAATTCGATTCGCACAGTTTAGTTTAAATTATATCTGGGGTGGTTTTTAATCCAAGTGTGTACGCTGCATCATAATGCGACGTGCCTGTTCAATAGAGACGCGACTGTTTCGATCAGACATTTTTATTTTTCTTCGGCTAAAACCAATTAGCTGTATGGGTAGAGCAAACAGACGTGCCGGGGTATTCTGCAACTAATTCGTCCGCTACGTGCTCAGTCGATGGATTCTACCGAGCAGGATTAGCCCCTTTATGCTCGACCACGACTTGAGACATTATGCCTCGACACGAGTTTCGGACTAAAACTTTATTACACGTGTACCCTTTGCTTTGATTAGTTCTGCTGAATGAGTTCATCAGTTATGAGGCCGAGTTTCCGTACAGCACCGGTTTAAATGGCGGTTTTATGATTTAATTATCATACTGGACATTATATTTAATTTAATTTTGAATAATATAACGTAAAAACATGCTTAGTTCAAGAATTTTCTGAAATTAACTCTTATATTATTAAGCAACTGATTCATTATATTATCCAGAAACTGGCAAAGGTCCAGCCTCCATTTTAAATCTCCAAACTCTCAATAAATAGAAGTGTAAAGGAGGAGTATCGTAAAAACGCAACAATACGCCGTATTTCTCTGCGACAACCGGACATAAATCGTTGAAACGAATGCCATTGCGACTACAAATAATTCGTCGGAACATAAATCTGCAGCTACTCACTCCAGTCACAGTCATACGCGAAGAATTCCGCTGACACAAAAAACATTTACTCAGGATGGCATTACGTACCTGCAACTGTCCCTTACAATATAAACTCACTCGAATGTCGCTTTTGAAAGTTGATATTTGACAGTCGGATCAAGTAGCGGTGGCTGGTTTTTCAAGGCTCTAGACCAGCCCTACCTGTCTAATTTACGCATGCATTTTATATGCATACTCGTAAATTTATTTACGAAACGCTGAGCTCAATTTTAAGGGCCTAGCTTATTATCATACTAGTAACATCGAGCGGAATATTTACATGCTTGTCTAAAGGACTTGTTCTTAACTATATTATCTGTTGGTCTCTAACTTTGTTTGTTCTCATTACTGTACTATTGTTCCAACAAATACGCCAACGTTTTGTTATTTTTGAACTTTGTCACTGCTCGGTCCCGGACGTAGGGAATTTGATAAAAACTCAAGTTTTTTCGAATTCCAGCGGTACTGCCTACCTGCCCGTTGACCACCTAATGGCTCTGGAAGGCCCTCGACTCCCCAGTTATTACGCCCCAGGGCAGCTTACCTATCTCCACCATTAGACTTAATCAGAACGTACGGCCTGTTTTAGAATGCCTAGTGGCTTTTTTAACGAAATGTTATGTTTTGCCTCTGCGGTTTTGCGGCAGAAAAATGGCCTTTTGGAGCTTTTGGTAGTTATTTTACGTGACGTAAAAGCTTTTATGTGAATGTTTGTCGAGAGAGTAAAGTTATAACCACGATATAGTAGGACCTAGTGCTACTGTTAAGTAGTTTCTAACAGAATAATTGAAATTCTAACGAAGTTTTCTACTAATGACTCTTCAAGACATTTTCTTTGAGACGTTCATTTAGTTAGCAGAGTAGACGAAAGCAAAAGATAGAAAACGAATTATTTTACCAATGAAATATGGCACCCCTTTACAAAGTCTCCGTGATAATGGCCACGCTACTCTACCGATATATCAAGGAAAATCAAATACAAATCACTATTTATTGTTCACAGCCACGAAAGCTTTAAAAGTGATGCACCCACTAAACAAAACGAAACGGGTATATATAAAACTTGAATGTTAAATAAAATGCAAAATAACTTTCCTAATCCGCCGATCTACACAATATTGCCCGCAGTTTTCTAAAAGAGCAAAGTATTCACCACATGCTAAGTCCAGTTTCCAACTAGCGCGGGCAACTAATACCGGCGACTTGGCCGACCATCCTTTAGCCCGTAATCTACGGAACAAACAAGGGTGCCGCCGAGGTTTGCTTACATTAGTTTTTGTGGCACATTACGTCCACAGACTTTGGACGGCATTCGAGCCAGCTTTCCTACGAAATATTGGACTCGGAGCAAAAAGGTCAACCTGTATAAAAAGACATTTGACATTTTGCGAATTCGTCGAACCATGGCCATTAACTTATCGAATAAAAATCAACGCTATAATTCCGTCTGGTTTATAAAATGTAATTAGTTTTGAAAGGTGTAGTGTGGGTACTTTTCCTTTTAAAGAAAACAAAATTATTCTCGAATCGCAATCGAATTGCGTTCGAAAACTCGCAACACTCCTATCCGGTTATCATTATCACGTTTGAAAATAGAACGCACGCGAGGCAGGCAACCGAGTAATCGGGCAAAAGCTTTTATACGGCCGCCCAGCGTATCCTGACCTCTCAGTTTATACGCCCATTTCCTTCTACGGCCTATTTTATTACGCGCCGCGGGAGGCGAGGGGGTCTTTTTATGGTGGTATTAGTTTTAAAGGCCCTGAGGCACGGCTCACATGTGCCTGAACAGATAAGCGGCATCCCCACTCGAAAACTTGTTTAGTCGGACCGATAACTTCGTATTGTCTGCGGGGGATGAGTCCGACGAGTACGTTTCACGTAAACTCTTTGGATGCATTGTTTTCGTTCGAAACTTTGTAAAAATAATAGAAAGCTTCAATACAATGGCATGAAAGAGTTAAAAGCTTTACAAAACGTAGCGATTTCAGAAAAACCGTAGTAATGGCACTTTTACATATTGAATGTAACGTCCGATCGAATCTAATCTGGTTTTGCTTTCAAAACCACCCAGACAGTTTGCGCAAATTCAATTTCTTTTACTCCCCGAATTAGTCGCCGGCGCCGTCAAAGTTTAATCCAGCTGCTCTCAAATCGCACCAATCCCTTGGCTATAAGCCCGTAACATAAATTCCTAGGCCTAATTCAGCTTAAGACGCGAGGGAGCAAAGATCGATATCAAGTGCCTTTGGCGCCGATGTGTGGGCCCCTAGGCCAAAGCACCATTAAACTTAGAACCGTCGTGCTTCAAACAAAATCCCCGGTGATGTGCATATTAGAATAGACCGGGGAGGTTGGAGAGGTCTAGCTAAATTGGTAATCAGCGGGGTGCGTTCCGTTTATGGCATAAGGATCGTGACGCATCTGTTCTGTTGCATAAAATATGAAATTTAAAAACAATGGGCTATGGGCTGGAACGGAACGGGGCGTTTTATATCTTTCGGATTGTGGGGTCTGGTCTTGTGTTTCTTTTTACATCGTGGTTTGTATGGTCATGGTCACGCAGTGAAATCCCACGCACAGACAAATAGTATTTTGATAATCTGATGTTATTGATTTCAATAGTTATTACTTATTTCTTGTTTTATTTTAGCATCTAGAACCCTCTTACCCTTGCGCTAGTTGCCGCAACAATTGATTTCAGCGGTTACCAGCCACATACAAATCCGTCCCGCTAAAAAAACTGGTCCGGTCCGGCTTTTTCACTGCCGGACACTTGACACATCTGGCAGTTTCTACGCCACATTTGGCAGCAAGATGTGCCCTTGCTACGGAATACACTTGAAACGTTCGATTCAAGGAGCTGAGTGGTCCACTTACACCCGGCTCTCCTATGAGATATTAATTGAGGATGCCACGCCATACATTTTAGATAAGGAATGGTAGACTGTTGCTGAGGGATTGTAGCTACTATGTGCATTTTTAATTTGGATTTTATCTGCCTGATTAATAATAGATCTAAAAGAGAACGACTTAATATCAAACTTAATTGTTGAACTATGTTGACAAAAAGTTGCCTATAAATTATTTCAGGTCACGAACTTTTAGCTTACTTTTTAAATAATCAAATAGTATGTAATGTATATAATGTAAAAGAATGTATTTGGATGGAGAGCAAAGATAGCGAACTCCTTGGTATTAAAACCTTTTTCTTTAGACCTCACTTTGAAAAGAGAACAGAACGTAGATCTTTTTGACAGAAGAGAAGAATAGGAATAGACAATCGAGCAAGAGCGTGAAAAAAGAGCGGGTGGGTGTAATTAAATACATACATACATTATTATCACTCCTGTATCCCTAACAGGGTGGGCAGAACTACAAGTTATCCTAAGAAAACTTGAAGCCACTTCTGATCCAAGACTCCCAAGATGGATATAGTGAACCATGGTGACAGGTGATCAGCCCATCGCCCATATGAGGTCCATCAAGTTGGAGAGGATACTATGTACCTACGTGATTGGTGTAATTTAAAATGAAGTTAAAAGAAATACTGGAATTAATTAAGTAAAGTCGTCTGATATGGATTTTATACTTTGATCACCTGAATAAACCCCGAAAGAACATAGTATATTCCAAGTTTCATTCAAATCCGTTCAGACGTGATTAAGGCAAAAAGTTCCTCACAAACTTTCGGACTTATGACTTATAATAAATAGGATAGGATGTCACTGATTTTCATTAACAGTGTCTAAACAATTTCAAGCTAAGTAGCATTTGTTCTGGAATCGACCAAGTTTATCTCTTCAGTGAGCTTAGTAAGATTAGTTAAATTCACCTTATTCCGGATTAAATGTAGGTTTAGTTGAATTGGGCCATGTTTACTAAGAATTATTGAGGGTGACTTCAAACTAAGCGTACAGGATTTGTCAGAGAAATTACTGCCTTTCTCTCGCAGTCAAAGTCAAATTTTTTTATTCCTTAAAATCATTGGGATCACTTGGACACGTCTTAAATCTACGTTGCATTTACACCTGTTCGTAACGCGACCAAGCGTGGAAGATACAGGCAAGAAACCACGCTTGGCTGTTCTTCTTGGCTGAACTAACTTGAACCACAACAAAAAGAAACACGAAAATACTTACTACGGAGTCGATGGTCACCCGAAAAACACACTCACCAAATAATTCAATTATTTTTGAATTAACACGCCAAAAGTTGAAAGCCTTCAGAACAGCAAAAGCCCTGGAGCGAACGTCAAACTGCAATCTCACCAAACCTCCCTTCATGCCTGTTTCTGACATCCAACGTGAGTACTTCTTCCATGATTTAGGAGAATCACACACACGAAGGAGCACTCGAAGCGGTTTCGCGGCGCCGCTCAATACTGAACGTGTGTGTTATGTTCGCGCGGGTTGGCAAATAGAGCCAAAAAAAGTAAGTTCGTATGAGCTAGTGGCCAACTCTTGTGACGGAGTTTTTAAGCCAACTAAAGGCCTACATCATGGCTGAACGACTTAAAAGCCGGGATCAACAATTTAACGTGCCCTCCGAAGCTCGGAAGCGCTCAGCTCGTAATGCCACTTGCGATCACCCATCCCAATTGTGACCGAGCACAACGTTGCTTAACTTCAACGATCAACAGAACATCCAAGCAAGCCACGCCACGTGCGCTTCGGCAAATAGAGCAAAACTGCAGTGTCTCGCTCAAAACCGCGCGGCTCAGAGTAGTGTGTGTGAAGCCCCTTAAATCGAGGTCTAAATCACGTGAGTTTAATTGAAAATATGCATGGTTCGTGCTTATTTCGATGGTAATGTATGGAGATTCAGGAAACGGAAGTTTGATAAAGGTGAATTGTCATGTAAAATGCGAATGATAATGCAAATTTCAGTGTGGAGGACTTTTTATCGATTTTCTTCGACTATAACGTGGACGAAATCACCAATTTATGCTCAAACGTCTAGTAGTGATGATTTATATGTCCGAATGGAATATTTTCTTGAGCGCTGGTTGGTCAGTCTGCAGGCTGGCTATGTTTTTATTTTCCTATATAGTATAGGATTCCAAAAAGGTGCAAAATCTAAAATGTGTTAGGTTAAAATTAGTGGGCAAATATATCAAAAAGCTGCAGGTAGATAAATTGTCACAACAACCTCTAACAATCCCACAGACATAATAATGGAGATTAAACAAACTTCGCTAAGAACAAGAAAACAGCCCAATACGTAAAAAAAACAACCAGTTCAAAAACAGAACGCAAGAAGCAGCTGTGGTTGGCTGTTGGTCACGTGACATAATGCATCAAGCTGTCATCGACCGGGCGGCATGTCGTCGTTTCCGTATCCGAGCCGGTTCCAATCGAGGCCCTTCGCAAATAAACTTGACCGCTCGAGTGTGGCTTTTAAGGACGAGCGAGGAACTGAGCTGGTGGTATTCCCATCGATTTTTCAAGCTGGAAGCTGATTTGACACTACTGCCACTGGTCGTGTTACTATACCTTTCGAATCAGTGTGATTTGACACTAACCAGATTTGAGTCAGACGACGATCTATCAAAGATATCAAAGCCTGAATGAATGAATAAGAAACTGGTGATTTTTTGGTAATATCATACTAATATTATAAAGAGGAAAGATTTTTTGTTTTTTTGTTTGTAACGAATAGGCTCCGAAACTACTGGACTGTTTTAAAAAACTCTTTCACCAATAGAAAGCTACATTATCAGGGACCAGTATAGGCTATAACATAATTTCAAAAAAATTAGGGATCCGTAAAAAAATTGCAATATTGTAACCCAAGGTAGAAAACCCAAAATAGTTTTTGGAGTGCGCTGCGAAAACTATTGATTATAAAACAAAATAATGAACTACATGCATACGAAGTCGCGGGCAACAGCTAGTTGCAAATATGTGTCAAAAATCACCAGTGTGACAAATAAACACAGTCTGACGAGCTGGATTAGGTGAGCTATAACTAGGATAACGCATAAATCCTTCTTTGACATTAATTTAGGACAAGACAGTTAATTTGACATTTATAAAATTTTGACAATTGACAAGAGAGCTGCTGGCGACCCAATTGTTATGAATGACATAACATTCATATCAATTGGGTCGTCAGCAGCTCTCTTTTTCTTGCAGGGTTGTGGGTAAGGGCCTCTAGCTGGTGCTGCACATACAACGTTGCGGGTCACAGCTAGTCTAATGCACTTCAATTCTTAAGCTATACTTGAAAATGACCGAAAGGTAAGTAGTAGTGCCCTTTCTAAATAGTTCGATTTTAAGCTCAAAATAAGGTTCAATCAGTTTGCAAATAAAACTCGACCTCTCGAGTGTACGGTAGCTTAAGGAAAGGCTTTGGACTCTGAAGATTACCTATTGTACTCAAAGCAACGTCTGCGTCATTTACAGAACTGCGTTCACCCCCGGGTCAAAGGATTTTGAACCCTTAGTTATTAGCTAGCTTGTACAATGCTGAAATTCTAACTTTTAATTTTCTTTACAAAAACGACTAATGCAAGTTTATATTCACTAATTGGAACAGTATTTGTTGACGAACCCGCTTAGATATTATTCAAATAACTTTTATAACCAGAAAAAAACATTGGTACAACTAATACAAGTATATTATGTACAAAATACAAAAGAAACAGTCGGGTTCAATTGATCTAGATCAGGGATCCCCAAACTATTTTGGACAAGTGACCCCTTTTCCAAAATGAACTGTTACCTCAGACCCCTATGGCCAAATTACCTACTTTTAAGATCAACCCCCTTATTCATAATGGTCCGCTAACTTAAAACAGCTGCAAGTTTTTCATCTTGTACGAACTTGAGACTTTACATTACTACAACAATGCTATTTCCTACAAAAATATTAATTATTCTTAGTACACGTGACACAACATAAACAATACAGTACCTACCTATCTTGAAAGTTTTAAATAAGAACTTGTGTCAATTTAATAGGGGTCGATTTTTAGACCTCGTCGACCCCCCCAATTTGTTTTCGTTTATGTCGGCCCCTAGGAAACCGATATCGACGCCAAGGGGTCGATATCGACCACTTTGGGAATCCCTGATCTAGATCATCAGTAAATACAAGCGTGCTCAAGACGCTGGCCGCATTGCCACGCTGAATGGCAATATAATTCAATAAACCAAAATGCTAATGATAAGCAAATCCATGGATTCAAAAATTCTCAGTACAGTAGCAACACGTCCTTGTCTGGGATTAAGACTAATTCGTAGTCAGTCCGAGAGCCAAGATTAAAAAAAAACCATCTCCCTAAAGATTACGCAACGCGACAAGAATACTAAAATCTCTTCCCAGAATACATGACTGTATTGAACGCAAGCACTGCACACATCTGGGCTTTTCGCCCACTGGCTGCAGCTTTTTGTCATCGCAGGTAGAGAAAAAAAGCACGAAAAAAGCACTCTCCAAGGGGGTAATAAATTGTTCTCCCGCACACACAAAAAGAAACACTAATCCCAAGAGAGCATGGTCTTTTTTTCCAAAGAACAAAACAGCCCGGTGCATCCTAGCTGTGCTACGCAGGGGTCTAATGACACGCGATACTTTTTTACCATCAAAGTTCCAGTTAATTAGAGTTCTTTTTTGTTCCTACTAATTTCATTTTAATTGCTAGGTAGCGATGTAGCAACATTTTAAGCGGCGCCTGGGCTTAGCCGAGGAATGTTCCTAGGGGGTGTGGTACGTAAATAATGTAAGTTTCGCTTGAGGTACCTGACCTGATTCGGATCTTTGATCCTTCGTTTTTGGGAAGCTTCCCTTTGACGGATCAAACACGCGTCAGTGAGCGATATTCGCACGGAAGTTTCGAAATTGTTAAACTAGATTCTATCATAAAGCATGCCAAAGGAAACTACATAAATCGCCAGTTTACCAAGCTGAAACAGTAATGTTGCCAACTGGCCGGCACGTTATATCGACAGTTGCAATAAAGGCGGTGCCAAGAACTGAACTACCATTCACTGCGGCAGGCTTTTGCCAAACCTCGGCTTTTTTAGTTGGTACAGGTCTTTGCTGACAGCTCAGCCAATACCGGTCCACTTAACTCTGGTCTAGAATTTAAAATGCTGAATTTGATCCTATTAGTCCTGCATATTGCTTGCTGGTTCACTATCAATACGCATAAGTAAAAACCTAGATGTTTTATTTGAAACCCCAGGCGAAAGCGCTGTTTGACCAAAGTAAGGGTTACTCAAGATCTTCTCAAGTGTTCAGCTATTTCGGCTTCAGACTTGAGGCTTGGAACTTGAGTCTAATTGCCTTAGGGAGGGCAGAAAGACCAACATTTAAAAAGCATTAGAAGATTGCTTGATGATTGGGCAGAGGAACGATTTTATAATTTTTGTAATGTCATTAATCATCCGGTCAATTTGTAATTTAAAAGGCAAGGTTCTTAGCTTTAGCAATCGATCATGGAAAATGTCAGGAGAGGCTACAATTTGTTGCCTTTTTTGATTTCAAATTATAAAATTCCTGGACCTGATTGATACTTTCGATAGTTTTTTTCAATACATACCAGAATTTATTTTTGTCAATGCAATAAAGTTTATCCACTTAGCAATGAACTTCGTGCTTTTACCTTGTAGGTAGTGTGTATCTACGTCCAAAAGAGGAAAATTTCAACTTCCTGCTCTCATCCCAATGAATTCATGACCATCACCATTAATTTCCATCTGGTGAGCATTTATAAAATCTTTAGGACAACTATGGTCGAAACATGATTGTATACTCGTGCAAGCTCATCTTGCGGTCAGCGTGTTAGACGCGCTTCATGATCTGGATAGGTGAGATCAATAAACTGTTTGAAACGGTCTTAAGATAACCTGACAGGTTCTTTTGTATTTTGTAAATTATATTTGTAAATATTTCTATTAGTTGTTTCTTTCTGTAAATAAATAGCTGACCTCTGTTGCCATTCCACCTACGATAGTCATAGCGCTTGTCAACTTAATACATCCTTACAATGTTGTTTTAGTGCTGGGTTTTACGAGGCGCCATTTTGTTTTTGATTGATTTAGCGATCCTGTGCGAATGCATGGCCACACGCTAACTATAAATCAATATGCAGTAAAAGTTCCAGCTTAAACAATGGAGGGTTTCTTAAAATGGGAATAAAAATTTAAGTTATGATGCCGGCGCTCCTTATTTTAAAGAAGTGAGGGCTATAAAGACCTCCTTACTAAGAGCCGATTTCTAGCAGAGCTCTAGACTGCGTTCAAAAGCTGTAAAATTGTGTGAAAATTGTTAGCGGTGACAACTCTTGCTATGCAGTAGTTTAGAAGTTAAACGCTGTTCAATTTGAACTGTGGAATGTCAGCACTTAAGCAATTTTGACGTATTTACATTATACGTTTTGATTTTCGATCTCTAATAATAAGTGTAGTGTTTTTATGGCATATTATGGAAAAGGCGGCGTCAGAATTACAACTTTTATTTGTGTCTCAAACGTAAAATATATAGGTACTTTGTATAAATCCAGATTCCATACATATAATGTCAACGTAAAATTGTAAAAACCGTTAAATTATAATCTCGCTAGATTGTAAACTATCGAACATCTGCTTAGATCGAAATTAGTAGGTTAGGTTAGTTATTACGCGCCTAACGTCCGCCGAAGCGACAGAAATTTAAAGCAGCTAAATTGAAAGCAGTACGTTATGGTTCACAATCTTTCGACAGTTTACAATCTCGCGAGATAGATTATAATCTAACGGTATTTACAATTTTACGGTGACATGTATAAGGAATTATTTAAAGTTTATAACGGGACTTAATCGCGTACCTTTAAAAAATATGTTAACAAATGGCGAAAGTAAAGAAATAATAATACATAAGGAAAACTTCTTAGTATGAACTCTCTGATCAATGCATCTACGATGGATATGACAAGTGCATCGTTACTCGCCAAGTGTTCTAAATATTATGACATTGGTACAACATAACTTCTTTGAAGATTATAATAGTTTATATAGTGGAAATTTACAGCTAAATCTAAATATAAAACTTTTACGTTACTGACTGGCTGACACTGAAAATGAAACGCACAGCCTAAACCGTACGTTCTAGAAGCATGAAACTAGGAGAGTAAATTCGTCTTATGGTGAAGGGGTGCTTAGAAAATTCAACTTTTAGACGCAACGAGAAGATGAAGTTAGTGTAAAAAAATGACACGGGCAAATTCACGAGGCTTTTCACTAGTTAGTTACAATAGTTTTCGTTTATATTTTCCAATCAGCGGTTTCATTGCAAATGTATTACACAGTTGATTTCACCAATTCAGCCAATATATGTAACTATGTTGATTGTCAGCAAAATAAAAATCCACAGAACGCTCTCATTTTTCGTGAACATAGATATTTATTTGGACTAAACTCTTATTATTTAACTGTTATTGAGCTGGATCAGGTGAGCTATCGTATAGACCCGTTTGCAACGGTCTTTAGATAGCCCGACTGTGTCTTTTGTAAATTATATTTGTACTAGCTGCCGCCCGCGGCTTCGCTCGCGTTGTACCCGGATAAAAAATAGCCTATTTGTTAATACAGTACATGTACTATGTATATTCCAAGTTTCGTTCAGATCCGTTCAGCTGTTTAGGCGTGATTGAGGCACAAACATCCAAACATCGTTACAAACTTTCGTACTAGATGGCAGCACAGGTAAAGTTAGTACGCGCTATCGTTGCGTTTTGAGCTTTACGCCGGCAATTTCAAGCAAACTAAAACTTTTTAATTTTATAATATAAGTAAGATTAGTTGTATGTAAGTTTATTTCTGTTAATAAATGTACGTATGTATGTATATTATCACGCCATTATCCCTAATGGGGTGGGTAGAGCCGTAGAACCACAAAGTAGTCATAAGAAAACTTGCAGTCACTCCAAATTTAAAGTCCCAAGATGGATATGGTGAACCATGGCGACAGGTGATCAGCCAATCGCTCATATAGATGGTCCATCATGTTGGGGAGGATACTATCCCTTAGTCGACTTTTACGACATGTTCGGGGAGAGAAGCAGCTGGACATATTCTATGTTTTTTTTACTTCCAGTCCAGCAGAGTTTTATTATTTTACTTTACACGCTTCGATCAAATAAATCGAAGGTTACACGTTTATAATTCCGTTTTAGATATTCCAAAAGTACTTTTATGTATTCAATGATAATAAATTCTGTTATTTCTGATAAAATAGGTGGGTACTATTAATAATGATATTTTATCGTCCACATCCGTTTTATCATTGCTCTGCGGAACCCTAAAATAATATAGAACCAGAATGAAAGGGCAGGTAAACGGTACCTAATTTATTTTATTATTGATACAAACTTATTGTTCTAAATTACACATGATTGCTGTACGTGCGTTTGGGCCAAGCTCAGATAGTGTTGTATCGATAAAGGTCCGATAAATCGGATTATTCGCTACTCAGGTCTATTATTTTTTACCTATTTTGTCCCACTGCAGGGCGAAGGCTCAAATGGGATTGGGCGGGACACGTTAGCCGGATGGCTCCGGACAGGAGGGCGACCATCACCAAAGCCTGGACACCTGGGGGTCAGGGTCAGGGTCGGCTGAGAAAACGTTGGCGGGACGAGCTCGATACCTTCGAAGGAGAGTGGTGGGAGATGGCTCGGGACAAGGATGTCTGGAAAACCATGGAGAGACCTATTATAATTATAATAAATTTCCAACAGTTACATACATAGTCCTGACCCCACACTAGGATCCCCTGTGTCGTGAGTATCAGAAACTGCGAGTACCATGGTACCACAACATCCAGACCGGAAAGAAATATTTGCAGAACATGCAATGGGAATCGATCCTGCGCCTCATGCGTCTCAGCCAAGCAGTCGCCCGCCACGCCACCAACGCCGTCAAATTTATTATTATTATTACTAGAAGTGTTCCTTAAAGTCATCCCTGTTCTGGGCCACTGTGGAACATTCCTTGAAGTAGGCATCAATTTTGTCTCCAACTTTCCATTGCGTATCACTACATAGTAAAAAACAAAGTCGCTTCCCGCTGTCTGTCCCTATGTATACTTTTGATGCGTTTTTTTTAATAGATAGAGTGATTCAAGAGGAAGGTTTATATGTGTAATACATGCATAATATAGTAGAGAAACACTGATAATTTTAGAGGTTTCTAATGTGATGTCGTAAATAAACACATTTTTTTGCGCTTACATTGCAAACGCTGGCTGAACCCTACGGGATAGATCAAAATAATGTACTACAGTATTGTACACTTTAAAAAGGTCTACAAAAAAGTCCACGATGGTATTGCACCTGTGCGAAGCCGGGGCGGGTCGCTAGTTTTTTATAAGTATTTAAAAGTGTCCAACTATGTTTATCTTACATCATCAAAAGTAAATCATTGAACAAAGTTTCTAAACTAGGTATTTCGAATGCTAACCAATACCAGTAAAATAATTAATTTTAATTTTAAATGTCATAGAGAATGTGTTAACAAGCCGTGTTACTAGTACTTTAGAACCAGTGTGGTGAAGTGCGCCTCAAAGGCTCATTTCGTGCACTTATTTTATTTCAATAAAATTAAAAAAAAGCTGAAAAAGTCATCAACTTCTGATGCTAACTGTACAGTAGTACCTCGCAAACTAGACAAACTTCGTGCTTTGTATGAAAACAGAATTTGCATTGTGCAACTAATAATAACTAAACTAACCCATTAAAAAAAATAA
The DNA here is from genome assembly GCA_949320045.1 of Scotopteryx bipunctaria. Classification (NCBI taxonomy): domain Eukaryota; kingdom Metazoa; phylum Arthropoda; class Insecta; order Lepidoptera; family Geometridae; genus Scotopteryx; species Scotopteryx bipunctaria. The sequence goes on along the minus strand of OX439458.1, from coordinate 1,966,770 downwards.
GTACCTACCTACATAATTATTGTAACATCTCCAAGTATATTATTACCTACATAATATCATAATTAAGGAGTGAATACTGAGATGACGAGTGATAGGAGAACATGGAAGAAGAAAACATGTTGTGCCGACCCCACCTAGTAGGATAAGGGCAGGAAAATGATGATAATAATCATCATTGCGTTAGTTAGTTTTTCAGAAGCTAGCCTAAAATTGCCCAGGCGCACAATATTTGTGGTAGGTACTACTGTACTTTCTTTAGCACTCTACAGCTTATTTTGTCCAGAGCTCGATAATAAGATCCGACTTTTTGAGAAAAGCCGGATTCAGCCAACACTAGTGGAGCAGGGTTATTTATGTTTATAGTTTAGATTGCTTTTGACCCGAAATACCGGAAAGTGGTGTTTTGTGGTCTTCGCCGATCATGTTCCAGGGCTATACTTAGCAGTAGGTAATGTAGAGGGGTGAAAGTGACAGTGGGACTCGACTGCCATATTTTGTAAGCCTGTCGCTGTTGCTCGCGAAACTATATCCCCAAAATGATCTCTTTCCCGAATTTGTTGTAATCGATATTTTGCCACACGTCATCATCATCTTCCTGCCCTTATCCCACTCCATGTGGGGTCGGCACAGCATGATCTTTGGACCATGCTGTAAGAGTTCTGGCTAAGGTGTTTTATGACCGGCCGCCTGCCTGACGTCAACCCTCCTTGGGAATACTTGCCGACCCCACATAGAGTGGGATATGGGCAGGAAGATGATGATGATGATAGCAAGATTTTTCTTCTGATTTTGAAGCTCATCACCCAGCCCTTGGTGTGAAAATTGAGATTCAGACTTTGATGTCATTGATTCTCATTGATGAATAGGGGTGCCATTTGTGCAGCGTATTGTTTGTGAACACGGACATTTTTGTATTTGAACCGAATCTTTTGGGAGATCTTTAACACTACAAAATTATACCTCTATTAATTCACCCGGATTGAAGACTCATACAATTCTTAGAGCGTTATCTCACAACAATACATGAAATCATACAAAATGGCGCTTTTAACAATTCACTTCCGTCGAATTCGAACCTACTAATGATATCACTGACCCCGCACTGAACTTGTTCTAACCTATCTGAGAATGGATTTAGAAACAAATCATTGTAACAAATCAAATCCTTCTAATATTATAAATGCGAAAGTTTGCGAGGATGTGACGATGTATATTTGTGCCTCAATCATGCCGTAACGGCTGAACGGATTTGAATGAAACTTGGATTATAATATAATATATTTAATATAATACGTGACCTGGAACAACTATAGACAACTTTTTATCCGGTAAAAACGCGAGCAAAGCCGAGGGTGGAATCTAGTCCTACATTTCATTCGAAAAATAGAAGTAAGTACAAATTGAAGTAGGTAAATACAAATTGATTTCGCAAGAACCGTTCAATTTCCAGCTGTGACGTAATCTTATCAGCTGTTTCAGCTGTCAAGACAGCTATCCCTTGTCAACCTTATGGCCCTAGATATAAAGTCTATTTTCACAGTGGCTCAATATCGCAAGTTTGTTGAAAAAGCGACACAGTTCGTTTTATCGGGAGATACGGTTTTAGGTCAAATGTCCTATCTAGGCGTTTGAATATTTGACAGCTATATCCATAGTTTCTTCTAGAGTTATGAAATTCATTATAATTTGTTACAATATCTTCCTACTATATGATATGTATGTCTGCACTATTTACAAATTTAATAAGTAATTAATTGTATTGGCCATTGATTTGTATTTCATGTATCCATAGAGTTTAAAGCCAACTATGAGCTGGATCAAGTGAGCTATCTAAAGACCGTTTGCAACGGATTTTAGATAGCTCGACTTTGTATTTTGAAACTTATATTTGTATTATTTTTAAGTTTATTTCTGTTAATATATGTATTATAGCCAATTATCTACACACTTTAAGGTAATCGGTATATAATAAGAAATTAAAACGAGCTCAGTTTTCTAATGTTCGCCTACATATAGAAAACAGAGCTCAGATCTACAACATAAGTTTCGTCAGTTAATTTATTTTAGTAGTAACAAACATACACACAAACTTTCACATTTATAATATTAGTAGGATAGGATGTATGTACTAGAATCTGCAGATGCTCGCGTGGTACCCAGATAGAAAGTTACCTAAAGGTTTTTCCAGGTCACGTATTGTATAATCCAAGTCTCATTCAAATCTGCCCAGCCGTTAAGGCCTAGAGGCATAAACATTCTGTTTTTTTTTTCTATTGTTATAATGTAGTAAGGATAAATGGACTACTACCTTCTCTGCTGGACTGGGAGTAAAGAAAAAACATAGAATGCGTCCAGCTGCTTCTCTCCCCGAGCATGTCGTAAAAGTCGACTAAGGGATAGTATCCTCTCCAACATGATGAGATACAATAAGCAAGTATTCCCAAGGGTTGACGTCAGGCAGGCGGCCGGTCATAAAACACCTTAGCTAAAACTCTTACAGCATGATCCTTGGATCATGCTGTGCCGACCCCACATAGAGCGGGATAAGGGCAGGAAGATGATGATGATGATGAAGGATAAATGAAAGGAAAACGAAACAGATGTATAAGGCGAGTTTTAATGGTAATGAATTGGTTTTTCCAGGTGACGGACTATGTATATTCCAAGTTTCATTCAAATCTTACGCCGTGAGGTACAACCATACAAAGACACAAACATCCTCAAAAACTTTCTAAATTATCATATTATAATTAAAGTTATTTCCAATTATTATTTTACTTCCTTTTACAGTTTGCAAAACAAAAACCTGTTACAGTAAATCTTGCATGACAACTAACTTGATATTTAAAGTTATGTTACTGACTGACTGACTGACATAGGCGCGGATCAGGCGCTCAAAAAAGGTTGTGGTCACGGCTACCTAAAAATCGGCCAAGTGCGAGTCGGACTACGGAGTCGCTCGCGATCGATACATTGCATTTCTACAAAGGAGACATTTAAAAAATGTATGACGTCAAGACCTTATAATGGTGTTATAGCTCCATGCTGGTATTATGAAGGGATTATTGTTTATTTTTTAATTTAATAACTTAATGCGGGTCATTCCACTAATCAATAAGACCTTTTACCATCTATAGTAAATGATTTAATACAGTGTCATGGGGTAATTTTTACCTTCACAATTAAAGTCTAAGAAGTTATCCTGGTTATCCTTTTACATCCTTTTTCCATTTTGGGATCGTTTTACAGGATAAAAAGTAGCCTATGTCCTTCCCCGGGATGAGATTCCATTTATATGCCAAATTTCATTAAAATCTGTTTAGCAGTTTAGGCGTGAAAAGGTAACATACAGAGTTACTTTTGCATTTATAATATTAGTATAGATCATCCATTGGTACACGGCCGGATGTGAACCCGCGACCTTAGGATCGGAAGGCGGGGTTACTACCAACTAGACCACCAGTGCTTTCCTGTGGACAAAGCCGACTAAGCTGAGAGGATGGAATAGGTGCTGGGCAAGCCTACTCCATCTTAATTCTTCCCAGGCGCTACAGCGCAGCATCCCGTTTGTAAAGGTAAAAGTTGCCTCCTGACGCTGTATAAATCATTTACTATAGATGGTAGCCTTGGTTTATAGATTATCTGTCCATCTTCTCCAAGAATCAGCATGATCAATGACTACAACATTCTCGATCAAGTGTAAGTAACTAAAAAAAGCATTTTCTTTAACATGATGATCGATATATAAAAGTCCTAGTTATTAATCTAGAGTACAAAAAAGTTGCATCCATCACTTAAGAGACAGGTTTTGTAATGACAGAGACATCATTTTTTATTGTCATTATAATGATACAAGGGGCTTGACGGTTTGTCTGTTGTATATTTAGTTCATGACAATGGTCGGGGCATAGAGTTGACTAAAGAAAAATATTTATTTTAGGAAAAGAAATCCCACTAACATTATAAATGCGAAAGTTTGTGAGGATGTGACGATGTGGGTATGTTTGTGCCTAAATCACACCCAACCGGCTGAACCAATTAGTACGATTTAGTACAGATGTAGATTATACCCTGGAATACCATATAGGCTACTTTTTATCCTGGCAAACTGTTTGGCAAATTACTTATTAAAAACACATTTTCACTTTAAACTTTAAAACAGGTTTATTACAAAAATCTATTATAAGGCGCAAACAACGTCGCGGATTACAGCTAGTTAAGAATAATAAAAAAAACTCATCTTCCCCTTTTACTTATCCATGGGGTAAAATATTTAATTTTGTTATTCCATGTCGTTAAGTGCACGAAATGCGAATAAATTAAACATGATAAATCTATATTATTATGTTTAATGTATAATATGTCTACAAGTTGCATACGGCTAATCGTGTCACTAATTCTTTTGAACCAGTGTGATGAAAGGATTAAAAGTGCGCCTCAAAGGATCCTTTCGAGCACTAGAAGGGAATGGAAGTAGAGTACATGCTGTGCCGACCTGTGGAGTGGATTAAGGGCAGGGAAATTATGGTAGGGTAATACAAAGGAAGAAGTGTAGCAACACCAAGACCAGTGTTTAAAAAAGGCCAGTGTCAATATCTCCGGGTCAAGTCAACTTCAATTATTACAAGAGGGTGAGAGGTGGCAGGTCGGCGCAATTAGCCCCAATCGGCCCCAGGAAGAGGGAATTAAGTTATTATAAGAGCCTTTGTTACGTGGGAAGGTCTTCGCTAGTTTCATAGTGTCTCGTCGAAAAGGTACTTTGATACTTGTGTTGCTGTACCTAGAGTACTTAGTGAGATATTAAAACGTAGGTAAGTATCAAATCTCTGATCGCGATCGAAAGTTTAAAATGAAACTGCTCAAGTAAGAGTCTATTTGGTACACGAAGGGTTCTGTACCATCGTACATAAAAAATGTTTCATGATGGGGGCCCGTTTTATTTTTATTTTCTTTTGGTTTTATTTTTTGTTGTTATAACGGCAATATAAATACACACCGACTGTTTCTTTTGTATTTTGTAAATTATATTTGTAATAGTTGTGAGTTTCTTTCTGTTAATAAAGTTAGTTATGTAGAAATACACATCATGTCATAATTTCAACTCTATTTAGTATGGTTTATGAGATACAGCCCTCAGACGGACGGACGGAATAAATAGAGGAACCGCGACTAAGTCGTTCTAAGCATAAAATTCTCAAAGTATAACAAATACGTCAAGGAACTTAAGTTTTTTAACCCCATAAAGACCCAAATTATCTTTATTAAGAACGTGATCCCAGGTCATTTGCGTTTGCGCAAGAAATGCCCACAAAAACGCTGCTTATGAGATATTTTCCGAAGAAAATTATGAACCTGCGTAGTTGCGATGCAAATTAAACTTTACACCGTTGTGATAAGGATCAAATGGACTTCAGTGTACTTCCATGTCACAGTATTTCCTTTGTGTTCGTTCGTGGTACTGTCGTGTTTTGTTAACATGACTGTTCGTGAAAACGGACTAAGTTTGATTGATCACACTGCAATTTTCTGACGCGACCAGTTTTACTTCCAATTAATTTCACAGAAGCCACTACAATAAAATATTATAAAACTCCTAATTACTGACTGACAATAAACACACACCCTAATCAATAAATAAAAATAAATAAATATTTGAGGACCTTTCACACAGCACCATCTAGCCCCAAACTAAGCATAGCTTGTATTATGGGAACCAGATGGCTGATAGAATACATATAGACTTTTTTTGTAAATACATAGGTACTTATAATACTACAACACCCAGACCCGGAAGAAATATTTGCAGAGCATGCAAACATTTCTCCCGCAGCGGGAATCGAACCCGCGCCTCTTGCGTTTCAGCCGAGCATATATGTAGGGGCCTTATAATGTAGGGATACACTAAGAAAGGAAATCCCGAAATTCAACTTCTAGAAGACCTGGAAGTTTGTATGAAATTCAACGCCGACAAGGTCGAGGTGCGTTCCATTGGTTATGTTAACATACATACATACATTTATCATGCCCGTATCCTTGATGGGGTAAGCAAAGCCACAAGTAATCATAAGAAAACTTGCTGCCACTCCTAATTCAAAGTCCCAAGATGGATATGATGAACCATGGTGACAGGCGATCAGCCCATCGCCCGTAGATGGTCCATCATGTTAGAGCATACCTACTACGCCTTAGTCGACTTTTACGACTTGCTCGGGTAGAGAAGCAGCTGGACGCATTCTATATTTTTTCTTTATTCCCATTCCAGCAGAGAAGTAAATTCTTAAAAACAAAACTTTTTTACAGGCCCAGTTTTATAGATGGTTTATTATTATTAATCGTATAAAGAGCATCAAACTGCTATCATCATGAAAACAAATTGGTTAGCAAAATTATTGTTCACAGGAAAATGGTTAGGTATTTCCGAAACACCGTGCGGAAATAGTCTGTGACTCAAAGGGTGAGCTGGGGGAAGTTGATACCTTTAGAAGGAAATTAAAATATTGCTTTTATTTCGTTTACTCTACACATCTGCTGGACTAAAGAAGGAATCTATATGGGCGATGGGCTGATCACCTGTCACCATGGTACAATCCATCTTGAAACTTTGAATCAGGAGTGACTACAAGTTTTCTTATGATTACTTTTTGCTCTGCCCGCCGCATTAGGGATACAGGCGTGGTAATTTATGTATTTGCTAGCTGCCTCCCGCGGCTTCGCTCGCGTGGTATCCAGATGAAAAATAGCCTATATGTCAATTCTGCACATGTACTATGTATATTCTAAGTTTCATTCAAATCCGTTCAGCCGTTTAGGCGTGATTAAGGCACAAACATCCTCACAAACTTTCACATTTATAATATAGTAGGATGTATGGACTTCATAGATATAGAAATCATTTTAATTAGATTACATAAACCTCAGGTCATAGAGCAAAGTTTTATATGCTTTATAATTTTTATTTTAATATTCCGGAAGCTTATGTTCAGCAGACTTCCATAGGCCGATGTTGATGATGATGGTTTTTATTCCTAGGTTAGAATATTATGTAAATAAGTTATTTAGAGGTTAGAAAAAGGTGTCAGTTTTGTTCTAGAAAATAAACAGTGTTAGATATTGTGTATAGATGCAATAAATGCAAATAGTTATTGCAAACGATCATTATTTTAGTACATAACCCATTATACATTTTCCCGGTACATTAAAATCACTCATAAAGCGCCACTAATGATGCAACAATCCATTAATTACTAATAAGTCACATGCATTGATCGCTTTGTTGACGAACTAGTGATCGAAATCTGTGTTGATTACACTAGTTTATCTAGGTCATTGATACTTAGTTCAAATTACGATTTGTAGCCGTTTTAGATGGGTTTAATTTAACTCACTAGAAACATATTTAAATTATAACTATAATAAAACTAGACTACAAATCGACTTTTGGAGTTGGAACGACCTGGTCAAGAGTACCCTAAACCGATGAGCATGCATGAAGAATTTGCGGGTTCGATTCCCGCTGCGGAAGAAATGTTTGCATGTTCTGCAACTATTTCTTCCGGGTCTGGGTGTTGTGGTACCATGGTACTCATAGTTTCTGATACCCACGACACAGGGACTCCTAGTGTGGGGTCAGGACTATGGACTATGTATGTGACTGTTGGGTGTTATTTATTTATTTGATGAGAGTGAATGTAGCGAGAGTGGGATGTCAGGCCCGTAACAAATGGAGGTCCGCGGTCCCTGCCTGCCCCTATGACAAACAGGCGTTATATTATTATATGTATGTAACTGTAATACTTATTAACAAAATAAAATCAGTTGTAATTAGTGTGCCACACTTGATAATTATGCACTGACCTTATCGTCAAATACACTATATTTTGTAGCATTGTACTCGTATGTTAATCAAAGTAACATAAAAATAAATGACACGTAGGTCGTTAGCGACAAAAATTGTAGTTGAAAAGTTTTAAATATAATAAAAATAAGTAATAAAATAACTATGGCACGGATTTACGAATCAGCAGAACGACATGTGAACTTCTGAGTCATACCAAATTCATTGCATTTAAACGTGAGGAAATGACAAGTTTGAACATTACATTTTAATGTTTTCAGTTATTTAGACTGTTACCAAGTCTAAATAATCTGTGGTGGTAAAAACAATATTTTGACAATGTGATCATAACTATGACTACATGGAGTACCTGCTAATGGCAATATCATTATTGATACACTGTATAATGACTTTTTATTTATTTTATAGTCATGGGGCTCAACAAAAACAAATTACTTTAGACATATTTTAGCAAAGTCACTGCTAAAATAAAACAGTAAATAATATAAACAAGTAAATAGTTCACAGATTTTTGGAAGTAGCTGAGCTGAAGTCAAATGAGGAGGGTAGTGCAGAATGTCATTCAATACTCCCTTGAGATCTCTTCCTACCCTCCTTGATGTCATGGGAAATTTGAACACCCCTTGTCATCCCCTTGTCGTTACTTTCTCAAGCCAAAACATTATTTGGAAAACTTTGAAACACCTTGAATACATACCTGCTAAGAAGCATCAGATACAATGTTTTTGACATTTGCTTTAAACATACTATGTACTAATACAGCATTTCTCATTATTTAGACACGTAGTTTTCCCACAGACATAATATAATCATTATGCTACTTTTGTATAAAGTGTAAACGTTTAAGGAAATACTTGAAGCCGGTCGCGGTGTCATAATCATTTCTGCAATTAGCTTTGTTTATAATACGTGTCTTTTACTGAAGGAGAATCAATGACTCGTTTGCATCCGTTTGGCTTCATAATCATTCTCTGAACGATGAGGCCTTGAGCTGCCAAAGCTTCCCGATTTCTAAGTATCCGAACAAACCATCCACAGATTCAACAATCAGCATTTATCCATACACCATCAAATCAGGCATTCACGACTGCTCACAATCTTGTTTGCCTTCAACGAATCACTGTGTTCTACCATCGTATGGCACGTTTATGGTACGTTGCAAAAAGCACCATAACACCCCGTGGTAAGGTTCAAGAGAGTTGCAGATGGGAGCTTTGCAATTGGGTTCTAAAATGCGGAGGTGCTTTCGGTACTCACAAGCAGGTCTTTGTAATGTGGCCAGTTTCTCAGGAGCTGCCTCGTCTATCTCTGTTCATATAGATTCGGGCATCAACGGGGACATTGTAAAGGTAATATGGGCTCACGTTATGTTGGTTTTAGCGAGGTCGCGCGACAGAAACGGTCTTGTGTAGACACTATGAAACTCTGTTATTGGACAGAAGGAGCATTTAGTTTGTCTGTTTGTCAGTTTGTTCAGTATTTTCTTTGTTGCCATGAATCGCGATTGTGTTGCCAGATGGTAAGTACATATTTTTTCTTAGAGTTGATTCATAAACCAGCCTGTTTCAGAACACATTTAGACATTGCCTCATGAGAGTCATGAGTGTGTACCAGATACCAGTCCAGGTGTATGAACAAAGATTTGTTTTCTGATAATATTATCTAGAACCTATTATCTAAGGCAGTTAACAATTAGTAAAAACCGTGCCACTACACAAATACATGTGTAATTCATGAACATGGAAATAGTTAAAGTAATTTTATGGGTTTATTAATATAAATTACAGGTTTCTTCGAGAAACAGTCAATAAAACATGGAATTAAGAAGTATACGATACAGAATAGCTGTACATACAATCTTATTACATTAACAACGGTTCGTATGTTCATTACTTATTCTAGAACTGGAAAAATAAAGAGTAGATTATAGACATATTGTAAGAATTGCATAGTGCAACACAATGCAAAGCGCATTGTGTTGATGATATGATAATTTCAATCTTTAAATTAGTATCAGTTATAAATTCAACGTTTATAAAACGTTTTTCTAATAACATAAATAAAATAATTTATTTCAATGATAAATCATTAACGGCTTTATAACGAATGACTGTGTTTATTAGATTGACCTTCTCCATAGTGAATGACAAGCAATCAACGAGGAAATTCGTCATTCATCAAGCAATTCAAGGAATTTAACAATCATACACTTTTGGTACTTCATGTTGCTTTTACACTATTTTTTTTTTTCAATTTAATTAACACGGCTATCACCAATTACATTAATTAAATAAAACCTTTACAGTGTTGTAGTCACAATATAATAATATTAAAAAATATATAACAATGACATGTATTATTCATAATACCATAATATATTAAACATTTTTGTAAGGTAATAAATTCGTACGTATTCGTCTTTTAGATCTCTCTTGTTAATCAACAAGATTATCATAATCTAAAGTGTGTACAGGCGAGCCTACTCCTCAGTTATTCAAATCTTCACAAGAAACTCGTTACGGACAAGAAAGGATATCAAAGATCATCACGGAGTATGAATCACGGCTGCGGCTGATAATAAAACGGCTCTCAACCTTCCGAGAACTACAACTAAGAAGGCGCGTGATAATGGTGTAGGTAGATTTATAACTCCTAGTCCGCCAGCTCAAGGAACCACTGAGCGACGCTCTACGATTGACTGACAATGCAATATTTAATGGTGGGGAACACGGAGTGCGCATTTAAAAATTCAATACCTCCATTATGCTTCACAAAAGATTCGATCGAATTAAATAATCTATGATGCTTAGGCGTCCTTCGGCGCACACGGACAGTTTCCAACAATTTATTATCGTCGATCGCTCACGTGTGTTTAATGTCTTCGTATAATCTTCCTAATCTAATATTAAATCTCGATACAAGGCTGGCGTTCAATAATTCAATCGGATCCAACACAACCCTCTTCAGGGAAGGCGGCCGCAGCGAACCGGTTCCGCTCCACACAACAGAATTGATATGAAGTTATTAACATTGAATTAAAATATTTACAGAACATCGCCGGGTGCATTCGTTTATTTTTGCATGACAATTAAATATCTTACAAACGGCTTCGATACTTTTAAATTGTGAGGCTCATTTTCGATCATTTGCATGAACCTTCAGGGCAGACGGTGTTCTTTTATTCATGCTCTCGAATCTGGCAATTCTCGTTTGGTAAGTCGTTGCCTGCTTAAACGGTACCGACCAGATATTTTTTCTTTCACATGCGTTTAGTTCTGCTGGTTCGCTGTGACCGAAGAAACCCTCCGATGGCAATTCAAAAACATTGCTTTGTGAAATTTTTGCACCTTTAGCGCTATTGAAATGCTGTTTTTTCATCAATACTTGTCTTTATGTACACGCAGTTTTCCCTGACCTCAATCAACCTACGAATTTACATAGCAGACAGTTTAATCCTTCCACAGCAAGGAAAACCTTAGTTGCCTACACCAGTTCTCGGAACATAATTCAGCCTGTTTTTACTTCAAGTGGGCGGTTCCTTCTGATCGTAGATAGTGTGACTCAGATGATATGGGTGTGGGAACTTATATCGCTTAGACGAGAAAAATTCTCTTCTGTCTATCTGCCGCAAAGTACACAACTCATAATGAGGACCGTATCTTGGAGAGGCACTTCTTCCATCGCCCTAAACTTGGACGAAAGCCAGTGCCTAAAATCGGAATGCGGGCATGATTCAACTATGAATTCGTGTCTGTACGGTTCATACTCAATCTCTGCCATTAACATGAGTGCGTTCAATGCTCTCGCGAGACGTGACGGCGTTCACAACGGCCAGCCCTCCAAATGAGGCGTATGCGGCCGCAGCGCGACCGAAATGACCAGTAATCGCCGCTCTGATGGCAGATAAGCTCAAATGAATATGTAACAGCGTCCTCCCACGACCGAGCACAATAAAACGAGCCTGGCTCTGCCTGACCCTATAAAAATAAAAACAGGCAATTAATATTGTTTATTCGCGTCCGTTATTCAGAGCGGCGACAGTAACAAACGACGTCTGCATGGATTAATGCGGCGGGCATGCTGCGGGCTGGCGGCCGGAGCCAGGACTGCGAGCCCGAGCCCGCTCCGCCCGCTGCCAACGCACAAACAATCCGGTTGTGTAATTTCTATGTACCTAACGGGACTACCAGTTATTTAAATCTTGGCCGAATTTTAAGGCGCATCAGCATAATTTGAAAGTAGATCTTAATCACGCTTTCGATTAATTGAGTCACATGTTTTTGTAAATGTATAGGCTTGGAAAACGACTTCTGCGTGGAAGTGGCATATGATTTTATCAGTCCATAGCCGCTGCATAGTCGTTGGGTCCGATTAATTATGCGCTGTTGACTATCGGCGCTGGGTGTATCACAGGGATACATTATTTGCCCTCTACTGTATCTGGTGGGTCCGAACGATCGCCAATGATACATCGCTGGCTCGTATCGATTAAACGTCAGTGCAACTACCGGTTATCGATATCAGGTAGATAAATCAACGTCGCGTGTCGGTTTCCTCGGCATGACGGCATCCGGCGTCCCTCGTCGGCAGATTGCGGGTTCACATCACAATGATCGGTCCTGCCCGGTGGGCCCTAATCTCCTGAAACTTTTACGAGCCGACGCATGAATAATTCCCGAGAGGAGCAGCTATCGATCGCACACGTCGAGGTTTTTATTTATACGGCGCGGGTGGGCGAGGCGCATATTAGTAAACAGGCGCAGGCGCTGTGCAGCGACACTCACCGACTTGTAGCACGTTCTCCACGCAGCCGGCCTCCAGCAGCTTGAGGCCGCGGCAGAAGGCGATGTTGCGGTGGTCGTCGGGCGGCGCGCGGGCCAGCGACGAGTACATGCAGATGTCACGCTCGTCCCGCGGGAAGGACCAGTACACCACGCGGCGCTGTACGGGCTCTGGAATGCGCTCGTAGCGCTCCTCGATGCGCTGGAAGGGGATCGCGGCGGCGACGATCTTCGCGGTGATGTCCAGCAGCGAGGCGGGGGCGCGCGGCCGGCAGCAGGCGCGCGGCGCGCACGCGGACATGGCGCTGGCTCGGCCGCTCGGCGCGGACTGAGCCCCCGCCCGCAGCACCGCCGCCCCGCGCCCCGCGCCCGCGCCTCCCGGGGGCACCCCGCCAGCCCCGGGGATGCGCGCCCCGAATCGACACGTTGCCATAAATAATTCATTTGGCAGGCATAATGTGCTATTTATTATTAAAAGTTGGAATTTTTGTTTTGTTCACGCTCTGTGAAGTAAAATCGATAACCGTGTTCAAACGTCGACATAGTTTATTTATTATGAAATATCGATTTCATTATTAAGTAAGTAGTTATAAGTTGGTAGGTACTTAGGTATGCGAATGCGAAGCTACCGTGATTACTTATAAAACTTTTTATTTATATACTTCTACATGAGGTAGATTTTAAACTATCTTCTAAACACTTGTGCATTATTTAATTAAAAATAATATTATTAAGTGACAATTTTTTGTTCAAGAACTATAGCCAAGAGTACAGTAGAGACGACATCGATAAGATTTTATATTTTTTATTACTGCGGAAAATAATTTCATCTTGAAATTATGTTATGTTGAACTAATTACAAGTGAAAACCATACAGCTTATGAAATAGCACATTAATTACACAACTCTCATAGAAACTCGACATCCAAAATAATTAAATGTAATTTCTTTAGTAGGTATGCCATTATAGCCGCTCCTCCTCACATTACACAAACGAAGGGGAAAGCGGGCGGAGTGCGGGCGGGGAACATTAACAGCTGATGGCTGCGGGGAAGGGGGGTAGACGTCAGGTGTCCGACCTGACAGCGATATTGCCAGCTCTGAGCGTTTCGGCTTAATGTAGCCACTTTTTAGTTTTTTTTTGCATAAATCACAGATTGGCAATGTTAAAAATGTTGTTATAAATAATGTCATTGTAACAATACATACGATTACATAAAAATAATCAACTATTCATTATTAATAAATAAGTAAAAGTATGAAATTTGCTACTAAATTAGATGAGCACGGAAAGTTTTTTATTTATTTAGTTTAATGATCTGATTTACATGACCAACGTTGAAATTCGACGTCATACAAAGGTCGTGGGTATGCGGATCGCGAGGCTAAAGTGGTGATGGGCCACTTGGCTAGAAGGGACGATAGTGGCCCTTAGACACTTAACGGCCAAGAGGCAGACCACCCGCCCGATGGTCGAATGACATCGTGAACATATTCGGAAATCAGTGAATGAAACTCGCGAAGAATGGGGGAGAATGGTGGTGTGATAAAAATGAGGTCTTTGCCCAGCAGTGGACGGGGATGGCCTGAAATGATGATGATACAAGGTAAATACACACCAATACATGACAACAAAACCAGTCTTGCCACTTTAGAACATATCCAGTCACATAAATCTACCGCTGGCAACACATTCTGTCAGCTGAGCCCCGCTTCAAGCGCTGCAGCGCTGAATTGTATCCGCTGACCATTGACCTTTTTGTTTATCATATTTTTTTGTAAACATTACGATCTTATTCTTATTAGCTCGTAGATTACGAAACTAATGCGCCATCACGATTGTTTACAGGTATTTCTGGCTATCTTTATTTCTTTGTTGGTCTTGCGCGTCTACCTGGGAACGGCCCAACCCAACTGCTATAATCTTTTGGAATCTACGTAAGTTTATTATTTTTTGCCTTCCATTATTTCGAACTGAGTTCTATTTTGAAATGTACCTACTGTAATAATAAAAAATTATGAAGAGCATTGCTGTTCCTTAGTCTAATGCGATTCAATCTCCACCTTTGCAGTTTTTTTTTTGAAAATCAGTCAATTTATGATTTTCTTAAGAAAAACATAATTAACTTAAAGCCAGTGACCGACAGCAAGTATCCACATAAAATAATTTACATTAGAATTATTTAGTTATAAAATCTTATTTCACTAGAAATACCTAACTAGCTTCCATCCTCTGATTCTTTTGATTGTTAGATAAATAAAAAACCAGTCAATCGCGAATCGAATTCGCACACGAAGGGTTCAGTATGCATCATCGTACTTACATGTAATTACATAATGTTTCTTGTATGGAGCTCCCTTTTATTTTTATTATTTGTTATTATAGAGGCTATAGATAGACACACTGAAAATTTCAACTCTCTATCTATTACTTGGACGAATAAAGATTACGGTTCATGAGATGCCCGCTGACAGACGGACGGACGGATGAACAGTGACTTAGTCATAGGGTTATAGCCATTTCGACATGATTCCAAATCACTAACAATACAAAAGCATACTTATGAATACTCAAAATGCAAATATTAGAATATGTACTTAGTTCGTTGCCTTCAGGCAGGGTTACCCACCTGCTATTGGCATAAGGTAAGTACTCCCTGCTAAGTATACAACAAAGTAACAATACCTACCTACAATACTGCGTAGAGGAAGGAATGACACATAATAAAAACTTGTGCTAGCTGTGTAAGCCTATTGTTTATCAAATAATCACAATCCGTAGGTTACATAGACTTACATTTCATTCTGTGGTTTGGCTTTACCATGAGCCGAAATTTCGCAGTGTTCTGGCGCTTTATTTATTTTTATTTATTTCTCGAACATAGGTAGGTAAACACACACAAAAAAAAACACAAAAACAATTCGATATTTGAATTTTTAGCTATCACCAGTCACCACGTGTAACTAAAGAGATTGTCATACTTTTTGTGTTTGAATTTCGAACAATGTACAGTTTTTTTTTAATTACTTACTTATTCCTCTCGTCGATAGCGGATTTACATTAAAGCGCTTAAATCGCTTGCAGCGCTCCGGAACTTGGAGGAAGTCCCGACGACGACGTCTACCCACCCATATACATAATTATACGTACTATGTATCTATAGCATAATGTTATTGTAGCGAATTATGTCAGTCAGCTGATTGATAACGAAAGTGAGTCTAGTTCAAATTCAATTGCGGTTATAATTGGATTTAAAATAGGTTTTGTACCTGTGTCTGCATATTGCCTAGGTGTCTATCTTAGATAGCTTGGGTACCTACCTACTACTAACAGAGCAGTCTCAGGAAATTGTCTCTTACAGTCAGGATGATGCCTCGCCAGAATTAAATGCGCAAACTGTGGGCGAGGCACATCCTGACTGTAAGAGTAGGTACCTACTTGCCTCGCACGGCCTCGCGAGGCTGCTCGAACAGTCAGTACGCAGCTAATGACAATAACCTATTAAATATGACAAATAAAAGAAGCTAAAACTGGCCGGTTTCTAAAATAGGTCACGCGTGGCCCAAACCTCATTGGAACACATTTATATGTGTCCCAATGGTAGGTAATTTAATTATTTATGATGAATCTCACGTTTTTTTCGCGTAGAGTCTGAAATTATGTTAATGTTAGGAAATTGTTAATTAATTACTTATTATTCTTCTGTGACTACATTTCCAATCCTATGATTCCTTGCTTGTAGGTATATTCGTTTTTTTAATCTATATTAAAAAAACGAATATACCTACAAGCAATGTCAAATCGAATCTATCCATAATTGAGCTCAAAACGTTATTTTGTTTTTATAAAATTTCCTATTTTGGTGAGACGATGGTGACGAAAACCTTACTGCCTAGTCTTTAGTTAATTTAACTTCTTTCACCGTCAGGCGACCTATCTATAGACCGGTTTCAACGGTCTTTAGATAGCCAGACTGTTTCTTTTAGAAATTAAGTACTTATCCTACTAATATTATAAATGCGAAAGTTTGTGAGGATGTGACGATGTTTGTGCCTCAATCACGCCGTAACAGTTGAACGGATTTGAATGAAACTTGGAACATACATAGTATGTGTCCTGGAATAACATATAGGCTACTTTTTATCCGGTTACGGAAGCTAGTATTTATATAGTTGTAAGTTTATTTCTGTTAATAAGTAAATACATTAATTTTACTTCTTATTGTTAAAAGTCTTCAGTTCTACCATTTTAGCTTAGGTACATAGTATATGCTTTCATTGTCATACAATTTTTTTTACTTACATCTTGACTTCAAAACTTGCCTAAACTCAGACTTTTTTGTTTTGTTTCAGCACGTAAGTATTTTCAAATACGGGAAAAATCGAGGTACGTAGGTACTTCATTTATTTTTCGCGTTAGTTTTACTTATGCTTTCAAACATGTATTTAAAGGAGAATAAAATATTACTGAACTATTTCATCTATAATTTAGATTCTTTCGAACTTCGAATTCAAGGCATTTTAGATTTCTTTGAATATGCTTCTAATTTCTGTTAGTGAGCAGCTAAGTCACATGACTATTTATTTAAAAGTTTTTATTTAACTTGCAATGTAGGTACATGTATGTATGTTTGTTCGGGTCAAATCTTGCAACTGAATTTCAAAGTAGTTATCCTCAAGCGAATTGAGCTGAAATTTTGTATAAGCGTTTAGTATAGATGACATGATTAGCTAAGTGACGTCATTCTAAATCCAATATGGCGGATTCCCAAAAATGGCGGAATACGTTTTTTGAGTCACTCTCATGATAATGCATAATCAAATGAAAGGGTTTACTGAGAAAAATACAAATAATAAACTAAAAAATTATTTAAAAAAAACAAGCTTTTACTATTTTTGTCAAAAGATGGCAACCCATCAAATGTCAAAACCGGTGAATTAGGTGTAATAGGCAATAATGAGGTCCACTATGAACCGAGCTTATCAGATGTCTATAGTTATCACACCACACACACAAGATGCCTCAACTCTGCTCCAATTTACTCCCCCTCTCCAGTATACCTATCGATCGAGCAAATTAACGCATTGAATGCCTGATAACTCATTCATCTCGAGACAGGCGCCGCCGTGCTGGGTAAAAATTGACATTATCTACTGAATATACAATGTCTTGTCGTGGTCTAGAGCACTGGTGGTCTAGTTGGTAGTGACCCCGCCTTCCGATCCTAAGCACATAATTTTTTCTCCTTTTCTGTGAGAAAAAATTATGTGCGCTATACCAGTACTCTCAAACGGTCAAGGAAAACATCGTGAGGAAACCCGCGGCTTAGTCAGCTCCGCACGTATTGACCATGTCTTTCCTGTGGAAAAGGCCGACTAAGCTGAGAGGATGGAATAGGTGCTGGGCAAGCCTACTCCATCTTAATTCGTCTCGGGCACTACAGCGTCCCGTCTGTGAAGTTAAAAGTTGCCTCCTGACGTTGTATAAATCATCTACTATAGATGGTAAATAATGATGGTACTCTTTGTAGGGTTAAGCTCGCCTTTGTACATGTCCTTACTTTATGTCTGTGTTTTCTGTGTATATTATGTACAACAAAGAATAAAGAATAAATAAATAAAAGGCCTTAGAGTGTCGTGGTCTAATAGTACCGCGGCATTCGATCAGTCGCGTGTAGAACTCGACCTTAGTACCTTAGAAACATGACCTGAATGTTGCAGTTCCTCTTCGGACTCTAGATTTATATAGAGCCTTATTCACTACATAGTATAAAACAAAGTCGCTTCCCGCTATCTGTCCCTATGTATGCTTAGATCTTTAAAACTACGCAACGGATTTTTATACGGTTTTTTTTAATAGATCGAGTGGTTCAAGAGGGACGTTTATATGTATAATACATGCATAATATAGTAGAGAAACACTGACAATTTTAGAGGTTTCTAATGTGATGTCGTAAATTTTATTTATTTGTTTATTTGCGTACAACGTTGCTTAACTTCAACGATCAAGAATATGAAAACCAGCGCTGTCTCCTATTATAGGAGTGGCACTGGACCTAGTTAACACCAAGCGAAAGACGTTTTTGTAGGTACTTCTTGGGTAGGCTGGCGGGTGATGGGAAGGTAGGTACCCTATACCTACCTATTATGCTACTAAACTTGTGCCTATTAGGTAAATGCAAATGTCGTTTCTCTAGTAGGTGGGTACCTACCTACTCTGAACTGCCTACTCAATTGGTTTTTCTTTTTTCTTATTTTCATTTATTATTTAATTTTAAGTACCGCTACCTATCTGTTGTTACTAAACCTTTTTCGTGTTGTGTGTTAATAAAATTCTATTCTATTCTAATATATAAGCAAGCTACGCCAGCGCTTTAGTAGGATGGAAACAACACCCAGACCTGAGCTTTCTTTAGCGTTACTACCATAGGTACCTACAGTGAGAAAGTCCTCGTAAATGTTTGACATTACACACAAAACGATCTATAACAGGTAAATATTGGACGCAACCCCTTTGTAAAATTGGTTGTAAATAAATAATAGCTATGCGTCAGTAGTATTTCCCAATTAAATGGGTATTTTTGGCTACCTAGTGGTATTAATTTTTAAGAGAAATGAGTCGACCCTTTCCAAAGTCACTATGAGGCAATGCTATAGAGCCCATTTTTATCTAGACAATAATACTTTTCATACTTACAATCCACAAAGTTATTTATCAAGAAAAAGCGTCTAAGAAATTTATATACCTACCCTTACCACGAATTAGAAAAAGTAGAGATAGCCATTAGGTAAGTACTAAACTATGAATTGACCTCGAGTACTTCTTTACTGGCTTCATTTTTTTTGTATCAAAGTTTCGTGTTCTACCTTAAAATCCAGTTACATTTTTCTAAAGCTAGTTCTATGAGTCCACGCAGAAGAAGGGAATCACTATGATGTTATCTGTGGCACTCCCATCTCCAAGCGTTTGGCGCTTTGAAGCCCCAAGCTCCAAAGCCCAAACAAAACACACTTTTCCAAACCAAACGTAATTGCGTAACAGATGTCCCCCCCGAATATAGAATCGATAGGTCTGAATTTAAACTGTCGTGTGCCTGCCATTTTTGCCGGATCTAATGAACTATTAAACTGCAATTTGGCTGCGCGATGGGCGGCTAGATGGCGTTGCGCACACGTATTGATCGCGAGATGGGGGCCAAATATCTCGACATCAAGTTTTGCCAAGTCACGGAATGTATTGCCGGCTATTGTGGCGAAAAATGGGGGGGAGATGGCATACTGAATGCCAGTCGCCCGGCTGAGCTGCATTGAATGCCGACCCCCCGGCTGTGGAATACGCATCAGTTACTGCGCCACAGACTAGCTGACAGTTAGTACGCACGCAGCAGGTAGACCTTAAGAAGGCTTTCCGTGCGGGTGGGTCGGGTGCAATTAAGGGTTATTGGGCTCGGGGTTCGAATTGTTTTAGTTTATAGCTTGGTGCAGGCGAATTATATGATTATTCCCCTTTAAGCTTAGGGGTAAAATGCGTAATAACTCGGTAAGGGCCGATTTCACTGTTCAAACTGAACTACGCACGTTGAACTGAGTTCAAGAGCTGTCAAATTGTATGGAAACTGTTAACAGCCTCGATCCTCTTCAACTAAGTTTAGAAGTTACCTAAACACCGTTGAGTTTTAATAATGAAATCGGCTGTTGGCGTCTATTTAACTTTAGGTACCTATATACTTTGAGACATCGTCATAATTTTTTAAGCTAATGAAGTCGAATAAACGATTAGTCAATGAAGGTTCGAGTAGGTATCATGTTTTCACTTAACTTAATTCCTATTTCAAATACCTACGTATGCCAGAAACGAAATCTAAATCGAATCCAGATCATTATCCAATCACCTATGTCCAATCCAAAGACATCCAGACACCTTGACTAATTCACACCACAGACTACAAAATTATTCAGCTTGATTCCAGATATATTATTAACTGCCCCAGACGACCGACGTGTAGTGCTGTGCCCTCAGCCGCAAATACAACCAAAACAGGTCAAGCCGCTTTTGTCGTCTCCGTAGATAGCCAGCCAGACAGAAAGACCGACTTTTAATATTTCAGACTGGCGAGGACCCAGAATACATGATGAGAATGAACCAGCTATTCCTAGGCCATCTGATAGAAATAATTCACATTTCTGAAAACTTTGGCTCGCAAGGTCTTCCAAGCATTATTATACCTACATACCAAATTACTTATTAATATGTACGTATTCAACATGGCGTACACTATTCTGTTAAATAAATAAAAAGCAAATCAATACCTAATTAATGTCGACAAGTTACTAATTGCAATTTTATAATGAACTATGCACAAGTAGCGCCATCTGTTAGAAGTATTAGTTACAAATTAAAATGTTGTCGGAATAGGGCACTGTACTGCCATCTACATTATTTCATAACAACTAAGTACAAGTAGCGCCATCTGTTGAAAGTCTTAGTTACTATTCTGTCGCACAGAACTACACAACTGGTAGTGTAGTCCAAGTATTTGCTGATAGATGTCGGTAATTAAAAGTATTTGGTAAAAAATATGAGTAAAAAAAATTATTCCTTTATTGAGCTACTTAAATACTAAGGCCCTGGTAATTCATTGTATCTTACAGGGTATGTTAGTTGATTTCCTCGATCCCAAGAATACAGCTCCTGGAAGTAAAAAACATCCAAATGTTAAAAAACATACACTATCAATAATGATTGACAACGTAGACATTACTTACGTCGTCGTAGAGTCTCACAAGATGTAGAAATTTTCAATAAGATCAATCTTTATCCTAATCTACAAAACAAATTACCTACTACCTTCTGTGTTTTGATTTCTGTGACTAACCTTAAACACCTCGTTAAACACAAAGTACCTACTCCCTAGTATTTAGACAAGTGGAGATGGGCGGGTGGGTAAAAATTCGGGAGGGTAAAATAGGAAGGAAAGGGTAAAATAGGTAAAAATTAAAAAATACCCATTTATACCGGGTATTTTTTATTAATACCGGGTAAAAATTCGACCTGCATTTTACAATTTTTTTTAACCGATTGCCTAGATTCACCTACCGGTCCGTAACCGTACCGTAACGAAAACGATTTTTCACTCATCATCATCATCATCATCAGCCTATAGCAGTCCACTGCTGGACATAGGCCTCCCCTAATGAGCGCCATCGCGCCCTATCTTTGGCTTGACGCATCCAGTTTCTGCCAGCAGCCTTTCGCAGATCGTCACTCCACCTAGCCGGAGGGCGTCCTACACTACACTACGTTTGCCGAGTCGCGGTCTCCACTCAAGAACTCGTTTACCCCAACGGTTGTCGGTTCTTCGGCAGATATGACCAGCCCACTACCACTTCAGTTTGCTAATTCTCTGAGCTAATTTTTCACTCACCTTTTGTTTTGTTTATACAGAAATTCACAATTCAAAGACAAAACAAAATGGCGGCAAAGCCGCGCGATGGACCCCCCACCCGCTCCCGTATTTGTACCCAGTATAAAATGTTTTATTCGGGTTTATTTTACTTAATACTAAATAAACAAATAAATAAATAGTGGCGGACATTCTAACACAGCACCATCTAGCCCCAAACTAAGAATAACTTGTAATATGGGAACCAGATGACTTCTTCTTCTTCTTCTCGTGTCGATGCTTCGTTAAATGTTTTTAGAGTAAAAGGTGGCCACCTCAATCGCGCTATCTGTAGCGGCGTTGAGGTCATCCCTAGTGCAGGTGGTTGGACACAGGGGGCACACCAGCAGGTGCGGCATGGTTTGCGCCGGAGCACCGCAGTCGCATTGTGCCAAACTAGGCTCCCTAAATCCCCATTCGCACATGTTGAATCTGCAACGACCAACTTGGGTGCGGAGCCGATTTAACGACTTCCAGACTGGCCATGGCAGGGCGTGTCCTAGTGGTAATTTTTCCTGCGGGGTGATAAAATTAGGAGGTGGGGGTTTTTTCTCCTTCCAAAGCTTATACTTTGCGGAAGCCGGATGGTCATTTGAAGCCTGTGTGAAACGCTGAAAGCTTTTGCGGCTTTCGAGGCGAGCTTCAGGTATTTCGTAACCATACAAAGGATGCCGGTTATCACTCTCTTGCTTGGATTTCTCCATTGAACTAGCTACATCCCGTCGCATGCACGGTGGTGTGATACCTGCTAAAGGATGTTGCATGTGGCATGTTGAGAGGAGTTGGCTTGAGACACCCAGTAATTATGTGACACGTTTCGTTGAGCGCTACTTCAACGAGTTTGGCATGTCCAGACCTGTGCCACACTGGGCACCGGCGGAGAAGCACAGCGCCATACCAGTAGAACGTAAAACGTCTGGCGCTGCTCCCCACTTGGTAGATGTTAGACGCCGTAGTAGACTGTTGCGAGAGCAGACTTTCATCTTTGTCTTTGTCTTTTGACAGTGTGGTTTGTAACACAATGATCTGTCCAGTGTTACGCCAAGATACTTTGGATAGCGCTCACATTGGATAGTAACTCCTTGCCATGTGATGTTAAGAGACCGATCAGCGCAAGTGGAAAGCGCAGGCTTGAGTTTTTGATGGATTGGGTTTTAGACCATTTGCATCGTAGTAGGCTCCTAGTTCTTCAAGGGCGACGATCAGATTCTCTTCCGCCTCTTCAAAGGTTTTTGTCTGGGTGGTCAAAGCTAGGTCGTCCGCGTATAAGAAACGGGTTGTATTTGGGCTGCTAGGTTGATCGTTCGTATACAAGGGTTGGTGCAAGGACACTCCCTTGGGGAAGTCCGTTTTTGACGCTGCGCCATCTACTTTTTTCCGTAAGAAGGTGAACTTGAAAGCGGCGGTTACGAAGCAGTTCACCAAGTATTTGAACAAACCCAAGATCGTTGGTCAAATCTTCAACTTTTCCTAGGAGTTTTCGGATGTTTATGGTATCATAAGCAGCAGTTAGGTCAACTAAAACCATGCCTGTTATATTGTTCGTCTCAAAGCCGTCCTCGATATGTTGGGTGAGTCTAAGAGTCTGCCCACAACAGACTTTTCCGGGTCTAAATCCTGCTTGTTCGTGGATCAGTTTTGAATCCACAAGAGGCGTGAGACGGTTGAGGAGGAGTCTCTCAAACAGTTGGTATAGGTGACACAATAATGAAATGGGCCTGTAGCTTTTAGGGTCATCGTGGAACTTCCCAGGCTTTAAGAGTGCCACAACCTTTGCTGTTTTCCACATTTTTTCCACCAGATGACTGATAAAATACTTATATACTTTTTGTTTTTAAATACGTTAGAACACCCAGAACACACAGAACAAACATCTATATTCATCACACAAATATTTTTTCTGGGTGGGGATCGCAGCCACAACCTTCAGCGCAAAGGAAGAGCTACTACCAAGTGAGCTGTGAGGCCAGTCAAATCATTATAGCTAATTAGGAATGAAAACTAACGAGTAAAAGCATATATAATTAGTTGTACCTCAAAAAAAGATGCATTGAATTTTTACCCGGTATTAATTCGAAATGGGAAGGTAAAAATGGGTATAAATGGGTAAAAACCCAAAGGTCGGGTTTTTACCGGGTAAGCGCCCATCTCTGAGCGTGATACGATGTCATAGAGCCTCTACGCCGATCGCAGACAATCTACTAAATCAAAAAGATGTTCTATTTAAAAAAAAATATACAATAAAGCTTAGGTACCTACTTATAAACGCAAATGAATATGATACATAACATACAAATTAGTGGTAGGCACTAGGCACCCAAACCAGCGAGTCTCAAAGAGAATACATTCTTGGACTTGACACACATTTTGAATTTGGTATACTTAGTGCACATACTATTTTCATCCCACGTCTAGGCGAAACCACGCATTAGACCACGAAAACAAGCTCACTTCATGAGGAAAGCATGTTTACTGAACCATGGTTCGAAATTGCAAAAAGAGAAAGTATGCATAAGGTAGTAAAAGTACCTTATGCATATGGTCATATCCCAACTGGGTGGTCTTTCTGAAGGGGTTGGTGAACTGCAGCGAGACCTCCACGGGCTTGCTGAGGTAGAGGTCAATGGCCACGGTGACCTTGCTCTCGCGGTCCGTCGCCGAGTCGAGGGCGTAGAGAACTCCGCAGACTATGAACATCTCTCCAACCTGGATATCATAATATTAACACCCAACAGTCACATGTATAGTTCTGAACTCCTAGGATTCCGGTGGACATCAGAAACTCAGACCAAATAAAAAGAAAAGACGTCCAACAACAAAAGTGAAGCCACACAAAACATTAAAACCATGCTCATCGCTCTCGAGTCATCGTCTAGTAAACTTGAAATTTAAAAATAGAATTATGCCTTCCTGTGTAGTGAAAACTTGTAAAAAACAGCAGCAAATCACATAAAAAGTCTCAGGAAATCACTTTTCACTTGTAAGTACTACAAATAACATCGTCTCTTAGTTATTATACTATGAATTTTAGGTTACTTGGAACACAAAAAAAAAATCTTTTGTTGTTCGCGGCACGCCATTTTTTTCTTTTTATTTGGTCTGATCAGAAACAATTTTTTTTTAATAAACGGCTCTTGTAGGTACTTCTCTGCCAGACTGGGAATAAAGAAAAAACATAGAATGCGTCCAGCTGCTTCTCTCCCCGAGCATGTCGTAAAAGTCTACAGTAAAGAAAAAACATAGAATGCGTCCAGCTGCTTCTCTCCCTCTTCAAGTAGCTGGACGCATTCTATGTTTTTTCTTTACTCCCAGTCCAACAGAGAAGTAAAAACATAATTATTAAGTAAAATAAGGTGTCAATCAATTACTTGTTTGTGGTTTAGTGAGATGTTCCAGACATGGTCAATATTCAGCCCTTCTTTACTGGGGTCAAAGCTGAGCTTAGCGACCGCTGTGTTGTTGGACCCTTCTATCGAGTAAATGGCCCAGAGGCCATTATCGTCTGCACTGAAGTCCACCTGAAAGTGACCAGTCTGTGAGGGACTGAAGCTGTTTGTACAAGCGATCATAAACTCTAATGACATTTTATAATATATAGTCTGGATCCGTCCTGCCTCTCTATTTTGTTGCTTTGATGACCCAATAACGTCCAGTTCTACCATTAGCGATAGCGAATTTGCCTTTAATATAAAAGATGTACCTAGTCAATCTCAATTTTACGTCAATCAATCAAAGTCAATTCTACTACTATTAGTCGTGTCACTAGTTCTTTCGAACCACTGGTTCTTATTTGGCTCAACGGATCAGCATTGCCGTTCAGCGTGGTAATGCGGCCAGCGTCTTGAGCACACTTCCACCGTCTGATGAGCTGGACAGGTGAGCTATCTATAGACCGTTTGTAACAGTCTTTCGATAGCCCGACTGTTTCTTTTGTATATTTGTAGGGAGGTATTCGTTTCTTTCAGTTAATGAATGTTTTTACCAGTGTGGTGAAAACATTTAAAGTGCGTTAAAAGTCTCAAACGCTCAGTTAACACATGTTTCAACCTTCGTAGGGTTCTAAGACATGCCGGCATTCCTTAAACCTGCAGCAGTATCACCTGGTTGTGCTGCGAGCTGTAGAGCCGTCCGGCTGCGTGAGGCAGCCGGACGGACTTGATCCGGCTGTGCGTGAGGTCGTACCGGATGATGTCGCCCGGATGTCCCGTCTCGTTGGCCTGGTAGAAGAACGAACCGCTGTATACCACGTGTCCGTTGCCCTGTAACATTGAGGAGCAATTATATTAAATTTTAGAACACAAAAGCTGTCATTTTGACTTAACTATAATAACCGCCATAGGTATTGATTTTTTTACACTAATGTCTAAAAAGTTTCATACTTTATTTATAAACGATGATTGTTAGGATTATGGAAACTTACGAAGAACGGCTTTTGCAGTTTGTGGTACTCATCGACGTGATCGTTTTTGAAGCTCTGCTTAGTTTTGTATTCTCTAAGCTTCTCCACATCACTCTCTTGAGTCGTCCACAGTTTATCTCTCTAAAAATCAAATATGAATTTCGAATGAAAACTTTACACGCAAAGTTCTCATTGGTAATAAAATCGTTTGACTAAATATCAAAACAACCTGTGGATCTGAAGCGTTAGAGTCTCGCAGCCAAGCTCCGTACAGTTCATCCCTGAACCGATGATACACAGGCTTCCCGATCGCGTAGAGTTGACAATCTGAAAAGGGAATCGATAATTAGAACCTTCAGTACAGCGGGTGTGGTTCTTTGGGAAAAAAAAAATATTTTAGAAATATGAACCTAGTAGAATTTTATCCTCGCTTTTCAAGTTCAATAAGTACACCTTTGAGCCGCCGGAGCCTTTGACACACTTTAAATTCTTGCACCTATCACCACACCGGTTTTGAAGAACTAGTGACACGACTAGATAGATAGTTGAATGCATAGCAAACACTCACTCGTATTTCTCCTAAGTTTGTAACCAGAAGTGACGTTCATAGACGTGATCAGCAGTTCCCTATCGCACCGAGGACAGGAGGGGCAGCGTTGCACCTTGCACAACTCCTCGTAGGAAGTCAGCGTGGGCGGCCGGGAGCCGTACTCCATGGCTTGCTGTTGTGGCACCTGCTGGTTTGGGGTCTGGTCTGAAATACGATGGACAGCAAACCTTCATTAGAAATGGAACATAACATTAAGCATCAATCATATTACCTCATAAAATACTTACACAATAGGTCAATATATCCTCTAATCGTCTTATTATTAAGCTCATTCTTGGCTACGCAGCTGTACTTCCTCAGATCGTGCTCCCTCAACCCTGGGATTTCCAGCCTCATAATCCACCGCCAGGGATCAGCGGTGGGAGACACGTCGGTCCTGTAACGGCTGCCTTCGAGCGTGATCCCGTCAATCTCCCACGCAAGAACCGGTTCAGGCCATGCTTGGACCTGAAAACCATATGTTGCAGTAAGTTGAACGATGGGCTCAACCAGGTTGACATCCCAGTTGAACGAATAGGAAAAACAAAATCAAAAATTGTATCGCTGTATTTTGAGGTGCCATGAAGAACAGCAAAGAGATGACGTCTTACTTAAAAGAGATGGAAGAAAATCAAAAGCTCACCCACCTCACATTCAAGCTTTACGTTTTTGACTGTCTTGTTTACGTAGACAGCGTTGCTTGGGACCCTGAGGAATGGACTGACTGAAAAGTAGAAGATCATTATTTAAAAACATTTAGAAGTTATACGTTCCTTTCGATAGATATAAGCGTTTCTGAAACAAAGAAGATAGAGAGACTTATTTGACAGTTTTTTTTAAACATGTCAGTTGAAAAGGATTCAATCGAAAACTTAGCGTGGTAGATTTAAGGATAAGGGATATCATAATGCCGTATTGTGGTCACTACATCATCATCATCTTCCTGCCCTTATCCCACTCTATGGCTAAGGTGTTTTATGACCGGCCGCCTGCCTGACGTCTACTCTTGGAGGATACTATCCCTTAATTGACTTTTACGACGTGCTCGGGGAGAGAAGCAGCTGGACTTATTGATCAAAATATTGTTGATCTACTACCGTTGTAATAGCAGCACGAAACAAGAAGGGAAAAACTATTTACAATGTACTTCAACATCGGTGGTCTGGTTGGCGGACGGCGGCATGCCGTTGTTGGCGAGGCAGACATACTTGCCGGTGTGCCAGCGAGACACGTTGGGCACGTTCAAATGCTGTCCGGCGACTGAGGCATCTCGCACTGAGCCCTGGAAAACGAGTGCGACTCACAGCTTTTTGAGAGCACTTGGGATGTCCGGCTCTTCTCGGTAAGGGTTACGCACTGTCGACTTGGTCGCAGGCGACCGGCAGTCGCTTGTGTGTCGCCACTACGCGGCGAGTCGTCGAGTCGCCCGGACGATCGACGACCAAGTGCGTAAACATCTATTTAAAGTTTAGTAAGTCACAGTCGCCATCGACCGAATCGCCGGCGACCAGTCGACAGTGCGTAATGACTCTAAGTCACAGTCGTAGAGACTATTTGTATGACTCCGCTTTCCGATCCTAAGGCCGTAAGTTTAAATCCGGACTTACACCCATGGATTTTTTTAAAATATATTGTCTTTTTTGAAACAACAATAAGTCGAGTCTCTATTTTATCCTACTTAGGATGACTTTTTCGTTTTTGTAGGCTCGTTGGTAACAGACAAAAATAATTCCCCTAGAGGCATAATAAGCTATTTAATCCCCGCTCTGGTATACTACAATGACTGACTTTTTGAGCAAGAGAAGTGAAAAATAATTTCCACCCTCTATCTATCTTATAACCATGTTGACAGTTCTTGGCTCTTGCAATTTGTGATTGAAATGTTATCAAAACAAAAGTTCAACGAAAAAAAAGGATTACCTGAATAACAGCAGAATCGTCAGCTCGTCTCCACTCGACTGTGGGCTCGGGACGCCCCATCGGGTTGCAGCTGAGTCGCAACGTATCTCCTTCGCGAACTATCACTCGTGTTTGGTCCTCTGGAAACTCAAGGTTGTTTCATTATTCAATACAAAGATCACTTTAAAACGTACTAGGGTATAGTATAGGAGATTCTATGCATACTCCTCACGATAGAGGGGCTACGCATAATAGTTGTTTTGTGAGTTGGGTCTTTATCATCAGCCTATGGAGTCCACTGCTGGATAAGGGCCTTCCGTAAAGAGCTCCATCGCACCCTATTTTCGGTTTGACGCATCCAGTCTCCGCCAGTAGCCTTTCGAAGATCTTTTTTTCAGATTCTACTTCTATTTTCATATTTTTAAAAGCCTTACGTGCAAAAGTGGGGGGTATGAACAGCTCCTTTTCTTTCGTGTAGTTATAAATGGACAGCCCTGGTCTTCCAGGCAGCCCGTCGCGGCCATCATTACCTCGTTGCCCTTTTGGCCCCATTGGTCCTTTTTCGCCTTTCGGTCCACGGATGCCTGGTGGACCAGGAGCACCTGCCCTACCTAATTAAAAAGATATAATATAAGAAAGCTGGGAACTTATTCTTCTGAAACAAGAAACCAGAAGAGTTTGAAGGAGACATGCATACCAGCATGTTGGTAAATAATGTTGGAGAACTGAGATCCTTACCATCTTTGCCATCCTTTCCGTTCTTTCCAGGACTGCCATCCTTCCCGGGAATGCCGTCCCTGCCATCTTTGCCTGGAGCTCCATCCGCACCGTTGCGGCCTGACATACCATCTAACCCAGGTTCCCCGGGAACACCATCTCTACCATCCAGTCCTGGGTTTCCAGGGAAACCACGTTCTCCTAACAGTGAAAACTTTATTTTAAGGTATGTGACTCCAAGTTTCATTTTAAACATGGTTCATAATGCAATGTGATTGCAAAAACTAGAGTAAGATAAGAATTATGGTTTGATGTCACAAATACCTTTAGGTCCAGGTGGTCCCAGTGGTCCTCTCGCTCCTGCATGACCAGGAGTCCCTGGGGCGCCAGACTCTCCCTTATCTCCCTTAGGACCTTGGGATCCTGTGGGGCCCTTAGGTCCTTGAACTCCCGGTGGACAGTAATCTTGTGTTGCTTTGCAGAAGCCTTGGACGACCTTGTACTGGATAAAAAATAATGAACCATTGAGGTTGTTTGGTTAAAACGTGCTCAAAACGAAAAGATCCATTTTAATTTTTTTTAATTGTGTTATTTTTTGTCTAATGCCCATGCAGTGGACGATCAAGTTTGTCAGCGTATCATGAGTGAGCTGTATCATCATCAGCATATAGCAGTCCACTGCTGGACATAGGCATCCCCTAATGAGCACCATCGACATGCCGGTTTCCTCACGATGTTTTCCTTTACGGTTTGAGGGTACTGGTATAGCGTAATTTTTCTTACCAAAAAAATGCATTGCCTGACCAGATTTAAACCCATCACCTTAGGTCGGAAGGCGGGGGTGCTATCACTAGACCATCAGTGCTCTTTATTAGATTGAAGTGTGATCTTTATACCAGATTAGTTATGAACTAGTGAAAATAGCATCGGGCACTTACTGGTACCCTCGAGTAGCTGGTCAGCCAAACCCAGGTATCTCCTCCGGGCGCAGGACCTTTCGCTCCATTCTTCCTCATCTCTGCAGCGTCCTTCTCCTCCAGTTCTGGCCTCATCTTAGGATTGAAGAACTCTACGTGCGGCGTTACAGCATTGTCTTCTTGGATCGCCGATGGCTTCTGAAAGATATTTATTCAGAAGTAGTATACGTAATATTGTCAGAAATGCGACACCCCATGAGGCATACTCATATAACTTTGCTCTATTTCCTAATTTTCCTGTTAAAAAAAGATAAATTTATGTCCGTGTGAATGATTTCGGAAGTACCTAGTCCCAAAGCTACTTTTATTTTTCTGTATTCATCTATTGTGAAATCCTGCAAGCCAATCACTTATCTAAGTGTATAAAGGGAAGTGTACAAAGTGTCTATATAGGAATATACCAGCATAGCTTCTCTCTTTCGCCGAGGAGTAGTCCCGATTCCAGCTAAGTACGCATCAATCCTCTGTTCTATTGTCTCTTCCAGAACATTCTCCAGCCTGGCTCCTTTCCACCTGTCTACCTCCACATAGTTATATGTGTGAACTAACAAGGACACAACTGCACAAGCACACGCGAAAACCGACAGCTTTCTACAGCAAGCATCATCAACACGCTCTGAAGTCGAACTTTTCCGTTTCACCGTCTTCATTTTTACGAAAAGTTATGTATATCACGGGATTTGAAAAGCATTTTTAAAGTTACTTTACTTGACAGTTTGTAGTGATATTTTCGGTAGTGTACGCGTGTTCCTGACGAGTTATCAGAGTATAATCCGAGCCAATGCGGTCCTTCCGGCCGATAGGGTTTCACAACGCGCTGATAAATGGTCAATTGAGACCAGAATGAATTAACTCAATCAAACAATCGACAGGCGGAGTACTCGGGCTCTGATGCTGGAGACAATGAAGCTTAGATAAATGAAGAGGTAGGTTTGAAAGGTATTTGTTTGTAATCAAATTGGCGATAAAGATTTTTATTGTTATCTTACTTCTTACTATTATAAATGCGAAAGTTTGTAAGGATGTTTGGATGGTTGTGCCTCAATCACGCCTAAACGGCTGAACGGATTTGAATGAAACTTGGAATATACATAGTACATGTACTTAACATATAGGCTATTTTTTATCAGGGTACCACACGAGCGAAGCCGCGGGCGGCAGCTAGTTTTCTATAATCCCTAAAATATATTAGCTACTTCAGGGTATCCATCATCATCCACAGGCTGACTTTATCCACTGCTGAGCATAGGTCTCCCTCTGCTTGTGCCATCCATCATGGTCCTGTGCTAGTCTCATCAATTCTCGGCCCATGGTTTTGACTATACCGTCTGCCCATCTCGCTGTAGAACGACCCACATTCCTTCCTATAACCACACCTCGGCCACCTTTCAGTTAACGTCTTACTTACTCCACCGTTTATCACCACGCCTCGCAATGTATTCTGCCCAGCTGCGGTTCAAGTTATACGCTGATAACATATTTTCTTAAGTTTGAAAACATGGTACCTACTTAAATACTTTTCTGCTGGACTGGAAGTAAAGAAAAAGCATAGAATGCGTCCAACTGCTTCTTTCCCCGAGCATGTCGTAAAAGTCGACTAAGGGCTCTCCAACATGATGGAATGGACCGATATGGGCGATGGGCTGATCACCTGTCACCATGGTTCACCATATCCATCTTAGGGCTAAATCGGAAGTGGCTGCAAGTTTTCTTATGTTTACTTGTGACTCTGTCCACCCCATTAGGGATACGGGCGTGATAACAATGTATGTATGTATGAGAAAACATGGTGTCAAGTAAACGGAAGAAGCTTCCTGAAGCTATTCTTTCATCGGATAAGCTCTATATGTAGAACTAGCGACACGATTTGTAATAGTAGTACTTAGTGCTTATTTTCTAATTGAAGAGAACTAACATTAGACTTCACTGGGATCTCCACAAATCCTGTTGAAGTTTGACCTAAATAGATAGGTCGGAAACGTGAGCTCAGATTTTTCGTGTTAGTCGTGCCTCAGAGAGCAAAAACTATTAGGTATGATAAAATGCTGAGTAGGAAAGTGCTGTCCATTATGTGGAATAAGTTCATTGGCATTTGGCTACAAGAAATCCCGCATCTTTTGTTGCTGAGCTGGCAATTTGCCAAAACCTAGGTACGTATCTAAAAAAACTGAAGAAATTAGGATCAGGGGGCTCTAGTTGCTAGTAAAAATTCCATGCTGTCCTACAGAAAAATATTAATATAATTTTCAAAATATAAAAGTAGGTAACAGTCGTTTTACTCTTGTGTTTGGGTTTGGGTTAACTAAAACTAAAAACTAAGTTAATCGGTGTAATAATAAAAAAATGAGCTTAGTTTTCTATCTAAGTTCGCCTACAGATAGAAAACAGAGCTCAGATCACCGACTGTAGGTAAGGTTCCCAAAAGGCTGGCGATCTTACCTTGATGGAGACCTATAATACTTATCCTTTGTCCGAGGTAAGCGCCAACCCTTTGGTCATTGGTTACCTAAATCCATCAGCTTCTTGGATAACTCCCTAAAAAGAAATCATGCCTCCGGCCGGACCCCCGGGGTCCTAAAATTTCTACTTAGTTTGACTACAAACATTTCTGCATTTCAATTCTAGCAGTTTATTATCATACCAATACCACCCTTGCTCTAGTTTCTCACATCCTGTCTAAACATTATTTTTATGCAAAACTCGCCCCCTATCTGGAGTAGGAAAACATGCAGAACGCATGCGCGAACAAATGTGTCAGGGCCCTGACCTGTCGAGCCCAAGGTCGTTCATGTTTAGCGTCTAAATCCGTCATTTTACCAGGAACCACCACAGTGTGCAGTCGTGTCTAGTGTTCGAACCAGTGGTCACAGTGCTCATAATGTCAACAAACACAAAAGGTAGAGCGTTAACCTATTTGGAAGACAAAGAGGTTATGTTTCAGTGCGTCAGTTTTTAGCCGATTATGTGTTTGGAAACTAAATACTGTGATCTGTGTTTTCCGGGGTAGAGGTTCTAAAGATTTTGACACCAATTTTACCTAAAATTTAATCAATTTGCCCCAGGCTTTAGTTACCTTTCCGTTTTCCATAATCCAATTAGTTTACCAAGATTTAGTTTGTAATTACTTGGAGCCGACGAGAAGTTAGGTTATGAGGTTGTATTGTAAACTTAGGTACTTTCAAATAACAACCAAGTTAAAAGTAGCGTCTGACAGATAAAATCCATATATTTTTGTCTAAATCGAAAACCTGAAAAATATAGTACTCGTAATGGTAAAAGTGCTGAGATAAGCTCAGAGATTGGCTTATTTCAGTTAATCCGAGACATATTTGCAATTAGGGTACTTCAGTAAAAAGCAATCCTCATTTTTTACGTGAGCGAAATGTAAATTTCGGAGCTAAAAGATTTTCATTTATTTTTACTAGGTTTAGGCCATTGTTCATTCAACATCAAGCGTTCGATTACTACCACTATCGTTGCGTTAACTTCTTGGAGAAAATAAGAGTTGATTAAGCTAGGTAATCAGCCGGTTATAGAGGTGGTTATCTAAATGAGAGCACTGGTGGTCTAGTTGGTAGTGAGACTTCTTACGAATTTAGGGTGGTGGGTTCAAATCCGGTCGTGTGGATGGACCAATGGATTTTTCTATGCGAAAAACTGATGTGCGCTATACCCACAGAAATCTTAAAATAATTATTTAGATTTCTGTGGCTAGACCAGTAACTCTCTAACGATGAAGGAAAACATCGTGAGGAAACCAGCGGCTTAGTCAGCTCCGCATGTAATTGACTATGGCTTTCCTGTGGACAAAGCCGACTAAGCTGAGAGGATGGAATAGGCGCTGGACAAGCCTTCTCCATCTTAATTCGTCCCGGGCACTACAGCGTCCCGTTAGTGAAGGGAAAAGTTGCCTCTTGACGCTGTATACCTAAATCATCTCCTATATACTATATAATGTATAAAACTTACGTTACTGACTGACTGAAAATCAACGCACAGCCTAAACCATACGTCTTAAGAGAAATAAAACTTGGAGGGTATATTATTGCGCGTACTTATTTATTAAGGTATTTATTAATACGGGCCTAGACATTGTATCTTTTGTATAATATGTTCTATGTTGCCTGAAATAAAGAGTTTATTATTATTATTATTGCGCAGGGTTGCACTAAAAAGGTATTCGGAAGGTGTTCAGAAGATAAGTTTGTACGAAAAAAATATCTCAACGCGGACAAAGTCACAGGGCATTCCACTAGTCTTGTCTATATAGCCACTTCGTGTATTATGTCGATAAATAAGTTCCAGACAAGTTACTCAAGCTGAATTTTACTTTCTTTATTATTTTGGCAAAGACACGCGATAAACTGACATGGAATATTCATTCCCCAATTAACTTTCTTTCTGTGATTCTCTTTATTTATTTAATGAGATAAATAAATATCTTTATGGACCGTGCTCCTGAGGATATCCATTAACTTTGACACGCTGTTCAGACCATCGGAATAAACATTTTAATTATGAACACATCTTTATAAATTAGATTTACCTATTTATTAATTTGATACAAGCTAAATAACTTGACGCTCAGCCTCGAAGGCTGACGTAAGTCATCCGATATGAATGTCTCTTTAACCGAATTGGCATTTTTGTTCTCAAAAAGAATCGTACATCCTCTAACTCTTGGGTTCTTCATGGTACCTATAGCAGTATGTGCAAATGAAATGCAGATAGCAGTTTAATAGATTATCATTGATCGAGCGAGCGAAGATCT
The DNA here is from genome assembly GCA_949320045.1 of Scotopteryx bipunctaria. Taxonomy (NCBI): domain Eukaryota; kingdom Metazoa; phylum Arthropoda; class Insecta; order Lepidoptera; family Geometridae; genus Scotopteryx; species Scotopteryx bipunctaria. The sequence goes on along the minus strand of OX439458.1, from coordinate 1,931,339 downwards.
CAGCAGAATAATAGACAGCAGAATTTGGTACTGAACAAAGTGTGTAGGTATGAAACTTGTATGAAAAACCTCTGAGCGAGAATGCAAAGCTTGCGGACTGTGGACATCGCGCACATGATTTCAGTTCGGGACGAACTACTATTAAAGTATTATAGTTTTAATTGCACTAAGTGGCAACGAAGCCCGAATAAAAAACCTTTTCTTAACTACTCTAATAACATAGATCGCCATCTTTGGAGTCCGCCTTATTGGATTTAGAATGACTTTATTAACCATGCATGCATTTTCATCCAAACGAAAAGTGTACCTATGCTAAATTTCAGATCAATCGGTTGAAGATAATTGCTTTAAAATTGAGTTACAAGGCCTGCAAAAAATAAAAGCTTTTGATAAAATTTTAATGAGCAAAGTTTTTCCTCTTTTATATTGTTTGCTCACGTTTACTGAGGCCATAAATATCTACGCACATTTGGTGTTAAATTATGCAAACGCGCGGCTGGGTTTGACCAAATGGTAAATGAGCCTTAATAGAAATATATCAGTTGAAAAGACACAAATTTTCGGGAGAAAGGTCAGTGCCTTTTTTTCTATCCCTGGTGGTGATTGATCTATTTATAAATATGTAAAACTCATTTAAAATGCTCTGGCTGACAACGCACAGTGTAAACCACAAAATCTGCATAACGCTTATTTATGAAGTAGGGATGCAATAAGAATGGAATTTTGTATAACATCCTAAGGGAAAGTAACGAAATCTTAAAGTTTAAGCGAGGAAAACAAAGGCCTATTACGATGTAAAAGCAGTACCTAATTCTCAAGAAATTACCAGACCTATGCTTACATCATGACTATCTGCCACCTGAGTAGGTACTTATAGGCATAGGCATCTCTGCATAATTATGTCATGATCACTTTACTTTTCTGTTATTCCAGCCCCAAGCAAATCAAAGTCCTATAGCATCCAATCGCTAGAAGACAACGACTCACACCGCGCCCCGCTGCGCCGTCAGGTGTCCCTCGACGAGGAGAGACCAGACGACTGTCAGGGCCATTGGCAGGGTCCTGATCTGGTGGGGGAGGAAGAGCAGAGAGGCATAAGGCTGTTCCGGGCTCTGTTGCTGCAGCATCTACGGCTGGAGGAGCTGAGGCCGCCGCCTTGTTGGGTGGCATCGGCTATACCTGATCAGAGGTACTATTATTATTAATACTTTGTTGCACAATATAAAAATATTGAACAAAATGAGGGGTTAATGCTCAGGAATTTTCTATCATCCAACCAATGAGGTGGTATAGTATACCAGCCCACTGCCACTTGTCACCACTGCCGGCCTGCATTTGTTTCTGCCATTCGCTCCGGTAGGTACTGCACCTCCCGCATCCAAAAGCTAGGTATACCTATAAACTCTTTGATGTCATCAACCCTTGGCGCAGTTGGACGACCTCTACTGACTTATATGTCCGTTTCAATGATGAATGAGAAAAATAATAGACACAAATTGGCACTCAAAAAGGTGAAACTGTTATTTCAGGGGTTGGTTTATGTACTGGCGCGACTGGCGGGCACTGGATCGAGCAGCGCGGAGGTTCAGGGAGACGAAGGCACAGGCACTCCTGGCGGCCAGGGCCGAACACATCCCGCTGCTCAGCCTGGACGAGGTGGAGTTTGAGGATATTATGCAGGAGGTCTGCCAGGTAGGAGATGAGAATATCCCCAGATGATATAATAGTAATGCTAGAATACTGTGCTATATATAAATTAAGTACCTACTTACCTACTAGCTTAAAAATATTATGCGATGATTGCACGAGAAAACCAATTACTGATCGAGAGAGCGATGGTCTCAGTGGCAACAAGGCTAATTTGGTCAAAATAAAAAAAATGCTTTCGAAGCAGTATTTTTTAGAAAATCGAGTTCTCTTTTTAGTAGGTAGGTACCTAACTTGAACTTCGAATACTTACATAAAAAAAGAGACCTACTAGATAGTATGTAGGTATTAGGTACCTACTAGATAGTAGGTAGGTATTAGGTACCTACTAGATAGTGGTATCGTTGCGATTTGCAGTAATTTTGTTTGATACGTCTTCTATAACAAGTGTTAGAGTCGACTCTATCTAGGTACTATAAGTTTTTATAGAATACCTACCTAAACAATTATCTTATGAGAACTTGCACATCAAGAAACCTCAGGGAGCGAGATATCAGTTCAGGGCGAACTACTAGCTTATTTATGTTGGAGCACCCTGTTCTTTTCAGGCGTGCGTCCACGTGGAGCAGAAGGCGCTAGTGGTCCTCGCATTCCTCTGCGAGGTGTGTTCTAGGGCGGTGCGGCACGGCGGCTGGTGCCGGGCGGCAGACTGGGCGGCCAGGCACGTGGCTCAGTGCGCCACGCCCTGGGCCATCCGGCATGGCGGCTGGGTAAGACGTTATAGACGAATATCTGTGCAAAATTACGACCTCGGTGGCGTAAAAATACGACTACACCAAATCCGTTATCGGCCGATATGGTCGGACGTTGTCGAACAACGTATGCATGTTCGTATGAGCTAGTGGCCAACTCTAGTGACGGAGTTTTAGGCCGCCTAAAGGCCTTCGTCATGGCTTAACGACTTAAAGCCGGGACCGACTGTTTAACGTGCCCTCCGAAGCACGGAAGCGCTCAGCTCGTAATGCCACTTGCAGTCACCCATCCCAATTTGTGACCGCGCATATCGTTGCTTAACTTTAACGATCAATCAAGAACGCCCAAGCAAGCTACGCCACGAGCGCTTCACGATCGCTAGGAGTAAGTGTTCTGTGGCTTCACGTATGCTAAAAGATACGTAGGTACACCACTACAACCGTAGACAGAGTCTCTGTCTGCGACTACAACAGACTTCCGTTCGATTTCACGTCGTTAAGATGGTGGCGCCCTCTCGTATTTAGTTTCATCCTACCTACTAATGCGAAAGTTTGTGATGTGACGATGTTTGAGCCTCAATCATGCCATAACGCCAGAACAGATTTGAACGAAACTGGAACATACATAGTATGTGTGATGGAATAACATATACCTAGGCTACTTTTTATTCAGGTACCACGTGTGCGAAGCCGCTGGTGGCAGCTAGTGAAATGATAAAATAACATGCTGTATTATATACTAATCTTTTAATTTCTTTAATTCTAACTCTAAAATTTCTAATCTTATTCTCTCCTGCGCCGTCTTCAGTTTCTCTTGCTCCAACATTTCTTTCTCCTTCTGCTCTTGGATCCTTAGTATGCTCATTTGGACACTATGTTCGTCCTCTGCATGTGCGTTGGCCTTCCCTAAGTATTTTATTCTCTCCCCCGTGAGACTTTGTGTTTCTCTCTCACGCCTTAAAATTTTCCTCTTCCGAGTTGAGGTCGCTGTAAAAGCCACTGGCCATTCAAGAAGTGTGTCATCGTTTGTTGAATGAGCTCTGCAAAATAAAAAAAACGTATTTCGCACATTATTTATTTATATGTATAGGTATATATTTTTAGATTATATATTATTTGTAAGTATATATTTTCATTGTGTGTAGTATATTTTATTAGTTCATCATATTTGTTAGTTTTGTCTACTTATTTGTTTTTTTTTCTGTCTCTGTACACATTACTTCCACCTATGTTAAAGCTTCTCCCTTGCCTCAAAGGTTTGCTGGTAGAAAACTCTTTAAGAGTTAAGCTCGCCTTTGTACATGTACTTTTTAATGTTTTGTTTGTAATAAAATTGTTTCATGTACAATAAAGAATTTCAGAATTATTTGTTTAGATTGAAGTACTGGTGGTCTAGTTGGTCGTGTACCATGTATTTTTCTGTGCGAAAAATGTATGTGCGCTATACCAGTAGGTAATTTGGGATGTTGGCAGCAGTGTTCCAGTTTCCTCGATGGAGTTATTGAGGTCATTGTTGGTGCCGACGAGGTTGAAGATGATGGTGGTGCCTGGCATTGCTCAACGACTGTCTGCAGTCCTGAGCTGTCTCTTATTTCTATTGTTGCTGAACAGTGGAGTGTTACTTGTTCCACAGTCTCAAGAATTACCTTGTTAGACTCCTTGGAGCTTGGTGGCACTGTGTATCTTGTAAGTTTGTGTCTGGGAGTTCATCCACACACAGCTGCGTTTCAAGTGGAGGGCTTCTTAACCTGACCAAAGAATTCTTGTCTTCTTTCAGCCCACTGGCAGGATACTGAGGCCAGCTCTGTTTAAAATATGACGGAATTTTTATTATGAAATGAGTCATCCTACTAAAATATTAAATGCGAAAGATTGTGAGGATGTGAGAATGTGTGAATGTTTGTGAGGATGTGTGACTGTTTGTGAGGATGTGAGAATGATTGTGAGGATGTGTTAATATTTGTAAGGAGGTGAGAATGTTTGTGCCTCATCTCGTCGTAATGGCTGAATGGATTTGAATTAAACTTGGAATATACTTACTGACCTTAAGTACAACCAGAGCAAAGCCGGTGGTGGAAGGCAGTTTATAAGGTAAATAATACGTACGACGTCAACTTCCTCTGTGGTGGTCTCTATTAGTTTATTATTGTCCTGCTGTTGCAACTGCGACCCTCTGTTATTGGTGTGTGGTTGTATCAGCTCCTGGGGCGGTGCATTACTGCCAGAGGCTGGAAATAAATAAATATTACTGGAAATATCACACCGCGCTATTTAGCCTCAAACTAAGCAAAGTTTGTACTATGGGAACCAGATAGCTGATAGAAAAGTTACATACTTTTAAAAAACTGGTTAAGTGTGAGTCGAATTCGGCCACTAAGTTCCGTACCATTGTACATTAAAAAATGTTTCTTGTATGAGGCTCCTTTTACTTTATATTATTTGTTGTTAGACGGATGGATGGACAGGGGAAGCTTAATAATAAGGTCCCGTTGGCAGTCTTCGGGTACGGAACCCTAAAAGATCACATAATGGTAATACATAATAACACCCAGAAACAGAACAAACATAAGTTCATCATATAAATGTTTAGAAATCGAACCTATGACCTACAGCCCAAAGCTACTAGCAACTGAGCTATGAGGCCTAGATTTTCAACAGCTCATAGGCTGTATTTTACTATAATAAAGTTTTCCTACATTAATAAACAAGTACCTGTAGGTACTTGTTTGTTAATGTAGGAAAACCTAATATGTATATTAGGTTCTTTCAAAAATGATTTGAATTAAATATAAATACTTGCTTAAAATACGAGTACCATCTGAGTCAAAGCCCTCGTCTGCTTTCATCTGAAGGACGTCCAGCACTCTCTCCGTAGTTGGGTCTTCAACAACTTTTACTTGCGGTCCTCCTTCTACAAAACAAATGTTTTTTTATGTTCACAGTTCATCTGCGTTCAGTCTCTTGAGTATGAGCAGGTTTGGTGTTGGTTGTTAGTCTTGTAGGAGTCAACTCCAGTGAACATTTCTCCTAATAGTGCTTCAAGGTCTATCCAGTTCCATGATGTTGTCTGTAAAGCTTCCTTGTTAGTCAGTAGATGTTAGCTGTGTAGCCAGATGATTAAAGTGCATTGTCAGACATTTTTGTATTTGTGGAGTATGAATAAATCATTGATTAGAAAGAATAAACTACTGAGCATTAGTAAGGCATTAAAGCTGGCCTTTTTATCTATCCTACTAATATATAAATGCAAAAGTTTGTGAGGATGTTATATTTGTGCCTCAATATAGGCTAGGCTATTTTTTATCGGGGTACCACGCGAGCAAAGCCGCGGGCGGCCGCTAGTACTAGATAATTTAATATCAGTACCTACCTAGACAACTTATGAGTTATACTTAGGTACCTAGGTATTAACGGGACGCTACTGTAGTGCCCGGGACGATTATGGGACAGGTAGGTACCTACCTGTTTTCAAAAAATGCTGGTTTCGCATAGTGTGCTTTGCACGTTTTTTTAAATTTTCCCAACAGTTTTTTAATGCCACCCAGTCTCGAGGATGTGATCTGGACGTGGAATCTTTGATTATGGAATTGAATTCCTCAGTAATACTATGCCAGCACTCATTTTTGAGTTTCATTGTTGCAGCATCCGTTTTTTTGCATTCTATGAGGCTGAAATGATTTGCCACCAACTTGATTAGGACCATTTTTTCGCTGGTGGCAAAAGCCGGGTCGCGTTTCCTTTTCAACATCGTTTTATCACAGAAAGAAAATGAACACCGTATTGTTAAACGTATACACAAATACTTCTCTATGTACATTTAATTTACGTTCTACTCATATGTCAGCTGATGCTGATGATGTTAATTGTTAACTTCGTTTGCGTAAAACGCGATCAAAAATATAAAATCGGTGCGCGCGATGTTAAACTTAGTTTTATTGATCTTGGTTTTGACAGCGGTAACTTCTATAATTTTTACTCTAACTTCCATAGATAAAACGCTACACTTCTGTCACTCCTGTTATCAGTCAAAGTCAATTCTATCATAGAGAAAAATCCTCAGGAAAAATGAGGGAAAAATCACTAGCTGAGGTGACAGTGACACTTGTCTTTACCTTGGAAGGTCTTGACAGGTCTTGACCAACCTACTGACTCAAACGACTTTATTGTTCTGAGCCTCGAACAATTCAGTTCTGAGCAAACGATCGAATAGAGAGCAAAATATGAGGTGTTGACAATGTTTCGAAACCAAGTTCGAAACAAACAATCACTCTGATTAGATACCTGTATTTATTCAAATCAATTAATTTTTTTTGCTCTCAGGCAGGGGCGTATAGACCTTTTATTACCGCCTCATCTTACGTTCATTTATTTTCTTCGATACAATCTCGACACGTAATTAATAATCGATTAATCGCTTCGCTCGGGTGATAACCCGAAAAAAGTAGCCTAGAATTATGTTATTCCAGCACACATACTGTGTATATTCCAAGTTTCATTCAAGTTCGTTCAGCCGTAAAATAAAAAACAAAATATTTTTTTCTTTCTATTTTTTTTTTCCAGAGCACAGTTGTGGATCGCGCCGGGGGAGGCAGAAGAGACGATGCAACGCTACTGGCCGGGGCAGCGGTCGCAGCCCTTCTAGCATTCTGGCTGTTCTGCCGCCGCCTGCGCCAGGTATTCTTGTAAGACTACCCGCAACTCTATAGGTTACTAATTTACGCCAGATTTGGCGCTAAACTGCCAGTTTTGGTAAAATCCGAAAATAGAGTTTCTGCTGAATGGAAACCCTACTTGGTCATCAGAGTTAATAAAATTTCACTCAAGAAATAGGTGAAAAAAATCTCTAATTAAAACCTATTGATTATGAAATCGTTAGTAGAATGACAAAATATGAAATTGGTGTGATTAAAAAACTCTCCTAGAGAAAAGCAGGGCCAAGCATTAATTTATATTCTAGTAGTTCGTGTCTATATTGCTGTAAGAAAATATTTTGTAAGTAAGAAAGATTAAACAAGAAAATACGATGATTATATAAGGAAGGACTATTTTAGTTTTTTTACCAATTCAATGCTCACCAATAAATTAAAATATAATAAAGTTATGTATGTACTTACCTTTATACTTTTTATCTTGCATTATGTCACCATACGGTTCATTATATCCATCTTGGGACTTTGAATCAGAAGTAGCTGCAAGCATGCTTATGATTACTTTTGGCTCTGCCCACCCCATTAGGGATACGGGCGTGATAATTATGTACGTATGTAACACTTAAGTTAATTTGTATACTTATTACAATGGATTTGTATTTATCAAATCTGTGCTTATTTATTACTTCTTACTCAAAGCTTTACTGGTGATTTCTCATATTTTTTTTCAAATATTTAACTAGACTGCACAAAAAGACAGAGCACTGCGTTTCTTTCTATGCCCGACTGTTAGTAAATAATTTTGATATTATAGTATTTTGTGTGTAATTAAATATTTTTAGTACTATATTGTGTGTTTATTTTAGCGATATATATTTAATTTGTAAACGTTATCTCATGGTTAACCATTAAGTTAACATAAAAACAAAAATTAAAAAGATAAGGATACAAAGAAATCACAATTTCACTCACTATTTTATTATTTTTATTGTAATTTTTCATAATACCGTCGACAGCCCAGGCGCGAATCCGCCATTACTCATAATTACACCAAAATTAATAAATACTAATTAAACAAAATATATAAACATCTGAACGCAATAAACTAGTAAATTTTAAAACTATCACAATTTGTAAATTGTCAACAATCATTAAAAGCTTTGATAAGAGCAACAATTGCAAGTAAAGTCCTTGAAAACTCAACTATTTAAACAAAACGACCGCTGGCGCGGTAAAATTTAATACTGCTAACACATCCTCAATATCACCAAAATTGGAGTCAATAAATTAAATCCTTCAGCGTCTCTCCATATCTTTTTTACTCGTTACAACATGATGAAAATTCCTAAACTTATCTACAATTTAAAATTAATAACATTTTTATTATTTTTTCACTTAATTTGTAATATCACTAATAACAACCTACGCTGAAGTCTCGATTCCGATAATGTTTGTACCATTTGTTTCATTGTCTAGTCCGTGGGCCTCTTCAACTGGCTGCACGTAGAGTGAAATCGTCAATATAACATTTTTCAATTTCAATTTCAATTTGTTTATTTCAAGTTTACAAGTATAACCTCAAAATAAAAACCTCAAAACCAAAATGTACTTCATCAGTAATGTCGTTGAATTCAGGCACTATCGGCGTAGTTGCTTCGCTCATTTTTTCAGTAATATCCACCGCTTTATCTTTTGTACCATTACATTTTATAGGTTATTATTATAGTGTTAATCGACTGCCCGTTAGCTCACTTGCTTTTAACACAGTCATGTTAAGGCCGGGGACGCGAGTTCAAGTCTCGTCTGGGTAGAACTTTCAGAAACATTTAAAGTCTATTGGTATCTACATTAAGTTTAATTTTACTTGTTACACGATATCTTATTTTGAACATATCACATGTCCTGGAAGCCACTGAGAGTTTGTCTTCCTTCACCATGTTTACCGAAATCGAGACACGACAGCCATAAATAAAATGGATGACTATTTGAATCCAGCCCACTTCTCCCAACGCGGCCAGTTTAAAGCTGAATCAAAGAGACAAACATTAGCACTAACAATCACTAACATATACAATGGTGTTCACATTACGAGGATCGCATTGGAAGAAGTGAATTGATTTTATTAATCGTCGTCTGAAATTTTCATACTTTATATATCTTTTATATAAAAACCACCGCTCTAGTAACAATCTACCTGGATATTATATATTTCAATTTGTTAGTAAACATTTGTTAATTGTAGCTTTAAGCCTAGTTAATCTTAACTACGAAGAAGTAATAAAAGGTATTTTTTAAATGGCATCTTTTAGTACGATACCGAAATATAAGGTACTACTAGAAACAAAGTATTTGAAAGTTGATGAGAACTATATTGTTTGTGCTATTTGGTATTGAACAAATGCAATTTTAATGTAGCTACGTGATATGATGCACGGAGGCTTTGAGTGGTAGGAACATGAAGAAAAGGAAAATCTAAAAGGCATCAATCACCCAACGATTAAAATTGATTATCAAGATGAAATCCTTCATGTTTCCCTGTGATAATCAAGTAACAGCATACCTAAGCAAAAGCAAGAAAGAACTGCAATGGATATAATTATTGTTTCTCCATTCTAACTTTTTCTTCTTTCTCTCGAATCACCACTCAATTCCTAAGACAAATCTATTTGAGAAGTTCCTATCACATTTCTATTCACTCATGTCATGATAAAAACCTTAGATCACCACCTAACCACAACTACTTATATAAACAATATGGAAGGATGATAATTTGATAAATTTACAAATTCTAATTACATAATTATTAAAGAGATAAATAGAAATAACTAGTGTACAATTTAATTATATAATAGCGTATAGACTCACGTTGTTAGACGCAGTTCTTATTGGTGCTTCAGATATAAGTATACGAAGAGATTAGCTCTAAGTCTTCCTAGCCCGTATCATAGAGTTTCATCGAACCTTATTATACTTTAAAAGAACGGCCACTACGTCAGTTCAACTTTGAATCGAAAGATGAAAACGAGGGAGATGTTCACAGTCATAGATAAGGAAGTCGATTGAGACCGATTCGTAGTGGCGCTGCTAAGCGAACTACAGAAGACTATCAAATCCAAGCTTATAGATACAGAACTATGTGAAACCCGAAGAGATGAACTAACTTTATAAGTATTTCATAAGCATGCCCTTATCACAGATTATGGCCTAATCGAGTGCGGTACCTACCGATATGTCCTTATTTGTCTCGATAACATCCCTAAATGTTTTTGCATGCGACCATTATTATCACAATACAATTATATTCCGTAAAACCCTCTATTTTGGTAGTAACTTGATGAGTAGCTGAATGTCAAGTGAGAGCGAATCTAGGATTCGCATAATCCTTGTGCGCATTCATATTGTATGTCTTGATCATTATATTGTGTTCCTTTATAGATTTATACGTCACACTTTTGAGCGATACAATAAATTGTTGTTAAAGCTTATCATAATAATATAATTAACTATCTATTCTAGTCTATTTATTGCTATGTCATATAGGCGGGTTATAAATATAAAACTTGAGGACAATCATTGAACGTACGAACTTCACTATAACATTTACTATTTGTCGTGACTTAGAGAAATGTTAAATTAGAAGGCGAAAGCTTTACTAAAATTGGAAACGAAATGGACGGTTAACTAGATGTCCGAATCAGCATCCCTTTTATCTTATTTAACTTGCAAACCGTACCTTATTGAAACTTTAGACAATAGACGTTGAAATATTTTGAACGTTCTATTTGAGAATTGACTATTCCTAGTAAGCTTTGCCGAAACCTTTGAAAGAGCTGTTCAAAATAAACATAGAGCCGAAATGAAATGATAAATCAAGGGAAAAGTTTGTACATAGACAATCATTCGTAGTGTAAAAATCTATCTACCGTACCTAATGTATCTAGAGCGGGACAAATGCGCTCTACAGTACATTAAAGACTCTAAATTAGCCTCTCTATTATAACTAGACGATTATTGATGAAATGTACACACAATTAAACGTATACCCAATAATATACTCGTTATTAACGTGTGTTCTTTCAGTCAATTCCCGGCCTTTAAATCTGAATTAGATTACAAACAATATTTTGAAATCTGTAAAAATATCAAAGCTACTGTTATAAGCCCTCTGGACTCTTAGGCACGTTGTATTATGAACATTGGTGGCAAAAGGTACATTCGTCCCGCTCCATGGATCGCTTACACTACTAATCGTGTATATACATTTCTTGTGCTCTGATGAAACGTTCGCTGGCACATCGAACCGCGGCAATGCAACATTTTATTAGGTAGGTACATCATCAACAATCATGGACTGCAGGCCTCCTCGACCAAAATAATAATCTAAATCAAAACGCGTTCCTACCTTAACTATAAACACAATGAATCGATATTTACAAAAATAGATACAATATTTTTCAACACATTCGACTTCTAATATATCATTCTGAACTTATTGTATAAATCTTAAGCGCCATCAAGTTAAATTAACAACTAACATTCATATAAATAACTACAGTCTCTATTGATGGCTAAATATAATAATAATTTTCGATACAAATATGTATCTCCGTTTATACAATTCAAAGTCTTATATTAGTCGTAACATAAGCTTTATTATGCATTTACTTTAGGAATGAACGCTCTTCCGAGTATTTCTGTGTATTAAATGTCTGTACTTGGTGCTTACTTCATCTATTACAAGCGACTTTATCATAACACCTAAATTATTATTCGTCAACAGAGTCACAACGTAACGTACATAATTTGAGCAATGTAGGTTTACTGTTTGTGCTGACGTTCAAACAACTAAAACCGAAATAACTAATGTTCTACGTACGGTTTGTCAACAAGAGGGCTTGTTGCAGTTCTGTGCTGACGGTCTCAAAACATCAAAGTTATTATTTCGAAGCAAGTGTCTCTAGCGCGGCGTCAATCACGCTTGCTTCTAAAGTCTACCTCGAAGGAGTTCAGCCTGACACTGACGTCCTTTCTACTTTGGCTGACCAAGGGCTTTTTTGTAACTTTGATGACAATGCAATCATACGTCAGCGTAGTGGTAAAACGGCCATTTGTAAAAAAACAGTCCATATTATGACATTCCTACATTTGTACTATCCTTGCCATAAAGTCTTAGCTCGGGCAGTGCAGGTATCCGTACTCGAGGGCCAGGCTGACGGCGACGAACACGAAGTACAGGAGGAACATGGTGAACCCGAGACCCCTGTTCATCTTCCACCTGGAGCAGAGGTAATGTATTAATTTAATGAATATAAATTTAATTTGATTATTTGAAAATGAAAAGTTAATTATGTTAGTAAACAAGGTTTAGGGCTACTGACAATTTTTTTTATATACCTACCTATTGTAGGTACCTACACTATACTGACCTACTTGGTGTTACCAATAAATTATTGTATTGTATTGTATCTATGAACTAATTTTAACTAATAACATTTACTTGTAATCAGAGTGCTATAAATTTATTAATGAAATTCATCATCATCTTCCTGCCCTTGTCCCACCCCACGTGGGGTCGGCACAGCATGTTCCTGCTGTAAGAGTTTTGGCTAAGGTGTTTTATGACCGGCCGCCTGCCTGACGTCAAAATTGTACCCAAATAATATTGCAATCTAGTTAGGTGGGCCAATTAGTAATTTAATTTTGACCTACTTAGAGTAAAGAAAAAGCATAGAATGCGTCCAGCTTCTTCTCTTCCCGAGCATGTCGTAAAAGTCGACTAAGGGATAGTATTCTCTCCAAAATGATGGACCACCTATATTTGCGATGGGCTTATCACCTGTCACCATGGTTCACCATATCCATCTTAGGACTTTAAGTCAGAAGTAGCTGCAAGTTTTCTTATGTTTACTTGTGACGCTGCCCACACCATTAGGGATACGGGTGATAATATGTATGTATTTTTTTATTACCTTTTATTGTAAGAATGTTGTGCCTTTATGTGTTTGTGTGTTTTTGGGCACAAAATATTTTTTTTTCTATTCTATTATATTTCATTTAACTTATTAATTTATGAAATTACTGTTTTTGTTTTTTTATTACCTCTATCTTTTGACTTGTAATCTTATATTATCAATAAATGACTATTATTATGGGTAAAATGATGATGAATTGTGACAGCTCTAACCTGAAGCAGGCTATGCTGATGATGACGAAGATGAGCATCGCGAAGAGCAGCACGATGCTGCACATCATGCCCTTGGAGTTGACGAGCACCGGCTCGCCGTTGATCAACCCGTACAGCAGCCAGGGGAGAGGCAGCCTGGAATAATAATAAACAATAAATATTCCTGGACATTAAGCACAGCGCCATTTAAACGCCAAAAGTCTACAAATATTAAAAAAACATAATAATAGAACCTCCTCTACGCCTATTTCCGTGACGACACAGAGCATCAGCCCGGTCCTATCCGTGATCCCAATCATGTGTGTTCCACGTACATCTAGGTCGCAGACGAGGGCGAGAGGAAGCTTCTTCTTGAAATCACAACTCAGATGATATGGCCAGATGATGTATATTTGCGAATTAAAAAGCTTAAACTAGGCGTCTGAGGTCATGTGGGCCCGTGCGTTTTCGTCAGCGCGTTCTAGGACTTGTCATCTTTTTTTAGTTAATAGCGCCATCTAGTTTGAATCTTAAGAACTAAAACGATTGTTTAACATGTGTGTCATTTTCAAACACTCACCACCACAGAACGTGAACCTAGAAAAGAAGAATTTGGGACGAAACTCTCGTTCATTTTTGTTAAAACATCCATTGATTTGTTCTTGTTCGCTCGCTAGCCTTTGCTCGCTTTGGTCGGCAGTGTGTTCTATTGTTAGTGAACTTCTATTGTTTCTATATTTGTATCCCTACACTTGGCGTTTTGCGTACCTGTCTACGACAATACTACGGCATGCCTACGAAACCGCTACGACGTAGCTATGATGCTACGAACTTGTTTTTCATAATAGCTGTTGCCCGCAACTTCGTTGTTAAATTAATTTATTCGAGACAAAAGGTAGACTATGTCCTTCCTCAGGTTTCAATCTCCTTGCTGAACTTTATCAGAATCTGTTCAGCGGTTTACGCGTGAAAAGATAACACAGGCAGACAGATTTGCGTTTATAATAATACTAGTTTTGCTGCTAGAGTAGTTTAGAGTAGGAAATCAAAAATATGGCGACTAAAAATCTGTTCTTACAAAATACAAAAGATACAACATAGTTAGAAAACAACAATAGAAAACACACTGAAAATTTCAACTCAACCTATTACGGTTAATGAGATACAGCCCGCTGACAGACGGACAGCGGACGCTTAATAACAGGGTCCCGTTCGCATTTTTGTGTACGGAACCCTAAAAATACTCAACGCGGACAAGTCGCGGCGCATGTCAAGTAATAGATGTTAAAGACCTTAGTTATTTTTGTTCGAAAGAATGAGTAGATCAATAGAGCATGGTGTTCAGTGGCCCCGAATTCTCGTTCGAATATTTTACGCGACTTGGCATTTCTTTGACCCAATATTCAGGGCAAGGCCGTGATTTAGGTTGATAAATATCAGCTTTTATTTTTATAGTGACTTTTCACTTGGTTTATGGACGGCTGTGTTATGACTAACAATAATAAGGAGGTAGCTGCGGTAAACGTAAACCTGATTCGAAGGCGTGCTTTCAATATAAATAAGGTAATGCTGGAGGAATCGGTTAACTTTTTTATAAAAATGATTTTTGCTTGGTTAGATATGAATGTGGAAAGATATGTGGGTAGAGGTAGGCCAAAGAAAAGATGGATGGACTGTGTGAAAGATGACATGAGTAAGAAAGGAGTGAGCGTTGAGACGACTTCTGACAGAGGGAAATGGAAGAGGAATACATGTTGTGCCGACCCCACATAAAGTGGGACAAGGGCAGGGAAATGATGATGATGATGAGTTCTTTTTTTGTCACACAAATATTGCGATTGCAAAAGTTGGATGAGTAAGTGACTGTAGTAAAAAATATGTAGTATTCAGCGCCACAGAACTGTGCCAACTAAAATAATGGAAATTGAACCCCCTCCTGGCAATCTATCTTATACACCTTGCATACGATGTTGTGTAGAATGTTCGCAAGACAAGTTTTATGCATGTTTCTTACGAAAGTACTGTTAGCTTACGTTTATTATAATAATTTTTTAATCAATTTTGAAATTACAAACTGTTGGAGTTGGTAATGTGACAATAGCAAACTCCTTTGTATTCGAATACTGTAGAACTCATTTGAAAAGTTTTTTGTAAAAAAGTTGAAATGTTTTTGACAGATGGAAAAAACAATTGAGAATCGACGCAAACATTGACAGACGTGTGTAATTTTGCAAAAATGTTTAAATATGTAAAAGTTAACGAGTAAATTGCCTGAAGGTTAAGGAAATGCTGTAATAAATTAACTGAAGTCATCAGAAGAGGATTTTATACTTATCACCTGAACTTTTCCTACAGTATCTATCCGAAAGTATCTTTATGCATATTAAAATAAAAATAAAATAAAGGGGGGCCCACACAAGTAAATTATTTTAACATTCGCAACAGATCATCAAAGCTACCTCTTTAAAAAAAGTACATGTACTTATGGTACGGAACCCTTCGTGTGCGAATTTGACTCGAACTAAACCGGTTTTATAATTTATAGTTCCTAGCCTCAGAATAATTCTGAATTGCTAGCAAGTATTCTCTGAGAAAACAAATGAATGCACATAATCATAGTAAAAAGTCACTGTTCACAATAAACAGGGTTTCCACATTTGTGGTTCTCTTTCAAGCTGTCAAGCATTATAAAGGCTTCAATCCACTGGTTCCAAATAACTAGTAACGCGCCTAGTGGTAGTAGCAAGTAGTAGTATTATTGTCGAAATACGTGTTTGTCTTGAGAACCACAACTGCGGAAACTTCGGGGTGAATTTGCCAGAGGATTTTCAACTCTATTCCCAGGCGATAGGAATCCTGCCTTGCTGCTTGTATTGATCCAGAATGCGCCGAAATGTAAAGCTCCATTGCGCTCCGAGCTAGTGGGATTGTGAAGTAAATGGCGTTCTACAGAGCCATGGAAAAGAAAACGTGTAGGGAATAAAATTAGTTTCACTAACTTAGATCTGTGGTATATCGGTATGCAATGTCTACCTATAGGTATGGGTGATATTGGTAAAATATCGATATTGATGAATATCAATATCGATACGAATGTATCGATTGAAAGAAAGAAAGAAAGAAAAAGCATTTATTTGAGCCACCACTACAAAGACTTTAAATTCTACACTATAATATGAACAATATTTACAAAGGAAAACTAAATAAAATGTAGATCGAAATAATAACAATAATTATTTACCTACTTAGTGTGGTTGTGATTGTATTGTATTTATTCGTTTGGGTAGGTACATACTATATACAAAAATATAGTTACAAAAGTACTCCGTACCCGAATCATGGTACCTACATAATAATCGTACATTGACAAAATAAATCGTACTAATATTATAAATGCGAAAGTTTGTGAGGATGTGACGATGTACCTCAATCACGCCGTAACGGCAGAATGGATTTGAATGAAACTTGGAAAATACGTACGTGTGGAATAACATAAAGACTACTTTTATCCTGGTACCACGTGAGCGAAGAAGCGGGTGGAAGCTAGTATTTTCTAATGAAAACATGTTGTGTTGACCATACGTGACAGTATAAAGATGACTCAGTGGTTTGGTTAAAGTTCCACTAATGAGACTAATGTGTAGACATAAAATACACTGCGCCTGTGTTCCAAGAAAGCTATGTTTACGTGCTCCAGTTTCAAGAACTTGTTGCCACTGGAATACAGACCGTAATGCATCGCAATAAGACTCACAGAAAGCCTGGAGAGGATTTATGCGAAGTTTTCTTTAAATGTAGAATTTATTGTTTGTTTCTGCAGACGCGCTGAATCTAAGAGTAACAAGAACAACAACTATGCACTTAGAAATAGTCCTACTAATATAGCGCGCGGCTTCGCTCGGGTTATGTAAATTTTGACTTCCCATTTTGCCCCTTTTTGAGGGTTATTTTGAAAAACCCTGAAACACGTATCCAATTTATTTTCATTTGTCGAGTTAATCGAACCGCCCGTTAAAAATTTTAGAACTTGCTTGCATCCTGAGAGTAATTATGAAGAAATAAAAAATACCTACCTACATGTTTTATAATTTATTATAAAGTTTATTTGTGTCCAGTTTTGAGCGAATCACGATTTTTTATCATAGAAACTTAGAAGATATGTGGTAGGAAACATTTACACACAATCTTTCGCATTTATAATATTAGTAGGATGCGATACTTTATGTGTTAGTACGAATGTGTTTGTTTCAACTCAACTCCATAACGTCTGAACGGATTCGTATATTCGTATACTATTATTGTTCAACTATTTGTACAACCAGTTGAACATATTTGATAAATTTCCTCCAATTGGCTGAAACTACACGTAGTTTATGACCAGAAATAATACTTAAAATACTTTTTATGTCAACTTGATTGTATTGTTAACATATAGGTAAATCTGTGAATCAGTATTTGCGTTTAACTGTTCGCAGCCGCGAGTTGTTCATACATTTGTTATTGGTTTGGTGTACATTACTCTATGATATAAAGTTGCATAAGAGCCAAAAGAGCCCAGCCTAGTGGTGGCCTCGCCTGTCGACCCTAAGGGTTCGTATCCGTTCGTGCATCTTTTTGTTCGAAAAAATTATGTGTGAAACGGTGAAAAAAACATCGTGAGATAAGAGTTCGAAAACATGTGTCAAGTGCAAAAAAGGAGCCTTCTGAGGCGCACTTAAATCCATTCACCACACTGGTTCGAAAAAACCAGTGTCACGATTAATAATAATAGTAGCGAAAAAACTGTGTTTATAGAAGAAAGTTCGTGGTAAGTATTCATGTACCAAATTAATTGTTATTATTAAGGTCATAAGATTGTATCACAAAACGGTTTAAATGCTTATAAAACACATAACTCTAAAACGCGTACATAACTCGAGTACCGGCATTTGCATAACGCGTGCTTGGGTTACTAATATTCGTGGTTTGCTGTGGAAGAATCGTGATTGAAGGCTGAAATCTCAATACCTACAAAAGTACCTATTATTTTTTTACTTTATGTGCGTTATAAAAAACTAGGTGGGTTAAAAAACCACTTTATTTGATCTGTTAAACTTACACAAAACTTAATTAAATTTTATGTACATAAACCTTCCGTACAAAATTATCTAATTGATGGTGAAAATCGCATCAAAATCAGTAGCGTGGTTTAGAAGGAGTGAGCGGATATACAGACAGACGCAGAAAGCGACTTTGTTTTATACTATGTAGAAAAGAACTTGATTGTACTCGTACTGTACTTCACACAAATAAAAAATTATTATATTTAATACTAAAAGCTTTGATTATATACCACTAAAAGCTTGTACTACAGCAACCTTAATGTTTACTTATTCAATCCTATTATGCTTACAAATGTTTGTATACCAGTCACCTCATAACAGCTGAATGTTTGTATGAAATTTGGAATGTTTGCTGTGTAAATGTTTATTGTGTTGAAGTAAAACCATTAATAAAGTCTATAGGTCAGGTCCACTAGGCGGAACAGGGAAGCCCTACGCTAGCCTCACGCGTAGTTTTTAACTAACCTACTA
Organism: Scotopteryx bipunctaria; assembly: GCA_949320045.1. Taxonomy (NCBI): domain Eukaryota; kingdom Metazoa; phylum Arthropoda; class Insecta; order Lepidoptera; family Geometridae; genus Scotopteryx; species Scotopteryx bipunctaria. The sequence goes on along the minus strand of OX439458.1, from coordinate 1,912,555 downwards.
ATTTCGATCTAAGCAGTTGTTCGACGGTTTACAATCTGGCGAGATTATAATCTAACTGTATTTACAATTTCACGGTGACATACGTATATATTTTGTATTTAGTGTAGATTTGTGATCGTTTACAATCCTACTAATATTATAAATGCGAAAGTTTGTGAGGATGTGAGGATGTGTGGATGTGACGATGTATGTTTGTGCCTCAATCACGTCTTATCGACTGAACGGATTTGAATGAAACTTGGAATACACATAGTATGTGTGCTGGAATAACATATAGGCTACTTTTTGTTTGGATGCCACGCGAGCGAAGCCGCGTGCGAAAGCTAGTATGGCATACATTATATAGCATTTGGTTATGTAGGAATGGCTGAATTATATAATTGAATAAAAAGATTTTAATTTAATTTAAGTTAAGAAAAACATTCAAGAAACGTTCTTTGAACGCGCTGACGTAGGACGCAATTAGAACGCCCAGCAAACGCAAGGCTGCCGGCACGTTGTAACATTTGCACACGATCCGCACGTTTGTATCGGTACAAACGTGCTATAAACGCGCGTTTGTATATAATACTTATAATACTTTTTTTTGTAATAAACATGCTTTTTGTAAACAACATGCCGAACATGCAAACATTTCTCCCGCAGCGAGCATCGAACCTCTTGCGTTTCAGCCGAGCACTCGTCCGCCATGCCACCGAGGTCGTCAAATAAGCAAACCATTACGGTACAATTAGAACACTGATTGTTATGTATGATAATAATTTATTTGGTACTTTATTTCTAATCTACTCTGGAAATTGATTAGAGCGTATTAACCCACTTCATGATTTGATTATTTTATCATCAGTTCGATAATTTTATTCGATAAATTGCAATGTTTATTATGATTGAGATTATTGTAACCTTTCGGCTACAATAATAAGTTTCGATGAACTTTTCGCGTAGAGTGACAGGTGTAGCCATATGATTTGTAACAGGATATACAGACAGAACGTGGACTAAGATCTTTTTATGTAATTTAAGAGAAAAGTATGGTCCTAATTGCCCAACTTTTATTAGGAGTCTAAAAAGTCGGGTTCTAGTCATTGCCTCAGCAACATTTTCTATCATCAGTAGGTACGATAAATAGTATTTTAATGAATAAAACGCTTTTTTCTTTATCGTTTCTGTATTAATATTGCCGTGTAGCGTCTGTTATATGTTATAGCACAAAACAACCTTCGCCGAATCCCGATAGTGTAGCCGCAGGTTAAAAGCTCCCTTGAACTAGTAGCTTGTAAACGATCTAGCAATAATTTGCTTCCATTAAAATTATCACGTCAACTCATTTCCTAGGATAGTACGGAACCACTAAGGTCAAACCGTTTAAGCCTGGCAACACTACTTGAGGCTTTAGTAGTGTTTCTGTGTTACGTAACCGGTGTGGTGAGTAAGTTCGTATGAACTAGTGGCCAACTCTTGTGACGGAGTTTTTAGGCCGCCTAAAGGCCTCCGTTATGGCTTTACGACTTAAAAGCCGGGACCGACAATTTAACGTGCTTTACGACTTAAAAACCGGGACCGACCATTTAACGTGCCCTCCGAAGCACGGAAGCGCTCAGCTCGTAATACTATTTGCGGTCACCTATCTCAATTGTGGCCGCGCACAACGTTGCTTAACTTTAACGATCAATCAAGAATCGAGGGTTCTTTTGTGCAACAAAAAAAATCACACAAAACTATGACTACAAACATAGTGATGTACTTCTTCCTAACATCCGGCGCACACTATCGACACGGCATGCAAAGGGATCCTTAGGCGTCCTTAGGCATGCCGTGCCGTGCCGATAGTGTACGCCGGGTCTTAATTAAGTTTCATTGTATCTAAGGATTCAGGATGTATCTAAGTCCTTCCTTTAATTATGTACTATACATTCTGTTTAATTTAATATAAGTATTTGTCTAGGTACACTTGACACAATTTCTTTAAACTTTTTGGGGCACATAAGAAAACTTGCAGCCGCTTCTGATCCAAGACTCCCAAGATGAATATGGTGAACCATGGTGAGAGGTGATCAGCCCATCGCCCATCGCCCATATAGGTCCATCAAGTTGGAGAGTATACTAGGTACTCCTTAGTCGACTTTTACGACATGCTCGGAGAGAGTAGCAGCTGGACTCATTCTATGTTTTTTCTTTACTCCCGGTACAGCAGAGAAAAATTAGATAGAGTCCTTAAAATAGTTTTGGAACAACTAGTGCTAGGTCACCAAGCACCAAGGTTTTAGCTGCCCAAGAATCGTACTTCTTATATTATAAATGCGAAAGTTTGTGAGTTTTGATGTTTGTACCTCAATCACGCCTACGGATTTGAATGAAACTTGGAATATACATAGTACATGTACTGGATTAACATATAGGCTATTTTTTATCCGAGTACCACGCGAGCGAAGCCGCGGGCGGCAGCTAGTATAAGGTACAGTTTAGCGAAGAAAATTGCGAAAAGATCTGAGCATATTAGAATTGGCTCTTTTCCAAGTTGGCGGCGGTATTTCGCGCGACATTATTCCTACATACCACATCTACTCGTAGTATCTATGTACACCTACTATAGTGATCTGGGAGGCTGACCTAACTTCTCCTTAATTTAATTTTGTGGCCTTAATTATTCAGCCGCTGTTTTGTCTAACTACAGTTCTGTAAACTGAGGAGTATAAACTATTTAGACTGATTATAATTCTTATGTTACGTTTCCCCCTTATTCACTATGACCAAACAAAACGTAATGCGGGCACGTTTGTGTAATCACCGTGTTAATCTTACTTATATTATAAATGCAAAAGTTTGTGAGTTTGGATGTTTGTGCCTCAATCACGCCTAAACGGCTGAACGGATTTGATTGAAACTTGGAATATACATAGTACATGATTAACACATAGGCTATTTTTTAACCGGGCACCACGCGAGCGAAGCCGCGGGCAGCAGCTAGTCTATTCTATATGACAATTACTATTATTATTATTATTATTATTATTTGGTCATAGCGTATAAAGCCCCTTACTTTGTTATGTTTTACATCCGTTATTTTTTTATCATAATTGATCGAGCGAATATCGCAGTGTCAACTTGGCCGATTTGAGATTGTATGTTTGTGGATATGTTTGTTATAGCATAATTTTTGGACTGTTAAGCCAATCTGTATGAAACTTGCCCCCGAAGCACGGAAACGCTCAGCTCGTAATGCCACTTGCGATCACCCATCCCAATTGTGAACGCGCACAACCGTTGCTTAACTTTAACGATCACCTCCTGACGGCCTCGGTGGCGTGGCGGGCGATTGCTCGGCAGAGACGCAAGAGGCGCGGGTTCGATACCCGCTGCGGAAGAAATGTTTGCATGATCTGTAAATATTTCTTCCGGTTCTGGGTGTTGTGGTACCATGGTACTCGTAGTTTCTGATACCCACGACACAGGGAATCCTAGTGTGGGGTCAGGACTATGTATGTGACTGTTGGGTGTTATTTATTTATTTATTACTAGCTGACGCCCGCGGCTTCGCTCTCGTGGTATCCGGATAAAAAATAGCCTATATGTTAATCCAGTACATGTACTATGTATATTCCAAGTTTTATTCAAATCCGTTCAGCCGTTTAGGCGTGATTGAGGCACAAACATCCAAACATCCAAACTCACAAACTTTCGCATTCATAATATAAGTAAGAAGTAAGATTATTATCAATCAAAAAGGTCTAAGCAAGCTGCGCCACGAGCGCTTCAAGAAGATGATGATATAAAAGGCACTCACCCAACGGTAACATCAAAAATGTTACTGCCCACAGAGCTGGACACTGCCATGTCACCGAAGCCCTTCCTGGCCACGATGACGGACGTGATGAGGTCCGGCACGGAGGTCCCCGCAGCCAGCAGCGTCAGCCCCATCACCTCGGGGGGCACCATGGCTGTGGCCCCCGCGACGTTCGCCCACCACACCATAAGGTAAGAGAAAAAAGCTATCCAAACTATAGACCCTATAAATGTTATAGGGAATAGGTTCTTCCCTGGAAAAGAAAACACAAATTATTAATTATTTTACACATAATGTACAACAATGGTTTTGAAGTTGAGGAGTAATTTTAATAAAAATATAATATTTTACACAGCGCCATCTAGCGCCAAACTAAGCAAAGCTTGTACTGTGGGCACCAGATAGCTGATAGAATTTGCTGATAGAATTTTTGTGTAAATACATACTTATCATACAAACATAATAATACAACACCCAGACCCGGAAGAAATATTTCCAGAACATACAAACATTTCTCCCGTAGCAGTAGCACTCGCCCGCCACGCCACCGAGGTCGTCTCCATAATAGATTAGCATAGTCGTGGGTTCAAACCCGGTCCTGCACCAATGGATTTTTCTGTGCGAAAAATGTATGTGCGCTATCCCAGTACTCTCAAATGGTGAAGGAAAACATCGTGAGGAAACCTGCGGCTTAGTCAGCTCCGCACGTATTGACCATGTCTTTCCTGTGGACAAGGCCGACTAAGCTGAGAGGATGGAATAGGTTCTGGGCAAACCTACTCCATCTTAATTTGTTCCGGGCACTACAGCGTCCTGTTTGTAAAGGTAAAAAGTTGCCTCCTGACGCTGTATAAATCATCTACTGTAGATGGTAAATGGCCTTAGTACATGACTGAACCATCTGAGCATACCTTTCTTAATCCTCATCACTACGTTTTCTTTCACTCCACATCGCTCTCTTGTCACGCTATATCTCACTCTATCTCTCAAAGTCACCCCGCACATACGCAACGCACTAGTTTTTAGTAGTCAGAACCAATATCAATGTTATTTCCTTAAAACATCCAAATCTATACAACAGAGGCTTTGGTACAGCGCTATGTTTCACGAATTCAATTTCCTTCATTACAGGTACAAATGAATAAGATACGAATTATTTTCGCCGAAAACAGGAAACAAAGGTAAAAGAAGATTGAGGGTTATTTGGTATATCTTTCTGCCCCAAATAGCCACGATTTCGAACGCGTCGAGCAGTACAAAATGTAGGTATTGTGTCACGCGTACAATACATATATATTTTACTATCGAAAGGCCCGGACATGAAGCCCCGAGGGTCGAAAGACTCCATTGACCTAAAACCTTTACTGACCGGCTCCTGTGACGTCATCGTTCAGATTTACACAGATAAAAAACTGAGGGTTTACCTTCTTTACTAGATGATCTCTACAGCGTCAGGAGGCAACTTTTGTTACACTAACGGGATGCTGCAGTGTCCAGGATGAGTTTTAGATGACAGAAAACCGGGTTTCTGATAATTACAGGAAGGTATGCCATAATGTAAGATAAACTTACGGTAAAAGTTAGTTTGTGTTATTTTTGTTAAGTTAGTTATTTATTAATGTTTTTTAGATAAACATTAAAATAATAGTTTATAAATACTTGTGTGAGCAATATAATCTTGCTTAGATTTTTGCTTTTTACATGACGTGATCATAATACTTACTAATAATAATAATTATATTTATCTCTCACTCTGACAAAATTATATTTTTTTAATATGATTCTTTTAGACTAGCACAGGACCTTGATGGATGGCACAAACATATCCTACGCCCAGCAATGGGCAAGGACGGGCTGTGGATGGTGATGATGATGAATATTATTATATTTTGTCAAGCAGCGTGGCACTTTAGTACTGGTCATGAGAGTGCTATGTCGGTACCGAGAACCTGCTTTCGGTGTAAATGCTGCCAACGTAGGTAGCTGTAAAGGGTTCGAGATTGTCTGTTGATATTTTTAGAATAAATTAGGTAGGACGAGAGGGAAAAGGTTCAAATTCTAATCACAACATTTTTGGCCTAAATACGCGGAAATTTGCCGATACCGCTTTTAGGCAAAATAATGGGTACAGCTGAGGTGAAAAAAGTTTTCTGAAAATGATTTCTAAGTGTTATGACCAAGCGAATGAAAGCGAACGAAAGCGAATCGGGTAAAGTAAAAGTTTATTGCTTGAAATACATGTTTTTTTTTAAATTTTGATAATTTTTATATACAAAGATTACAAACAACAATAAAAACTTTAAGGTAATACTTATACATATTTATACTTAGTTATTATATGTAATTAGAAACAATGTATTTTGTCATCTTATGGCGTGCAATTGTTTATTTATTTTTTATACAATGTCAATTCGAAAGTCTTAACTAATTTATATAATTTTCTTAACGTTTCGTAAATCGATTAAAACCTATTTCGTGTCTAGCTCTTTAGAACCAGTGTGGTGAAAGAATTAAAGTTTGCCCTAAAAGTTCATCCTTTCGGGTTATTCCCGCTCGTCCCCACGCTTCGTACCGATTGGGGACCAACGAGAAGTTTTGGTATCTTTTGCCCCCATTTCGATTCACAAGGTGATTTACTGGTATTTAGTTTCCCGTTAGTTGTGAAGATCGTGCAAATGTCTTCGAACACTAGATTTGAATAGAGCGGACACCGATTCTCCCTCTTATTTATGCGACCCGGGGATAGACATGTAATAACGTGGACTTTTTTGTAGACCTTTTTAAGGTGTACAATACTGTACTACATTATTTTGATCTATTTCGTAGGGTTCAGCCAGCGTTTGCAATGTAAGCTCAGAAAATTTATTTACGACATTACATTAGAAACCTCTAAAATTATCAGTGTTTCTCTACTATATTATGCATGTATTATTATACATATAAACCTTCCTCTTGAATCACTGTATCTATAAAAAAAACTGCATCAAAATCCGTTGCGTAGTTTTAAAGATCTAAGCATACATAAGGACAGACAGACAGCAGGAAGCGACTTTGTTTTATACTATGTAGTGAAGTTTCGAAACAGTAGGTGTAAGAATTTGCTCGCTACCACTCGCATTCGTCGAAACGTTCGCATTGATTCGTTCATGTTCGTTCGGTAGCTTTGGAACAAATGAGGCAATCTTATTTTGGCCGACTTTTCTTTTATTCAGGAAACGAAATTATACTTTTGAACAGAGGCGCCTGCCGAGCTAGATACAATACTACAAAGCGCAATTTTCCAAGGTAATTCTACCTTACGTTTGTGATAGCACAAAATTTTGCTATTTTCTTTTATAGAGATTAGAACTTACTTGACTACAATATTACTTATATTATAAATGCGAAAGTTTGTGAGGATGTTTGGATGTTTGAATGGGATGTTTGTGCCTCAATCACGCCTAAACGGCTGAACGGATTTGAATGAAACTTGGAATATACATAGTACATGTACTAGGTTAACATATAGGCTATTTTTTATCCAAGCACCACGCGATCGAAGCCGCGGGCGGCAGCTAGTATATTCTAAGAAAGAATCTAGATAAAAAAGCTTTCTTAGGTTTCTGAGTTTTTGTGTAAAAAATGTTTTCATATGTCAGTAAAAGATTGGTTTGAATCCATTCAAATCGTGAAAAGGCAGAAAAACATTATTCACTATCAAAGATAAGCAGAGATATGACTTTCGTATGTTTAAACATTTTTCATTTTTGATGAATGATGTGATAAGCCAGAAGAACAGGATGATGAACTGTGAGAATAGGCTGAGGGAAATGGAAATAAATAGGTACATTATGTTGTGTGTTGACCCCGCTTTGGCAAGATACAGAAAGATGGTGATATGATTGGATGATGGCTGTAAGT